>CM057724.1:8071000-9291000 GCA_030064385.1 Melaleuca quinquenervia | reverse complement strand
CCTTTCTTGTTAGATTCTAGAAAATTACTACAGTTTTATGATAATCGATTGCAAGGATAAGAAAATGTTTGATGCTTTAGGTAATCTCAGAAACTCCTGATCTCCCGCAGAGGATATCTGTGATCATGATAATTTTATCACTCTCTCGTCTGTTAGTTCCCTACATTTCCATGCGAACATGAGGCAACGCGGCGGCGTTTTGCGCCGGCGCACTAAATGATTTCTCCTTGTCCTTGAGGAAACCTCCTACTATTGCCAAGGTTGGCTCCAGGGCCAAGCTCTCGCATCCCTTCCCAGAATCGATGCCATGTACTTTCCACTCAGAGTTTTCACTATGCCTCAGGATCTTCTGCACTTGGCGACAAGCTGACTTGTAAGTGTTGACCTCACTCTCTTTGATGTCGTCATCGAGCTAACTTTCTCATCATCAATCGTGCATTCTCGGCTCCCAAGTAATGATATCAAAATAGTTCAGTTTGATTCGGGCTTGATTCAAGTTTTTTGAAAATTCGAACCAGTTTGGCAGTGGTAAATTTTTTTAGTTATTTGAAAGATAATGATTATTAGTTAAAACTCCAAATTTCTAAAAATTTAAAAATTAACTGAAAGAAAAGAAGAGAGGAAAATTGAGCCACCTGATTGCCATTGAAAAGTTAGCTAAGTATCTCTTTACTAAATTTTATTTCATGAGTGAAAATTCATAAAAAGTCTTTCAAAGCAAGAAAGTACTTAGTGTTTTTTCGAGTTTGACTTTAAAAGAATGAATGTGGTGAAAATTTGAATATCATTATTTTCACAAAATATTCTTAATATCATTTTTTATTCTAGAATTGTCTTTCCTTGCATCAATACATATGTCTTCCATCAAAATCCCTATGGAGGATAATTTGAATAAGTATTTTTAAAAATAACTAATGGTGCATTAATTATGCTAGATGGGAGTGTTTCAGATGACAAAAGGCAAGCTCTGCCTAAACTACATTTTGAAAGTTAAGTAGAAGGAAAAAAATATTGCCTTAGGCAAAAGATTTATTCGCAACAAATACATGTATTGAAATGGCGAAAGGTAGATTGAAATGACGAAAGGCGTTTCATTCTTTATCGTATACATGAAATATCTCTTACTACCAAGCTTGACCTCGAATATTAAAAATTTCTAAAATACCCATGTTGAGAACCATCCCATACTAAGGTAGGTTTATAAGGCTGTGGTCAAACAATCGTTGATTGAAAAAAGTTGAGAAATATTTTATTGCATCCATTTATATTAGACTTTTTATAGCAGTTTTAGGTGGATTCTCATGAAAGCTCGTGTTATTCTAAAATGAAGCAGTGCATCCTTTTCTCTAGTCAAACACTTAGACCCATTGTTTTACTAAGTTAAGCCTTAAATTTATTTTAAAATCAAATGATGATTGTCTCCTTACATTACGGTAATGCATATGATTTACCAAAAGATCGATAATAGTTGAAAGAAAAATGTCTCGAGAGTCCTAAGAGCTAAAAAAAATCAAAATATTTATGGGGCATGAAAAAATAGTGTACCTAATAAAACTAAAGCCAATACCCATGGAAAAATGCATCCAAAGAAAAATGCTTGCATGAAAATTATTGACGCGTCATAAGGGTAACATACTCATAAGAAAAATAAAAGTACTCATGCAAATGTAAAAATGATTAGAGCAAAGTAAAACTCTTCTATCTTGAGTAAAATGATTAGCTGGTAGACTCTCCAGCCAAATAGGAATCCAAGAGTCGGGTATTTCCACGAATTGATTAATTGGTAACAATGTTGAGGTAATCACCAACTTCTTTTCAAACATTTCTAGGAGAGTATGAGCATTTGAAGCCTTATCCTGAATCAACATTATAACCCCTCAATGAAGTTTCTTTCAATTGGGATATTGGTGAGTAGATATGAAGATCTCACAAAAGAAGCACAAAAGAAGCTACTGCTCAAATAAGTATAATTTTTTTTATCTTATTTTAGAAATTCTTGAGTTGTAAGCCCAATTAAGATATTGTTGAATATTCTTTCTTGATTTCAAAGTGACTATACTTTGTGTAAGGCCACAACCAAACCTATAGTACGGTCTTTGAAAAGACCTTTCCAATTGATCAAAATGTATTCACTGTAAGTATTTCTAAATGCCTCTAACATAGGATATATAATATACTTCTTATGGTTAAAAGATGACTGCTGACGTCAAGAGATAAGATCAAAAGCTCTTTGAAAGAGATTGTAAGAAGACTTTTTTTAAATATTAAGGTACTTAAAGTTTTGTTTTTTCAACAAACTCGTTGAAGTAAATCAAAATCATTTTGTTGAAAACACTCCTCAAAAGAATTTTGAGAAATTGATAACCTTTTCCAAAAATTGGTTGACAAATTATTTGAATGACATTTAGAGTCTTCATGTTGCCTTTAAAACTATATATTTTGCACGACTTGCCTATGCAGTCTGGGAAATCTTTATAATAGATAATAATGAATGATTATGTCTAGTGCTTTTAGTGCACTCTTTCGGAAACCTTTTGTATACTCACTTATGCAGTTTCAAAATCATTACAATCGACAATAATGGTTAATTATGCTAAATGTTTTCAGTGCATGCTCTTTGAAACCTTTGTATTTGAAAAATGATGCCCGATTATGTCAATTGGTTTCCAATGTACTTTCTTTAAAACTTTCGTATGACATACTTATGCAGTCTTGATTTTATAATTGATGGTCATTTTGATTATGCTAAGTGCTTCTAGCGCATTTATTTGTTCCATCTAATTACTGCTAGTAATCTCGGAATCCCTCAAATTAGTGATTATTATATATTTTAAATATGTATCTTAAAGTAGATTATAAGTTCGTGACATTGGACCTTTACCTTCCGCACGGACATAGTTTGTAGCTTTGAATACAGTATTTTAAAAAATGATACTTTAAGGCAGATCATAAATTCATAGCATTGGAGCTTCACGCATTGAGAGAAACTTGTCTCGTTATTTTAAATATGATGATTTTAATAGTTTTTTCAAGTCATTGCAGGTATGCGATCTCGAAATCTTCACGCTTCACTATGATCACGTCCTATAGTCTTAGATAACCCACTCTCTTAAAATGATGATTTAATAGTTTTCTCAATGATCGCGAGTTGATAACCTTAGAGTCTTGCTCTCCGGAAGATTGCAGCTTGTAATCTTGGATGCCTTATTCTTTCAAAATAGCGATTTGATAGTTTTTCCAAATGATCACAAGTTTGTAAGCTTGGACTCTAGCTATCCAATATATAACAACCTATAGCTTTGGATAACTCACTCTCTCAAAATAACAAATTAATAGTCTTTTCAAGTGATCGCGGATTTGTAGCCTTGGACTCTTGCCATTCAAAAAACCGTAACTTATAATCACAGATAGCTCTCTCATAATGGTGATTTTGATAATCTTTCCAAATGGTCATAAGTTCGTAGCCTCAAAACACTCACCCATCACTAGTAAAAAATAGCAATTTCGCAGCGACATTTGTCATGGTTTTTTTTCCCTAAATTTGTGGCTAAAGTCATTTAGCCACGAATTTATCCACAACACACTGTCTGCAGCGAAAACGGCGTCACAAAAAATTGGCTATGGAAATTCCATATTTCGTAGATACTTGAGTTGCTCGCAACCATCTCTTCAGACCTACAAATAAAGCCACACATTAATATAGTCAGCAGACTGTATCTAAGACAAATTAATGACACTACAAAATGAAGTCAGATACTTTTAATAAAAAGTGCATGAACTCATTTGATTATTGTAGAGTGAAGCGGAACCTCATCCTGATGATGGTGTTTGTGTGGCATCGTCATCGTCATCGTCATCCTCATACTCTTCATCATCATCAACACCTGCAGCACCCGCTTATGGGTCATTATCCTGCTCACCTATGGGAGTAGGCAGCTAGACATGAGGCACCATAATGCCGTTGGTGTTAAGTTGTTGCATGATGAGTGTCATTTGTTGTTTGACCGCTCTCAATTCAACGTCCTTCTTTTGAAGTTGTCTTTTCATGTGGGTCATTTCTTCAGCTCGATCATCTTCCTCTCGTGGCCTCCTCGAACTAGCAACTCCGAAGGATGATGATCCAGAAGTGTGTGTTGGAACTGACTATGCCATGGATCTTAGGCCATAAACCTTACCTCATTTTACTCCACTGGTTGCTTCCACCCACAAATTGATACTATCCAGCGATTGGTCAGACGGGGTAGAACCACTAGCGTTACTTAGACAAAGTTCATCAAACTTTTCTTACATTAACAAAATCACTTCAAATAACTTAAATTGCCTACCATAATTATAGTACATATTTATAAACCGTCGATAACTTATAAAGATAGACCTGTAAAACCTTAACACTTTTTGCTCGATTTGAGATCCATGTTTTGTCCTTCTTTTGGAATGCACGTTGAAATGTCTCGGTATATGTTGGCTCTTTACCCAATTCCTTAGCCTACAAAAATGTGAACAGCAATGATGGTCGAGCAAAAGACAGGTCCTCACCACTTGTTTAGAGCACTTACCAAGCGTTTTCTGTGCTCCCCGATGCTGAGTGAGCCCCCAGCAGACGTTCCAAACCATTCACCTGACTCGGGTGCTCTATTTAGCTTGTTCTATTCGCTTAGTTGCTTATGCTTTCCTGTTTCCCATACCTTCTGTATGTCTACCCAAATCTCTTTTGAAATATAGTTTGGCTTGGTCCGACTAGCCTTTGCTTTGTTCATCACATTGCGTATGTGATCCCCGGCCTTTTTCTTGAAAATCTTTTGAATGTCAATGTTGTCCCTCACCTCCCACCTAAACTTCCGCTGCAACCAAGATAGCAAAAACAAATCATCATCGGTTCGCTTTATATAAACCATATTTGGATGAAAATAAAAGGGACATGTGCACCGGAAGTCCTAAAACTTGTAGTGAAAGTGCAAGTGAGTCCTAAAACTTGCAAAAAGTGCAAATAAGTCCTAAAACTTGTTAAATTCGTTCAAATCAGTCCTTCTCTTAACGCCGTGCCATTAGACTCACGGAAAATGCTGACGTGGCTTACTTTATTATTTTCTCTCTCCCACGTGGCAATCAAATCCATTACATACTCCACGCATACAAAACGACGCCGTTTTTGGAGAGTCCGTGCCCTAAATGAAAGAGAATACGACGTCGTTTTTTCCCTATTCATTAAAATAATTAATTTTAAATTATTATTTAGAATTCAAATATTATTTTAAATGATTTTAAAAAAAATTGACTAAAAATTTCTAAAAATTTTTGAAAAGAAATCGCTAAAACTTTTAGTTTAATAATTTATTGTAAAAATCTAACTATAAATTTAAATTAATATTTTTTTAATTTTTTAAAATTTAATTTTTAAATAAAAATTATTTATTACTTATTTTAAGTTAATTTTTAAATATAAAATATTTATTGCAATTTCTTAAATATAAAATATTGAGTAAATTTTTTAATTTAAAATATAAACTATAGATTAAATTAACTTTTAATTTTTCAAATTTAAAATTTTAAGTTAATTTTTTAAATTTAAAATATAAACTATATATTAAATTAACTTTTAATTTTTAAAATCTAAAATTTTAATTAATTTTTTAAATTTAAAATATAAACTATAGTTCATATTTTAAAATAAAAACTAAAAATTTCAAAATTTAAATTTAAAATATTTAATATGTATTTTATATTTTAAAATAAAACTAAAAATTTCTAAAAAATTGAAATTTACATTTACTCAAATTAAAAAATATTTATTTTTTCATATTTAAACATTAATTTAATTAAATTTTTAAAATTTGTAAACCTTTTTAAATTTTAAATTTAACAATAATCACCTTTTTTAAAAATTTAAACCTTTTTTATTTTTTAAAATATAATTTATTTTTATTTTTATTTTTTTACTGACGGGGCGCATCCGTTTCCTAAAGATAATAATGTAATTTATTTTTATTTTTTATCGACGTGGCACATCCGTTTCCTAAAGATAATATCTAAAAAGGAGATTATGGTTAAATATAAAATTTAAAAAGGTTTAAAATTCTAAAAAAAATTAAACTGAATTTATGTTTTAAATAAAATAAAATAAATCAAATTTAAAAAATAAAAATTCAAGATTTTAAATTTGAATTTAAAATGTTAAATTCTTAAATTAAAAATTCTAGAAAATTTTAAATTATAATTTTTTCTAAATTTAAATTAAATATTAAAAAATAAATAATATTTAATTTTTTTAAAATGGGAAAAATTAATTACGTCTCAAAAAAACTGCGTTGGGTAAAATTTTGAAAACTGTAAATTTGAAAATTTTTTAATTATTATATATAAAAATACATTATTATATATTGAAATTAAAAATTAAAAATTAAAAAATTAACTTGATATACTATATATTATATATAGAATTTAATTTAATTTATAGTTTATATTTTAAATTAAATAAATTAACTTGAATATTAAATATTAATTTAAATTAAATTAAATTATTTAAATATTAAAATTAATTTTTTAGATTAAAAAATAATTTTTTAAAAAATTAAAATATATTAATTTATATTTATATTTAAAATTTTTAGAATAAATTAATTAAATTAAAATTTTGAGCAATTTCTTTTCAAAAAATTTTAGAAAATTTTAGTAAATTTTTTTAAAAATCATTTAAAATAATATTTAAATGTTAAATAATAATTTAAAATTAATTATTTTAATGAATAGGGCAAAAACGACGTCGTATTCTCTTTCGTTTAGGGCACGGACTCTCCAAAAACGGCGTCGTTTTGTATGCGTGGAGTATGTAATGGATGTTGATTGCCACGTAGGAGAGAGAAAATAATAAAATAAGCCACCTCAGCATTTTTCGTGAGTCTAATGGGACGGCGTTAAGAGAAGGACTGATTTGAACGAATTTGACAAGTTTTAGGATTTATTTGCACTTTTTGCAAGTTTTAGGACTCACTTGCACTTTCACTACAAGTTTTAGGACTTCCGGTGCACATGTCCCAAAATAAAAGGACAAAACTTACTTGGAATTCACTGCACCACACGTCCTTCACATCATCCGGAGCGGTGCTATATGTAGTAAACGCCTCATGCCAGTATCCATTGATGATTTTATTAAGCTGCCTCACCGTGTGATTACACTCCGAGAACCTGCATCTATTTATATTTGAGTTTAGTTGACATCCACATATTTAACTTATAATATTTATCACACTTAGACATGCATTAAAGTACTTATGACTCTTTGTATGGTGATATCAGGCATTCGTTATATGCTTCACTTGTGTTTCCCTCATGGATCGATTGTGCTGCCGAAGAAGGTGCAACTTGAGAAGATTCAGTTCGCATTTGATATGTATGAGTGTGCATTTGAGGTAGAGGGTCGAATGCAGGGGCATTGGTTGTCGCTTGTCACTGGTTTGGAGGGGTCCCAACATCGGCAGGTGGTGGTGGTTGAGGGGTTGTTCTAAATGCTGGGGAAGAGGTAAGGGAGGGGGACAAGGTAGTGGAAGGGGAAGGGGTACTGGCTATTCTTACCCCGCCACCTTGGTGACGATCTCGACCGCGACGTTTATACTGCAAAAATGTTAAAAGATTATTAGACAATGCTATGTTAATCAATTTAAACGTATGTTATAAGTATTTTTTTTTATTGAAAGCTTATCATTTTAACTTTCAATCGTCTGCTGCCTACGTCATTGCTTGCAGTACCTCTTTCACCTAGCCAACTGAGTTGATGTATAAGTCATGGGTCAGCCTCAATGTGCACATTAACTATGCAAATAAAAAACGACAACATATATGTTCACTCATATTGGTCAGTTTTGTGTATGTTGTTTTTTTTTTTCCATTTAAGTTTATTGCGTATGTATCATTCATGATCCATAATTAATAATACATGATATATTTCTTCAAATGGAAAGGAAACCCTAACGTACGTGAGCTAAAAAAAGTTTGTTGTCACATGCCATAACCCTAATAAGACAACCGTCAATAAAAATATGCCAAAAACAGTAAAATGAGCACACTACCAGACAACCAAAAGACAAGAATAATTCACAGATCCGACACTTTCATTATATGATGGGCCCTCAGTTCTCATACTATATGATGAGCGACACAAGTGAAAGACCGAATAGCCACCAACACGTGAGTCATCCAATATTTTATAGTCAGAAGGGCACTGTCCTTTTCATAAAACAAATCACAATGGTCCCAAGCATCCGACTTTCTACATTTGAAAAGGCACACTTTTTTTGACATATATTCTTTGGACTTGTCGATTGTTACAAACTATTAAGAAAGCATTTGATCTGGCTATATTAATCTCATTCACCGTTGAGAATTTACTCGACAAATCCTCGTCAGAAGGAAAAAAACGTCACCGGCCTCTACATCGAAGCCGTCACACCGTCACCCTCTGGTGATTGCCTACTTCAACCATCGAAACGAAGCGAGAGACCGAACGAAAGGTCTACCGATCACTTCTCCGGTGTACGAAGAGAGCAAATCCTCGATCTGCCAATGGGTGGGTTAGAGCAAAATGACAAGGAGCAGAAATGATCGGGGCTAGGGGTGTTAGGGTTGGGAGGGTGTAAGTGTGAATCGAGTGGACTGGGCCACTTTTATGGCCAGGACTCAATTTTCGCCACGTCAATAGCCACAAATAAATACAATCCGTGGCTAATTTGCCACAAAATCAGCTACATATTATCTTTTTTTGTGCCGTGATTTTTTCGTGGCTAATTGGATACTGGATTGTTGTTGTAGCTAATTTCATGGCTAAATATTCCAGCGAAATTTTTTGTTGAGAAGATTAGTAATGAGCACGATGGCTACTGCACCATATATACAAGACTTATTAATTAGTCTAACAAAGAAAATGCAGAAAAGATGACGGAGAAAAGAAATTACACGAACTCAACTTATATATATATATATGTATATATATAAACTTTTGTAAATTTTCAATTTGAGCTAATTTTTTAATTTAAAATATAAAATATAAATTAAAGATATAATAAATTTCAAAATTTTTAAAAAATAATATTCAATTTCATTAACAGTTTATATTTTAAGTTAAAATCTAAAAATTGTAAAAACTGCCTCAAATTTGAAATTTACATTTTTAATAATTTACCCAATCCAACTTTCGTAATATATCATTTTGAGACATAATTGAGCCACGTCTCTGACAAAACAAAGAGTAAGGAACGGAGTTTCGAGCTAGAGAAGGCACTGATTTAGGAAGCGAAGAACTGCTACCTCAAAGTAGAGCATCGATTAGTAGCCGCATTTGCTTAGAGCACCATGGATATGGCAGATCTGGAACCAAGGAAGTTGAAACAACTCAAACTTGGAGACTACCGCCAAAAGGAGTTTAAAAAATTAACATAGATGGAACCTATATACCTAATTCGAGGGAGAACTCCATCGCATGCATTTGTAGAGACTCAGGAGGAGGATGATGGGAGGAGCAATGGCTTCTATGAGTGCATCTTCCTCATTGATGGCCGAAACCCTAGCATTGTGGGAAGTCCTCAATCACTTTTACTCTAAAAGACACAAATCACTTACTTTTGAGTCATACGACTTACTTTTAATCAAAGCCATGAATAGTTCCGAACTGATGAGTTGGGAGATTCAGCCTACTGTCAGCAAGTGCAAGGAGAAAATGATGGACTTCTCAGAGGTTAAATTCATCCATTGTCTTAGAAAGGCCAACCTTGTTGCAGACTGGATAGCAAAAGCCTACAAGAAAAATTACTTACCTCTAAATTGGGTTTTATTCCCACCTTAAACTTTGTTGGACTTATTATGTAATGACGCCCAGTTATTGGGCCTTAGTTAATGAAATATTCCCATTCACGACCAAAAAACAAAGAATTTGGGAGTTGCCAAATGTAGAATGTCCGGATTTTCAAAATATAGTTACCAAATATGAGACTTACCAAATTTATGGGTTACCAAAAAAAAAAGTTTGACATGCCTTTTGTTCTTTAGATTCCTTAGTCTTTCATAAGTTATTAAGTATCATTATTTTAATAATCGCAAATTTTTATATTTGAGGAGAGTATGCATAAAATATGACATTTGTAATTGGTGATGGTTAAATAAAAAGATGTGGTGCATAGAATGTTAATGTTGAATAAGTGACTATTGTTGCACTTTGGTGATGGTAAATTGAAACAATGTAACGCATTAAATGTCAATTTTGAATAAGTTCATGTGCATTAATATTGCATGATATATTGAACATTGAAAAGGAAAAGTGTCGTGGTTCATTTGAGGATGGCGATGTCATCCCTTTTGTTGGGATGTCACTGACAGTTCCTAAGTAGATAATACCATGCATTCTAATGGGTCACTTGAAAAGAAGGTCATGTATGTGCTCATGCATTGATTATGTTGTTTTGAATGTTTGTTATTGTTACACTAGGGCAGTTTATTTTTCTAGACATGTAAGATGGCTTTTCCGCCATCATTGCTTTTTAGAGCCCCAATACATGTTGAATATGAGTACAAGGATGTTGTGTTGCCTAATTTGATTTTTATGTATACCAAGTGTATGAACATGGTATGGGTCAACATAGGACTTACTGAGCAGGTTTCCCCATCTAGATGTAGCCGCGTACGCAATTTTTTATGGTGATTGGATGGGACCGCTTGGAGGCTTTGAGGGTTCTCTTGGTTATGTTACCTACGGAAGCTTATCGATCCTTAAATGTTTGACTGGTGTTGTGATGCAACTTTGAGAGTGGAAGTATGGTAGTGGAGATAAGAGTTACCAAACCCTTCCCAGGTTTTTTTGTATTGTAATGGTTTATTGTACATGATGCATGTGTACATTATTAAGTATGTGAATAATAGTATGACGTGTTTAATTTTTTTTGTGCCTTCGCTTGTAAATAAGTTAATAAAAAAGAAAATAAGTTTGAGACGTGTAATGCTTGACATACTTGGTACGTCACAAACTGATGAGAACATCGAACCCTATCAAGGAAGAAGTGATAGGGATCCACTATTCTATCTACTAGGCCAATCACTTGAGCAAGAGCAAAAGAATTTAAACAAGTTATCGACGTCATTGTTCAAGATATTTGGAATGGAGACAATTGAAATTTGAGACTCGAAGATTTGAAAACTCCTTAGCGCAACATGATTGCTTTTGATATAGAGAATTCTAAAAGAGCTTCAAGTTGACGAACTCCAAATCGACTCAAATTTGATTGAACACTTGGAAACAAGCCGCTGATCAATACCCACTATTTTAGTAGTGATTGATGACGTTTTTTAGCGATTTGAAGTCGTTTAGATGAACTTCTAGACTTTTTTTCATTTTGGATGAATTTCTATAAATTAGGGTTATTTTTGTAATTCTAATCCCATTAGGATTAGGATTATGAATTTCTATTATTTTTATAATTCTAATCTTAGTAGAATTAGGATTAAGAATTTTATTTATTTTTATTATTTTTGTAATTTTAATCCAAGTGGGATTAGGATAAAGTTAGCACTCTATATAAGATTGCCTATAGGTTCTAAGAAGAGATACAAAAAGATTATTTGTCCTTGTTTTATTCCTCTTACTCTTGAAAAAAAGATTAATTTGGGAAAATAGTCCAAAAAATCCTAAATTAATTATAAATTTCTCAATTCAATTTTAAATATTTCGATTTTGACAATTGAATTTTAAACATTTTCACATTTTGTAAATTGAGTTTATTTGAATAATTTTGGCTAAAATTTGATAACGTAGACACCAACTGTCTTACATGATATGGCCGGCATTGACAATGATAATTTATAATAAAAAAGTTTCAAAAATTTTTATTTTTATTTTATCCTTTTTTATTTTTTTAACCTATGGGTAGGGTCGATTGTTGGGTCCTCATTGACCACATGGTGAGGAAGACTTAGGTGAAGGCAGCCTTGCTTATGGTCAACGAGGGTGCTGCAACCCTCCTCTAGTGGCTAACATGACCTGGCAACCCTACCTTATTATTGCTATGCGTGTGGTAAGATTGGTCATTATGCACAAAACTGTGAAGAAAAGCCTTGTGATGTTGAAAATGATGATTGCATGAAAAATTTAGCCTATGGCTCATGGCTAAAAGTGGAGGCAAATGAGCAAAGTCCATATTGGAAAGTGTTCTATGGAATGAAGATTGAAGATTTGATTGAGGAGGAAGCAATACCTGAAACTCCTCCAGAGATGGGGCAAATGGTGGTATGGGGAAAAAATGTGGAGGACAGTAATGCGAAGAAAGGAAAAGCTATTATTTGTACTGAGGCAACAGCAGCGACTTCAGATAGAATGGTGCTGAAATTATATCAACAGATGCATGGTGAGTCAGAATCGGCCAATATTTTCCCTCAATCTGTCATGATGGAAAATATAAGAAAGGGCAAGAGCTCTAGGCCTTTGGTTAACAAAAGGAGAAGAAGGTACTCACCTTATGATATGCAACTGATGAACAAGGAAGAGCTGGATGGAATGCAGCTGATGGACACAGAAATTCTTACGACAGAGGAGGCTTCTAACAGGGTTCTGGTGGCTTGCCCTAAAAAGCCACAAGGAGATAAATGAGAATTATATGCTGGAATTGTCAAGGTTTAGGCTCACCCTTGACATTCCAGGCTATTAGAGCTACTGTTGCTCAAGAAAAGCCTAAAATTTTGTGTTTATTGGAAACGAAGAACAAAGAAGAGGTTATTAGAAAAATACAAAAAAGACTGAAGTTTCATGATTGTTTTTTAGTAAATCCGAATGGCTTGGCAGGGGGCATTGCAGTATTGTGGAATGAAACAGTGAAGATTCAAATCGAGTTTAGCTCCACGAACTTGATTGATATTGTTTGTGATTGGGGGAAATACCAAGGAAAAATGCATGTTACCTTTGTACATGCACCGAATGCTTTCCAAGACAGACTGAGGCTGTGGGAAAGTATTAAACATATAGGCCGAAGGAATAGTTATCCTTGGTGTTGTATGGGAGATTTCAATGAAGTGCTCTATGAATGGGAGAAAGTAGGGAGAAGAAAAGTAGAAGCATACAGAACAAGAGCATTTCAGAATTTCCTAGATGAATGTGCTTTAATGGAGGTGGATAGTAAGGGATGTTCTTACACGTGGTCTAACAAGAGGGAGGGAGCAGATTTAGTTAAAGAAAAACTGGATAGAGTTGTGTGTAACTTACAATGGAGGTTGTCTTATTCGGAAGCCACAGTTTATGCTCTCCCTGCTATTGGTTCAGACCATAGCCCTCTCTTGTTAGATTTACTTCCTGAAGTCAGGAGAATGAAGAGGTTGTTTAAACATGAGGCGTATTGGGTGGAGGATGAGGAGTATGGCCAGGTTGTTTTAAATTCATGGAAATCAAGCCAAGAGCAGAATCTAGATTTCCTTGAAAGCTTGAAGAGAGTGACAAAGAGTTTGCTTACCTGGAGTAAAAGAAGATTCTCTCATGGTAATAGACATATCTCTAAAATTAAAAATGAAATTCAGATGATCACCAGTCTACAAGGCACAGATGCTGCACAACACAGGTTAGCAGAATTAGAGGTAGAAGCGGAGAAATTATGGAGACAGGAGGAAATGTACTGGGGGATGAGATCCAGAGTCTAGTGGCTAAAGTGGGGAGACAAAAACACTAATTTCTTCCATGCAACTACACTACAAAGAAGGCAACGAAATCGAATTTTGATGTTGAAGAACGATATGGATGAATGGTGTAGGAATGCTGACCAGGTGCAACAGATGACTAACCTCTTCTTCCAAGATCTCTTTACTTCAGTTGGAAGTAGGGACTTTTCTCCTGTTATTGAGCAAGTTCCAAATGTTATCACAGATGAAATCAATGCTGAGTTGATAAAGGAAGTTACTATAGAAGAATTAAAGCAAGCAACTTTTCAGCTTGGTGCATTGAAAGCCCCAGGGCCAGACGGCCTAAATGGGCAGTTCTTTCAATATCATTGGCAGAATATACAGCATGGACTTCATCAAGAGGTAAAGAGATTTTTCCATTCTGGTTGTATGAACCCAAAGATGAACCAGACCTTCATTACTTTAATCCCCAAGGTACCTAATCCGGAGAAGCTGGATCAATTCCATCCTATTAGCTTGTGCAACTTTACCTATAAAATAATATCAAAGATCATGGCAAACCGATTAAAAAAGTGGCTTCCAGATTTCATTTCTGAAGAACAAAGTGCGTTTGTTGGAGGAAGACAAATTCAGGACAACATCTTTATCAGTCAGGAGGTCCTTCATCAATTTAGAATCAGAAACAGAAGGCAAAAATTCCAGGTGGTGCTGAAAATAGATATGAAAAAAGCATATGATCAAGTAGAGTGGGATTTTTTGGAGGCTTGTATGCTGAAAATGGGCTTTCATGAAAAATGGGTCTCCTGGATCATGCAATGTATCAAAACAGTGTCATATAGTGTGAAAATGAATGGAGCCACTTTACCTCCATTCCAGCCAACGCGTGGAATCAGACAAGGTGATCCGATATCTCCATACCTGTTCATCATTTTAGCAAATGTGTTATCAGCTTTACTGCACAAAGGAGTTGAGAATGGGAGTGTAAAGGGAATCAAATTGAATTCGACATGCCCAACTCTGTCACATCTTATGTTTGCCGATGATCTATTGCTGTTTATGGAAGGGAGAGTTGTAGAGGCTCAGAATGTATCTGCCATACTAAATCAATACTGTTTTGCTTCTGGGCAAACAGCTAATTTAACCAAATTTGGAATGTTTTTTAGTCGGAATTGTCCAGCTGATTTGAGGCGCAACATGACGTACGAGATGAGGGTTGTGGAGATTCAGAAGATGGGCAAATACCTAGGAATCCCTTCGGATTGGGGGGCATCTAAAAAAGATATGCTTTCATGGATCCTTACTAGGGTCAATAAGAGGCTAGAGGGATGGAAGGAAAATCTTCTCTCAAAAGCTGGGAAGGAAATTCTGCTGAAATCTGTTGTGCAGGCGCTTCCCCAATATGCAATGTCTATTTTTAAAGTGCCTATCTCCATATGCCGAGCTATAGAAAAGAAAGTGGCAGATTTCTGGTGGAAAACAGAAGGTACAAGCAAAGGAATGCACTAGAGAAAATGGGAGATACTAAAGCAAAGAAAGGATAGAGGGGGTTTAGGATTTCGAGATCTAATCCTATTCAATCAAGCTATGTTAGCAAAACAAGCTTGGAGATTGTTTCAACAGCCATACTCTCTATGGGGAAAGATATTTAAAGCTTTATACTTTCAAAACACTGACTTAATGCATGCAAAGAAGAAAGCTAGGCAGTCATGGGGATGGCAAAGCATACTTACTGGAAGGGACGTTATCTGCCAATCATCTCGATGGATTATAGAAGACGGGGAAAAAGTTAACATCAGAACTGATAAATGGTTACCCAGAGGTGCCATCGGAGGTCCTGCAAATAGAAATGAACCAAGTAAAGTTGCTGAATTGATAGTAAGAGGCGAACAGAGATGGGATGAGGCAAAAATGCTAAACCGGTTCGCTGAAGACATTGTCAAAGAGATTCTGACTATAAATCTAAGCATCCAGAATCAAGAAGATGTTTTTATATGGGAGCATACAGCAAGTGGCCAATTCACGGTAAAAAGCGCATATAATGTACTCAGGGCACAAAAGGCAGAGTTCTCTCCTCAACAGGCTTCTACGTCATATTCTACCCCGAGAGAGCTGTGGAGACTCATCTGGAATGCATCAATTCTTCCAAAAATTAAATTTTTTTATGGCAAGTGTGTCAAAATGCGATAGCAACTAAACACAACTTGTGCCATAGAAAGGTGATTTCGGATGATGCATGTCCTATATGCAGAAAAGAGTCAGAAACCATAGAACATCTATTCCTCCTATGTCCGTGGACAAAACAGGTATGGACTGACCCATCTGTTAATGTTGACATAAACAGGGTAACGGTGAATCGACTGGAAAAATGGTTACTGGAAGCAAAACCTACCCATATATCCTTTGATCTCTTGGCGATGCTCCTCTGGAAGATATGGAAGGCAAGGAACAGCTTTGTGTTCCGGGCAAAATTAACAAGCCCAGAATACATTGTTTCTTCGGCTAAGGCAGAAATTGATAGCTATCAGAGATGGAATGATGAAGGAAAAAGAAGAACAAAAGAAAAACACAACCTACCTAAGACGTGGTCGCCTCCCCCGACTGGAGTCTTGAAGTTCAACGTTGATGGATCTTTCGATCCAGACACAGGCGAGGGATCGATGGCGTGTGTGGGCAGAGATGAAAGGGGTGTGTTGCGGGAAGGATTTGCTCGAGATCTGCTGGTCTCGTCTTCTCTTCAAGCGGAGGCAGCAGCTGTATGTGAAACCCTAGCATATCTAAGAGGAAGACAGCAAACGCACGAAGTACAGGTGATAGTGGAGACAGATCACAGTGATCTGGCGCAAGTGATAAGCGAAAGTGCAGATTATACGCTCTGGGATGCACGGGCTCTTATTAAAGAGGCCCAGGCCCATGCGAGAGCAATACCAAACTTGATCATCAGATATTGTCCAAGAGCCCAAAATGGAGTAGCAGATTGGGTCGCAAAGGCCCAAAGGAAGAAGGAGTTGCCGAGAAACTGGGTACTATACCCTCCATCATCTTTATGGGAACTTTTATGTACTGAAACTACTATCATGTCTGCTAATTCCAGTTTTGGAATGAATATATGAAGAACTCTTTTGACCAAAAAAAAAAAACCCTTTCCAACCTTAGAAAAAAATTATATTAAAGAAGGAAAAGAGGAAAAAAGGAAAAATTAAATTAAATTAAAAAATTTCTAATAATTGTAAAATATATGAAAAAAAATCCACGTTAGCGTTGATTGTGCCACATACGATGTCCTAGGTCCATATATATTAGCAAATTCTAGCAAAAAATGATTAGATAGACTCACTTTATAAAATGTGAAGATATTTAGGACTTAATTGATAATAAAAAAAAGTAAAATTTTCTGGATAATATTCTCAATTTTTTTTCTTTTGAATATAGAACCCTTGATATTAATTTATTCAATAGTAACACGTCGGGGCACCACTTAAGCACTAGTTGCCACGTTGGCTATAACATAGGATAAGGAATAATTGACGGTGACCATTTCAGTCTATCAAGCAAGAGAACCGTTTTTTTTTTTTTTTTGATGACAACTGAAAAGCGGGCTCATTTTTGTTCACCGGTATAATTAGGTAATTTTCTGTTTTTAGATTAGGCCAATATGCTCATCATATTAAACCAACTTTCAAATTTGTATGTCCATTTTCATATGACCAAAACATAATCATCTCATTATAATATAGAATAAGTAAAACATTATACAATATTAATCATTGGAATTCGATCTCTTTGCACTGTAATCTAACAAATCTGTTCTTTTATGTGCACTTATCCTCATATTTGAAATTCATATCCGTATTCTCTAATTAAAATAGTCCAAATCTATCTATCGAATCGGGGGCTCGCAATTCATGCGAACAAGTAAATAATCAAACAATGACTACATTGGACCTATACCTTGAAATTTCTTAAGTTGGGGATATAACTCAAAAAGTTCCCAAGGAAGAAGACGTTTGCATTACTTACAAATAAAAAGTTGTTTTCGAGAAATTGGTTGAATTTCTAGATATAGAGGAGCAATTCATGGTATCGGTGTCTCGAGGGGGATTCGAGATTCGAGACGAGTGAAGTGAGTTTCTCTTCTTCATACATAAGCAAAAGTGGGAAATGGAAACGGGCAAACTTTTGGCTTGACAATTGGTGTAGCTATAAGCCTCATAGAGATCCTTTCCTGGACCTTTTGGTATTGCTAGGAACGAGGAGGCCCTTGTGTTTGAATGGTATCGGTCCACTGATGGGAAAATCACATAAAAAGTTGATTTTTCGAGATGAGCCCATGACTAGGAACTCCAGTGTTTTCTGATTTGCTGTATAATTCAAAGATTTCCCTCAATTCTGCAGATTGTTCGTATTACAATGACTCTACTGATGGAACTTTTTCTGTGAAATTTCATCGCAGTTCGTAAAATCCTGCTGATTCTTCGTGTTGTGATAGTTGTAAAGATGGAACTCTTTTCTGTAAAATCTCATTGGAGCTTGCAAGTATAGAAAGTCGAAGTCAGAGATGTTACCTTGGAGAGTTGGAATGGCAAAGCACCGACTATTTGTGTTTTCAATTTTTTGTTTGTTAGAAAGCAACTCAGAATGTATTCTCACCTTAATAATTTGCATTAGAGGCAAAGTGTGTTGAGGTGTGCTTAATACTCTATTTTGTTATGTTTGTGTGCCTAATCCTAACAAAGTGTGGGTCGATGAGTGCCTCCACCTTAAAGCAGAGGCAAGAGATGGTGAATCATCTTGTCCTTCGTTGTTCTTGCACTTACTCTTTTGGGTGGTCTCTCATGCTTCACGGGCTAACTTGGGTTACGTGATCGGAGGATCTATTGAACATGAATTATGGGCTGGCAGGGCACCCATTTGCCTTGGCGTTAAGGAAGAAGGATCTCTTCAATCCACTTCTTGGTTGATATAAGAAGAGAGCCAAGGAGAGAATATGCCTGTTCTGGTAATTGAGGATTGGCTGAAAAATATCACAAATTTTTCGTATGGTGGAAACTTATGCAAGGAAGTAGATGCATTATCGTGTAACCGAGCCCTTCTTTGGTTCCTCGATTTTACCTTTAATATGGGTTTGCGCCCCCTAGGTGCCCCACAGAAGTTTGTCTTTTATCCCGCAAAAGACGACTATCTTTTCTATAAAACTTCGAGATGTTTTCTGAGTTCTGGTCTATGCATGAAGGAGGTCCGAACCCTTCTGGTTTTGTAGGTTAGTACCCAAAATCAATGTGCTCAAAACCACTTTTTTTTTTTTGGTCTGAAAATTCGCTGCTATATTCATGGAATAAAGGAAGTTTGGTAAAGCATATTACAATTTTCAGCACGTATTAAGTTAAAGAGAGACGGAGGGGGGCTGCTTAGCCAAGCTTGAGGAAGTGTTTTGCATCTTTGGGCCTTAGCTACCCAATCGGCCATTTGGTTTTGGGCTCTCGGACAATGGACAAAGGATAGCTTGCGGAAGCCTTTTAACCGGCCCTAGGCTTCGCTGATAAGGGGAGCTGCTTCCCAACCAATGTGATCTGCAGTGCTGCAGATCAGTTGAAGTAAAAGGAGACAGTCTGACTCCACGATGAGTTCCTGGTTTCGCCTGTCTTCAAGATAGATTAGGGTTTCGACTAAGGCTGCCGATTCTGCTTGAAGGGGAGAGGACGCTCGAAGAGATCGAGCCATGCCGTCAATGAGCTACCCCCTGCTGGTTCTACAGACGCATGCCATGGCACTATCGCCTGTGTTGGGGTCGAATGAACCGTCAATGTTTATCTTAATCACGCCAGGAGGTGGAGGGATCCAAGTCACCGACGGAGCTTCCGTTTCTGAGTTTTCCCAGGTGAGTCTCGTGCCCATCTATTATAGCTTTCCACTTCTGCTCTGGCTGAGTCGATTACTTGCTGGGGATTGACAGATTTCTTGTGCAAGACAGCATCGTTCCTTGATTTCTAGATTTGCCAAAATAGCGACCCAAGTAGTTCGAAAAGGACCGCGGGGTGAGAGAATTCGGTAAGCCACTTCTCTATTCTGGAAATTGAGGTTTGGTTTATTTGGATGTTGAACAGAGGGTGTTCCCAGATTTCCCGAGTCTAGGGGCAAAGAAGGAAAAAGGTGCTCTATGGTTTCGGCAGCTTGATTGCAGACAGGGCAAGAGCTCTTAGGTATAATTTTCTTTCGTAGCAGGTTTTCTTTAGTCACGATGGCGTTTTGGGCGACCTGCCAAAGAAAAAATCGGATTTTTGGTTGCATTTTAGCTCTCCAGATTTTTTTTCATAGAGTTTTGGGTACCTGGAATGAGGATGATGCTTGATTTTGTTTGTTGGCTTGAGTAGACTCTCTGAGATGGTTGTATGCGCTTTGAACCGTGTAGATTCCAGAGGCTGTGTGTTCCCATTTCAGTGAGTCTTCTTTCATGTATGAGCTCAAGGGAATAGCTAGGATTTCATGTGAGGTGGACTCATCAAAGTGATTGTTTATGATGTCTTCCTTCCATTTGCATTGGGCACAGTCTATTAATTCAGAGACTTTGATGGGGTCGTTTTTGTTGGTTGGACCTCCTAGTACTCCCTTGCGAAGCCATTTGTTCTCCCAAATGTTAACTTTTTCCCCATTGCCAATTACCCAGCAGATTGAATTTTCGATAGACTCTCGGCCTGCTAACAGGCTTTGCCAGCCCCACGAGGGTCTTGATCCTCTTGAGGCGTGGGAAAAATCCATGTTGGGGAAGTATATACTCTTCAAGACTCTGCCCCATAGAGAAGTAGGTTTTAGGGTCAGCCGCCATGCTTGCTTACCAAGCATGGCTTTGTTAAAATCTTGCAGATCTCGAAAACCCAATCCACCCTCATCTTTCCTTTTCTTCAAAGTTTCCCAATTCCTCCAGTGTAATCCCCTCTGATTTTCTTGATTTTTCCACCAAAAAGCTGCTATTTTTCTTTCAATTGCTCGGCATATGGAAATTGGAATTTTAAATAGAGACATTGCATATTGGGGAAGCACCTAGACAACAGATTTGAGCAAAATCTCCTTTCCTGCCTTCAATAGCAGCCCTTCTTTCCAGCCCTCGAGCTTTTTGTTGACTCTTTCATTAATCCAAGAGAACATAGTTCTTTTGGATTCTCCCCAATCCGAGGGGATGCCGAGATACTTTCCTGTCTTCTTAATCTCTGGAATACGCAGCTCAAGTGACATATTTCTCCTGAGGGTTTCAGGGCAGTCTCTACTGAAGTATATACCAAATTTGTTAAGGTTGACAGTTTGGCCCGAGGCATAGCAGTACTGATTCAATAGACTAGAGACATTTTGACATTCTTCAGTTCTCCCATCTAGGAAGATGATAAGATCATCTGCAAAGAGCAAGTGTGATAGAGTAGGGCTTGTGGGGCTGAGTTTAATTCCTTTAACAGAGCCGTTTGCAACACCATTCCTCAATAAATAGGATAGTGAGTTTTCCATTATAATAAAGAGATATGGGGAGAGAGGATCACCTTGTCTAATTCCTCGTGAGGGCTGAAAGAAGGGGAGAGATTCACCATTCATCTTTACTCCATATGTGACAGTGGAAACACATTTCATAATCCAGCTGACCCATTTTCTGTGAAAGCCCATTTTGTGCATACATTCTTCAAGAAAGTCCCATTCAACACGGTCAAAAGCTTTTCTCATGTCAACTTTAAGCACCGCGTTGAATATTTTCTTTCTTTTCCTGGTTCTGATCTGGTGGAGAACCTCTTGGACCACAAAAATGTTGTCTTGAATTTGTCTATCTTTGACAAATGCACTTTGTTCTTCAACTATGAGCTCAGGCAACCATTGCTTCAGTCTGTTAGCCAGCACTTTGGCAATGATTTTGTAGCTGAAATTGCAAAGGCTGATGGGTCTGAACTGGTCTAGTCTCTCTGGATTGGGTACTTTGGGGATAAGGGTTATATGAGTCTTGTTTAGAGCTGGGTTGAGCTGTCCAGACTTAAAGAAAGACTCGATTTCCTGGAAAATGCTGCTCTTCATATCCTCCACTTGATAGGCTGTGAGATGATTAGGTTGGCCGTCAAATTGGTCCACAAGTTCCGCTTTGGCTGATCTGCTGTTACCGATCCTCTGCATCCCTCCACCAAGCCTGCTAAGAGAGATGATCACTATACCCCTAAACAATATAATCAATTAGTTGAGTCATGTAAACCACATAGACAACGTATTCACCAATTGTTTTGATTAAACTTGAAGAGATAATTGAAGGATCTGTCCCCCCATTTTTTGGCCAGTGATAAGGATCTCGTATCTGAAAAGATTAAAAGTGAGGTTACATATAAAATCCCAATAATCCTGTTCCAAATTCAGTCCTACTAAAACTCTTACGTTTTGTCAGGCACTCCTGATATATAATGATATATATCTCATTGTGATCGTCTGTGCATCGTATGTATCTCACAACTTGACAAGATGTCTCGCGGTGCATCTAAAAGAAGGATCTTTGTATTCTGCCTTGTGACATCTGAACATTGTTCTGTTTTTTCTGTATCCCTTTATGCCAGGTGGATTGAGCTTAAATATAAACTGCAGTGACAGAAGTGCGTTCGAGGTCAAAAATATGCCGCTGAAAATGGCCTACCAACCCTAAAAGATGTGCTGCTTCCAAAGGCAAAGGGGTTATATGCTTGTTTGCAGGAGTTGCAGGGGTCCCTCAATTCAGGTTGTCTTAATTTTGCATCTGCTTTAACCAAGGAAGTGGCAGGTTTATACTTCTATCGAGGCATCCGAAATGGACCTCAGAGGTTTCACATAAATTGATCCCCAAGTACAATTATAATTGGTTGGTCATAAACGGGAACCATGTATTGCTGGCTTGGTGATGAAGATTGATCACTTGCTACCAGGATTCCTCCAATTCAAACTTTCTAATGCCGAAGCAAATTCATCAGTTTTTCCACGTGGAATATAATAGGCACTTGGTTCAAGATTTGACATTAAAAGTGATGTGGGATGTCCTGTTGTTTCTCAAAATATGAATTGGTCCCTCCTATGTTATATAGGGAAAAGGAAATTACAGATTTCTCCTTTCTGTAATGATGTAGCAGAAGAAATTGTCTTTAATTATTCTTACCGAAGAAGAGGTCATCTGTAAATTGTAGTCCCTATATATTGGGCTGAATCGAGAAGAAAACAGTACGGTACATCTCGTTTGCGGGAAATCATCTGCTGTCCCTTCCAGCTTGCGTGATCTTCTTTCCTCTGTTGCTGTGTATAATGTTACCATTGGCCAAAAGTACCACTGTCCACGTTTCATGGACAATGTGTATGGAGCGGACCCAGAAGGAGTTCGTTTGCACGTGTGACGTATCAACCTCGGTGACATCTGGACGTCTGAAAGTGAAGTGACTTCTTGGCAGATGGACACTTTCTGCTTCAAGGATCATTTGCTCTCCAACTTCCATTCTTAGGGCCATTTTCCTAATCCAGGAACGGAAAAGAAGCCCTCGATGGTAAATTGCCTTCTGCATGCTCTTGGAGTTATCTTCTTGACTGGCATATGCACATGTTGCATGCTTTTCTTCCGTTTGTGATAACTGGCATCTGCATCCTATTTTAACATTTGCCCACAGCCAACTGCTGGAGCTGGGAAAGCTGTCGCTGCTTGCAATTTTGCCAAGCATTGATCAGGAAAAATTCAACATCTGCATTTTCTTCCTCCATTAATTCTTGTCAACATGAACTTTGTCTCTAGATGTCTGGATTCACCAAATGGTTTGTATTGAGGAGTACTCTTTTACGAATGAGGAACATTGGTGGCTATTTTTCCTTCCTATAGATGATTTCCTTTTGCGGTGTCAATGCTGTCTGGTCTTTCATTTGGTTTATGCAGCTTTCATCTTTTGTGAGGCTCAGACGTTTCTCATGAACATAATGAACTCTAAACACAATTCAACGACTATTCAACTATTCTGTCCTGGCTACTGACTTCTGCTTTTGATAAGAACCTGAACCTTACCATTTCCATATAACAGGTCAGTTTTGTGTCAGTGATCTGAACTTGTTTAATCAGCATATGGAACTGTACATAAGAGCAACTAAAACCAGAGAATATAATTGAGGACCTTCCATCTTATCCTCCACTTTCAGTTGTCCATCAAACCTGCAAAGATCTATCTATTTATTGGGCTAACAAGCAAAAGTTTTATCATAGGTTTTGACACAATCTCCACATGGTTGGAGCAGTTATTGTGACTTACTTAGACTTGTGGAATTACAATCTTAGTTCGAAGTTTAAGATCAACAAGAAAAGTATTGTTGCAAGATATAATCCTCGGAAAAATTGTTGTTAGAAGGGACACGTCGATCATTGTAAGGTGACCACCTTTGACTACCATATGTCACCCTCATTTCACGTCCAGCATTGATGGATCGTTTTTAAGCATGTCATAGGAGATTTTACTTTTGTCCTCGACATCAATTAGGGATTGAAGAATAACTGTCCGGAGCTGATAAAGGCCTTCATGTCGAAAAAGCTGCATTTAATTTGATTATTCAACAAATTGAATGTTAAATGTTGATGTATTCTGCTTTATGGAAGAGAAGGCAATGTAATGGAGGTCAACTGCACATCCCTCAAACACTCAGCGACAATTCTCTATAGCAAAAAAGGGACACCAATGCAATTGGTGGGGGGCTGTATAATCCGCTGAAGCACCGCTATTCTCGATCTCTGGATATTGCGGCTGCACATATCAACATGCTTTCCTAGTCCTTTGACGTCCTTTGTGAAATCTCTCAGCTTCTTCTTGCTGTCTGCTATTCTGAGCTTTACTGCTTCTCCTCCCTCCTCAATCGGGAAATCAGCTTTCTGAAAGAGGTTCTTGATCTGTACCTCCAAAGGGTCAATCATTGTTCTCATTTTGTCCAATCCCTTGAGGGCAACAAAGGTACCGGCCTGTAGAGCTTTTAGTTATAAGAAACTATTCGTGTAAGTCATGGCGACTTCTATTGCAGAGTTTCTTGCATTTTGGACTCCTAGACATTGTTCACGTCATTATAGCTACTTAAAAATGGAGCCAGCATCATGATGTTCATTATGTTAGATGCGAGGACTTCTACCGGAAGCTATGAATGTCGACTTTGTTTGTCGAAATCACTGGGATGGTCTCTGTAATTACAGAAAGGGAGGAAAAAGGTTTGTAGTACTCACTTGCATTAAGGTGATCGCCTCCTCCTTTCCCTTCAAAGAATTGTCATAATTCTTCCAAAGGGAGTCAATCCACTTGCCAATTGTATCCAGGGGGATGGCAGTTGTAGCCACAAGGGTGGCAGCGACTGGCGGAGCAGTCTTTCCAGCAGTCACGACCGAATAGATCAGAATGGCTGCAAAAATTGCGATCAGTATCATGCTAGAGACCTTCCTCCATGTCTTTATGCTCTTCAGCTTCTTTTCAATCTTCTTCTTCTTGATCAACAACTTCTTGAGCATGAACTTCTGTTGCTTGTGAATCGTCTGAAAGATCTTGAAGAACTCCTCGGTGAAAGGGTCTCCAGTCTCCTTAGATTTTGTCAGTTCCTCCAAGATCTTTGAGTAACTAAATTAATCCATGGTTTCTACATTAGTTTCTCGTGAAATAGAAAAGGCATCCATATTCCTCACCGGCTTAACTTTGGGATTTTAGGATATCAAACTTTAGAGGTGAATCTATTTGACAAAGAATGAATGATCTGAAAAATATGTTCTTAAAAATGATTTTTAATATTGCTTACACAAATGAATAGATATAAATTCTTTTGCAAAACAAACAGATCCTACATATCAGCTCAATCTCTTTGGCATGTTAGAATATGAAGTTGAATGTAAATGCATAGAGAAAATAGGGGAGATTGAATGACTTAGCCAATAAATGAAAATAGTGGCTAGCAGGAACCGACACACTAAAATAGGTGTGCTCGAAATGAAATTCCTTGAGAACTGAGATACATGTACCTGCAACACCCCTCCCCTTCTTCCTCTTCGAAGCAATGAAGCGCGCTGAGAATCAGCAAATGAGCATCGCGCGCATGCTTCAAGCAAATCTCATGAGCAGCACAGATATCGAAGTAATCCTGGACGAGCTCGAACAGCTCTTGACTTCTCCAGATGTCTTTCTTGCTATCCAAGATGACTTTGACCACTTCCTGGTTCATCTCAAAGAGCCACTCGGTTATCTCTGCCAATGAGCCGATGAGTTCCTTTGGGTACTGCACTTTGGGCATTAAATTGGCATCTGATGATGAGGGAACCCCAGGATGGTTTCTTCTGGTGTTTGCCATTGACCTTCAGGTGATGAGGTCAAGAGTTCGAGGAAAGAGAGGGTAAGTACTCCAAAAGGAAAAAGCAGGAAGCAGTCGCAGAAGTTTATGTCCCTTGGAGAATTAATTTCAGAGCATGCATAAAGGAAACTGAAAGGAAGAGCATGGGAAGGAATTTCGAACTATGTCGGAAGATGGTCGTCGCATGTCCCAAAAGTTGAAACTATTACAAACGCGATGACCCAGACCTTGTTAGGTAGAATAGAAACGAAATTACCAGTGCTGGCCCAGAACAAGCAATTCTATCAAGACTCAAAACCTTAAGATGAAATTCTAATTCGAGAACCGAGTCTATCTAGGTTGATGAACATATAGCCAATTACAATGCACAGTTTTTGTGTCTCATTTGGAGTTTAGGCCATACGATAGATAATTTTGATGAGATTCACTCCATTTTCACGTGGATGAGACTCACTTTATGCAAATACATATATATATATATATATATATATATATATAGTACGAGAATGATTGTATGCTGGGGATGCTCTTTTGGTCCAAATGAGCAAAAAGCGCATTTATACACTAATTGAATTGAGTACTAGGTTGACAATATCCATGTCCTATATTTACAGCAGCTAAAAAGACGTGGAGTTCACAATTACTGAGCAGTAATAAATGAAGGGTCCAGTAAAAAATTAAAAGTTTTGTCTTGGTCATTTTGTGAAAGAAAAGTGAATTATCACGAATCTTTTGTAAATTCAGTGAAATAAAGAGCGATCGATAAATCTAGAGAACGAAAAATTAAGACGAACTAAGAGATCGAGTACCCTTTCTTTTTCCTATTGTAAGTACAGGAAAATATTTTTTTAATCCAAGTTTTTGGATCGGATAGCACTTTAACAAAAAGGCAGGAACTTTCACAAGAGACATGACTGATAAAACTACGGGAAACTAGTCTTCGTAATGGAGGAAATTGTCATACAAAAAATCCCAAAAGTTATTATCATCGCGTAATTAAGAAGACAATATAATATACAAATTCTCACAAAATCATCATTTTGGAATGTTTGTTCAACTCAAAGAACAATTCAGTTTGCACTTCGCAAGCTGAAATGCGCATCCATCGGCCACCACACGCCGGTAATCATGCTGGCTAGACATTAACCCCAAATGAAAAAATGAATGGAATGAAATCTATATGACGTTTAATTTAAATGTCTATTATATTGTTGGGTAACGTATACCAAAGAGGGTTCGCCTCTTTGCTATGTGGTAGGTGACTTTCTAGTGCTTAGATCACGAAGATGCCCGAAAGAAATAATTTTTAGGGTTCTTCCGAGGAGCATCCTGTCGAAATGGGCCAGTACACACATTCTCAGCCTCAACAAGGAGTTCTACGAGTTAGGGTTTATGTGATGCTCAAGTGGGGTCCAAAAAATTTTGAAATTTATGAGCAACTTCTCACATACCTAGCCTGCATGATTATCAACAGAATGTTAAGATACCGCAATCTCTACAAGATCCAAAGTCTTAACAGGAATACAATCTAACAAGCAAGATAGCTAACTCTCTTTGCACCATTGAATATAAATTTGGACTTTTCCTTACCTAAATGAGCAGCTTCTTGCAATCGATAGCTACAGGGGACAAAAGCTGGAAGGAGAGAGAGAAAGAGGTTTTTTTTTTTTTTGGGGGGGGGGGGGGTGTGGGGGAGGGAGAGGGAGAGGGAGCTTGTTGAATGTTATGAAGATGAAGCGCCCAGTCATGCGTTTTTTTATAGAGGTTCAGATTCAAGGATAAACTTGATTGGAACCGTATAAATTGCATGTGAAGAAAACTAAATCTCGAGTATAGTTACATAGAATACTCATGCCACGTCGGTATTTCCTATTCTCAAGAAGATACCAAGAAGCTATGTTTGGAGATGACCCATGAAGTCATCAAATTATCTATCGAGTCATGAAAAAGATTCAACAAAAGACAGAAACAAATCCACTATCCGTTTAATATCCAGCCCATTTGTGATAGAGATTTGTAACGTAGATTACTTGATTTGACAAACATTATGATACTTCCGAACTTATCATACAACAAAAATCTAGATATTATGCGGATTCCACCTTTAGCTATTGGATGATTGCCGATTTAAAACCCTGACAATCGATTTTCCTTTTGTACAAACCGACCTGTTTTAGAGATAGAATACGTTTACTTGTATTATACCTAGGGGTGAGCAAAAACAAGGTGGGTAGGTTCCAGACATGGACCCTGTAACCGACCCTGTTATAATCGGTTCTCATTTTTTGGACCTTGTACCCTACCTTGTTTGCATTGGACCCTGTACCTTACCCACCCTGTTTTTTCAGTCCGGGAACAGGGTTAACTTTGTTTATTTTGGAACCTGTTTTGCTCATTATATACGACTTCAAATTATATATTAATATGCGAGAAAACAACATAATTCATCTAATTTATATTGCAACATTAATCACTTGTAATTATTGAATAAGTAAAGTTTTTGATTAAAAAAAATAAGGATCCACAAGGCAAATTATTATAAACAAAATCATAAGATAAAGCAAAAATCATAACATTACATATATATTGGTAACAAACATGGACATAATATTCTTCTCATTACCATAATATTACATGCAATTTTTATTTGTCTAAAATGGTTAACAAATTTATATCGCAAGCATAAGTTCTCCAAAAGTAAAATCAACATAACTCATCATCTAAAAATGAAATCAGGCGAGTCAATCCACGTGGTACAAAATCTCTAACAAAAACTAAAATTCATGTATAAAGAAACATCAATAAGAAACCATGTTCCAAGATTTAATAAGTTTATTTACTTATAAAATCGGAGTTTTTTTTATTTTATAATGATTAGAAACAGGGTCCAAGGTTCAGGGTAGGTTCCACATATGGACCCTGTACCCGACCCTGTTTTAACCGATTCCTCTTTTTTGAACCCTGTACTCGATCATGTTTGCATTGGACCCTGTTCCCGACCCTGTTTTCAGGGTGGGCCGGTCCGGGAACAGGGTTTACCCTGTCCGGTTGCACACCCCTATTTATACCTCCTTTTTATGTTCCTTAGAGATGTTACCTGTTACATGTTTTAGGTAATTGTTCTTTGCATCTTATGTTTTTTGAAATTAGAATTTAGCATGTTATATCTCACCAAAAGGAAAGACTATGTCGGTGCATGTCTCATGGCCCTCATTTATAAGTCTTCTAGGTGGCCCGCATGTGCCCTAACACACAAATAATAGTTTGGCACACAAACTAGAATGTACTTTTTCTAGCTTCATTTGTCTTATAAAAAATGATTGATTTGAAAAATATTTTTTTAAAATAATTATTTGAAATAGTTAATCAATGAAAGTTATTCTTCATATCAATGATAATTTATATCTTCATATTAACATAGACAATAAAAAAAATTCATTCATTCTTTTTATAAGTAGAAAAGTTATTATTTTCATGAAAGTATCTTTTAAATTAACCATTTTTTGCGAAATAAACGGACTACACAGCCTCCTATTTTTCTCTTGTTGCTGATACTTGTGGTTTTTGCATTTTAGGAGTTCCTAGTTATAGATGAGACTCTGTAGCTCATCCAGGAAGGGTATGAATGGCGAGATGTGAACTCTGGGGACGGCTTGACAGGGTGATGATTATGCGTGTGGCTACGCGGTGGTGCTGTGCCCACCGAAGACCTTGGATTCTTGACTAAAGGTGAGCATGGTTCTCATTGGGCCGGTCTAGTATTTATCGGTCTTTAATTTTTGGACCGTGGATTGACCCATTGAGTTTGAAACCGAGGATCGGACCAACTTTATGGATTCGGTTCGGTTCTAGGGTCAAATTGGAATCACTAAATTATTTTTCTATAATCATTTATTGCATTATTCGAAAAGACGAACATATTATTTCAAATTTTATATCTATCCATTGCGTGATATTAAGTAGTCAAACTATGAGCACCGATTAATGTCAAACATAAATATAAGATAATAATATAAATCTCCATTTGGTAGAAACTACAAACCGTAAACAAAAAGATATGAAATACAATGAAAGCATAAAAAAGTCTAAAATACGTGATGCAAACCATGAAATAGTCATAAAGCGATTGAACAAAAGAGATGCGTCTACTCTTAGTCCTGCGCTCAGCGGAAATAAGAAGCTGGTCTTGGGCCTTTTTCGAAAAAAATGCAGATTCACATATACTCTGTATATGTCGGGTTATTCCGGGTGAGATCGACCCAAAATCTTAGGACAAATGACTAATCCGCACAATATCAATTTAGAGATTTCATGACCAAAGACCGACTCAATCATCTTAGAAACCCGAGCAAGACCAACCAGGTTGGGCTAGTTCAAGGTTGACCCTGGATCATTGTTCACCCGTATCCTTCACTGTGAAGTAGGCATATCGGTTGACAAAAAGGGACAAGTGCTAGACACTTCACGTGAAGAAAAAAATGATTTGACTAAGGGAGAGAAGGGGGGAGTAAAAATCACGTAAAAATGGAAGAACAAATGAGCATGCCACCAGAAAACTGTGTTCTTTTGTGAAAAAAAATATCTACATAGGAGTGATCATCGTTCAATGTCATAAGCAATATGTCTGGACAACACTATCCATGTTGCCATGCAGCATAAATTTTTATCTGCATCGGGTTATGGGTTTTTCCATCCTAGTAATATTGAATCAATTAAGAGATCCTTAAAAAGAAATCAATTAAGAGATGAAATTTAATGTGAAATGGTTTGGGTCGTACACGTAATAAAAAAGAACATCACCTCTACTATTTCTCGAAAGACATACTCATCTCAACAAGTATTACCGAAAAGTGATGCACAATTTGTGTTTTTAGAAATATATATTTTCCACCAAGTGGAAAATTTTTTTTGCCCTATTTCCTCACTTATAGACCAAACACCTAATTCTGTTATTTTTACTTTTTATTTTTTAATTATTATATAATTATTATTTTTTTCCTTCATTGGCCACCTCAATCATGACGGTGAGAAGCGATCAGTCAAAAGGCAAGCTTGAGCCTTGCCACTAGTCGGCGAGGCTCTAGCTCTCTAGATCAATGATGACACCAGCCCTCATAGGATTGAGTGAGCTTGTGTCTCGAGCTCACCTAGGGCTAGTGATGCTTGAACTTGTCAATCTAGGGTGAGGCTTGAAGCTAGTTGTCGGCCTCATCATCATGGCCTGCAATTGGCCAAAGAAGAAAAGAAAAAGAAATAGAACATCGAAAAAAAAAGTTCCAGTTCATTTTCAATGTTTGGGGTAAGTATCGAAAAGTATCATTATTTTCTTGAAAAATGTATTTTTATTAAAAAAAAATCAGAAATGCTACATTGTTCCAGTTGTAATATTTTATCCAATTACATAAATTTGAATGTATATAATATCTATTGCAATTTTAGTCTATTAATAATAAAACTGCCACATTTATAACGTCAAAGGTCACCACCCCACTCTCTCCGTCCCCGTCTCTTTCTTCGCATAAAACAAGCCACAGACCCGAGCAGTGGCAACAGAGCGAGGGAGAGATGGCTGGGGAAAGCAGAAACCAGAGAAGGATTCAGTCTCTGTATCGTCATCTCTCACCCCAACCTTCTGATGCGAGCTCTCTTCTTCACCCGGTTAATACGCTCTCTCTCTCTCTCTCTCTCTCTCTCTCTCTCTCTCTCTCTCCCCGCGGCGTCTGCTTTTGTTTTGTCTGCGGTTCGATGTAATTGGTGCTTAGTGATATCGTTAATTCTTTTTTTGTTTGTGGTTTTGATGGTGAAGACTGTAATGAGAGCCGAGCAATTGAGCCTCAGAGATGGTAGAGAAGCTGTGATAATCGGTGGTATGGTGATGGACATTCATGCCCTACCTCTCTCTGCTCCAGCTACCGGAACCACAATCCCTGGCAAAGTAAATTTTTTTTTTCCTTTGCTTATCTGTTTGTTCAGTTTTTCTTATTCTGTTTAATCAAATCTTTTGCGGGCCGTTTAACTTACTTGTAATGCGAGTTTAAGAATGAAATCTGTCGATTGCTTAATAATGTCAAATTGTGCATCAATTTTTTGTGCTCTTAGTCTGGATTTTAGTTGAAAGCAAGGTGGGAGCTCTCTAATTCGGTCCGTTTGGTGAAATTTCAAAGTGCCGTGAGTAATAGAAAAAGCGTGTTAGTCTCTGTAGTTTGGGTTGACACCCATCTCTGTTAGTAACATGGAGAACTTGGCCAAAAATAAGAGGAGAATATCATATGAAGATAATGCAGGAATGCAGGATAGACACGACTGATCATGTAGAATGAGAAAGGTTAAATTGCAGAAACATTAAGAAAGTGAAGATATAGAATAGGATGCACAGTCTTGTGCCAAAGAAGCATTACTCCTATAATTCCCAGTTCTTCTGTGTGTTAAACTCCCACAATTTGAGATGGTAATTTGTCCATACCATAGATCCCTTACCTTTCATTTGTCCATGAGGGTTTTATGGTAATGACTATCTTAGACTATGGAGTTTCATGATAGTAAGATCCAAGAGAAACCGTGGGAAGGCTTCTTTGGCACAAGACTATGCAGCTTCTGCTTCACGGAAAGAATGTTTCCTTACCCATTGAAGGGTAGGTTTGTAGAAGGGAGAAAGTGGTTTAGAAGGAGGTGATTTTGTCCTTGGAGGAGTGAATTTATGCTTGGATGATGGTGGTGGAGAAGGTTTTGGAGATGTGTAATGATAACTGACAAAGGAAGATACCGGATACTGGTACTTATCACTTATCCAATGGTTGGATCTCCATCTTTCCCTCTATGAACAACTTCATGCTTGGATAAGCTGCACTTCTTCTTTCTCATGAGGGCTTGTCGTCCTCATCTTCTGGAGGGACACCAGCTATCTAGATCCCAAAAACAATAGCCTATATGAGGATCCTTGAAGTAGACAAATGGTTGTCCTTTATAGTTGAAAGGCTCTATTTTAAGTTTTTCTCCTTCACCTTCTTCTTCTAGTATGTAAGGCTGCATCATCAAGATTGTAGGAAAGATGGAGTGATCAAGATTGGTGACCACACTGCTGCTTTTTCTTGATGAATTTTTACTCTAAAACTGTTGAGGCTGAGCCTTTTAGGGAGCTTTTCATAGCTAGTCACCTAGGTATCTGGAAAATAATTCACTAATTTTGAACAAGGAGTCTATCTTGGAATATGATGTACAAAGCATTTTCTATAGAGATCAAAATGTCATCCTCATAAAGCAGAAGAGCTTCTGGATGATCAAAAGACCTACCTCTTGCTCATGGGCATGGAAGAAAATCCTCGATCTTCGTCGGGAATTCAGGCATCTATTCTGCTGGCATATTGGGAATGGTAGTTCGTTGTCGCTTTGGTTTGACCACTAGCACCCCAAAGGACCTTTGAATTTAATTTTCTCTGATAGGGATATATACCGTCGGGATTCTCCAGAGAAGCCATAGTGGCTGATCTAAGTATGGTGATTGGCCGATCCTCTCTCTTACTTGATAGGTTGGTGACTTGGGGAGAACCAGGCCCCCCCAAATGGATGATCCGGATCAGTTTATTTTGCTTGGACACTCATCAGGCACCTACTCGGCGGCTTCGGCTTGGAGCATTATTAGGCCTCGAGGTCGAGTGGTTCCGTGGCATTCTTTCATTTGGGATAAAATGATTATCCCGCGGTATCAATTTATCTCTGGCTCATAACTTGAAATAGGTTACCTACACAGGTATTTCTTTTAGCATGCCATAGAATATTGGAAGCCAAGTGTGCGTTTTGTAACCTCAAATTGGATTCCATAGACCATTTATTTTTTGGGTGCACAACCACCAACCAGCTAGCGCAATTTTGGGTGGGTAGATGTAATCTCCCCGAGCATTGCATATCTTGGCTGCAAACACTGAATTGGGTGATCAGACTAATACCGGGAGATTGCTTCCACCAGAGCATATCTCGTTTCTCCTTGGGTGCACTTAGTCATATCATTTGGAAAGAAAGGAACAGTGTCTTGTTTCACAACAAAGATGTTTCTTTTGGCCATGAAGAAGAAGCTTCAAAAGATGGTGAAAGATAAGGCCATCACACTTCGACCTGTCACTGACTCTCCCAGGAACATGCAGATGCAGCGAAATTGGGGCATCGACCCCATTGTCTTTGCTTAATTGTAATCTTCTTTTTATTTCTTATGTAGGCCATTTTTAGACCACCTGCTTAAGTCTCTCTTCGAAACCTTGGCTCCTTTCACTCACAAGTGTTTTTATGACACGTTGAGTGCAAGTTTTGTGGTGCCAGGCTCTTTGCTGTGTACAAATCAACTTGGTAAACTCAATACAATTCTTAACTTAGTCATCCTCTACTTTTAGCGAAGCTAAGTTTATGGTGGGGCTTTGAACTTTGTGCACCATTTTGGTAGTGAAGAGTTGCCATAATCAAATCTAGAGTCTAGGGAACTCCTTGAAGTGAATTTTGGGGGGTAAGCAATAAAAAATCTGAAAGAGCCATATTGAAATTGGAGAATAGTGTTACAAACACAGTTTGAACAATGAGAGTAGCTTCAACCATGTCAATACAAGTTTGTTGGTAAGGAAGGAACCTAGTATAAGTAGTGCCATGCGGGCCAGTACAGGAAAACCTTTACAACCAACATGGGAGAAGATAGCAAGGCAAATAGCACCAATTGAAGATGTCTATAGCCTTGTTGGAGCTGCTAGCATAGGAACTTTGGAGAGATTTAAAGCTTCACAGTGTTTTTGCTCAAGTAGCAATGTAATATTGATCATAGTGGTTTGATTGAACGTATCCTTGACAACCTCTAGAATGTGGTGAATAAGTTTTCTATGAATTTTATGGGTGAAAAAGAAGCAGGTTTCGCAAAAGCAAAATATGGATTTGTAAGGGGCAGATGGGTAGTAGAGATCTCTTATCCTTATAAAGGTAGATACATCATATTAGTAGTTGATCTTGGAGACATTGGAATTATAGAAAGAGGTAGGAGGATCAAGAGTAACAGGGGTATCTATATTGATGGAAGCATTGCTGTTTGAGGATTCAATCATGAGGATATCATTCTTCCTCTTGCTATGACATTATTGGGCATAGAGGGTTCCATAGTATAACAAATGACTATCTGAGACAGATTTGCTATCTCACTACACAACCCTTGCCTTGGCCTTGCAAAAGGACTGTCTTTTAGTTTCATTTATTTATACCACAAGGCTCCCGGCGTTTAAATAATTTTTCGATTCACAAAATCCTTAGTGGCAAATGGAGAGCATAATTGTAAACCAATTCATCCTATCAGACTAAAAGTGCAAGACTTAATGTTAATGACATCAGATATCAAGGAAGAGAAAAAGTGCTTTAGAAAGTCATGATGGTGTATATAGGCTAGAAGTTTACAAACATTGATCTTAGTTTTTTCAGCGGAGTTAGCCTTATATAGGCAAGATTTCGGGTAATACAGACTCTTGTCACACCTTGGAATCTGAAATATGCTCTTCCAAAACCTTCTCTGCTGAGAGCACCAGTTGAGAAGCTATGCAAGAACACACTACACTGTTCAGTACTTTCTGTGCAAGTCTATGTCTGACAGTGGTCTTTTAGGTTCACTATTTTTTAGGAGGTGTAGCAAGGAATGTTGCCGATTGCATGTTGAAGCTGGGAGGAAAGCCCTTCCTTATCAGTGCTGTGGGCCTTGACATGGCAGGTTGGTATGGCACTTCTTTTGACCGAAAAAGAAACAAAGTATAGAACATCTGAATTAGTCTATGCTTTTTCTGTTTCAACAAGACTTTTCAAGGCGCCATTTTGGCTCTTATTTTGGCATAGAAACTTGATGGCGACCTAGGACATAATGTTTTGTGGAGTTTCTGCTTAAAGGCTATTTAGTATTTGTCTTGTTCAAATTCCCTCTTTTCTTAAGTGATAGGGCATGGAGAAAAATAGTAGATGGATCCTTTAGCTCCATCTTTATTGAAAGGTGTGATAAAAGTAAAGAACCTACCGTCTCTTCTCAGTAAAAATGCATGATATATTTTGAATCTTGATTATGTCTATACCCATTTTATCTTCTTCTATTGAAATTTGCGAGAGTTTCTTTTAGATTCACAAGGTATATTGTCAAGCCTAATTATTTTTAGGGGAAACAAAATAGTCTTTCTAAACAATCGTCTCGTAAGTGGAATTCTGGGGTGTGCCAGCCTGATTTTAATCAGAATCTATAAATTTTGAGGATAACCCAAGTTGAGATCTTTTTGGAAGTGTAAGGTAATAGAATTGGCCATAAGGATTCTGCTAAATTTTGTCTTCACTTTTCAGAATGAGGTTTGCAAGTAAACCATATACTTTAAAAATACTAACTTTTGAGAATGTTCTTTTTGTTCGCTTCACCTTGATGGAGTGAATGTCCATTCGTCCTTCATGCATGGTTGTAGGCCACTTGCCAGGGCAGGCAAATTCTTTGGCGTCTCTTTATTTATCAGTTTTCTTATTGAGGTTTCTGTGTTTACCACAATTATGCTGATATCATCCTTTACCTATGTCTCAGGGAATCAATTGTTGGAGCATTGGAGATCCACCAGGTGTCCTATTGAAGGTTAACACGCTCAGTTTAACCGCTTGTCTGACAGGCCTAATTATGTCTGCTAAATAGATAGTAGTGATGGAACTTGGCTACATGTAGCTTTACAGACAGCTAAGTACATACACCACTTAAATTATACTTCTAATCACTCTTTTTTACTTAGTCAGAATAACAAACTAGCTGCTCTCCTCTTTTTTGGCTTCAAATAAGTTAGATAGAGCATGAGCTCTTCATAAATGTGCTTCTCGTTCTTAAATTCAGCAATTCCAATGCAGGTATTCTTCAAACCCAAGATATTACAACTGCTGTGGTCTGCTGCGTACTTGATCCAAATGGTGAGGTAGTTGCTGGAGTTGCAAGCTTTGAGTCAATTGTAAGTTAGCTTGTGCTCAAAAAGTCTCAGGTTGAGCAGGCATGCATGCATTCTCTCTAAGATCCATAAAGGCACTCACCGATGACCTTTAGGAAAAATTTCTCACTGCTGAGTGGATTCAACAATTTAGATACAAGATATCTTCTGCTCCAGTAGTGATGGTTGATGCCAACCTGAACGATCGTGCTCTTGAAGCTTCTTGTCAATGTAAATCTAAACATTCAACGTGGCTTGATCTTTCATCTGGCTCTATTATATGATCAACTCTGAGTCAGTGGAAAATTCTTTAAAACTCACTTGGTTTTTCTTTGGATTTGTTTGCAGTGGCTGCAGGAGATAAGATTCCTTTATGGTTTGAACCGGTGTCAGTTGCCAAATCCAAGAAAATTGCTCCTTTTGTGAAGTATGTGAGTGCTTCACCTGGTGATGGGCTTTTGCCTTCTTTTTTGCTATTTTCTATGTGCTGAGTAAACTCATTTAAGTCTGAAGTGGATAAACAACTGGATAAGCTCAATAATACATTTCATGGGATTTATGCGATCATGTCTTTCAATATCAAATTTATGACTCGGTTGCTAATTGAGTAGTTAGTTAGCATCATCCTTAGCACCAGTCTGAGAGAGAGCAAAAGGGGAAATTTTATGATGGGAAAGGTTTAGTACTTCGAAATTGATTAGAACAGTCCATTAGTTATGTATGCTCGAAAATGAATAAAGCGGTTATTTTCAACATATTTAATGGAATCGCTTGCCATCTGCATGGTACGGAGGAAAATGGTGAAAGTTGTGGTTTAGGTTGGAGAGTTCTGGATGTAGCATATCAAAACAAAATTAGTGGCTTGCATACACTTCTGTTAATAATCTATGTCAAATTGATAGCCTTGTTATAATATTTCCAGGAGTCAGGATAGCTGGTGATGTTATGGTTCCACTAGGATATCGATGTACAGTCTGGATGAGTTGAAGGAAACTTTTCAGTTGTGAATACACTGTGATACACATGATCTTTTCTTAATTCAACTAGGAAATTGTAAACCACATATCCTACAACATTGATTTATGTTAGTGATATTGTTAAACTTTGAGAATATCTTTTTTTTAAGAAAATTGACCGCATTGAGTTCTTACAATCAGGTAAGGAAACATAATTTTACTGGTTTACATATTGACTTTTTGGTTTTGGCATCCCTTTCAGTTATGAAAACAACAAATATTAGGATAAACGAAACTCAGCTCACATGGGCATAGTTTAAGAGTGGCATTAAGCAATTCTTAGGTCCTGAGAGCTTTGTCTTGAAGATCTGCTATTGACACAGGGTGGGCTCTTTGCAGGTAACTTATATATCTCCAAATGAAGATGAGCTCTTTGCAATGGCAGATGCTCTATCTCCTGGGAAGTTACATGGTTTGAGCAAATTGTATAAGAGCGAAAAGAATTGTCCTCCAGAATCTCTCATCCAAATGCTAAAACCCGCAATAATTCTTTTGCTTCAGAAGGGCGTAAAAATTGTAGTCGTAACCATAGGTGCACAAGGAGTATTTCTATGCTCTAAAGAGGGGTCTATTTTGATGAGAGCTGCTGTGGAGAAGCCCCAATCAGAACTCCACAGACTGATCTCATCTAATTGCCCTTCACATAAGTTTCATGATGCCAGACAGATTGAGGGAATCTCTTGTCTCTTTGCTTTGCATCTTCCTGGACTTCCTGCATCCGTTAAGAAGCTTACAGGGGCTGGCGATTGTTTGGTGGGTGCTACACTTGCATCACTATGTGAAGGTTTGAACATTATACAAGCCATCTCAGTTGGTATTGCAGCAGCAAAAGCCACTGTCGAGGCAAATTCCAACGTGCCAATGACATTTAATTTAATTGGAGTTGCAGGTATGAATATTCTTTCAATCAAGACGGTAGGAAATTTGTGCATTTTTGGATATTATATTAATTTCAATAATTTCAGTAGAGTGGGTTAGAAACAAATTGGTGTAATGGAAATGAGTGCGACTCATCAATAAAGTGATCATGTAACTTGTAGAGGCTGGTACTGAACATGATATCTTCTCTCATTAGAAACAAGCTAATGGATGTTCTGAGAATACTTTAGAGGTGCATTTTGCACCATATTGGCTATCCAAGAAACAAACAGAATAAAGCAAAGGTACTTTCGTTAGTTTAATCATGATGGTGGGTTCCCATGATCTTTTTGAAATGGATGTGAACTAATATGTAGCGAGGCCAGGAATGATTGTGCCTACACTTTCTTGGCAGATGATGCTAGGTCTGTTTACTCGGCTGCAAAGGTTATCTATAATGGACCAGCGTAGACAGCTGCCAGCTTTGAGATGATTACGATCTTCAAGTAACTGGTGCAGAAAAGGACTCGAGACTGCTCTTTGTTGTTTAGCTTACTTTTGGTTTTGGACTTTCATTTGGTACGAGTGGTGTAGAATATTTATTCAACAAGTAGAGCTTAGATACTGACACGTAGAGTATTCATTCTGTATTACTGCGTCAGTTTCATTTATAGATTAATTCTTCCAATCAAGATGTGTCTAAAACATCTTACGGTTTCAATAAAATATACTTGAGTCTTTTCACTACTCATATGCCTTGATTGAGTACCATTTATTCCGGAACCGAGGCCTTGGTCTGTATATTTCATCCAGCGTGATGTTATGGTTGCTAGAGAAGGCTTACCCCCAACCTACGGATTCAGATGCCTGCAAGGATCTCCTCACGTTTTTATCTACTATTAAAGTCTGAGGCTAACTATCTAACTTACAACTAGAACAATGAGATGATGTTTCATTATATCATTTGAAGTAATGAGGCTCTTAAATCATAATCTCTTACATAGAGTAGACCAAACTGATCTGAAGTTAGGTACATTGTGTTGATATACATTGATCTGTCTTCGTAATTGAATTTTAAATTCGATCAGTATGTAAAACACTGCTTAAGTGATTTTCACTTTTAGTTAGTACATACTTGTTATGCATCATATCGTCTAATGGCATTATCAAAGGACAACAAAACAAAGTACTGAGAACTGGGCAAAAAAAATCAGTTGGCAGAAAGTGGTTTTAATGGAAGCGTTGCAAATTTGAACATTCTCAAAGGTTTGTAGAAGCCGTGGAAGATGAAGAACCAATCCAAAATGCAGACGCAGCAGCTTCTACAGAAGCAAAGAAAGCCAAAAGAATGACAAGCCACTAGTTCTGCACCTTTCCTTAAGGATTGGACGTTCAACTCGAATCATTCAAAAAGAGCAAATCATCGGAGATGTCCTGGAAGGAATCAAGACCAGAGCATCCTCTAGAGAATTGTTGAACTCCTCGGCGCTGGAAGCACTGTATAATGAGAATTGAAATGAAATCATGCAAGAAGAGTTATATCAGTTCAAAGAAAATGAAGGTTGAGAACTTGCATCAAGACCAGAAGATCATTGAGTTATATGTAGGAGATGGGTGTACTGAAATAAGTTCAATGATAGTAGTAAGGTGGTAAGCAATAAAACCAGGTTAGTTGTTCTCAAGAGGATGACATGGACTATGATGAAACTTAATGTACTTGTGACTAAATTAGAAACAATTCATTTATTACTTGCTTATGCATGTTTTTATATAGATAATCATTGGAAAGACAACATGTGCACATTAAGAATTAGTCACATAACCAGATATTTGCATGTATATCACATCCAATGGCGATCATATGAAACAGTTTTAACGCCAACAGTGGTTCTAAATTCTAATGAGAAGCCAACCTTTCGAGTCAGGAACATCCATCTAAGTCTTGCTGCAGAATATGAGTCTGCCCTTGGATACATTTTCTCCCCAAAGTTCACACTCCTCTGTAAGATTTGCTTCTTCATGCATATGCGAGGTCATGAAACTTTAAGCTTTTATATTCTTTCCATTGACTAAAATAACCAGATGTGTCCCAGTAACCAAGTTAGATACGCCTTGTAAACTTCGAAGCAGCTGGTGTTAGCGAAACGTGGTCGTCTTCAGCTTCAGGTGGGATCCACTTGAACAGTAATGTCCTTCTCTAAAGAACTTGCTTTTTGTGTTTATAAATTGACCCAGATGGGAGTGTCTGGAGTCGACACTTTCCAGCAAAAGCCAAGCCAAAAGGAAACTCTGCATGCTCTGTTTATGTTCTCTTCCTCTGCTTATTTCACTAGTCCCATTCTCTATTCTTCTCCTCTCTTGCTATTGCAGCATTGAATAGGAGATTGCAAGCATATGTTATGGCAGTATCACAGAGGCATGACCGGTTCGGTGCCACGTGGCAAAAATATGCAATGTCTTGCCACCACGTGGCAAGCATAGATAAAAAAGTGTATTGAGAAAAACTCGACTGATATTTTGGAAACTACAAAATAATTCAAAATTACGATTAACACAAAGTCGAGTAAATTGTGTGGAACAACCAAAGACTCCATCAGTAGAAATTATGCAAAGATTGCTGTAGTCGACACTATCAAGCTAACATAACAACACGGTGGTGGGTTAGTTGATGAATAGCTTTCTCATTAATTAGGAAGGAAACTTCTCTGCCGATTCCAAATTGAAACATTTTTGGCAAATTGATTAGAAATCAGCTTTAGTATGTAAAAATGGAGTATCTATGTTGCAGTCGTCTTTTGAGAAATCCAATTTAAGCAATGAGATAGGGCCATCCAAAGTGAAGATATTGGAGCTTCACATGTAATGGTAGGTCTGGCTCGAACAAGAAGCAATTGTTATGGACTATACATCATGTAGATCAATATCATATCGATCATTAATTACGTGGATTTCATTGTGAGGTCCGCATCGCCATTGATTTAAATGGTCCTAGTACATAGTCTATGGATCACGTAATATTTTTTCGCCATACAATAAAGTCCATCCAAGTATCAAGTAAGTTATTTATATTTCAAGAGTAATTACAAAGGGCTATGATTTACTCTCACCTTCTTTCTATTGGCTGGTATCAATATGGATCGCTTATGTTATATGAAGTTAATTTAACATATGAGTGATGTGAAAAACTTGTAACCCATCATTCCAGTGAAATAAAGACCTAATTGCAATCAATCATATTGAATAATATATTGAGCATTGAAATGAACAGAAACATCAAAATGGACAAACCGAAATTATGTATCCCAAAAATTTTGTTTTTTATCCCATATTAGAATTTCGGTACCTTCGTCTGGGAGATCATCAAGAGAAAGCCCAAAAATTTGAGTCCGTCAATATATCAAGTTACACTCAACTTTACTAAAAAGTTTAAGCCAATGACTTATAGGTAAATTATGATATATTAACCACACTAATTCTCTAATGTGGAAGGTTTCTAACACAACTCACATTTGCATCTAAATTATCTTCCCTTCACATATGAGTTCATCATCAAGTTTGATTCCCCTTAATTTCAATATCTTTCTACATGAACATCTCTCAACTCGAATGTCAACTCCAATTTTTTTTTTCATTTTTGATAATCGAGGAATCCACCACGTGCCCTTCGTGCCAAGCCCCTATACCTCAAGGAAGACTAGCACAAGACCTCAACACCATGGCTCCCCACTTAAGACGCTAACAAATGCGAGTTTCAAAACTTCAAACTCAGTGATGAGAGAGAAGTTCTCAACCAACACATCTATAAACTCGATTGTAGTGTGAAGATCACCAAAAAAAAAAAAAAGAGACAATATCCATCTCGTCTTAAGTCCCTTTCTCCAAACTAAACCATGAAACCTATGATGAGATTCCTTCCTTAAAATACTTATAATTTGTCGATGTATATTTGGTGTAGGTCACTAATCAATATTGGCTCTAATATCATTTGTCAGAAGCAAATAATAGAAATCCAATACCTTCATTCAAAGAGATCACTAAAAGAAAAGCACAAGGTATAAATTCGTCGACCTATTCAATTGAACCCAACTATTATTGAAAAGGTAAGAGTCCGTAACTAATGAGATAAGTAAGATGTATTAACTATTTCACGCCACACTGATTAGTCAATGTGCAATTTTCTTTGTATAATTCACACGTGCATCTAAATTTTTAACTGCCCATTTTCAAAGGAAGCAAGTTTTTTTCCGACAAGCCTAAGCAGCATCAGTACCAGACGAGATGGACGACGCATGCATCTCCCGTTTCATCGAAATTCTCACTGGAAATGAGTTCTTCTTTTTCCCTCAGTAACGCATGCGGTCAATACCGTACACCAAAATTAAAATTTCTCGTTGTTGCAACGTGATGGAAAACGTTTGTTAATCTTTTGCTTTCTTGATCCCACAAATTTAATTTCCGATAAAACAATAGGAATGGCTTTGTTCCCATCAAAAGATTGAATCACTAGGTGTTCTCGATTTGCTTAAAATACAATCATATTTTTTTTTCAATTTTCAAGAACTGTAATTAAATCCTAAATATGATCAAATTAGTTTGATTGATGACTTCCTTTAGCTCTATTAAATATAAATAAATAGAAGATGCTCACATGACATTTTGTCATGTTTAGAACACATGGGCGCCACATTAGAAAAAAAAATCCCAAAACCATCAAGAAAAAAATAAATGGCAAAAAATGGCAAAAAAAAGCTGGAAAAAGAAAAGGAAAAGGTCAAAAATTAAGAGGGAATATGAGAGAAATGGTCGGGAAGCATTGAAGACTCACTCGACCACCGGCCACGGCTTTTAGTCAGCGCGGCGCGTAGGCTAAGACCTCCAGCCCTATTTGGTTGAACATTTAGAATGGGCTTTGCGGCTCCAAAGTTTTTTGGCCAAATGTAAATGGTCATTTGGTTATATTTTTAACTCACTTTAGGGCGATGCAATTATGATTCCAAGGCTGTCAAAAAAAAATCTTTTGCTAAATTCGGGGTCGAAGGTACTTTGCAAAGTTATATTTTCAAAATGCCGAGGCCTGGTTTAATGAAAATATTGAAACTTCCTATTTTACCGTCATTTAAACAAGTAAACTTCTATTTTACCCATTTTAGATCAAACCCTGAGCGTCTCTTTCGCACCTTTTCTCTATTTTGTTTTGGATAGATCCTTCGCCCTTTCCTCTTTGCTCTCAATGGACCTATCTCAGTCTGCCTCTTTGCTCTTGACGTCGCTCGTCTCCCTTGCGTGTAAAGGTGACAAAATAGATCAAAGACCCATATTTTAACTCATATTGCATAGTAATGGGTCATAAATAGATTAGCTTCAAAAGTTCAATAGGTCTTAACTTGACCACTTAATAAGTAATGGGTCTTAAATGTGTTACCTAATTAATTTTAAGTGTTATTTACAATCATTATAAATTTTATTAAAAAGTCATGTTTAAACTATGAAAATTTTGATATCTTAATTATTCTTAATTTTTTAAAGATAAAATTTTGATTATTTTTATTTCTTTTTTTTCTTCTTTTTTCCTCTTTCTAAGTTGATCAGTGGCCAAGAGGCAAGTGGAAGAGGAAAAAGTAAACAAATAAAAATATATTTAAAAATTTAAATTAAAAAAATTTCGGAAAAATAAAAATAATAATAAATAATCAAATAAATTGTATTGCATGAAATTATTCTAACAATACATTTTAAACAAAATCATGAAACAAATTTTCATTGATTTGATTAGATATGGAAATGTTCTAACAATATGGGTCGAATTATGTATGGATCGCTAAAATTGTATTATATGAAAATGGATCAAAACAAGTTAAATGTGTCAATATAGATTGAACCATTTTTTACCTGACCTGACCCATTTGACACCCTTACTTCCCTGATGCCCACTCTCAGCGCTGCTTGCCACTGCGCCTCTCTTCCCTCACAGCCCGACAATTTTTGGACTACTAGGTATGCAGGTTATTACAATTTTTGAATAACTTCATGTTAAGGTTGAAGTTTTTACGATGTCACTTGAATTTGTTCTTTTGCTTATTAGTGTTGATTTGGCTTCACTTCAATTTATGAATAATCCTATGTAACTACAATCCCTTCAATTTCTGGTTCGTGTTGTCTGCCAAGTTAATGTAGGTTCCACCAGTTTTGGAGCATTTGATGGATAGCTTGAGCCAATCTTAAGTGCAGCTTAAGATTTTTTTTTTATGAATAATCCTATGCTTGAAGGTTTTTTTTTTCTGAAATTGTTAAAACTTCGTCTCAGATGCAGCTTCCCTCTTGCTTAGCGTTTGTGATTTTAATTAAATTTTCTAATAACTTTGCCTCCTTCAGCAAAAGAATTTCATCTCATCTTTAATTTATCCGATCAGCTTAAACGTGGTACCTATGGACAATACATCAATATCTTTGTAATTTTAACAAAGGGACTAACTTTAGTAAGAAAAAAAATAAAAATTAGAGATCATATTGGCAACAACAAAAAAAGCATACGAACAATATCAAACAAATTAAAAAAGTAATTATTTCTATACTTTACGCATAAGATAAATTTTAAATTTTGAGTTCTTCTCCTAAGATCATGAGCGGTAAGAGGTTTTCCAATTTAGGAATTGGAAGTCGCTAACTCGAATGTCACCAATTATATACAAATCACTCTAAGTTAAATCCACTACTTAGGTGAAATCCCTAAAGCTAATAAATTTATGGCGCTTGTAGGGTGTTTTATAGATATTCAAATAGCTAAGTATACATGTGTGTATCCTTTGAATTGTCAATAGAAAAATCATCAACCGCGACTTTCAAATCATCTATCACAAAAAAAATGAAAAACAAAATCACCAACACATCCCAAAAAATTAAATTTCTTACTAAATTCATCAAGCATGAATAAAAATTCTTCAATTATGACTGATTTCATGCTAAAAATCGAGGTAAAATGTAAACCTCACAGTCCACCTCTTGCTTCCCTCTTCCTTCTTCACAGTGACTCAGAGTCAAATCCGACATCGACCGTATCCACACTCTGAGATTTCCACAAAAATTTCGAACACTACACACAACTTCCATATATGTCTCAGTTAATCCATCATCTTCGAAGCATTTACTCAAATCTTGCGAAAGTTGCCATAAAAGCAGATGACCGCATGGCTCCCCAAAGAGTAGCATCATGTAATAATTGATTGCCTCTGTGAACACCTTGACTGCAAGCTCCAAACATAATTATCGTAATGTAATTCTTTTTTGGCCAAAGGCCCAAGTGCCAATCAAAAAGTCTTTCAGCGATTGAAGAGAAAATTATCAAAAAAATTATTAAATTTATTATCATAATTGTACCAATTCGTTCTAAACTTTTGATTGTTTGATTAAGTCTAAAACTTTATATACTCGTGTTGATTCAGTCAATCCAAGTAATTTTTGTTTGAAATAGCTTATGTCAATTCCAGCATCCTACTTGATGCGGTCAGCATGACATGGAAATTTTTACTAATATTTTAATATTTTCCAAATCTTTTTTTTCTTGTTATCTTTCTCTTTCTTTCTTTTTTATATTCACTACAAAAAAACTGTAATTTAGCTACGGAAATTTAGCGACTGCACCATATTCGTCGCAAATATCAACTCAATTAGCTACGGAAATGGCAATTTTGTCGCCAATTATCGACAACTACATGGTCATCGCTATTTACAACAACATTTACGACGACGTAGGAATCTCGTCGATAATTAGCAACGAAATTAATGCCCGTAGCCAAATTCGTCGCAACTAGTGACAACTATTTATATCCGTCGATATACAGCGACATACTTAGCTACAAAGAGTAAGCTGTCAATAATTGCCGACGACAAAAAGTAATCGTCGCAAATTAGTTACGACAACAGAAGGCTGTCGGTAAATCGGTCGATATATATCCACCAACCTCCGTCTGTGGCTAAATAGAGACAACTCTATCGACAACATTACATGTTGTCGCAAATTAGCTACTACATATGTCGGCGTGGCTAATTTGCGTGGCTAAGTTGTGACGGAAATTTTGTTGACGCTAATTTCATCGATAATTAGCGATGAAAATGTTAGCGTGACTAAATCCGTCTGCATTTAGCAATGATTATCTGTTCTCACTTTTTTCGACGCTAATTAGCAACGGTTTGAAATTTATTGACTCATTTTAGCTACGACTATTACTGTCGTAGCTAATTAGCTACAAACTTTGCGACAAATGGTTTCCCCATCACTAATATCAATATATAAGGCTGCCCCGCAGCTCCACCCCCAAAAGTCCTAAATCGTCCACTCCTCTTGCCGTCGGAAGAACCCCAGTTACGGTATGTGCTTTCTCCTCTATTGTTCTTTCTATACTAGCTATTTTGGTAGGACGTAATTTCACCTCTATTGTTCTTTATATTGATTATTATTAGCAAGACGTAATTTCTATACAGCCTCTAGCTAATTATCGATGGACTACTAGCGACTGCGGTTGTTTCTATCGCTAATTTTCGATAGAAAAATTTACAGTCGCTAATTAGCAATAAACACAATGCCGTTGCTATGTATCGACAGAACAGTAGTTAAGCTGTCGCTATTTAGCTATGGACGTATTAGCGACTGTGGTACTATCAGTCGATAATTGTCGATGGAAGACAGGTCAGTTGCTAATAAGCGATTAACATCATGCAGTTGCTTATTATCGATGGAGAGCGGTCGCTAATTAGCTACGGACATAGCGGTCGCAAATTAGCAATGAACGCAGCGGTCGCTAATTAGCTATGAACTAAGCGGTCGCTAATTAGTTACGGATAGAACAGTCTCTAATTAGCTATGGATAATGTGTTCATAGCTAATTAGTGATGGATATTCCTTCAGTGGCTCATTTGCGATGGAGGAATCGTCTGTCGCTGATTAGCGACATATGAATACTATTGCTATTTAGCGACGGATCGTCTTTTCTCTGTCGCAAATTAACTATGGAGAGAATTTTTTCAGTAGGTAATTAGCGACGGATGTATTTTGACCGTCACTAAATGGTTTATAATAACACGAGAAAGCATTTAGGGTTTCGGCTGTCTCTCTCCTCCTGTTTCATTTTAGCTTCGTCTGCTAGGGTTATGTCACTACTCCTACTCCATCGTCCACCGGTTCGCATCAACACACCGTCGCTTGCCGTCCACCCTCTGTCGATTCGGCTCCACCATCCGCGGTAATTTCTCCCCCCAAAGACACTCCTCCATTGCTTCTTTGCTAATGGACGGACCCCTCGCCTCCTTAACCCTAGGTTTAGGTCTTCCGCCGGTTCACTTCCACCATCCATCTAGTCATTTCTACCCATCAGTCGCTCAAAATATGCATACGTGATTTAGGACGGGCCATTCGCATCCTCAACACTCCATGCTGCACGGCTGTTGATCCACTGTTCGGCGCTCTACATCAACCGTCGAACCATCCTCGACGACGAAAGACCAAGCTAGGGCTTGGTTTTTAGGACCCATTCCTTCTACCAGGGTACGCGTGTTTGCTCCGGTTTTATAAGACCAAGCTAGGGTTTGTTTTTTTTTTTTTGACATTTGATAGTAAATTTCTGATATTTGGTTGATGTTATTCTGGTTGTTTACTTGATTTGGGTTGGACAAATGTATTTGCTCCGATTATTGTAAAGTAGTTGTTGTTTATATCGATCATAGGCTACTATAGATAAAATCGCTTAGGGGTTTAATCCTTTTCCTCTATGTGTCCATCATAGAGTTTCATTAGGATCGACTTACCACTGTTGAGGCCTGCAGTGAACAAGGAGGATTGCATCGGCTATTTGACTTGTTGCAACAAAAATGGTAAGCTTTTTTAATTGGTGGGTTGTAATTATGTACGGGGATGTTGATATAGTTGTTATTATAATTTGGACCAAGGAATTTCTTGTCAATTGCAGAGATGTGGAAGTCGTCGAGGTTATGGTCGTCGACTAGGTGTAAGATTAGCTGATGAACATTCACCTTCATAGGACGATACGACCCCATCACCAACCCTGTGGACCTCCCCTCCAGCAGAGCTAACACCTCCACTAGCTAGAACCAGAGACCACATAGACACAGGCGACCCTCGACCACCACAAAACATGGGGCAACCTGTAGACAATAACCAGCTTCCACCTGGGCCCCAAGTTTATCAAAGGCGAAACATTGAAATGAATGAAGGAACACCCTCTTCAGCGGAAGAAACAATTGCCGAGACTGAAGAACCCATGGTAGTTGATTCAGAGGGACGCGGATTTATTAAACCGAAAGGGGATTCATAAGTAATATTTGACAAAAGTAATATAAGCAATTTTTTTAAAGGGTTTATATGTCGATGTATACTAAAAATACTGAGTTCATGAGTGTTGTAGCTTTTCACATGCAAATACCGTGATTCGTGAACTGAACCAAATAATCAAGGAGCTATGGAGGGGGCCTTATATGACGTATACTAGCGTGCCAGAGGACGTGAAGACCTTGTGGTGGAATGAGTTCAGGGTACGTGTTCACTGTAATATTATGTGTACGCAACTTTTATTAAAGTTATATGTTTTGACATGATTGCAGCGGCATTTTCGCTGGGATGAGAATGTCGAGCATGACATTAGAAGAATTTTTAATAAGAAGGCAAGTGACCATATGCAGAATGCTATGAACAAAGCCAAGACGAGACAGAGAAGACCACTTTATATATCAAATGAAGATTGGCTGCAGATGAAGGCAACTTGCGAGAGTGAGAATCATAAGCAAGCAAGTGCTAGGAATAAAGGAAACCGAGCGTCCAGTTCTGGTGTTGGGTCAGCAATATATGTTGGCAGCTCAATAAACATCGGTGAACACAAATTGAGAATTGTAAGTATAGTTGGCTATATTGTAAGTTCATTTGAATAAATGTACTAATAATGCATGTACACGTTTTGTAGGCCAAGGAATTGGGGAGGGAACCGACACCAATCCAAACATTTGCACGGACATTCATGAAGAAAGATAACACGTGGTGCAGCGCTCGAGCAAAAGCTATTTCGATTTGTCTAATCGAATTTCAATTTATGTAATGCACCTAAAATAGAGGCCTAACATAGACTTATAATGGTCAATTACATTACTATTGTAATTGTAGGAAAATTTTCAAGAACTTTGTATCTCGGTGGCTGCTGATCGTGATGGTGTTGGACCGTCTGATGGCGAGATTGATCAGACGGCTTTATGGGTGGAGGCCTCGGGTGGGCTCAAAAGAGGCAGAGTTTTTGGGTACGGATCAATGGCAAGGGAATGCGCCAGAAAGGCTTGTCGAACATCATCATCAGGTGCATCATCAGCTAGTTCAAGGAGGGTTGAACATAATTCGCAAATGGACGAAGTCGTCGAACGGTTGACAGGATTAATTGGCAAAAAAGATAAAAAAAAATAAATAAATGCATTGAAAAGGAAGCTGGCACGTGTCATGCAACACTTGAACATGGAGGATGACTCCGACGATGACGACGACGACGTACCTCTCTCGAATTCAGATGCAGATGGTGCTGACCATGGAGATGAAAACGAGGTTGATGATGCAAATGATATTGGGATTGACACACCGTGATTGTGCAAGTTGAGTTTCATAGTCTTCCTTACATGTTTATGGACTGCGTTGGATGTGTGGAAGATTTGGGGTATACATACACCTTGCTTTGGGTCTTTTGCAGCTTATATCGGAATTAATGTTGGGTTTTGGCATTATTATAATTACTGGTGATGCTGATTTGCTCATTTACTTCATGAGTTTTAGTCATTTGTTGGATTGATGAACATATATATGTTATTGGTTATTGTAATTTGGGTTGTTGTGCATTGTTTGATGACACATGTAATACATCAATGCCCTCACATGCTAATTGTATTTGTCGTCATCCATTTTACAGGGACGTAACAATTTTTTGGTATATATAATGGAAGGTTTAACAACTAATCGGCGATCTAAGGTGCGAACTTATATTTTAAGTGGGTCAGAATTTCTATGATTATTAATGTACATATAGGTAAATGCTTATAATCTTTTGTCTCTGATCAGTTTGAAAGAAGGAATTGGTGTGATGGTAGTCTTGTTCAAATGGAAGCCTCGTTGATTAGGATGGCATAGAAGTAGCTAGTCCTTATTTTTTGTTTTTTGACTAATTTTTGGTTGAAAGGACTATGTTTAACAGTCCAGTGTTTCCATCCACCCGGCTGTGCTGTGTAAATATGAATATGTTGTTTGGTTCGTGTAGATAATGTCCAGGAGTACAATGTATATACTGTAAATAGGGTTATTATGTATATGTGGATGTTGTTTCAGGGTTATTATATGTATGGTGATATTGTTTCCTGCTTTGCATAACCATTTATATTATATTGATCATTATCATCATATTTAATATCGAAAATGGGATAATATAATTCGGCCCAGCACGATTTAGCGCAAATTAGTGGCATTAAATTCGGTCCACATTTGCGGCAATGTGCATCTGCGTGTATCATTAGCGACGGAACATTAAAATTCGTAAGTACTTAGCGATGGACATTCACTTTCAGTGGCTAATTAGCTACGGAAATAACCAAAACAGTGGCAAATTATTGACAGTATTATCTTACTGTCATTTGCGACAACTTGTACGACGTCTCTCATTTGCGACGAACAATCGTTCGTCTCGTATAGTGACAAACTTTGCGACGTAAATTTGTTGTTTCAAATTTGTGACTCCCCACCGAAGACCGAAATACATACGACTTTTGCGACAAATTTAGTGACGACATTACCGACGACATTTGCGACAGAAATCGTGTGGCAAAATAGCAACGAAATTAGCCACAACATTTTAGCTATGGTTTTTGTGACAGAATTTTTCATTGTCGCTAATTAGAGACGAACTTTGTGATGGGAAAAGAGAGTCGCAAATTAGCTACGTATTATTCACGTCGATAATTAGCTACGGATACTGAATTTGTCTGTCGCAACTTTTGCGACAGATCAATACCTACGACCTTCTTTCCGTTAGTAAGTTTGTCGCAAAATCACTTTAGCGACGACAATTGGTCAAAAATTCGTAGCTAAATTACAGTTTTTTTGTAGTGATTTCTAGAGATTAGGGCCAACAAGATTCACATTCATGGACCTTGTCAAATTTGATGAGATCATGCCTCACCCAATTCCTACAAGCTTCAACTTGCTGGAGGCCACGAGGGTAGCCTCGCCCAAGTCTCCAAGAGGAAGCCCAACCTCGTCAGCCACTAGCAAGGCTCGACCGCTCGCTAGAGGCCACAATGTCGCGACCAATAGTTGGGTGAGGTCAAGCCTTGCCAACCAGCTATTGGCCCTTGTTGACTATTATGTTCAACAGATATTGTCATATTTTTGTAAGTGGAGGCATCATCCTTGATATTCTAATTTAGATAAAGTTAGATATTTGTTTAACTAAAAAAACGAAATGCTTATCTTCTCCATGGACAAGAGGTTGTAGTAAGCATCAGTGAACTCTAGATGATATTATCTGGATCAAATTTGACTTGTCTATAACCTGAAGTTATCTTAGTAAGTAGTACCAAAAAGGATGACCAGATTCATCTCCTTATCTTTTAGTGAGAAATCAATTATCTTATCACATGTACAAAATCAGGGACAAATTCAATGATATTTATTCCTAGGATATATAAAGTTTCACATGTGGGGGAAAATCTGTGTTAACAAAAGACAATTACTATTTTGGTCAAAATCTATTAAATCCATCTAACCATGTGCCAAAATTAAATAAATAAAAACAAATTGCGTGAAGAACGACAGACTGCTCCAAGGTTCCTTACCTCTCTCACGAAGAACACGAAATGGAGATTCAAAAGAATGCGAATTTATGCGAACCTAAGTGTAGAGAAAAATAAAATATTGTACAAGAAGCACCCACACAACTCAATTATCCATTCCACCTATAACAAAGAAAAATAATAATAATAAGTTCATAAATAGATTAAAAGATTAAAAATTATAAAAATTATCAACATTTATGATGACCAACATTAACCCTACTGTCACGTCAGAAATTTCCAATCAAAATTGACCGAATTAATTAAAATGGTAAATAATCAAATTGAGAGGTTATGACTAAATGGGCACAAATATAATAAGTTTAGCATATTTGTTGGTAAATTCCTATGATGAATGACTCCATGCTAGCATGAATTAAGGGAAAATTTAAGCCTTGTGCTCCTACGAATTGTTGAGCTCTTCTCTCTCATAGCGATTGAGAGTTGTCTTTTCCATCAACTTGTGAAAAGGCACATGTGTCACGGACCGGCCCATGACACACGCATCAAGTGTCAAAAGTCATCCAAGCTGCTTCCGAGATATTGCTGCAGAATTTCAAGCATGGCACGGAAGCAAAAATTCCTAATCATTCCATCTTTTTCAAAGCATAACTATTCAACATCTTGACTTTTAAGGATAGCATCATGCAAAAGTTGATCTCCAGTATCAACTTGACCCTAACATGAGTATTGATTCTATTTTTACCAAAGACCAAACTGTTATAAACACGGCTTTTCGCAAAACACCAATTACCCTTAAAGTCTTTGCGTGAGGGTATTCTTGCCAATCTAAAGGAAGGGATTGATTTGTTCGTCTTGGACAAAACGCGAGGGTTGAAGAAAGTAAATTTTTTTCTTTGGTGCAACGCAGTCTTTCACAAGATTCCTTATGTCTCCAAGCACATCTAATTTAATCTTTGGGAGCAAGAGAAAAAGTGATTTCCACTACGAACACCGTGCAAAAGTTAAGTCAAGGAGATGATGATTTCCACTATCAACACCTTGACTATTACAAAGACAACTAACAAAAGTACCTTTGTAGTCTCTAATGTGTGTTTGAGTATATGATAAACATAACATTAATTTGAAAAATTGATAATGGATATGATTATCACATTAGTAATGAATGGATCTTTGCAAAATACTTGATACAACATACAAATAGGTGACAATTTAGGGCTTCACATATTTCCTATCACTCTATTACTTACAAAGAGAATTCCTACCAGTCTAATACTTGATTTAATTGGGCCGCTTGGGAACCGGTCTAGTTTCAAATTCTACAAATAAGGGAATTGGTTTCATCGGTCTAGCTCCAAGTTTCGGGAGGAAATCGATCTCTCCTGGGGAATCAATCACCCCCAAGAAATACAGTAAGCTCCTGAATGAGTTTTTTTTTAAGGGGTTATGATATTATAAAAATTCTCACAATAAATAATCGCACATGTTTCACAAATAAAAAAATATATATTTAAAAACTATATAATTCAATTAAAAAAGTCAACGAAAAAAGTTGACAATGATTTAAAACTGTATAAAATAAAAACACATATCTTAATATTGCTTCACCAACAAAACTAAGATGCACAAATATTAAATTAGTATCTAATATACCTAGCTAAGTTTATTTCAATAGCTTCATCATCATCTCTCTCTCTCTCTCTCTCTCTCTCTCTCTCTCTCTCTCTCTCTCTCTCTCTCTCTCTCTCTCTCTCTCGGTTTGTGACTTCTTTTTGTTTTCTTATAACTTTATCCTAGTCAACAAAAATTTGTATCTCATCTTAAATTTATTCATTCAGCATTGACGTGGCACTGATGGCCGCCACTATAGCATTTTCATTTGCAAATTTAACGGAAGGACTTACCTGAGTAGAGAAGTTTATAGTTTAATGTTCACATTGGTCAAGAAGAAGTACAAAATTAAGCGCATGAAAAAATTGTACAGAGATAATGATTCCAGAATTCTTGAATTTGCCACACAAAGTCATGATGTTTTGTCACCTTGTTTTATCTGTAATTACCCGATATTCACTTGCAATTATTTATCTGGACAAGTTGGACAAAACCACAACGATGAATTCAGTCCTCATTATTATCAAATATTCCTTTGACTTTAATTTGTGTGGCCCATGATCCAATTACAAAGAGAACTAACAAAATACTTTGAAGTGTACAAGAGGGGTATTTTTGCCAATTATTTTGTCACGTGGGTTGGACAATCAATCTTGATGGTATTGTACTGGATTACCACATCTGGGTGATTACCATATTTCAGACTTCTCTCATTGCGAAATGATATTTCTACAAGAGAGAGAGAGAGAGAGAGAGAGAGAGAGAGAGAGAGAGAGAGGAGTTAAGAGCGGTTCATGGATTAGTAGACACAACAATCTTGTTTCTGATGATGCAATTTCAATTCCAAGTCTTAAGTAACCCAAATTTCGAACCTAAATCAAATCTCCTTTGGTGATAAAAGGAGTTTTAGCAATCAAATCATGACTAGATTGTCTTTGATAATGATCCGATGACATCTAGTCCAATCACTTCTTCTCTCACATGCTTTCATCGGACCATATTATATTCAGAGTAGAATACTGATAACTGACATATCATATGTACAATATATTGGTTTGGATTTAAGTTCACTCCACAAATAATGCTCTATTAGAACAAATGACGGTATCTCCTGCTTCTTTTAAAGAAAAATTTCAACGACGTTGTTGAAAACTCAATTTTCAATCTTCATATGCTTATAAATTTTAGGACATCACAGCATATGTTGTATGCATTTCTGGTTCATCTCTGTTTTGTGCCTTCAGTACCCGTGTATTGCTGAATTCACCCAATGAGTTGAAAGCTAATTTGGGCCACGGAAAACACTCCTTTCTCCGTTCGTTTCACGGAAAATATTTTTTCGGAAAATATTTTCCAATCAATGAAAAGTTTTCTTCTAAAATTAAGGAAAACGTTTTCCATTTTTTGAAAAGATGAAAATATATTCCGAAAGCCAACCGATTCTCGATGTCAACCAAATTACCAATAAACCCACCGCTAGCCATCAGATCTCCATCGGCCACCGGACCGCCGCCACTCGCCAATCCGCCATTGGCCGCCGGACCACCACTGGTCGCCGGACGACGGCGGCGGTAATCGGACATCCATGAACAGGAAAAAAAATGGAAAGAATAAAAATTTTATGAAAATATTTTATGGAAAATATTGTCATTTTTTGGGAAAATGACTTCCTGAAAAATATTTTCTGAAAATATTTTATATTTCGCGAAATGAACGGAGCTTTAAACAGTCTGCGTGATTTTGTTATGCTATTTTCTTTTTGGCTTGTGTGCTTCACATGCAGACCTACCTCATCTGCCAAGATTTATGCCATAGCACTTCACTTCATGTCTGAACTTGCGTATATACTCTTGACCAAGTTTTAGGCTATGAAAAAGGATTAAATAGTTCAGAACCCGCATGGATTGAAAAGATTCCTTAATCTTATCACCTTGAGACTGTTTTGTCATGATTCCTTTATGTAATGCTCATATCTTTGTTTTTCTCTCTTGTCGGCTTTAATGTATCTGATGTCAACATAAAATATCGCATCGTATTTGTAAAGTTGTGTCGGCCACTTCAGTCGTTTCATGTCTTTTGATATCGCCTTATAGATTTCCACTGACATTTTTTTTTGTTTTCCCCCCTCTTTGGTCCCTTTCTCCCCCTCTAACTATTGCTTTTGAAGCTACGCATGGCCTTTCCTTAATGTCCTTTCACTTCGGTTTGCGTGGCCATGCGGTCCAATCACAAAGAGATCCAAGGGAATATCCTCAAAGTTTTGGTAGTCTTCGTCAAAAAGGTAAGGGCTGCTGAAGTAGTAAATTTCGCCTCATTGAAGAAGCACAACCACACAAGGTTCTCGTATATAACAAGCACCTGTGGCTCCTTTTTTGGCAAGAGAAAGAAACAAAGAAACACAGACCCCTCGAGATACTCCGATCAGTATTCTGAGATATTTGCTCTGATGACTACAGGGTTGAAGCGTGAAGATAATCCTCCGATTTGTATTGCCTTTTGAAACTCAGACGCGACTTGATCTGCTCCCAGGTAACTTATTATGAAACACAGAACCCGTTGCAATAGTTGTTATATTTGCATTGCTCCTCAAGAAAAGCCCGACCTTCATTCTCTAGTTTATTATAATTGATACCAAGAAAAAGGATTGGAGTTTTACTTGTTGGTGGACACCTTTCCATGTGAAATTCCCACATCACTTTTTCAAAACTATCATCACACCTATTGCTTCTTTTTCTTGATACGTACTCTTTATTCAAGCCTATTAGTATAAACAGTTGGTCCGGCTGGGCACGGTGGAATCGCATAATCTATCAACCCTCACACTGGTATGATTCGAAAACATTACCTTTGACCAATGACGCCAGTGTTTTTTACTTTGAAATTACCCTTTTTTGGCTAAAGGTGTTTAGGCGAAAATCTTTAATCAGGGAACCTCAAACTTTGGTTCTTGTATCTATGCATAAAAATTCATTTACTGGACGAGCGCACCATAAATTTGTTAAAGCTTCAGTTGATCTCAAAGTACAGTGCAAGAATATACGTAAGTTATACCAATGGGAAATTGGACTTCGTTGCTCTAAATCTGCTTCGTCCTTCACACCTCGGTTCTCGTATAAGTGATAACATCATTTGTATAAGTACTATTTTTAGTGTTGATCAAAATGTCCTTTGTCAAAAGATCAATAAGTTCATTAGTAAAAGACCGATTTTGAGAACCTATTTCTTTCAATTGCTGAAAATTGACCATTGCCTTAATTGGTTTGAATGCTTCCTCACTCTATCCAATTTGCCCTTCTACGGGTTCTAGTTGGAAAGACAAAGTGACCTTTTGACTTTGCTAGCTTCATAAATACTTTCTTGATTAATCGTCTCTCCAACCTAACAAAATTGAAACTGCATATACTTTCAAAGTCTCTTGAAAAATGAAGGTTTTTTCCGCAGTCAACCCTCCTTTGGTTTCTTTGCGTATTCGTTCAACTTTTAGGAACCATGAACATGAATTTTTCTATTTCTCTCCCTGTAGAAACGGTTTGAAAAAGTATTTGATAAGTCCCAATATATATCAATTTGGTGATTAACATTCATTCATGTTAATCGAATTTAAAAGTTGAGATACTCCGTGATTTTTACAAAAGAAATTATTAGATAAGGAAAAATTAACTTTTTCTTCTTCTTTTATTCGGAAAGAGAAAGGTTCTTTAAATGAAAATTCAAATCCGTAAATTTTTGTATCAACGTCAAAAGAGACAAAAATGATCCCACTTTTCAAATGTCTCAGAAAAGAAAGGACTGGCTCTTAATCAAGGGATGGGACAAGGCCATTGTTCTCTTTTCTGTCCTAACAGTGAACCTACGTGGCAAACACCGCTTATGTGTAAGTTGCTGTGTCGTGTTTTTGAACATGAAAAGTGAACGAAGTATAACTGATAATTTTGAACTCAAAAGAATATAGTTTTCGTTTAAAGAAAAGCTAAAACTAGAAGCAAAAAGTGCGTGCGGTCGTTTGTGGTGGTCAGGCGACCGTCGGGGTAGGCCGGGCCGCTACAGCCACTGTGTTGGTCTCGGTGCTCTTTCGACTCCGGTGGCCAACGCCATAATCAGTTTCTCCAGCGAACAAAGTCCGCAAAGTTTTTTACCAAAAAAAAAAAAAAATCCGCAAAGTTCACCACGGAAAGACATGAAGGAAAAGCAATGGCCGCAATCACAAACCCACCCACAGAGATCACTTTGAGTGATGCTGTTGATCACTGATCACCATTGGGACCGCTTGCAAGCCTTGCTTCAATCAATCTCTCAACCTTCATAACAATCCTGATCGACAAGACTCGCGAATCGCTCTCCTCTAATTGCCCCCTAACCCTAACCATAACCCTAACCCTAACCCTAACTTCGGATATTTAGATCCAAAGTGCATCAAAAGGGACTCCTGTTCATTTTCTAAAAGTCTCTCATCAATGCTCTCTGTGGTTATATTACAATGACCGATTCATAATCTTTTCTTTTTCCCTTCAATGATTCATCCTTTTCACTGAATTTTGCTCTTGTGTTTGTATCTCTCTGAAAAATTGAAAGGAAGAAAGCGGAGGAAAATACGACCATTTGTTTTTTGCTTCCAGATTCCATTGCTCACCTCTTTATTTCTCTGTCTCTTCGGTAAAAATCATCTTGTTTTAAGTTCAAAATCGTCACTTCTACACTTTTTACTTTTATAGTAATAAAAATGTCAATTCAGCTTATCGCGTGAGTGCCATTTGCCATGTTGGCTAGTTGGAAAAGATAACGTAGACGGTGAAATCATTTTTATTTCTCCGATGTTTTTCTGGAGTTGATTAAAACATCTTTAGGCAAAAGACTAAAAAAATTGATTAGCAAAAGACCAACTTGAGACCATAATATTTTCAATTGCTGAAGGCTGGCCATTGCATTTATTGGTTCCAAAGTTTCCTCAAGCCATCCATTTTTCCCTCCTGTGAGTCCCATTTGCAAAGACATTGTGATTCTTTTCACTTGGTTATGCTTTCATGATGAAACGGATCTTCAACCGGACGAAAACTGGTGTTACAGTATACTTTTGAAAGTGATTAAAAAATAAAGCTGTTTGTCATGTTCGACCCCTCATGTATTACATTGCATATTTGTTTGACTTTTAGGAACCATGAGCACAAATTATTCTATATCTGTTCCTAGAAAATGCTTTCAAAAAATATATATGATAAATTCCTAATGTAGGGTATTTTATATTTATTCATGTTGAGTAGTCGATTATTAAAGTTCAGAATGATTTTTATAAAAGCAAAAATTTTCAGATAAGGACTAATCAAAATTTGTATTTTCTTTTATTTAGGATGAGAAGGTTTCTTAGATGAAATTTCTGAATCCGTTAAATTTTGTATTACATCAAAAGGGACAAAGACGATCCCACTTTTCAAATGTCTCCTAAACAAGCATGACATGGATGATTTTTGTAATTTTCTGAATTTTTCTTTTTTTTCCCTTCATAGCGAATGGTGGATAAAAAGAGAAATAAAGAAAAGAAAAAGGAAAAGAAGAGTAAATGTGAACCCACATCAATGCCAATGGTGCAATCCAGGACGATTGACACTCATTGGATTGATGTGTCTGTGATTCCTAACCACAAAGATCATATGAGTTGAGGGACAATTGTCATTTAAGTTCTAAATTTTTTGCAACTTTGCTGATTCAGTCATAAATCTTTTTTTATACCAAATAAGTCCTAAACCTTTTGCGATTTTGCCAAATAAGTCATTCCGACGGATTTTGACTGGAAAAAACCTACGTGGCAACTATGTGGCAACTATGTGGCAAAAACGACATAGTTTTGGCCCCCAAATTCATTCTTGCCCTCTTGCCATCGTAGAAAAGCCCCAAATTCATTTATTCAAGAGCCATAAATTTGCTTATTGAAGAACCCTAAATTCGCTTGCCCCAATCTCAATTACAACCCTTACAACACTAAAGGCAGGCTCACGGTTGCACCCCTCTAATCGGCCACCCTAACCCTCACCTTTCGTACTTTAATCCATAGTCGATTGAAGGAAACTCCTCATCTTCTAAAATTGTTTGATCGGTGCTCTCTATTGTAGGTATAACGTCCGATTCATAACTTTATTTCCTTTAATTGGTTCCTCTTTTTCACTGTATTTTGCTTTTGTGTTTGTTTCTCTTGGCAAATTGAAAGGAAGAAAGAGAAGGAAAATGTGAATTTCTTTCGCTTTCGCTTCGCGATTCTGTTACTCTTTTTTTTCTTTCCGTATCTCTTTTGTAAAAATCATCTTAGTTAAGTTCAAAATCATCTATTTTATTCTTCTAACTTTTAATAATAATAAAATGTCAAATCAGTTTAGCACATGAGAGCTGTTTGGCACATAGGATAGTTGGAAAAAGATAATAGTGGCCATGTTTGCTCATCAAGAAAAAATATGTGCTTTTTATTTACACATATATAGTAAATAATCGATATTCAAATGAATCGATAAATGGTGAACTGGTATGGAGGTAAATGTTTATTCGTCATGATTTTGAAGAGTCATCCACATTGTCAAGAAATGAAAAGAAGAAGATAAAGAAAAAGAAAGAAAGCAGAGACAAGAAAAAAATTAAAGAAATGTCCGATTCAGATCGAACGGCTGAAAAGAGGGAATGTCACCCCTGCCATCATGGCAGGGGATCCATTTCCGCTTGCTTGTCCACGTAAGATCATCAGCCAAAATGTCCACGTAGATCATTAACGTGCCACTTGGGTGCTCCGAGCACAGCGAGCCAAGAAGCAAAAAACTGTTTTTCCGTTCACTGTACGTTCTAAATTGATCTTGCAGATATTGCTCAGTCTCTCTGTTTATTCACATTGCTCTTGTTTCCGTATACTCAGTGCTCCCCCTGCTTTTGTTTCACTGTTCATATTATTTTATCATTTTGGTCTTCCTTTCGTTTCAAATTACGAGTGATAAGTTCTGTTCTCCGTTCAGTTTACTTCGCCCCGATCTCTATAAGCAAATAACAAAAGGAAGCAGCAAGAGGAACAAAAGAGGGGGGTAAAAGTGATTTCTAGAAATTAAAGAGAAATTATGGCCGAGTCATTTGCTATTTCCATTTCATCGAATGTTGTTTTTAAGCTCGTGGAGTGCCTGTTTGATCCCATTGGACGTCACTTTAAGTACGTGCTGCGCTACAAGAGCTATGTTGAAGACCTCAAGAAAGGAGTCAAGGATCTGAAGGATGCAAGGGAAAGGGTGCAGTGCTATGTCGATGGAGCCATGTATGACGGGAAACCTATATACTCCGATGTTGAGGAGTGGCTGGAAAGTGTGAAGGAGAAGGCTGAGGAAGCAGAAAACCTATTAAGAGATGGCCAAACTGCAAAAGATGCTTGCTTCCGCGGGTGTCTTCCAAACCCCATGGTGCGCCATCCAATTGGCAGGAAGGTGAAGAAGATGTCTCAAGTCATTCAGGAACTCCATCATAAAAGTAACTTTACGGAGGTCCACTATGAGAATCCTCCGATAGGAATTGTCAATGCTGCCACTTCCGCTACTAGATTTACCAACAATAATGAAGTTCTCCTGGAGTCAAGGGCTTTAATCGCAGAGAAGGTAATTAAGGCTATAACTGATGACAAGATATGTGTGGTCGGGGTTTATGGACCAGGTGGAGTTGGCAAGTCCAAACTTTTGGCAGATATCGAAAGGCGAGTTAAGGAAGAAAAGTTGTTCGATGTAGTTGCCACAGCAAATGTATCCCGCAATCCAGATCTAAAGAGAATACAGGAAGAAATCGCTTATGCCGTGGGTCTGAAGCCAACACATAATGAACCTGCTCGTGTGACAGCACACCGTCTGTGTGAAAGGTTAGACGGTTATTCTCAGAAAAATATTCTCATAATTTTAGATAATTTGTGGGAAAAGTTAGAGTTGAAGGAAGTTGGAATCCCTTGTGGAGAAGATAACAGTGTAAGAGGCTGCAAGCTATTACTAACATCTAGGTACCGACAGGTTTTGCTCACTGGCATGTGCTCTGACCAAGAATTCCGACTCAACGAGTTAGGGCATGGAGAAGCACGAAAACTTTTTGAAAGGATAGTGGGGCACAAAGTTAACGATCCTGAGATTAAACACTTGGTAGATGGAGTAGTCGAGAATTGTGGAGGCTTGCCACTTTTGATTGTTCCATCGGCAAAAAGGTTGAAGCGCGGAGATTTGGCTGAATGGAATAATGCTTTGACCAACATTGGAGGGTCGGATGTAAAATCAATTGTGGAATCAAATTACAATGACTTAAAAGAAGAGAGGATCAAATCATTGTTCTTGGTTTGTGCTCTAGACTCTGGGAGAAGTTGCATGAGAGATAGCCTTGTCTATTGCTTGGGTTTGGGTTTATTTAAAAATTTCAGCATGACCATTGAGAACGCTAGAGATGCGTTGATTGTTGATCTACGTAGTTTGCAGGACTCTTCTTTATTACTAGACAGTGATGACATGGAAGTTTTTAGAATGCATGACAAATTTGTTGACGTGGCCATATCTATTTCTTGTGCAAAATGGTACGCCTTGGTTGGGAAGAAGGGTCATGGGTTTAAAAAATGGTCAAAGGATGAGCTCAAAAAATGCACCGCAATATCCTTTAATTTTGTTGGCATTGATGAGATTCCGGAAAATTTGGACTGTCCATGCTTGAGGATTCTTCTGTTATGCGAACACAACTCATCTCTCAAGGTTCCCAATTCATTTTTTGAATCTATGAAGAACCTCCAAGTCTTGGACATTACTGGCTTGTCTCTCATTTCTCTTCCGCCGTCCATTGAGTTCCTTGAAAACCTCAAGTCACTATGTCTTGATTGCTGCCATTTGCAGGATGTGACAGCTCTTAGAAAGCTGAAAGGATTAGAGTTCCTAAGTTTCTCGAACTCTGAAATCACTCGACTGCCCAAAGAAATAGGGGAATTAAAAGAATTGAGATTTTTGGACTTGACAAGGTGCACTGAGCTCATAGTTATCGAACCTGGTGTGCTTCAGAGCTTGGTTAATTTAGAAGAACTGCATATGGAAGACAGTTTCGATCGGTGGGAGGCCGAGGATGAAGCACCGCGAAGAAACGCTAGCCTAGCTGAGTTGAAGAACATGAAGAATTTGAGCACTTTGTCTATTTCCATTCCTCATTGTACCAATCTCTCAAGAGACCTGCCATTTGGGAAACTGAATAGGCATAAAATCCAAATTGGGGAAGTTTGGGATTGGTTAGGCGAATGCAAAGTATCCAGAACTTTAAAGCTCAAGTTGGATTCAAGCAATCTTCTTCTTCAGGAGTGGGTGCAGAAATGTTTGCAAGCAACGCAAGATCTCCACCTGGATGGATTGCAAGACAACGGTGATAGCATTTTTGATTTGTGCATAGAAGGATTTCAAGAATTGAAGCATCTTCACATACGAAATAGTCCCTCAATTCAGTATGTTGTTCACTCCATAGAAAATGTCCAGTGCACAGCATTTACAAGATTGGAATCTTTGTTTCTTGAGCATCTAAACAACTTGGAGAAGATATCCCGTGGCTGTCTTACCCTAGAGTCCTTCAGCAAATTAAAGACTGTGAAAGTGGATAACTGTGGTGAAATCAAACAAATGTTTCCTTTATCCATGATGAGAATATTTTCGCATATTGAAAATATTGAAATAAGCAGATGCCACTTGATGCAACAAATTGTTGCAAATGCTGAGGTGGATGAAGACAAAGATGAAATAGATGATGATCTCGAAATGAAGTCATGCAATTTGCATAGCCTGACATTACGACACTTGCCAAAAATGATGAACTTCAAAAAGAACACAGAGCATTCGGTCAATTTCTTTGATGGGCAACAGGTATATAATTTGTTTTTTTATATTTCATGCAAGATTTTTTATGTGAAGTATAGCAGGACATAGAAAAATTGGATAAATAATTTGATTTTGAGATTTTGTTTTCAGGATAACTAAGGCAGAAAGATGATTTAATTTTGCAAATTGGAATTGACGCGGGATACGCAAATGCATAATTTTTTTTTTATAAATTAGTTAAGTGCATCTCATTTTATGAGTGTTGTGTTATCAATATAGTTAAAGAAGTAATGTACAGTGTATAGATTTTTTCAATAATGTAAAAGTTTATCAGTGCTTAATGTTGAAATTGAATATGTATATTCAAACATCTATCGATGTATTCATAAGTTGAATGAAGTATAAATAACCTATGTAAATTTGTTGACATGTATTTAATAATGAATGGACATATGTAAAATTCTATTATTTTCGATTGATTGAAGCGAAATGAAGAACTAAATGAAAAATTACAATAGGTGGATTTAAGTACAGTGACTATAATTATAATTTTACAATTTTAATCTTATGTTTATCTGTGTTAATAGTGGTTCAGACTAATTAAGTTGTTTTTTTTTTCCTTCCCTCAATGATTGTCAAGAGTTGTCGTCCGTGAATGGACCTTTGTGGGATTTTGGTTCGACGCAAAGTTCCATTATGCTCTTATTTGTTAAATGACGGAACTATTACATGACTACAAATGAAAAAATAAAATTCAAATATATATATATATATATATATATATATATATATTATTCGGTAGGCCAAATTGTTTTTGCCACCTTGGTAAATTAATGAGATGTTAGTCGATAAAATTATCATTATTTTTTTTTGTTCTAATTCATGTAAGTTATTGGACCTTTCGTGGTGATCAAATCTCTACCACAAATCTTTGTCCGAACCACTTTTCTAATCTTACTAGTAAAAATCTGTGCGTCGCACATGTTTAGCTTTTTCTTTTCTGGTAATACAATATTGCTTAATAGTATTAATTAGAAACACGTTTTACATTCATTTGTGCACTATCCCTTTGATTTAACAATTGTTTTAACTGATCTGTCAGTATAAAATAAATAAAAGAATAGGAGCCCTTTTAAAATTATGTTCATCATGGGATACAAAACACGAAGGCATGATGCTCTACTAAAGTCATTTGTTGAATTGAGTAACTCATTTTCTTGGTTACATAAAAAGAAATTACCATATACATTAGCTCTTTGATAAGGAAGCGCATCTTTGGTCCTTATACAGGTAATCTAATTCCTTCAATGAAATTGACTTAATTTGATGCACATAAGCTGCTGTTGGGGCATATGTTACGGTTATGAACCATCTTTTTCTCGTTTTTAAATTTCGGCCAGTGTCGAATATGTTCCGCATTACATCAATATTAGGAAATAATGGATCCTCTAGGACACTATGCATGGGGTCAGCAATCTTGTGCCTACTTTAGTATTTCTCCCATAATTTGCAATCAATTTTTTACTTTCAATCTTTCGATAAGAGACCTGCAAATCAAATGAAATTGTATTTTTCTCTGTTTGGCAATTTAGTTCATGAATCTTTGGTAAAAAATAATTCGTTTCAGGTATTAAATCGTAATCGATGAATAAAAATTATTTTGAGCCTCTGCCATGAATTTGGAAAAATTAGGTAGGAAGCCCATCATGTGAGGTATAATAACCTCAAATATTTCTGAGACTATGAATTCTATCTTATTATTTTTATTCAATGAAGTCCAAAGTACATAATAGCTAAATGATGAGTAAGTGCAGAGTTGATGAATTTCAAAGAAGAATAGGTAAAATTCAAAAATTACTACTCTGCCTTTTCTTCTATTATCTTTCAAACAATTATTTCCTTTATTAATTTTTCACATGCAACTTGTACTTCTAGTTACAAGCATTAATGTGAGATATTCTGACCCTATTTGCTCTTCGCAGCTAATAAAGCTACAGCATTTGGAAGCCATAACCATTGAAAGTTGTCCATTAATACAAGAATTATTTGACTGGGAAGGATCGACATCCAGTGGGGAGGTCGAAATTCTGTCGCAATTGAGAGAATTAAATTTGAGTGACTTGCCAAGTTTGGCACACATATTGAACAAAAATCCACAAAGACCATTGTGTTTTCAAAACTTAAGGATACTGAAGGTGCAAAACTGTGACAACTTGAGGTTTCTTTTTTCTTCTTCCATGGCTAAAGCACTTGGGCAAATAAAAGAAATATATGTAGCGAGGTGTAAACTGATAGAGGCAATTATTGGTGCGCAAGAAGAAGAATCAGAGGAAGCTGCAAGCATTGATACTTTAACGTTCCCACTGCTAACCTCCCTGTCTCTGGAGAAATTGCCAAATCTCATGACATTCTCTTGTGGAAAGTATGGGATTCATTGCCCATCCCTAACAAGATTGACGATATCTGGAAGCCCCAAAATGACGGCATTCTCTTCATTCGAAGGAAAGCAACAGTTGATGACAGCTGATATTGGTATACAACAAGCATTTGGTCATGTTAACTCTCGCTTATCCTTGCCTGTCTTCTTCAATGAAAAGGTATGTAAGCATCTATAGTATTTTTCTGTTAAACATTCTTCTAGTTATAATCATTGAAGCATTTTAATGAAATCTGGATCACTACTCTATATTAAAAGCTTATTGGTTCATGGTCGAATAAACAAACTCGTTGCTGGTCGTTCCCAAATTAAGTTGCCCCCAAATTTCGGCATAATAAATTATATACCAAAAATTTCAGTAATTCTACATATACAATGCTTTTATGCAGGTTCTCTTTCCAAGCTTGGAGGAATTGAAGCTTTCATCCATGTGCCAATTAAAGAGGATATGGCAGAATCAACTGCACGGACAGTCCTTCTGCAAACTTGTGTCCCTCACCGTTGAATTCTGTGAAAACTTATCACATGTTTTTCCGTCAAATTTAGCAGATAGATTGCAGAGCCTGAATAAAGTTAAGGTGGTCGGGTGTCCCTCCTTGGAGGCATTATTTGAACCAGTAAGTCTTAGCTCTGAGAAAAGGCAAAAGCCATTGATCCTCAGGGCATTAAAAAAAATGAAGTTGTTGAATCTACCAAGGCTGACGGACATTATGAAGAGTGACTGCAAAGTAACCTTGGCATTTCCAAGTCTGACAGAAGTGAAAGTGGGGCGTTGTCATACTTTACCATATCTCTTCTCAAGTGCCACAGCCAAAAAGCTTCATAAACTTGAGGCTCTAGATGTTTCCTGCTGCAGTAACCTGTGGGGAATAATTGCGATGGAAGAAGGAAAAGGGAAAACCGAAGAGACATTCAAGTTCCATTATTTGAGAACGCTCAAGCTTGGTCACCTTGAGAACTTGATTAGCTTTTGCTCAGCGAGCTGTGCTAGTAATGCATTACTTCCTCTATTTGATGAGAAGGTATCATATCCCAATGTATCTTATCTGTTATTTCACTTGTTTTTAGTTCTTTGGCCCTAAGCAATTGTGCGTGTTTTTTCTTCATCTCTGTACATTTGTAGATTGTTTTTCCAAAGTTACAAGAGCTGCACATTAAGGGAGTACTACAGAAAGAACTATGGAACAAAAAAATTCTTGCAGAGTCCTGTTGCTATCTAAAGGTCCTTGAGGTGAAGCAGTGTCACAACCTAATGAATGTGTTCCCTTCATCCATGTGGAAGCTTCACTGTATGGAGTCCTTGACAGTTGAGAAGTGCCCACATCTAATAAACCTTTTTACAATGTCTACGGCGAAAAGTCTAGGACGACTTCAATATCTTTATCTTGATAGTTGTCGAGAGATGGAATACATTGTTGCTAGAGAAGAGGAGAAGCCTCAAGAAGCAGACGACAAAATTGCAATTCCTCAGCTTACCACTCTGTATCTTCACAACATGCCAATACTCAAAAGTTTTTGCCAAGGCAAGCACATTTCAGAGTGGCCCTCCTTGAAAGAGTTTACTATTATAGATTGTAAAGCTGTGGAGGTGATTATAGGATGTGCCAGTCGTAGAAAACCAGATGACAGAGTTTCAACAAAGCAACCGCTCTTACTCGTCGAAAAGGTTCGCACTCATTCTTTTTTTCAAATACATCTAGTTTGTTGTCCCTAGTGGATTGAGCTCGACAATGTAAAGTGTGTAGGGTCACTTAAGCTAACTTATCATTTTCTTTTACAAATCTTTAAACTTAAATAACCAAGATCTCAAAGCTACTTCTTTAATATAAACATATTGACATGTATATCAAACTTTTTCAAAAGTCTCAAAAACTCAATATTTATTTCTTTCCTTTTTAATTTTTCAGACTAACGGGTCGTTTCGTTGATATTGTAGGTGAAGTACAATATTAATGAGAGGCTAAGCTTCACTTGATAACTTTTAACTAATCTAGGGTTTAGACGATGCTAACGATGTTGGCTCAAATTAAATCTTATATATTCAACGTAAGATCAACAGCTAATAACCTCCTATAACTTGTGTTGGTTTGGCATTTAAGTTCCAAACTTTTAAAATAAGTTTAAGCCGTAATATTAGCATTCATATTTGCACACTTTTTGCATTTCAAGACTTGTTAAGTCTGTCCCTTTTTTGTAGATAAAAATCTGGTGATGGAGTTTCCTCAAGCACAAAGGGAGCTGTTTCACTAGGAAACTTAAAGAAAATAGTTCAATTATCAAAAGAGATAAATCAAGATCAATATCCTAAATCTTTGAAAATTTCGAATAACTGAACTAAACAAAGATACAAATCAGCTAGCGGTTGGGGAATCCTGTTTAACATCAATTGAACAATGCATACCCAAACTCTACCACGTTTTTATTTAATTGTCGGATTTCTTTATTCCTTATCAGTCGTGTTTGCTTGGATTCTATTCTTTGTCCAACGAAGGTGCTTATGGTTTATGCTACTGCTCAAATATAATGCTTATTGCCATATAGTATATAAATATATGCTTTCTACTTAAAGATAATATGGCCAGAGAGTGGATTATAAGGGGTAGCATCCGTTAAAAAGAAAATAACGTGCATTTAGTTCTTTTTTCTTTATATTCTATCAGTAGATCTATCCACTAATTTACCTTGTTTTTTTGAATCATTTTCTTATCTTTTTCAAGGGAAACAAAGAGTCGGCTCTAATGAATCAATGTGAAAAAATAACAGATTGAGTTTTTTCCTATGGAGTCAATGAAGATCTTACACATAGATAACATGGAGACAATCTAACTTGATGAGCTTGCTTTAAATGCCTTTTAGCAAACTCAAGATGTTAATAGTGGAGTATTGTCGGAAACTTTCATCAATATTTTTGTCCAATACAATCCTCATAAAATTCCGAAACTTAGGGAGAAGTTAATAATGATCGATTGTGGTTTCTTAGAAGTGGTATGTATTTCTCATCAAAGAGTCCAATTTTGGCGAAACTTGTTCTACAAGCACTTTTCAATGGAGATAATTAGTCTTCATTCGGCTCCCAAATATGAAGCAGGTGTGGAGTGGACTTCCTCAAGGAGGTCTTACCTTTGGACACTTGCGACGCGTGGAGGCTTACAAGTGTGAGAGTCTCAAAAATTTATTTCCAAGCTCAGTAGCAAAAACTATGATACAACTTGAAGAACTCGTAGTACATGATTGTGGGGTAGAGGAAATCATAGTGGAGGAAGATGGAGAAGGGATGAGTCCAGGTGATCTCCTCTTTCCCCGATTAATCAATCTAAAATTACTTGAGTTGCCAGAATTAAGGAGCTTCTACAAGAATAGTCATACTTCAACATGGCCACTCTTGAAGGAATTGCGAGTGAGACATTGTGGCAAGATGAGGCCATTCTCGTGCAGTACAATTACCAATGACGATCATCCAGCACTCTTTTCTTTTGAAAAGGTACCGTGCATAATCTATCTCTTTATTTTTTTTCTTCACCAGATTATGCGTATAGCTATCGAAGGTTTGTTATTTTCCAACAAGTAATTAAAATTGCCAACAGCAAAATGGGTCAAAGACCAATATTTTAACTCATATTAGAGAATATGAATCATATATGGGTTAACTTAATAGGTTAAATGGGTCTTAAATGGGTCATTTATTAACATAATGGGTTTTAAATTGGTTATAAACGAGTCATAATTGAGTTACCTAATTAATTTTAAGTATCATTAATAAATCACTCTAAATGTTATTAACAAGTCATTTTTAGATAATGAAAATTCGAATATTCTAATATTTTAATTTTTTTTAAATAGTAATTTAATTTTCCCCCTTTTTTTTCCTTTGTTTTCCCTCCCTTTTCCCTCTTTCTAAGTTGGTTGGTGGCCAAGAAGCGAGGGATGAGCTTACTAGACTTCGGTGACTAGAAGATAAAAAAGCAAAAAAAATTAAAATATATTTATTTAAAATTACTTAAAAACAAAATTAATTAAAATTTCAAAAAAATAATTATGAAAAATTATTAAATAAATTGTATTGCATAAAATTATTTTAATAATACATTTAAAAAAATCATAAAGTAAATTTCCTGAACTTGGTTTAATATGAAAGTGTTTTAACAATATGAATCGGGTCGGATAAGGATTGGTGTGCTAAAATTGTATTGTATGAATAAGGATTAAAACGGATAAAATGAATCAATATGGATTGGACCATTTTTTATCCGGCCCACCCATTTAATGCCCCTACTTATTAATACTCACAATACACAGCTGTTAATTGCTTATAAATTTGAAGATTAACTGTTGTTAATTATTTCCAGCTCATATTCTTTGGTATATAATCTGGTGCCAGCTTTTACTTTGAAAAGGAATTATTAAGTTGAATTGCACAGACAGTCATCCTTCTAATAAGCCATTCATGTCTTATGGCTGGGATTTACCTATTTATGATAACTTGACTTGCCTGTCCACTAAGAGTGAATTATTTTTAGTATTCTTCTGTTTATTTGGAACAAAGTTCCATGCTCGAACATTGTGAACCTAGTTGGTAATTGTCAAATATAGCAGGTAACTTGCTTATATAGGCTCTGAAGGCAAAAACATCTTTCTTTTCCCTCTATTTTCAAAATTACCAGCTATTTTAATAATTTACCAGTATTTATTTTTTAGGCTCACCAATATGTTTGGAATTACTAACTGTATTTAAATTTCCCAAACTTAATTTGATTGGTGTATTAGCAACCGTCACATTAATATACAAACTCAATTTAGTTACTTGCCAACTTCTATCTTGTTAGGTCTTTAAAAGTACCAACATTTCCAAAATTACAAACTACTTTAATAATCAACCAATATTTATTCTTGTGACAGTTTAATGCCTTTCATATCAGTAAATTTAATTTGAAATCACAAACATTAATTTGATTGATTTACCAACATTCATCAAATTAAGATACCAATTCATTTTAGTCACTCACCAACTTTTTATATTATAGATTATGAGAAGAACTAATATTTCTTCATACTTTCATTATCACCAGCTACTTTAATAAAATACCAACATTTATTCTAATGGCTTAACCATGCTTTAAAAGTTGCTTGTTTAATTGAGATTACCAACCTTAATATGAGTGTTATTTCAGTGACACATGAACACAAAATGAGGTTCGGTTCTGAACTGCACGGAAGGCTCAAAAGGTCCATTTATTTGGGGTTTTATGCTTTTGGTTTGTTCCTTGGCTTATATGATGCTTTATCGCCAATCATTTATTCACTTTGAATGGTTTCTTGTCAAGAGTCATATAACACCAAAGCCATGCGCTACTCACGAATTATAACAAGACACGAAAACTAAAGCTTAGGGAGCAAAGTGCAACATATCAATACATCATCTTACTATCGAAATACATCTAATTACTATCTATGTAATGCGATTTAGCAAAACAAATAAGTATTGTTGTAAGGTTTTTGCCATGAACTTGTTGAAATTCATATATTTTAACTTTTCCATTGAATTGGTTGACGATTATAATGGGTCAAGTATGATCCATAAATAACTGTCTTTATCCAAATTCGGTAGACATATTTTTTTATTGATTGGGCAAACCAAACATTTAAAAAAAAAAACATGCCTTGTATAATGAATGGCTCTTTAGGTTTTTTCCTTTTTTCCCTAGAAATTGAAAGACATTTTAGTCAGCCGGCCGTGGCTGTGCCGCATATTTACTTCTAGTAGCCTAATTTAAAGGGATTCCCACAGGTCATACCAAACTTGGTGGAATCTACATTGACAAGGGAGGATGTTTTGATGATGCAGCAGCAGCATTACATCTTTGGAAATCTCAAAAAGTTGACTTTGTCATGCTACCACGATGACATTTTCGCTTTTCCCTCCAACTTCATTCTCCAAAGATTCCTCAATCTCGAAGATCTTTATGTGATCTGTTGTTCCTTTGAGAACCTATTTCCAGAAGATGCGTCTGGACATAGGGAAGCCACTCTCTGCGGAGGACTAACTGACATGGAAAAACCTCTCAACTCACTTGGAAATTTGGAGCGACTTGACCTGTATAAGCTGTGTAACCTGAGACGTGTCTGGAAAGATGGTTCTTTGATGGTTGAAATCCTTAAACAGATTAAATATCTGTTCGTTGAAGAGTGCCCAAGTTTATCAATGATCTTACCGTCCCCGATTTCATTCCAGAGATTGAAGCAATTATATGTGAAGGATTGCTCTAGTTTAGTTCACATGGGGACTTGCTCAGCAGTGACAAGTTTGGTGGACCTTAAATGGCTAACCCTAAGAAACTGTGGTGCCATGGAGGATGTTGTAACAGATGATGGAAATGGAGCAGAAGAGATCTGTTTCCCCAAGCTGGAAGAGATTATACTTGACGGTTTACCAAGTCTTGAGAGCTTCTCCCCCATGAATTGTCCCTTCGGGTTTCCATCATTGGTGCGGATTGTCGTCACTCAATGCCCCAAGATGAATATATTCTGCAGGGGTGCCTTGACGACACCAAACCTAGATAAAGTACTCCTGTCGGATGAGGACGATGAAGGGTGTTGGGTGGGCGACCTTAATACAGCAGTCCGAACCTTATCGACTTGAAACGATCCACAATGGATTCAGTAAGTCCGATAAATACGTGTGCCTAATCTGGTCTGCCCGAACACGGTGTCCAAAGAAAGAAAGGTAGCATTCCCTTCGGGTTCTATGTTGGCTCGTATGAATTATGAAGTAGGTCTTTCTTTAAAGGAATATTTGACAAGGTTTTAAAGGAATCATAACATTATTTGAATATTAGGGGCTCTTAGGCACTTATTCATGAATGCATTATAGCTTTTTGATGAATTGGTTAACGTAACTTCTGACAATCTAGCTTTGAAGACTGTGCGGTTTGTTATTTGGGGCCGTGTGCAAACCCACTCAACTGGTTAATTTTTAGGAGTGTCCTATTGATGATGTTTGTTTCTTTCAGGTGTGGTGCTCGCTATGATCAAAGTCAACTTTCATTTGCCACAAAGTGCCTCCTGTAGTAAGACGTTGAAGTAAGATTTGTGCAATGTGTGCACTAATAGTGTCTTAGAGCATGGTGTTGAGGCCTCTTCACATGGCATCTTTGTGCTAACATGTGGTATTCACGGCGGGCAGGTGCTTCAACGAATATCCCCTTATTTTTCTAGTTTGGGAGTTCCTCTCTGTTTCATTTCCTTGATAATGACACTGGTGTAGCAGAATGGTTGATCCAATAACAAATTGAATGTGTGGGTGCTATCCTGTGTTGAATTCTATAGATATTTTGTATGAGTGCTGGCTTCTGGGCAGCCTAATTTAGCACCAAGAAGTTTCTTTGGGGTTGGACTATCTTGATGATGACAACGGCGGTAATACACTGACCAAATGGGGAAGAAGTCCACTAATCAAATAAGCAGTGCACTATACAGCCCACATGGAGCCGTTCACGCTAGATATTTTCATCTCCAAGCGCCTTATCTCGGCTCCACTCGCTTGCAGGGTCATGTGCCAGCAGGTCGCTATTGCTGTTACCAATTATCAGGACATCAAAGCCGTACTCAAGTCTCGATCGGATATGCCCAGCATGTTAAGTCGTAGGCAGGATCTTGGCAGACCGGAGGAGGGAAGCTGAAGGGTACACTACTTCCTATACTCCAAGAAAAGGCAACAGGTTTGGAGCGAAAATCAGAGCGATAGTTCAGTTTCTAATTGAGAGTGGCATCGATATTAAAATTTATCTCGACTGATTTTCCCTCCCTGAGCATGATCTTGTTTATGTGCACAGCTCATAGTTGGATTATAGTGACATGTTTGACATTATATTTGAGAATATGTAGGATGTTAGTGTTGTTCATTTGCTGACAGAATATAGATAGTGGTGAATGCTTGTTTGACACAAGCACGATCGGATTTTGTTTTGGGTTTGTCGAAACTTACCTTATGAATTCTCGAACAAGCATTGCGATGGCTATCGTAATTTTGTTCTATTCTCTGACTATCTATCTTGGACAAGATGAGTAAGGCTCATTGAAAGATTAATCCATCTAATCTGCTACCAATTTAGTTTTAATTCAGGCCTAACAAATACATTTACAAATTTTGTCCACTAAATAATCTGTGTGTTTTTACAATGAGCTCGAGGTAAAACATTGTCGGACCATCAGACAGAAGGAGAGAAAAAGGCACTGGATCCAGTTTTTTATTTTCTTTATTTTATAGTTGGTGATAGACTCTTTAGTTGCTTTTAGGGTCCGTTCGTATGGCGGAAAATATTCCTTCGGAAAATATTTCCCGAACACTGGGCTGTTCGAGGGGCAAAAACATTTTCATGAGGAAAATATTTTCCAATCAACCAAATATTCCCTTCTAAAACTAAGGAAAATGTTTTCCGTTTTTGAAAAGTGGAAAACATTTTCCATCTCTCTCTCTCTCTCTCTCTCTCTCTCTCTCTCTCTCTCTCTCTCTCTCTCTCTCTCTCTCTCTCTCTCTCTCTCTCGTTGTGAGTCTATGAGCAATTTAATTGCCGGCCGTCGCCACTGCCGCCCACCCCCCCGCTTGCCGCCATCCCTTGTCAGCCATCGCCGTGCTCGCCACCTGCTAGCCACCGCCGCCTGCCCGTCGTCGTCGCCCCGCCCGCCCGTCCGTCGCCGTTGCCCGCCGCCCCGCCCGCCGCCACCACCTCCACCAGTTGCCGATCGTTAGATAATTTCTCAAAAAAAATTCCAGAAAAAAAATTTTCCGAAAATTTTTAAATTTCAAACTAACACCGGAAAATGTGTCATTTTCCATGAAAATAACTTCCTAGAAAATATTTTCCGGAAGTACTTTATTTTCCGCCAAACGAACAGACCCTTAATGACTTCTTAAATTTTGTCAAGTAGCTCCCAAAATTAAAGTACCATATTTATTTTTAGGACATGTTTGTGTTGACAGTTAAACTTTGGATCATAAATGAGTCATTCATCTTCAAAGAAAATTAGGGATCGAATTTCTTTGATGACGATACAATCTGACCGCCCAACAAAAATATGGACATTGCATATATTTTTCGATTTATATTCTTACTGCATTAAGACATTGCAAAATTTTAGGTTTAGACATAATGCATCTGCAACAGGTGAAGCATGAGGCTGATTATGAACTCTTTTAGAATCGACCCAATAGACAATGCTACATTCACGCGAAGCCTCGGCCCATTCCTTTATTCAAAGTTGAGCCCACGAAAGCTCGGTGCCCTTCTCTCTCTCTCTCTCTCTCTCTCTCTCTCTCTCCAAATTCAACCAAAAAAATAAATATATGTATGACTCCAGTTCTTGCCACCTCAGACGATTTCAAACAAAGTAGGAATCAAGGCTTTTGAGATAATGGGTGTGAAAGTATTTAAATATTAATTCATGTCTTCACCTAACGGCTTAAGCTTTTAGGACAGTTGGCAGCGGTCCTACAAAACTTCATATGGCATCATAGCATGAGATCCTGAGTTCAAGTCTTACGAGTATCAGGCAAAAAAACCAAACTAAGCGTGAGAGGAGTGAAAAAGTACTTAAATATTAATTCACACATTCAATTAGTAGTGGTCCTACAAAATTTTCAAAATGTGGACCATGCAATTGACAAAGGAAAGGATTAAATTTAGCGCACTTTAAAGGGGAAAGAATCAATAACGGATGGATTTGCAGTAGTTGTGCAAGTTGAAGTTCCATATAGAGAGCCAAGTGCACCAAATGCTCGTGACCCGGAGGAGGATATTAGTTCACAAGGAACAAGGTGCACACACATAAACTATGTAGAGTACTGCTCAATGTAAATTTCTGGCTGTTTTTCTGCAAAACTAACCTCAGAGCGGCGGCATTGTCAGGCTTGGAGGTACATGGGGCTGCACCAACAGTGTGTGGCGGTGTTGGTTGAAGGTGGGTCAGTGCGCGATCGAAGTAGACTGACCAGTCGCGAGCTTCGACTATTCATGAAGGACGAGAGAGAAGAAGAAGAAGAAGAAGAAGAAGAAACTTTCAAGGAACTGGATAGACTAACAAGGAAAGGACGTACGAAACTTGGGAGGGGATTCAACACATGTGAATCTATCGCGTATTTTCCCCAAATTCAACAGTGACCCACATCACGTGAACCTACACCAGAACAGAAGGCAATGCAAAGAAGAAGAAGAAGATATGTTCTGCAATGGAGGTTGGCCCCGCGAGGCATTCTCAAAGTAAGGTTGAAAACATTGGTGGTGGAGTGGCAAGAATTGGGCGCCGCTGATTTTGGACCGGGAAAGAACGTACGGGACGTCTCATCGAATGATGGAGAATAGTTCATATGAAGTGGGTTCCCTTAGACATTCAAGACGTCAAATTCTGGTCGATATCCTAAGAAAGTGTATAAGCGTCGCTTCATTTAACAACTTTTGGTATTAAATGATTTGATGAGGTTTAGCACGACATGCAGACTTAGATGGTAAATGGGAATTTGTAATATGTTTACATATATAGTATATATGGAGACAACAAATATTCATCATAAGTCAATCGACTCCCTACGACAAAATAATAATAATAATAATTTCTACTATATAGAAAGTAATCTCGTCTTTAATTTCAAACTCCAAACTCGACTTTTCCCCCGTAAAATTTCCATCAAAATCTATGTCAATTCATCTTGACTAAATTGGCGTGGAAATTTTCCCAAACTGATGTTAATTCATTAAGACAAATTTCAATTATTTGTTACATTGGATTGACAAAGACATGAATTAAAAAGATAAGAAGTAAATTTCGCAAATCAGATGAAAGATAATCTTTCATCGTTAGAATGCAATATAAAATTTTCATTCTTTTCGTGCATTTTAGTTTAGAAGGGATTAAATTGTGGTAATTAGAATAATTATATTTATATTGAGCCAACATAGAAATTTAGAAGCACTGATTTGAAAGATGCTGTTCAAATAGTGAACTCAAATTGCATTTGTCATGTCTTAGTGAAGTAATTATCAAACATTTAGTTTATCTTAGATTTAATCTTATGTTTCTCAACAATGTTATTCTATTATCATTTTTTCCCAATACGTTTATTGGAAGAATTTACGATTTGTTATTGACACACGCAATTATATGTATGACGTAGTCAAAATTGTTCATTCATAAAAAGTACTACTTATACAAAGAGGAAGCCATCATCAGTTAAATATATTAGTGAAAAACTCCTAATTAGACATAATTTTTGAATTATATATAATTACAAACATAGTCATCAGGAAAAGAATATTTTCCTTATCCAAATACTTAATTGACAAGTGTATTCATCTTCACTGTTGCTCAAGGCACATATCCTTATTGATTACAACATCGTGCATTCTCTTAAAGCCATCTCTTAACAAGCTACCTCCAGTAACTACCAAATATGCATTAAAGTAGATAATACGATTTTGATGATTTTGAGATAAGGCTTCATACTATAATGTCTCGAGGCATAAAATTTCTGCAAATTCATGTTACACAGAGAGTTCCCAATTGGGGGCATGGGGCTAACACAAAACGACGGTGGATGTGCACACATTGCAAGATTTGAATGGAGACATATGTGTATTGCGATTTCAATTTGTGAGTATGACATAATGATTAGGATTCGGACAAGAATTGGAACATGTTTATTAGGACAAGTTTTTATTCTTGGCTATCAAAACCAACCAGTACGTATTAATTCTTACAATAGTAGGTTTTTCTTGAAAAGATACTCAAAAGATTATTACCTTGTGAGTGAAGAAGATCGGAATGATATTAGAAGTGCTAAAAGTTGTAAGGTGCTTATTTTAGTACCAATAATTTTTTTCAGATCACTTAAGTGTCATTTTTTTCAAAATTCACTTAAGTGCCAAAAGTTATGTTATGTATGTGTGAATTGTGTTAAAAAAAAAGTCTCACATCAGAGATTTCATGTAGCATGAAGCAAGTAATATATCATAGTTAACATATATTTCATTGACTCAAACTTTTAAGTAAATGTGGGTCCAACTGAATATATCGATGGATCCGGGCTTGAGTTCTTTCTTGGCGTCTCCCAAGGTGAATATATAAGCATATGCTATGTGCTCCAAACAAATGGTATATGATGGTAGATTGGTGGGATCTCAATCCATTCTGATATTTGGTGAATATCTTGAGAAAGAAATATGATGACCAACGCTAATTTCGGGCGAGTGAACGTTGTGATGCAGCAACACAGGTCCGATAACTGACTTTAAGGTCGTCTTCTTTGTGGTCTACATTGTCATTCTCAAATATGTCGACGTTGTTGGGTGAAGGTATCGATCTTCTGCTCTGCTCTCCCAACAAGACGTGAGATCTTAATTTCCTATCTGACGGCTGGTGAAGAATCTTCGCGAATCAAGAGTCCTTTTGAGGCATAATTTAGGAAAGAGTACCCTATTTGAGAATGACAATGTAGGCCAAAAGAAGACCTTAAAGTCTGCTTACTCTATTAATTAAGGATCCATTTCCCTCTTTGACACTCTGGCCCAACTTAAAAGGAAAATTTCTGATACATTATTCCCATATAGCATTGATGGTTATGAAGAGCAAAACCCAACTTCTTCTTCCTTAGAAACGAACAAGCGTGTGCATATTTGATTACTTAAGAAGGCTCTTGTGATTGCTCGTTTCAGCTTTGTCAGAATCACCTGTTACTGTTTTACTTACAAACATGCTGGTTGTGGGAGTGCTCTGTTGAGGTCGAGCATTTCTCTACGTATCTGCATATGCAATCTTGTGACTGCTGGTCATTTCTGTGTGTTAATTTCGATGGATTTCTTTCTATTTGTATTGCACAAAGGATCAATAGATAGCTTTTTCTACGCAACTGAACCACCTGCCTCGGATCAATGTTGTGACAACATTGTTGTCCCACCACCACGAGCCACATCTTTCGTCGTTGAGCTTCATCCCTCCATTCCTCCACAGCATCCAACGATATAGCCTTCTCCTCTCTCTCTCTCTCTCTCTCTCTCTCTCTCTCTCTCTCTCTCTCTCTCTCTCTCAGCCGCCTACCGCGCATAATGTTGCCACCGTTGCAAGGCCGCCTCTTGGCGACCCGCTGCATGTTACCTCAGTTTGCCGCCAATGGCGAAGCGTGATGCTACGTTGAGATCCACCACCTCTTCTGGCAGAGCTGTTTCATCGGAGTTGGAGGCAACCGCTCCTCCATGCCCATTGGAACTTGTTGGCTAGGCCGAGATCCAACAGTCATGGAGAAGCCGAATAACTTGGAGGGGTCTATGATGTCAAGTCGAGGTGTAATTTTGTCCAACATGAAAACTCGGGATGTATGGGGTCTTGAATAGTTCTATTCAATCCCTAGAAATAGCAGAAGAAACGGGCGAAAAACAAAGCCAGTGGAATTCAATCAACTTTATCGTGAATGTTATGTGTACATTCTTTCTAGTCTTTTCCTCTAAATCAGAAGCAGTACAAAGGACATTCATCAGACACACGAGTACAGTAGGACTCTGGGCGTTTTAAAAATCAAACCGAACTTCCGAAAATGCCGTATCGTCCAACGGCTGAACAAGCTGTAGAAACCGGTTGGAGCCTTGGACGAGCAGACCAGATGATGCCAAAGCATAAACTAATAAGCAGAAATTGATGAACAGCCACATGACCAGAGAGAGGTTCGTCCAGAGAAGCAACTCAAAGCCAAGAGTCCCGAAGAGAATGTACAAGTACCAGTAGACCTGATTCGGACCCACTGATCCGGCCACCTCGATTAATGATATTAGATAAATGACTTCGCAGATGATATACATGGAATGGAAATGCGAGATCATGAGCAGCTTCAGTAAACCAAACTCAATATGGAACTTTAAGGTCGAGTCCAACCATCCCTGTTGCTGTCGGGGTTGGTCCTGTGGCTGCTGATCGTCATCCCTGCATTGAATCAGAAAGAAATCGATCAAAACAGATCAAGAACGGACTAGTTGCTCAACCAGCGCTTCCTGTCGCAACGACAGCTTTGGGAACAATGTATTCCTGAGTGAATTGAGTACCTCTCGATCCCAACTTCAATTGTTACACACGTATGATCCACCATGTTCCTCGGCTTCTGCGTTGTGACTCAGTTCGAACTCTGCAGATGTGGGAGCTCCGTTCTTGGAGCGAAACGAACTCTTGTCTCTGAGTCTACGAAGAGGGAGGCGAGCTGAGCGTGCTTATATAGTCTCCCTCGTTTAAAATTTCTCCGCTCGTTCACACGAAGGAAACAGGGTCGATCGTCAAATGAACGGGACGTCTCGTCCTTCTGCAATGCGCAGGGAAGGTACTTGTCGTCGCCTTCTGAAGTTCTTTTGCTTAAGAACGGCAGTCCAAGTAACTTCGCAGCAAAAGGGGTCAACCCGATTCTTCTTCGGCCACTACATGTTTGAACACAGGCCATACGTAAGCAATATATGTACAGTTCCGCCGGTGGGAAAGGATTCAATCAATAAACAAGCGAGTAATCAATTAAATATTTATGTCACTCGAGTTATCAATTGAGACATCATAATAACAAAATGAGCACCACATTTATCTCAATAGCCACATTTTCACTCATGTATATGCCTCCTACCAATGATCTAGACATTCAGTCTTTGGCCCCATTTATTTATTCAGTTTGCTCTTTCTTTCTCAACTTCGAGAATTTGAAAAACAGAAGCCCAATCAACGTATAATTCCATTCCAACCCAGAACGTTTCATACGCATAAAAGTTTTCACTTGTATATTGAAAAAATTTGAGAATTTCGTTCATTTAAATTGATAAATGAATGATGATTTCGATTGTCTGAAATAAAATAAGGAAAATCGCATTCCTTAACAAGTAATAAATAGAAAGAAAGATATCTAATAATTGGTCATTTGTGAAGGAGGGTGTTGCTCCGCTAGGTGCATTATAAGAATTTCCCTTTTCTCAAATTATAATCCTTAAATGTTGATTTTGTTCAATCTAATCCTTGTAATCTTTCGTGCCGAACTAATCTAATCCTCCTAATTAATTAATGCAGGACATTGGCACCAGATTTGCAATCCAATTTAGCCGTGGGGCCATTATCTGTTGACATTTCTCGTCAGCATATACTTTCCAATTTAACTGATTGGCGTGGGGTCGTGAAAAGGGAGCTTCGGAAGACACATTTGCTGCGTCATCCATCGAAAGAAGCCGCGCGGTCGGCCGCCAAGCAAACGGGACGTCCCGTCTCTTGAGTTCTCTTCTTGAAAATGGACGTCTCGACGTGGATTTGGGACGAGGGAGGGGATACCCACACGTCTTCATCCATCAAGAGAGACGAATGACAACTGCCAGTGAAATAGTGCGAACTTCATCGAGAACGTCAAGGAATAGGGGGATCCGGGTCAGGTGATTTTTAAATGTGAGCCATATGATTCTTGATCGGACAGCTCTCATTTAATGAGGGTCGGTTTTTTTTTTAAATAAAATTAGGGTAGCTCGATGGTGATCAGACGGCCCATAAATGAAGCAAATCACCTGCGCTTAGGGTGTCTTGTGATTTGTTTTGCAGGGAACATCCTGTGTTGATTGGAGTGGCTGATTTGTACTGTCTTATCTGTCATCAAAATGAGCTTCAAGCTTGAATTGGATTAAGTGAATTCGCTTAAAGATAGGAAGTCCTCTTTATTTCCATCTTCTCCCCTTGCTGGGGATCTTTATTCTAGTGAAAGGAACTCCAAAGATTTCCTTTTAAAAGGTTGAAAAATCTTGAACGGTTTGCTGGACCTCGTAGGACAATGGACAGGCCTAGACATAAGATGAGTGAAGAGCAAGTGATGTCCGTATACATTTTTATTAAAGTCTGTGGCTGTCTCGTCTCATGTGTTAGGATTAGCCAGAGTGTTCAGCGGATAGGAATGAAGCTTGATGAATGTAATACATTGTCCTAGGTAGGGGTGATGCGGTTTAGTTTTCCCCCGGAACCAGGAACCGAACCGACGAAACCGGTCCCCGATTTTTAGTACCAGAGATCGGACCAACTAATTATAGGAACAGACCGTCCGATTCTTAGGTGGTCAAATGAGACCGGGATCCATAGGAAAAATAAAAGGTACCAACACGATTAAAGAATAAAAGGTATCATCACTGGAGGCAGAACCAGCAGAAGAAGAAGAACTTCCAAGTTCTACGCAGACTTCAATTGGGGAATAGCAGAGAAGAAACGAAAACTTCAATTGCGCAGACTTTCAACTTACATTGCTGCTCGTGCTCGTTGGGTGGCTGGAGACAGACAGAAATAAATTAAAAATTTATGTTCACTCGAGTTATCAATTGAGACATCATAATAACAAAATGAGCACCACATTTATCTCAATAGCCACATTTTCACTCATGCATATGTTTCCTACGAATGATCTAGACAATTAGTCCTTCGCCCCATATATTTATTGAGTTCATTCTTTTCTTTCTCAACTTTGAGAATTTGAAAAATGAAGGCCCAATTATCATATAATTCTATTCCCATCCAGAACGTTTCATACAACTGAAATTTCACGTATATTGAAAAATTGAAAATTCCCGTTCCCTTAAATTGATAAATGAATGATGAATTCGACTACCTAAAATAAAAGAAGGAAAAGCGTGTTCCTTAACAAGTAATAAATAGAAAGAAGATATCTAATAATCGGTTATTTGTGAATGAGGGTGTTGCTCAGCATGATAAGAATTTCCCCTTTCTCAAATTTGGTCCTTAAATGTTGATTTTGTTCAATCTAATCCTTTTGTCGAACTAATATAATCCTCCTAATTAATGCAGGACGTTGGCACCAGATTTGCAAATCGAGTTTAGCCGTGGGGCCAATATCTGTTGACTTTTCTCGTCAGCATATACTTTTCAATTTAACTGATTGGCGTGGGGTCGTCAAAAGGGGACTTCGGAAGACACGTTTGCTGCGTCATCCATCGGAAGAAGCCGCGCAGTCGACCGCCAAGCAAATATGGGACGTCCCGTTTCTTGAGTTCTCTTCTTGAAAATGGAGGTCTCGACGTGGATTTGGGACGAGGGAGGGGATACCCACACGTCTTCATCCATCAAGAGAGACGAAGGAGGACTGCTAGTGAAATAGTGTGAACTTCGTCCAGAACGTCAGGGAATGAGATCCGAATCCCCTGATCTAAGGGGATCCGGGTCGGGTGATCTTTAAATGGAAAGCGTCTGGTTCTTGATCAAACAGCTCCTATTTAATAGGAATGGCGGGTTTTTTGTTTATTTTTTTTAAATAAAACTAGGGCCGCCCGATGGTGATCGGACGGCTCATAAATGAAGCATATCACCTGCACTTAGGGCAGCTTGTAATCTGTTTGCAGGGAACGTCCTAGTATTGTTGATTGGAGTGGCTGATTTTACTGTATAATCTGTCATCAAAATGAGATTCAAGCTTGAATTGGATTAAGGGAATTCGCTTAAAGAAAGAAAGTCTTCTTCGTTTCCATCTTCTCCTTGTTGGGGATCTTTATTCTAGTGAAAGGAACTCCAAAGATTTCTTTTTAAAAGGGTTGAAAAATCTTAAACGGTTTGATGGACCTCCTTCGACAATGGGACTGGCCCAGTCATAAGATGAGTGAAGAGCAAGTGATGTCTTTTGAATGGAGACATATGTACTTTCCTTTCGTACGTCCAAGAACTCTCTTCCGCCTAACCCTCTCTCTCGCTGGAGAGCTTCTCTCTACCGCTATGATAGCTTCCCAGAAATCCAAATAGCCATACACCCTAATCTCTAGAAACCATTCAATGTGTAATAGCAGAATAGCATGTCTGGCCACTACATTCTTGTCCATTTCTGTCGTCATGGCAGATCTCTTCCCAAAAACCCTAAACACTCAAAACCCGAATAGACCCCCAATTAGCATGTAAGATTTCGCCTATAACCACCAAATTTACCACAAATTATAACGACCCACTCCTATTTACAGTCATCTAAACTCACAAACTCTCACAAATCTAGAAAGGCTGTGAGTTTTTTGTCTCGGCAAGTTTGTTTTCCGAAAAAACTGTACTATGGATGAATCCGAAGAAGCAGCTATCCGTCTGGCAGCCTTGTGTAAGAAGCTGGGTGGATTGTGGTCACAACAACATATAGTGACACTTGACGAGGAGATATCTACAGAGAAGATTACAAAATGTAAGTTATCTCTTATTGGGCAGTTATATAAAGACCCAAAGGTGAATATTCAAGCTTTTCAAAATACAATGAGAAAGGCTTGGAAGGTAGAGAATGTTGATATAGCCCTGATTGCTTCTGGGATTTTCAAATTCAAGTTTTGTTCAGCGAAAGACAAAATTAGAGTGTTCGAACAAGGACCTTGGTCATTCGCTAATCATTTATTAATGCTTAAGGAGTGGGAACCAAACACTCCTCCTGCCTCATATAATTTTTCTGAGTGCGAATTCTGGGTCCAAATATATGGACTTCCTACATAATGGATGACAGAGAAAGTAATACAGAAGGTGGCACAAGTGATTGGTGAGGTCTCAAATGTGAGAATTGAAGCAAGAGGCTATACAGGGGTGAAGGTGGGCAAAGCAGTCAAGATGAATATAGCAGCTCCTCTATTACCTGGTTCGATATATAGCAATAAAGGTAAGAATCTGTGGCTGGACTTCAGGTATGAATGACTTCCCCAATACTGCTATATGTGTGGTTGGTTGGGGCACTTTGCCCAGTATTGCTCAGAAGTTACCTGTACTGATGTACAATTTGAGAAAATGGAGTGTTTCCCATATGGGTCGTGGCTAAAGACAAAGGCAAATGAGTTCAGCCCACATTGGAACCTGTTTTATGGAAAGGAAATAGAAGAGATATTAGAGGAAGAAACAGTACCATATACCCCAAAAAATTCTAAGCAGCTGGTAGTGTATGAGCACACTATAGAAAATAGAGATGTTACAAAAGGAAAGGCAGCAGTTGTTGAGCTAAATATTGATGAAGTCGCAGAGAATATGGTACTGGATCTTTATAGAGGAGTCCCTAATAGTACAAGAGGCATACAGATCATTGAGGGTGCTAAGAGGAGCAAGAGCCCAAAAACTAGAGTTAATAAGAGAAAAACGATATGCTCCTTATGACATGCAACTAACCAGAAGTGATGATATAGGTGAGGGGAAACTACTTGAGACATAGATTTCGTTGGCTGAAGAAGTAAGCGGACAGGCTTTGGTGGCTAGCCTTAATAAGCCACCGAGTCACAAATGAAGATCATGAGTTGGAACTATCAAGGGGCAGGCTCTCCCTTGACAGTTCAAGCCCTTAGAGCCTTGGTGGCTCAGGAAAGGCCAAAGATGCTATGCTTAATGGAGACTAAAAATAAAGAGGATGTTATTACTAATCAGAAAAGAAGACTAAAATTTGACAAATGTTTTATAGTAAATCCAATCGGCTTAGCTAGGGGAATGGCACTTCTATGGAATACACAGGTGAAAGTAAGGGTGGAGAATTTTTAGATGGAAGTAATTGATGTAGTTTGTGAGTTTGAAGATCCTATTCAGAAAATGCGTGTTACATTTGTGCACGCACCAACTGATTTTCAAAAAAGACTGATGTTATGGGGGAAAATCAGTCAAATAGGTCAACAAAACAACCTTCCTTGGCTGTGCATGGGAGATTTTAATGAAGTATTGTATCACTGGGAGAAACTAGGGAAAAGGAGGGTGGACAATTATAGAATGAAAGCTTTCCAAGATCTTATGGATGAGTGTGCCTTTATGGATTTGGAGAGTAAAGGATGCTTATTTACATGGGCAAACAATAGAGGAGGTGATGAGCTGGTGAAGGAGAGATTGGATAGAGCAATTTGTACTCTAGACTTGAGAGTTTCTTTTCCTAATGCTGTTGTCTTAGCATTACCAACCATTGGATCATATCATAGTCCCTTACTATTGAATATGTCTACAGAGGAAAAAATGAGGAGTAAGGAATTCAGATTTGAGGAGTTCTGGTTCGAAGATGAGGAGTATCCAAAGATTGTAACAGAAGCATGGTTTTCTTTGGATGCTCAGTACCTAGATATAGCTGGGAAACTAAAGAAAGTAGCTGAAGCCCTTCTGATCTAGAGTAAAAGGAGATTTTTAAATGGAGATAGAAAGATTAGGAGGTTGAAAAAAGAGATACAGGAGCTGACAAATAGACAGTATTTAGAGGAAGGAAGGGAGAGAATTAAAGAGCTTAAGGAAGAGGTGGGAAAACTATGGAGACAAGAAAAAATGTATTATGGGATGAGGTCGAGAATCCAATGGCTTAAATGGGGAGATAAGAACACAAAGTTCTTCCATGCAACAGTAGTCCAAAGAAGACAACGCAACAAAATTATTATGCTGAAAAATGAAAGAGATGAATGGTGTAGAGGGCCCAACCAGCTACAGCAGATAGTTAATCATTTTTTCCGGGAGCTATATACTTCTAAAGGAGACAAGGAATTTGCAACAATTATAGAGGAGGTCCCTTGTATCATTAATGATGACATAAACAATGCATTAACTCAGGAAGTGACAATGGAAGAAATCAGGGGAGCTGCTTTCCAACTTGGAACTTTAAAGGCGCCTGGCCCAAATGGAATGAATGGGAAATTCTATCGAGTCCATTGGAAGGATTTCCAGGGAGAAATATATAAGGAAGTTATAAAGTTCTTCAACACAAGTTTGCTCAACCCTGAGTTGAATAAAAATTATCACCCTAATCCCAAAAGTGCCACAACCAGAGAAGATAGATCAATATCGGCCTATCAATTTATGTAATTTCATTTACAAAATCATTTCTAAGGTGCTGTCTAACAGGTTAAAACAGTGGCTACCATAGTTAATTACGGAGGAGCAAAGTGCTTTCGTTCAGGGACGTCAAATCCAAGATAACATTATGATTGTTCAGGAAGTCCTACATCAGTTGAGAGTGAGGAAAAACAGAAGAAAATTTTATGCATGCTAAAAATTGATTTGAAAAAGGCATATGATCAAGTCGAGTGGGATTTTCTTGAAGCTGTAATGTTGAAAATGGGCTTTAGCCAAGTTTGGGTGTCATGGATTATGCAGTGCGTTTCTACAGTCTCTTATTGTGTGAAATTGAATGGAGAGAAACTACCTAGTATCCAGCCAACTAGAGGTATAAGGCAGGGGGATCCTCTCTCTCCATATTTGTTCATACTTGTCACAAATGTTCTATCCGTGCTACTGAAAAGAGAAGTGCTTTCTGGAAATATTAAAGGTATAAAACTAAACCCCAACTGTCTAGCCTTATCCCACCTTATGTTTGCAGATGATCCGATCCTTTTTCTTGAAGGAAAGATTGTAGAATGCCAGAATTTTGCTGCTGTTTTACACAAATATTGTTATGCATCAGGGCAAACAGTGAATCTCAACAAGTCTGGTATGTTTTTCAGTACAAATTGTCCAACTGACCTTCGGAGGAATATGTTGCATGAGATAAGGGTACCGGAGATAAAGAAAACAGGGAGGTACTTAGGTATTCCCTCTGACTGGGGTGATACCAAGAAAAACATGTTTTCTTGGATTTTGGAAAGGGTGAATAAGAAGATGGAGGGCTGGAAAGAGAATTTGTTATCAAAAGCAGGGAAAGAGGTGTTGATTAAATCTGTGGTGCAAGCTATTCCCCAATATGCAAAGTCTATTTTTAAAATCCCCACATCTATTTGCCGAGCAATAGAAAGAAGAATTGTAAATTTCTGGTGGAAAAATGGTGAGAATCATCAGGGGATGCATTGGAAAAAATGGGAAATTCTGAAACTAAGTAAAGATGGAGGAGGGCTGGGCTTCCATGACTAACTTGATTTTAATCATGCTCTACTAGGGAAAATGGCTTGGAGATTACTTAAGGACCCTGAATCTTTATGGGGGAAAGTATTAAAAGGGCTATATTTTCCAAATTGTGACCTACTACATGCTGGAAGGGGAACTAGACCCTCATAGGGGTGGCAAAGCATATTGATAGGCAGACAAGGTATTCAGGATGCATCAAGATGGGTGGTAGGAGATGGAAAAAACATCAACATTCGAACAGACAAATGGTTACCAATAGGAATTATTGGGGGACCACCAAACAAAGAGGATCCAATTAAAGTAGCTGAACTTATGAGGGGGGAAGAACTAAGTTGGGACGCTACTAAGGTTGAAGCAACTTTTGATGAGCAGATAGCAAATGCCATATTAGCAACACATCTAAATCCTCAAGGACAACCAGACATGTTAATATGGGAGCACACAAAAACAGGGCTTTTCACTGTACAAAGTGCTTACAACATGCTCAGGAAAAGACAAGTCGCACAGGAAACAGCTAAAGCAACATCCTCCTACCAAGTACCCAAGAAGCTGTGGTCACAATTATGGAATGCAAATGTTCCACCCAAATGCCGTTTCTTTATATGGCAAGTTTGTCAAAACGCTCTTGCTACAAAGGATAATCTATTGAAGAGAAGAATAGTACCTGATAATATATGTCCCGTGTGCAAAAATTGTGCTAAGACTGGAGAACATTTGTTCCTATTATGCCCCTGGACAAAAGACATATCGGAAAACCCTGCAATCAACATTCCCATCAACAGTACCAATATTTCACGCATGGAGGAATGGCTGGTAAGTTTTCAACACCCCTCTATATCTTTCGACTTACTTGTACTGTTGTTGTGGCAGATCTGAAAAGCCAAGAACAATTTTGTGTTTCGGTCACAAAAGGCGAGTCCTTTACAAATCATTACCTCAGCAAAAACAGAGGAGACAAAGTTCAAGAGATGGGCTAAAAATCAAGTAAATAACTCATCGGTCCACCCTACAAAACAGGCGACCTGGAGTCCTCCACCGGCAGGAGTTATCAAAATCAATTGCGATGGATCTTTTGATCCGTTAACTGGGGAAGCTGCGATGGCATGCTTAAGCAGAGATGATAAAGGACTCTTACTTGATGGTCTTGCTCGATCTCTTAGAGTTTGGTCACTGATCCAAGCTGAAGCTGCAGCCCTCCTTAAAACCCTAAAGTACTTCTCAGCTCTGCACAACCAGAAGATTATCATCGAAGTGGACAGCTCTGAACTGGTGAAGTCAATCTGCGGAAGTGCATATCAGTTTATTTGGGAAGCACGTGCGCTACTTTTAGAAGCCCAACACTATGCGAAGAAGTTTTCGGACTTCCAAATAATCTATGACCCAGGAGAGTGTAATCAGATAGTTGATTGGGCTGCAAAGGCCCATCGCCAAAAAAGCCTGCATTCTTCTTGGATAGCCTCCCCCCCCCCCCCCCCACAGCACCTTTTGGATATGCTATGTGCCGAAGTACCAAACTTCCTTTTCCAGGAGTTTTCAATGAAGTATTATCATTAACGACCAAAAAAAAAAAAGAATGGAGACATATGCGTATTGCGATTTCAATTTTGTGAGTACGACATAATGATTAGGATTCGGACAAGAATTGGAACATGTTTATTAGGACAAGTTTTTATTCTTGGCTATCAAAACCAACCAGTACATATTAATTCTTACAATAGTAGGTTTTTCTTGAAAAGATACTCAAAAGATTATTACCTTGTGAGTGAAGAAAATCGGAATGATATTAGAAGTGCTTAAAGTTGTACGGTGCTTATTGTAATACCAATAATTTTTTACCGATCACTTAAGTGTCATTTTTTTTTTCAAAATTCACTTTAGTGCCAAAAGTTATGTCATGTATGTGTGAATTGTGTTAAAAAAAAAGTCTCACATCAGAGATTTCATGTAGCGTGAAGCAAGTAATATATCATAGTTAACATATATTTCATTGACTCAAACTTTTAAGTAAATGTGGATCCAACTGAATATATTGATGGATCCGGGCTTGAGTTCTTTCTTGGCATCTCCCTAGGCGAATATATAAGCATATGCTTTGTGCTCCAAACAAATGGTATGTGATGGTAGATCGGTGGGATCTCAATCCATCCTGATATTTGGTGAATATCTTGAGAAAGAAATATGATGACCAACGCTAATGTCGGGCGAGCGAACGTTGTGATGCTGCAACACAGGTCCGATAACTGACTTTAAGGTCGTCTTCTTTGTGGTCTACGCTGTCATTCTCAAATATGTCGATGTTGTTGGGTGAAGGTATCGATCTTCTGCTCTGCTCTCCCAACAAGACGTGAGATCTTAATTTCCTATCTGACGGCTGGTGAAGAATCTTCGCGAATCAAGAGTCCTTTTGAGGCATAATTTAGGAAAGAGTACCCTATTTGAGAATGACAATGTAGGCCAAAAGAAGACCTTAAAGTCTGCTCACTCTATTAATTAAGGAACCATTTCCCTCTTTAACACTCTGGCCCAACTTAAAAGGAAAATATATGATGTATTATTCCCATATTCCATTGATGGTTATGAAGAGCAAAACCCAACTTCTTCTTCCTTAGAAACGAACAAGTGTGTGCATATTTGATTACTTAAGAAGGCTCTTGTGATTGCTCGTTTCAGCTTTGTCAGAATCACCTGTTACTGTTTTTCTTACAAACGTGCTGGTTGTGGGAGTGCTCTGTTGAGGTCGAGCATTTCTCTACGTATCTGCATATGCAATCTTGTGACTGCTGGTCATTTCTGTTTGTTAATTTCGATGGATTTCTTTCTATTTGTATTGCACAAAGGATCAATAGATAGCTTTTTCTACGCATCTGAACCACCTGCCTCGGTCGATGTTGTCCCACCACCACCAGCCACCTCTATCGTCGTCGAGCTTCATCCCTCCATTCCTCCACAGCATCCAACGATATAGCCTTCTCCTCTCTCTCTCTCTCTCTCTCTCTCTCTCTCTCTCTCTCTCTCTCTCTCTCTCTCAGCCGCCTACCACGCATAATGTTGCCACCGTTGCAAGGCCGCCTCTTGGCGACCCGCTGCATGATACCTCAGTTTGCCGCCAATGGCGAAGCGCGATGCTACGTTGAGATCCACCTCTTCTGGCAGAGCTGTCTCATCGGAGGTGGAGGCAACCGCTCCTCCATGCCCATTGGAACTTGTTGGCTAGGCCGAGATCCAACAGTCATGGATAAGCCGCATAACTTGGAGGGGTCTATGATGTCAAGTCGAGGTGTAATTTTGTCCAATATGAAAACTCCGGATGTATGGGGTCTTGAATAGTTCTATTCAATCCCTAGAAATAGCAGAAGAAACGGGCGAAAAACAAAGCCAGTGGAATTCAATCAACTGTTTCGCGAATGTTATGTGTACATTCTTTCTAGTCTTTTCCTCTAAATCAGAAGCAGTACAAAGGACATTCATCAGACACACGAGTACAGTAGGACTCTGGGCGTTTTAAAAATCAAACCGAACTTCCGAAAATGCCGTATCATCGAACAGCTGAACAAGCTGAAGAAACCGGTTGGAGCCTTGGACGAGCAGACCAGATGATGCCAAAGCATAAACTAATAAGCAGAAATTGATGAACAGCCACATGACTAGAGAGAGGTTCGTCCAGAGAAGCAACTCGAACCCCAGAGTCCCGAAAACAATGTACAAGTACCAGTAGACCCGATTCGGACTCACCGATACGGTCACCTGGATTAATGATATCAGATAAATGACTTCGCAGATGATATACATGGAATGGAAATGTGAGATCATAAGCAGCTTCAGTAAACCGAACTGAATATGAAACTTTAAGGCCGAGTCCAGCCATCCCTGTTGCTGTGGGTGTTGGTTCTGTGGCTGCTGATCGTCATCCCTGCACTTAATCCGAAAGAAATCGATCAAAACAGATCAAGAACGGACTATTTGCTCTACCAGCACTTCCGGTCGTGACAGACAGTTTTTGAAACAATTTAGCCGTGAATGAATTGAGTACCTCTCGATCCCAACTTGAATTGTAACACTCGTATGATCCACCATGTTCCTCGGCTTCTGCGTTGTGACTCTGTTCGAACTCTGCAGATGTGGGAGCTCCGTTCTTGGAGCGAATCGAACTCTTGTCTCTGAGTCTACGAAGAGGGAGGCGAGCTGAGCGTGCTTATATAGTCTCCCTCGTTGTTTAAAATTTCTCCGCTCGTTCACACGAAGGAAACAGGGTCGATCATCAAATGAACGGGACGTCTCGTCCTTCTGCAATGCGCAGGGAAGGTACTTGTCGTTGCCTTTCCGAAGTTCTTTTGCTTAAGAACGGCAGTCCAAGTAACTTCGCAGCAAAAGGGGTCAACCCGATTCTTCTTCGGCCACCACATGTTTGAACGCAGGCCATACGTAAGCAAGATGTACAGTTCCGCCGGTGGGAAAGGATTCAATCAATAAACAAGCGAGTAATCAATTAAAAATTTATGTCACTTGAGCTATTAATTGAGACATCATAATAACAAAATGAGCACCACATTTATCTCAATAGCCACATTTTTCCATGCATATGCCTCCTGCGAATGATCTAAACATTCAGTCTTTGGCCCCATTTATTTATTCAGTTTGCTCTTTCTTTCTTTTTTTTGCTCTTTCTTTCTCAACTTTGAGAATTTGAAAAAAAGAGGCCTTATTAACTTATAATTCCATTCCCATCTAGAACGTTTCATATGTATGAAAGTTTTCATGTATAATGAAAAATTTGAGAATTTCGTTCATTTAAATTGATAAATGAATGATGAATTCGACTGTCTGAAATAAAATAAGGAAAATCGCGTTCCTTAACAAGTAATAAATAGAAAGAAAGATATCTAATAATTGGTCATTTGTGAATGAGGGTGTTGCTCCGCGAGGTGCATTATAAGAATTTCCCTTTTCTCAAATTATAATCCTTAAATGTTGATTTTGTTCAATCTAATCCTTATAATCTTTCGTGTCAAACTAATCTAATCCTCCTAATTGATCAATTTCAGGACGTTCGCACCAGATTTGCAATCCAGTTTAGCCGTGGGGCCATTATCTGTTGACATTTCTCGTCAGCATATACTTTTCAATTTAACTGATTGGCGTGGGGTCGTGAAAAGGGAACTTCGGAAGACACGTTTGCTGCGTCATTCATCGAAAGAAGCCGCGCGGTCGGCCGCCAAGCAAACGGGACGTCCCGTCTCTTGAGTTCTCTTCTTGAAAATGGACGTCTCGACGTGGATTTGGGACGAGGGAGGGGATACGCATACGTCTTCATCCATCAAGAGAGACGAAGGAGGACTGCCAGTGAAATAGTGTGAACTTCATCGAGAACGTCAAGGAACGGGGGGATTCGGGTCAGGTGATTTTTAGATGGGAGCCATATGATTCTTGATTGGATAGCTTCGGTTTTTTTTAAAATAAAATTAGGGCAGCTCAATGGTGATCAGACGGTCCATAAATGAGGCAGATCACCTGCACTTAGGGTAGCTTGTTTGATTTGCAGGGAACGTCCTGTGTTGATTGGAGTGGCCTTTTTTTACTGTCTTATCTGTCATCAAAATGAGCTTCAAGCTTGAATTGGATTAAGTGAATTCGCTTAAAGATAGGAAGTCCTCTTTATTTCCGTCTTCTCCCCTTGCTGGGGATCTTTATTCTAGTGAAAGGAACTCCAAAGATTTCCTTTTAAAAGGTTGAAAAATCTTGAACGGTTTGATGGACCTCGTAGGACAATGAACAGGCCTAGACATAAGATGAGTAAAGAGCAAGTGATGTCCGTGTACATTTTTCTCGGAGTCTGTGGCTGTCTCGTCTCATGTGTTAGGATTTGCCAAAGACTGTTCAGCGGATAGGAATGAAGCTTGATGAATGTAATACGTTGTCCTAGGTAGGGGTGATGCGATCTAGTCTTCCCCCGGAACCGGGAACCGAACCGACGAAACCGGTCCCCGATTTTTAGTACCGGAGATCGGACCAACTAAATATAGGAACAGACTGTCCGGTTCTCAGGTGGTCCAATGAGACCGGGATCCATAGGAAGAATAAATTGTACCAACACGATTAAAGAATAAAAGGTACCATCACTGGAGGCAGAACCAGCAGAAGAAGAAGAACTTCCAAGTTCTACGCAGACTTCAATAGGGGAATAGCAGAAGAAGAAACGAAAACTTCAATTGCGCAGACTTTCAACTTCCATTGCTGCTCGTGCTCGTTGGGTGGCTGGAGACGGACAGAAATGAATTAAAAATTTATGTCACTCGAGTTATCAATTGAGACATCATAATAACAAAATGAGCACCACATTTATCTCAATAGCCACATTTTCACTACTCATGCATATGCCTCCTACGAATGATCTAGACAATTAGTCCTTCGCCCCATATATTTATTGAGTTCATTCTTTTCTTTCTCAACTTTGAGAATTTGAAAAACATAGGCCCAATTATCATGTAATTCTATTCCCATCCAGAACGTTTCATACGACTGAAGTTTCACGTATGTTGAAAAATTGAAAATTTCCGTTCCCTTAAATTGATAAATGAATGATGAATTCGACTACCTAAAATAAAAGAAGGAAAATCGCGTTCCTTAACAAGTAATAAACAGAAAGAAAGATATCTAATAATCGGTTATTTGTGAATGAGGGTGTTGCTCAGCATAATAAGAATTTCCCCTTTCTCAAATTTGGTCCTTAAATGTTGATTTTTGTTCAATCTAATCCTTTTGTCGAACTAATACAATCCTCCTAATCAATGCAGAACGTTGGCACCAGATTTGCAAATCGAGTTTAGCCGTGGGGCCAATATCTGTTGACTTTTCTCGTCAGCATATACTTTTCAATTTAACTGATTGGCGTGGGGTCGTCAAAAGGGGACTTCGGAAGACACGTTTGCTGCGTCATCCATCGGAAGAAGCCGCGCAGTCGACCGCCAAGCAAATATCGGACGTCCCGTTTCTTGAGTTCTCTTCTTGAAAATGGAGGTCTCGACGTGGATTTGGGACGAGGGACGAAATACCCACACGTCTTCATCCATCAAGAGAGACGAAGGAGAACTGCTAGTGAAATAGTGTGAACTTCGTCGAGAACGTCAGGTAACAGGATCCGGATCTCCTGATCTAAGGGGACCCGAGACAGGTGATCTTTAAATGAAGGGCGTCTGGTTCTTAATCGGACGGCTCCCATTTAATAGGAAGGGCGGGTTTTTTGTTTATTTTTTTAAATAAAACTAGGGCCGCCCGATGGTGATCGGACGGCTCATAAATGAAGCATATCACCTGCACTTAGGGCAGCTTGTAATCTGTTTGCAGGGAACGTCCTAGTATTGTTGATTGGAGTGGCCGATTTTACTGTATTATCTGTCAATTGGAGTGGCCGATTTTACTGTATTATCTGTCATCAAAATGAGATTCAAGCTTGAATTGGATTAAGGGAATTCGCTTAAAGAAAGAAAGTCTTCTTCGTTTCCATCTTCTCCTTGTTGGGGATCTTTATTCTAGTGAAAGGAACTCCAAAGATTTCTTTTTAAAAGGGTTGAAAAATCTTAAACGGTTCGATGGACCTCCTTGGACAATGGGACTGGCCCAGTCATAAGATGAGTGAAGAGCAAGTGATGTCTTTTGAATGGAGACATATGTACTTTCCTTTCGTACGTCCAAGAACTCTCTTCCGCCTAACCCTCCCTCTCGCTGGAGAGCTTCTCTCTACCGCTATGGTAGCTTCCCAGAAATCCAAATAGCCATACGCCCTAATCTCTAGAAACCATTCAATGTGTAATAGCAGAATAGCATGTCTGGCCACTACATTGTTGTCCATTTCTATCGTCATGGCAGATCTCTTCCCAAAAACCCTAAACACTCAAAACCCTAATGGACCCCCAATTAGCATGTAAGATTTCGCCTATAACCACCAAATTTACCACAAATTATAACGACCCACTCCTATTTACAGTCATCTAAACTCACAAACTCTCACAAATCTAGAAAGGCTGTGAGTTTTTTGTCTCAGCAAGTCTGTTTTCCGAAAGAACTGTACGATGGATGAATCCAAAGAAGCAGCTATCCGTTTGGCAGCCTTGTGTAAGAAGCTGGGTGGATTGTGGTCACAGCAACATATAGTGACACTTGACGAGGAGATATCTACAGAGAAGATTACATAATGTAAGTTATCTCTTATTGGGCAGTTATATAAAGACCCAAAGGTGAATATTCAAGCTTTTCAAAATACAATGAGAAAGGCCTGGAAGGTAGAGAATGTTGATATAGCCCTTATTGCTCCTAGGATTTTCGAATTCAAGTTTTGTTTAGCGAAAGACAGAGTTAGAGTGTTCGAACAAGGACCTTGGTCATTCGCTAATCATTTATTAATGCTTAAGGAGTGGGAACCAAACACTCCTCCTGCCTCTTATAATTTTTTTGAGTGCGAATTCTGGGTCCAAATATATGGACTTCCTACGGAATGGATGACGGAGAAAGTAATACAGAAGGTGGCACAAGTGATTGGTGAGGTCTCAAATGTGAGAATTGAAGCAAGAGGCTATACAGGGGTAAAGGTGGGCAAAGCAGTCAAGATGAATATAGCAGCTCCTCTATTACCTGGTTCGATATATAGCAATAAAGGTAAGAATCTGTGGCTGGACTTCAGGTATGAACGACTTCCCCAATACTGCTATATGTGTGGTTGGTTGGGGCACTTTGCCCAGTATTGCTCAGAAGTTACCTATACATATGTACAATTTGAGAAAATGGAGTGTTTCCCATATGGGTCGTGGCTAAAGACAGAGGCAAATGAGTTCAGCCCATATTGGAACCAGTTTTATGGAAAGAAAATAGAAGAGATACTAGAGGAAGAAACAGTACCAGATACCCCAAAAAATTCTGAGCAGCTGGTAGTGTATGAGCACACTATAGAAAATAGAGATGTTACAAAAGGAAAGGCAGCAGTTGTTGAGCTAAATATTGATGAAGTCGCAGAGAATATGGTACTGGATCTTTATAGAGGAGTCCCTAATAGTACAAGAGGCATACAGATCATTGAGGGTGCTAAGAGGAGCAAGAGCCCAAAAACTGGAGTTAATAAGAGAAAAACGATATGCTCCTTATGGCATGCAACTAACCAAAAGTGATGATATAGGTGAGGGGAAACTACTTGAGACATAGATTTTGTTGGCTGAAGAAGTAAGCGGACAGGCTTTGGTGGCTAGCCTTAATAAGCCACCGAGTCACAAATGAAGATCATGAGTTGGAACTATCAAGGGGCAGGCTCTCCCTTGACAGTTCAAGCCCTTAGAGCCTTGGTGGCTCAGGAAAGGCCAAAGATGCTATGCTTAATGGAGACTAAAAATAAAGAGGATGTTATTACTAATCAGAAAAGAAGACTGAAATTTGACAAATGTTTTATAGTAAATCCAATCGGCTTAGCTGGGGGAATGGCACTTCTATGGAATACACAGGTGAAAGTAAGGGTGGAGAATTTTTCGATGGAGGTAATTGATGTAGTATGTGAGTTTGAAGATACTATTCAGAAAATGTGTGTTACATTTGTGCACGCACCAACTGATTTTCAAAAAAGACTGATGTTATAGGGGAAAATCAATCAAATAGGTCAACAAAACAACCTTCCTTGGTTGTGCATGGGAGATTTTAATGAAGAATTGTATCAATGGGAGAAACTAGGGAAAAGGAGGGTGGACAATTATAGAATGAAAGCTTTCCATGATTTGATGGATGAGCGTGCCTTTATGGATTTGGAGAGTAAAGGATGCTTATTTACATGGGAAAACAATAGAGGAGGTGATGAGCTGGTGAAGGAGAGATTGGATAGAGCAATTTGTACTCTAGACTGGAGAGTTTCTTTTCCTAATGTTGTTGTCTTAGCATTACCAGCCATTGGATCATATCATAGTCCCTTATTATTGAATATGTCTACAGAGGAAAAAATGAGGAGTAAGGAATTCAGATTTGAGGAGTTCTGGTTCGAAGATGAGGAGTATCCAAAGATTATAACAGAAGCATGGTTTTCTTTGGATGCTCAGTACCTAGATATAGCTGGGAAACTGAAGAAAGTAGCTGAAGCCCTTCTGATCTGGAGTAAAAGGAGATTTTTAAATGGAGATAGAAAGATTAGGAGGTTGAAAAAAGAGATACAGGAGCTGACAAATAGACAGTATTTAGAGGAAGGAAGGGAGAGAATTAAAGAGCTTAAGGAAGAGGTGGGAAAACTATGGAGACAAGAAGAAATGTATTGGGGGATGAGGTCGAGAATCCAATGGCTTAAATGGGGAGATAAGAACACAAAGTTCTTCCATGCAACAGCAGTCCAAAGAAGACAACGCAACAAAATTATTATGCTGAAAAATGAAAGAGATGAATGGTGTAGAGGGCCCAACCAGCTACAGCAGATAGTTAATCATTTTTTCCGGGAGCTATATACTTCATGGAATTTGCAGCAATTATAGAAGAGGTCCCTTGTGTCATTAATGATGACATAAACAATGCATTAACTCAGGAAGTGACAATGGAAGAAATCAGGGGAGCTGCTTTCCAACTTGGAACTTTAAAGGCGCCTGGCCCAGACGGAATGAATGGGAAATTCTATCAAGTCCATTGGAAGGATTTCCAGGGAGAAATATATAAGGAAGTTAAAAAGTTCTTCAACACATGTTTGCTCAACCCTGAGTTGAATAGAACTTATATCACCCTAATCCCAAAAGTGCCACAACTAGAGAAGATAGATCAATATCGGCCTATCAGTTTATGTAATTTCATTTACAAAATCATCTCTAAGGTGCTGTCTAACAGGTTAAAACAATGGCTACCAGAGTTAATTACGGAGGAGCAAAGTGCTTTCGTTTAGGGATGTCAAATCCAAGATAACATTCTGATTGTTCAGGAAATCCTACATCAGTTGAGAGTGAGGAAAAACAGAAGAAAATTTTATGCATGCTAAAAATTGATATGAAAAAGGCATATGATCAAGTCGAGTGGGATTTTCTTGAAGCTGTAATGTTGAAAATGGGCTTTAGCCAAGTTTGGGTGTCATGGATTATGCAATGCGTTTCTACAGTCTCTTATTGTGTGAAATTGAATGGAGAGAAACTACCTAGTATCCAGCCAACTAGAGGTATAAGGCAGGGGGATCCTCTCTCTCCATATTTGTTCATACTTGTCACAAATGTTCTATCTATGCTACTGAAAAGAGAAGTGCTTTCTAGAAATATTAAAGGTATAAAACTAAACCCCAAATGTCCAGCCTTATCCCACCTTATGTTTGCAAATGATCTGATCCTTTTTCTTGAAGGAAAGATTGTAGAATGCTAGAATTTTGCTGCTGTTTTACACAAATATTGTTATGCATCAGGGCAAACAGTGAATCTCAACAAGTCTGGTATGTTTTTCAGTACAAATTGTCCAACTGACCTTCGGAGGAATATGTTGCATGAGGTGAGGGTACCGGAGATAAAGAAAATAGGGAGGTACTTAGGTATTCCCTCTGACTGGGGTGATACCAAGAAAAACATGTTTTCTTGGATTTTGGAAAGGGTGAATAAGAAGATGGAGGGCTGGAAAGAGAATTTGTTATCAAAAGCAGGGAAAGAGGTGTTGATTAAATCTGTGGTGCAAGCTATTCCCCAATATGCGACGTCTATTTTTAAAATCCCCACATCTATTTGACGAGCAATAGAAAGAAGAATTGTAAATTTCTGGTGGAAAAATGGTGAGAATCATAAGGGGATGCATTGGAAAAAATAGGAAATTCTGAAACAAAGGAAAGATGGAGGAGGGCTGGGCTTCCGTGACTTACTTGATTTTAATCATGCTCTACTAGGGAAAATGGCTTGGAGATTACTTAAGGACCCTGAATCTTTATGGGGGAAAGTATTAAAAGGGCTATATTTTCCAAATTGTGACCTACTACATGCTGGAAGGGGATCTAGACCCTCATGGGGGTGGCAAAGCATATTGATAGGCAGACAAGGTATTCAGGATGCATCAAGATGGGTGGTAGGAGATGGAAAAAACATCAACATTCGAACAGACAAATGGTTACCAATAGGAATTATTGGGGGACCACCAAACAAAGAGGATCCAATTAAAGTAGCTGAACTTATGAGGGGGGAAGAACTAAGTTGGGACGCTACTAAGGTTGAAGCAACTTTTGATGAGCAGATAGCAAATGCCATATTAGCAACACATCTAAATCCTCAAGGACAACCAGACATGTTAATATGGGAGCACACAAAAACAGGGCTTTTCACTGTACAAAGTGCTTACAACATGCTCAGGAAAAGACAAGTCGCACAGGAAACAGCTAAAGCAACATCCTCCTACCAAGTACCCAGGAAGCTGTGGTCACAATTATGGAATACAAATGTTCCACCCAAATGCCGTTTCTTTATATGGCAAGTTTGTCAAAACGCTCTTGCTACAAAGGATAATCTATTGAAGAGAAGAATAGTACCTGATAATGTATGTCCCGTGTGCAAAAATTGTGCTGAGACTAGAAACATTTGTTCCTATTATGCCCCTGGACAAAAGACATATGGGAAAACCCTGCAATCAACATTCCCATCAACAGTACCAATATTTCATGCATGGAGGAATGGCTGGTAAGTTTTCAACACCCCTCTATATCTTTCGACTTACTTGTACTGTTGATGTGGCAGATCTGGAAAGCCAGGAACAATTTTGTGTTTCGGTCACAAAAGGCGAGTCCTTTACAAATCATTACCTCAGCAAAAGCAAAGGAGACAAAGTTCAAGAGATGGGCTAAAAATCAAGTAAATAACTCATCGGTCCACCCTACAAAACAAGCGACCTGGAGTCCTCCACCGGCAGGAGTTATCAAAATCAATTGCGATGGATCTTTTGATCTGTTAACTGGGGAAGTTGCGATGGCATGCTTAAGCAGAGATGATAAAGGACTCTTACTTGATGGTCTTGCTCGATCTCTGAGAGTTTGGTCGCCGATCCAAGCTGAAGCTGCAGCCCTCCTTGAAACCCTAAAGTACTTCTCAGCTCTGCACAACTAGAAGATTATCATCGAAGTGGACAACTCTGAACTGGTGAAGTCAATCTGCGGAAGTGTAGATCAGTTTATTTGGGAAGCACGTGCGCTACTTTTAGAAGCCCAACACTATGCGAAGAAGTTTTCGGACTTCTAAATAATCTATGGCCCAGGAGAGTGTAATCAAATAGCTTATTGGGCTGCAAAGGCCCATCGCCAGAAAAGCCTGCATTCTTCTTGGATAGCCTCCCCCCCACAGCACCTTTTGGATATGCTATGTGCCGAAGTACCAAACTTGTCTTTCCAAACTTCCTTTTCCAGGAGTTTTCAATGAAGTATTATCATTAACGACCAAAAAAAAAAAAGAATGGAGACATATGCGTATTGCGATTTCAATTTGTGAGTATGACATAATGATTAGGATTCGGACAAGAATTGGAACATGTTTATTAGGACAAGTTTTTATTCTTGGCTATCAAAACCAACCAGTACATATTAATTCTTACAATAGTAGGTTTTTCTTGCAAAGATACTCAAAAGATTATTACCTTGTGAGTGAAGAAAATCGGAATGATATTAGAAGTGCTAAAAGTTGTACGGTGCTTATTTTAGTACCAATAATTTTTTTTCAAATCGCTTAAGTGTCATTTTTTTTTCAAAATTCACTTAAGTGCCAAAAGTTATGTTATTTATGTGTGAATTGTGTTAAAAAAAAAGTCTCACATCAGAGATTTCATGTAGCGTGAAGCAAGTAATATATCATAGTTAACATATATTTCATTGACTCAAACTTTTAAGTAAATGTGGGTCCAACTGAATATATCGATGGATCCGGGCTTGAGTTCCTTCTTGGTGTCTCCCTAGGTGAAGATATAAGCATATGCTATGTGCTCCAAACAAATGGTATATGGTGGTAGATTGGTGGGATCTCAATCCATTCTGATATTTGGTGAATATCTTGAGAAAGAGATATGATGACCAACGCTAATTTCGGGCGAGTGAACGTTGTGATGCAGCAACACAGGTCCGATAACTGACTTTAAGGTCGTCTTCTTTGTGGTCTACATTGTCATTCTCAAATATGTCGACGTTGTTGGGTGAAGGTATCGATCTTCTGCTCTGCTCTCCCAACAAGACGTGAGATCTTAATTTCCTATCTGACGGCTGGTGAAGAATCTTCGCGAATCAAGAGTCCTTTTGAGGCATAATTTAGGAAAGAGTACCCTATTTGAGAATGACAATGTAGGCCAAAAGAAGACCTTAAAGTCTGCTCACTCTATTAATTAAGGATCCATTTCCCTCTTTGAGACTCTGGCCCAACTTAAAAGGAAAATTTCTGATGTATTATTCCCATATAGCATTGATGGTTATGAAGAGCAAAACCCTTCTTCTTCTTCCTTAGAAACGAACAAGTGTGTGCATATTTGATTACTTAAGAAGGCTCTTGTGATTGCTCGTTTCAGCTTTGTCAGAATCACCTGTTACTGTTTTACTTACAAACGTGCTGGTTGTGGGAGTGCTCTGTTGAGGTCGAGCATTTCTCTACGCATCTGCATATGCAATCTTGTGACTGCTGGTCATTTCTGTGTGTTAATTTCGATGGATTTCTTTCTATTTGTATTGCACAATGGATCAATAGATAGCTTTTTCTACGCATCTGAACCACCTGCCTCGGATCAATGTTGTGACAACATTGTTGTCCCACCACCACGAGCCACATCTTTCGTCGTTGAGCTTCATCCCTCCATTCCTCCACAGCATGCAACGATATAGCCTTCTCCTCTCTCTCTCTCTCTCTCTCTCTCTCTCTCTCTCTCTCTCTCTCTCTCTCTCTCTCTCTCTCACAGCCGCCTACCGCGCATAATGTTGCCACCGTTGCAAGGCCGCCTCTTGGCGACCCGCTGCATGTAACCTCAGTTTGCTGCGAATGGCAAAGCTCGATGCTGCGATGAGATCCACCTCTTCTGGCAGAGCTGTATCATCGGAGTTGGAGGCAACCGCTCCTCCATGCCCATTGGAACTTGTTGGCTAGGCCGAGATCCAACAGTCATGGAGAAGCCGAATAACTTGGAGGGGTCTATGATGTCAAGTCGAGGTGTACTTTTGTCCAATATGAAAACTCGGGATGTATGGGGTCTTGAATAGTTCTATTCAATCCCAAAAAATAGCAGAAGAAACGGGCGAAAAACAAAGCCAGTGGAATTCAATCAACTGTATCGTGAATGTTATGTGTACATTCTTTCTAGTCTTTTTCTCTAAATCAGAAGCAGTACAAAGGACATACATCATACACACGAGTACAGTAGGACTCTGGGCGTTTTAAAAATCAAACCGAACTTCCGAAAATGCCGTATCATCAAACGGCTGAACAAGCTGTAGAAACCGGTTGGAGCCTTGGACGAGCAGACCAGATGATGCCAAAGCATAAACTAATAAGCAGAAATTGATGAACAGCCACATGACTAGAGAGAGGTTCGTCCAGAGAAGCAACTCGAAGCCGAGAGTCCCGAAGAGAATGTACAAGTACCAGTAGACCCGATTCGGACCCACTGATCCGGCCACCTCAATTAATGATAGCAGATAAATGACTTCGCAGATGATATACATGGAATGGAAATGTGAGATCGTGAGCAGCTTCAGTAAACCAAACTCAATATGGAACTTTAAGGTCGAGTCCAACCATCCCTGTTGCTGTCGGGGTTGGTCCTGTGGCTGCTGATCGTCATCCCTGCATTGAATCAGAAAGAAATCGATCAAAACAGATCAAGAACGGACTAGTTGCTCAACCAGCGCTTCCTGTCGCAACGACAGCTTTGGGAACAATGTATTCCTGAGTGAATTGAGTACCTCTCGATCCCAACTTCAATTGTTACACACGTATGATCCACCATGTTCCTCGGCTTCTGCGTTGTGACTCTGTTCGAACTCTGCAGATGTGGGAGCTCCGTTCTTGGAGCGAAACGAACTCTTGTCTCTGAGTCTACGAAGAGGGAGGCGAGCTGAGCGTGCTTATATAGTCTCCCTCGTTTAAAATTTCTCCGCTCGTTCACACGAAGGAAACAGGGTCGATCGTCAAATGAACGGGACGTCTCGTCCTTCTGCAATGCGCAGGGAAGGTACTTGTCGTCGCCTTTCTGAAGTTCTTTTGCTTAAGAACGGCAGTCCAAGTAACTTCGCAGCAAAAGGGGTCAACCCGATTCTTCTTCGGCCACTACATGTTTGAACACAGGCCATACGTAAGCAATATGTATAGTTCCGCCGGTGGGAAAGGATTCAATCAATAAACAAGCGAGTAATCAAATAAAAATTTATGTCACTCGAGCTATCAATTGAGACATCGTAATAACAAAATGAGCACCACATTTATCTCAATAACCACATTTTTACTCATGTATATGCTCCCACAAATGATCTTGACATTCAGTCTTGGGCCCCATTTATTTATTCAGTTTGCTCTTTCTTTCTCAACTTCGAGAATTTAAAAAACAGAGGCCGAATCAACGTATAATTCCATTCCAACCCAGAACGTTTCATACGCATGAAAGTTTTCACATATATTGAAAAATTTGAGAATTTCGTTCATTTAAATTGATAAATGAATGATGAATTCGATTGTCTGAAATAAAATAAGGAAAATCGCATTCCTTAACAAGTAATAAATAGAAAGAAAGATATATAATAATTGGTCATTTGTGAAGGAGGGTGTTGCTCCGCTAGGTGCATTATAAGAATTTCCCTTTTCCCAAATTATAATCCTTAAATGTTGATTTTGTTCAATCTAATCCTTGTAATCTTTCGTGCCGAACTAATCTAATCCTCCTAATTAATTAATGCAGGACATTGGCACCAGATTTGCAATCCAATTTAGCCGTGGGGCCATTATCTGTTGACATTTCTCGTCAGCATATACTTTCCAATTTAACTGATTGGCGTGGGGTCGTGAAAAGGGAGCTTCGGAAGACACATTTGCTGCGTCATCCATCGAAAGAAGCCGCGCGGTCGGCCGCCAAGCAAACGGGACGTCCAGTTTCTTGAGTTCTCTTCTTGAAAATGGACGTCTCGACGTGGATTTGGGACGAGGGAGGGGATACCCACACGTCTTCATCCATCAAGAGAGACGAATGACGACTGCCAGTGAAATAGTGTGAACTTCGCCGAGAACGTCAGGGAACGGGGTCCGAATCTCCTGATCTAAGGGGATTCGGGTCAGGTGATCTTTAAATGGAGGGCGTCTGGTTCTTGATCGGACGGCTCTTATTTAATAGGAATGGCTGGTTATTTGTTTATTTTTTTAGATAAAACTTGGGCTGCCCGATGGTGATCGGACAGCTCATAAATGAAGCATATCACCTGCACTTAGGGCAGTTTGTAATCTGTTTGCAGGGAACGTCCTAGTATTGTTGATTGGAGTGGCTAATTTTACTGTATTATCTGTCATCAAAATGAGATTCAAGCTTGAATTGGATTAAGGGAATTCGCTTAAAGAAAAAAAAGTCTTCTTCGTTTCCATCTTCTCCTTGTTGGGGATCTTTATTCTAGTGAAAGGAACTCCAAAGATTTCCTTTTAAAAGGGTTGAAAAATCTTAAGACCTCGTAGGACAATGGGACTAGCCTGGACATAAGATGAGTGAAGAGCAAGTGATGTGTCTTTTTTTTTTAACCTAGGAATCTACCACAGGCTCCCGTGCCAAGACAGCACTAAAAAGTCGGGCTCCTATACCTCAAGGGAGACTAACATAGGACCCCAACATCATGGCTCTCCACTTAAAATGCTAGAAACTGTGAGTTTCGAACCCTCGACTTCGGCGATGAAGAAAAAATTTTCAACCAACACAGTTGTCCACCGTTGGGTAACAAGCAAATGATGTCCATGTACATTTTTCTCAAAGTCTGTGGCTGTCTCGTCTCATGTGTTAGGATTAGCCAAAGAGTGTTCAGCGGATAGGAACGAAGCTTGATGAATGTAATACATTGTCCTTCCACTAGTGAAGCATTCCTTTCCCTTGGATGAGCGTGAGGTACTCGAGTCCTTAGCCAAGCAAAGGATCCTTGACGTGTGAACCCAATGTTGTGCTAGTGATACATGAGGACACTCGTTAAAAATACCTCAATGTACTAAAGTTGCTTGAAATTTGAAAAAAAAATTATTTTGGTGTTTTTTTTTTTTTTTGGCTATGGAGTGGTACGTGTGAAACTTTAATTTGTGAAAATGTTACTCTACCATTTCTAATTTTTACTTCGTTACCGTGGTCAACTTCCGTCAAGTTTCCAACATACTTGTCAAGCACATGACATTTAATGGTGTAAAATTCCGACCAAAGAAAAAAAAAAAGACCCCCTGTTTAAATTGGTTATTAAAAGATATAGTCAAAGAAAGATTACCTTTTATTAAACTCGAAATTTACTTGCTTGTTATGTTCAATTAGAAAATCATTATCAAGTTACAAAAAAGAGATGAGTAGAGAGTATTGGATTAATATGAGAACTTTCGAAAATAATCATTTGAAGTGAAAATTAAAGGGGGAAAAAAAGACGAGGACTTTAAAAGATGCGAAGTTGATAATAAATGGAAAGATTGATTTTTTAAGGACATGGTAAACTGATGAAAGCCAAAGTTAACGTCTGCTCTGTTTCTTATCAACGCCTGCCGGACCAAGATTTGGCGGCTGACACTGATTCCCCTCTCTCGCTCTCTCTCTCTTTCTCCAGCTCCAGCATGGGATGGCTCGCGTCACTGAAATCTGTTCTCCATCTCGAACCTGAGTATTTGTTCTTGTCTTAGAAGGATCAAGGGTTGTTTGAGCAGTAATGGGTTCCTTCCTTTCGTCCAATCTTATGTAGCATCATCTGACAAACATGTAGATGAGGTCCTTGAAAGAGGGTCTAGCCTTCCAGGCGAGAGCAGTCAAATCCGGCTTTGCCCCGAGCACTTTCTTGTTCAACCAGCTCATCCGCCTCTATTCCCAGAATGGCCTCTTGCGAGAAGCTCACCAGCTGTTCGACGAAATGCCCCAACGGAATGTGTACTCTTGGAATGCCCTGATCTCGGCTTACGTAAAAGCCCGGAACTTGACCCGAGCGAGGGCGTTGTTCGACTCCGCCACCGACAGGGACTTGGTAACATATAATTCCATACTAGCTGGTTACGTGACTGTTGAAGGACACGAGAATGATGCTCTCAAGTGTTTTGACGAGATGCAGTTGATGCGCGATCGTCTTAAGTTTGACGAATTTACTTTGACAGCGATGCTTAACTTGGCAGCGAAGTTGCGAGTGGAGTGTTATGGGACACAGTTGCATGCGCATATGGTGAGGACGGGGAATGATAGAGATGGGTATGTCATGAGCTCCTTAATTGACATGTATTCCAAATGTGGGAATTTCAGAGAAGCGTACAGGGTGTTCGGTGAATCGAAAGCGGAGATTGATTTGGTTTCCAAGAATGCGATGATGGCAGCTTGTTGTAGGGAAGGTAAGATGGAAATGGCTTTGGATCTCTTCCGGAGATTGCCCGAGTTAAATGATTCAGTGTCTTGGAATACCTTGATTTCTGGCTATGCACAGAATGGTTTTGAGGAGGAGTCCTTTAATTTCTTTATGAAAATGAGGGACAGTGGATTTAGGTGGAATGAGCACACATTCGCTAGTGTTCTGAATGCTTGCTCCAGCATGCGGAACTTGAAGCTTGGAAAGGAGATTCATGCTTGGGTTTTTAGAGACGAGTTGATATCAAATCTGTTTGTTAAGAGTGCCATAGTGGATGTTTACTGCAAGTGTGGAAATATGAAATATGCAGACTTAGTTTATGCATCAATTGAGTGCGAGAACTCCTTTTCGACAACTTCTATGATCGTGGGTCATTCATCTCAAGGTAACATGTCTGAAGCACGGAGACTTTTTGATTCTCTGACCGAAAAGAACTCTATCGTGTGGACAGCTTTGTTTACTGGTTATGTCAAAGCACAGCAATGCCAAGCTGTATTTGAACTGGTGAATGAATATAGAAGGAATGGAAACATTTCATTTGATGGACCCATAATCATCTGCTTGCTAGGTGCCTGTGCATTGCAAGCGGCCCTGGATCCTGGAAAGCAAATTCATGCTTACTCACTAAGAACAGGGATGGAAATGGAGGAGAATCTGATTAGTGCCATGATCGACATGTATTTTAAGTCTGGCAGTACTGGATATGCAGGAAAGATATTTCAAAAGCTCACGGAAAGAGATTTGGTTCTCTACAATATCATGATTTCTGGTTGTGCAAATCATGGGCATGAAGATCAAGCTATTAAGCTGTATAAAGAAATGTTGGAGAGAGGATTGAAACCCGATGATGTCACCTTTATTGCACTTCTATCTGCTTGCCGTCATAGTGGGTTACTGGAGATGGGGGAAAAGTATTTCAAGTCCATGGTAGAAGATTATGAAATAGTGCCTGGAACGGATCACTACGCCTGTATGATTGATCTGTATGGAAGGGCAAATCAACTAGAAAAGGCAATGGATCTCATGAAGAAAATTCCCAGGAATTCGGATGCTGTGATTTTGGGGGCTTTTTTGAATGCCTGTAAGATAAATAGGAACCTCAGTCTTGCAAGACAAGTGGCACAGAAACTATTGGTTATTGAGGAAGATAATGGATCTCGGTATGTGCAGCTGGCAAATGTATATGCAGCTGAGAAAAATTGGGCCGAGATGCGCAAGATAAGAGAGAAAATGAGAGGGAAGGAAACCAAGAAGTTAGCTGGCTGCAGTTGGGTGTATCTTGAAAATGGAATTCATGCGTTTACCTCTGGTGATACATCACATTCAAAAGCAGAGGCTATCTATTCAATCTTGGAATTTCTATCTGCAGAGTTACGTGTGCTATCCAATTCAAGTATTGGAAAAATTACAAGTTTAACATTAACATAAGAGGATGGATGAATTCAAATGCTTGGGGCATGAAGGTCTGCGGCTGCTTTCAAGAGCATAGATCTTAAGAAGAGGATGAGGTACAGAAACAAGCACTAAAGATTTAATTTGAAGGCTACGCCCCCTCTCTGCATCATGATGGGAATTATATTTCGCTTTACTATATATTAGTCATTCATTGCATAGATAAAAACATGGCAACGAATTCAACCGTAGAATGGTGTGGGCTATTTCCCTCATCTCAGTATTATTACAACTAGCCAGTAGCCCGTGCATTGCACAGGGTTGTTCTATAGCTCCACTCATGCATTAAATTTTTGTTAGGATGAGCATGTACTAAGAAAATGGCATGTATACATTCAATAGGCTATATCTGAAGAGGAGATGGATGGATGGACTTTCTAATCCTTGTATGTTATAAGAAAGCAAAACAAATAATACTGTTAGAATAGGTTGTTAGGATATTGTAAGATTGAATATGTGCAAAAGAAACCATAATGAAATTCCACATTGCCACAAAAAATGCATGAACTGCTTCTCAATTTACAACCGTACAGCATTGAATATGAAAGAAAATTGCAAAAACACATCATGGAAGAAAATTGTAAAAACACATTAAAAAAGGACGATGATAGGCTTGTAGTTTTGCTTGCCAGCCATGAACATTCTTGTAGGTACTCGATCTTTGACGCTATTCCAATCATGTTTCAAGGCTTGGTGGAAAAACATACATAATTCGACGGTGGAGATAAAAAACGACTGTGATAAATCAGAAGAACCGCCAGATAAAGCTCTAATGGCAAAGCTAGTTCATGCTGAAGCCTTCAGACTAACTCAGGTTTTCCCCAATAAGTGGAATTCCGTCCTAAAATAATAGGCTCAAATAATTATTAGAGGACAAAAACATTTATATGATTCCAGGATGTGACTTCAGTTAAAGCCAATTCAACTTTGTTCATATGTTTTGTGGCTCTTCATATTCTCTTCGTCAATTACACATATCCAGTCTGATGCATGAACACTCACTTCAACTTTGGCAAACACTCTGTCTTTTCTTATTTTTAACTCTCAAACTCTCCAAATCAGTCATTGATCCACCATATACCATGCCTATCCATCTCTCTCACAAATAATATTAGTCTCTCTAGAAATCTGACGTGGCATTAAAGGAGATTTTCTGAAAAAGCTTATGTCAATTACCACAAGATTAGTTTGCTCGAGAGCTGCATATATGCAGTTCAAGTTGGTGGAAGATATTCATCATTGTCACCTTTGTAATCCCTGAACTACTTAATGAAGTTTGTTCAACATCTTCTATTTTCCTGATTTAATGAACCTGCTATAATGAAAACGTAATTGCCACAGGTTGCAACAAAATAAAGTAATACTACTCGATTATTAGTTTTGTTGAATCTTTATCTTTAAGCATAAACCAGTACACCGTTTATTCAAATAAATAAACTTAGACAATATGATCAGTGATTGGATTTGCCACTCTGAGTTAAAAAACATTTACAATCGCTCTGTACATTGTATCATATTATTCATGTAGAAAAACTTCCTAGACACCATAAAAGAGGATTAGTAAAATCTGTGAAATGTTGTTTAGAAAAATATTTGGTCTCGGAAATGTAATGGGAAACGTGCTTGTTGCTACTTCTGTGGACAATCTATTTTTTTTTTCTGACTGTTAGGTTAGAGGACCTTCTTCAGCACCATCTGACAGGTTTATTTGTCGAAATCCGAGCTTGCCATGTTGCCGGCGAACGATGTGTCTCACTAAGCAAGTCAGGAATCTAATAGTTGAAGGCTCAGTTTGCTGAAAGTGGAAAAACCAGGAAAGAAGACCTATTTCTGGAAGAAGACTGATAGCCTGCAGCTGGGAATTTCCTGGACTGTCCACTGTTTGCTAAGTAAGCCACCATTATCTCCAAGGACTTCCTGCATATATGATGCAAAGATATTCAAGAATTTGCTGTTAGGACGAGCTTGTAGTGGAATTAAGGTATAAAGGTGCAACATCTCGATGTGGTAATGATGTTTACAATGGTCTTATAGTGGCTATCTGGATATGCTTATGTAGAATGCAGGTCTGGGGTGCCAGATCATGTCCGGTCATATGAAGCTGTATCATTCTGGACTTCTTCTTTCATTCACAGTGTCAGAATGACAGTCTCCATTGCATCAGGAGAATAAGGCCATTTTATCTGGGCGTCCATGGTGAATTCCTCCTAAGGTGCCGCCTGAGCGAGTCCAAATTTGCTGGATACGTCTAATAAGTCATTACTCTTTGGAGCTTCTGGTGATCAGGGATGAGAACAAATATGTACCATGATGGACATGGCAACACTCTCCAAACTCTATGCTGATGTTGTAAATCTCAAATATTGTCTTTAGTATCTAAAAAGAGTCACTTGTACAATTCGTGGAATATGTATTTTCGGTGCTCATTTCTTCACACCAAATTGATGTCATATATTCAGAGAAATAAATATCCTGCAGTAATCATCCGCTTCTGGGTCTGATTTTCTCGCATACCTCTCTCATAAAGATGATGTCATTCCTTTGGATGCAATATCCTTGTCATTCTCATGAATGTTATCTCTCCCAGAACACTTCATGTATAATATATGAATTGTTGATGCATATTAATTTTCTGTGAGAGGAAGTTCAGGAGAGTGACAAATTCAACTTGCAAAGCCAAAGCAGCTCCGTTGGAGTCATAAGAAACACTTGACAATTATGGCCAACATGAATATATTCTTTAATAGATTCAACAGTAATTGATTACAAGTAATTCCCAAAAGAAGTGCTGTTTTTTGGATCTGCATATTTCAATCAAAGTCCAATGTTCCGCAAAAGGAAGTATTGGACAGAACCCTGACATGAACATGATAAAGCTAATCAGAATGTACTGAATTTCTATAGGTATTTCTCTCTTTTTTCATGGTCAAGTACAATTTCGAGCGGCTGAAGAATTGAGTCTGAGTTCAAGCTTGATAATATCTCTCGAGCAACAGTTGCCTTATCAAATGGTTGTTTTATCCTTCGTTAGTCAGCATGTGGCCCATGAAAATATATATATATATATATATATATATATATATATATATGTCATCAACAAGTTGTTTAGCCTTGTCAGGTGACTATAAACTCTTCAATATCATCGTAGAAGTTCGTTGCTTGGGATTTAAGTAAATTCCATCTTTTGATTGATAGAGATGATTTTAACTGACCAATTAACTCCTAACATGTTTTTTTTAAGTTTATGCCAATGAATTAAGTGTGCGATCCAAGGAGAAGACCCATCAGAAACGTGATTTCAGGACTCGAGTTACCTAGTTGATAGCATTTGACAAAACACCATCCTAAGGATCACCTCATTAGTAGAGAGACCTTTATCTAAAGACATAATTTAATTGTTAAGCATTACTCAAAAGTTCACAAAAAAAAAAGATAACTAATAAATAGTGATTGAAGTATATAGCTACGAGATTATACGAGATTGCATGTTTCTTATTTATAACTCATTGTGATTGAAGGGCAAATATTATAACAAGTTGGATAGTCAAGGCCCAAGTAGCCTTTTCTCAAATTGCATTTCCAGCCCACCACCAATTCTTCTGCATTTGCGTTATAATGATTCTCAACGTGTGGGGTATCTAATTCTTTTTGTTTTGAATAAAATCCACTTGCGACCTAAAATCTCTCTCTCTCTCTCTCTCTCTCTCTCTCTCTCTCTCTCATAATCACCGACTTAGGTATTGGTGAGCAAGTCCCGATAGGAATAAGCAACTTAGACCGCCCAAACCAGGGATTGCCAAGACCAGTTGGGAACCGGACCAGATCGAAAGTGTCGGTCCAATCCATAGTTCCCAAAGGTGGAACCGGTGTCCAAGCGATTCAGTTTCCGGTCCTTGGAAGAGTCAGACTGGATCAAATTGATTAAAATTTTCATATGTTATTAATAATAAAGATGTAAGAAAAAATAAAACAACCCAATTTAAGTTTCTACAGTTTTAATCTTTACTCAACTTTATCAAAAGAAATATAAAAAAAATAATAAAGAAACTCAAATATTTTAAAAAAAATTCCCGATCTTATTGGATTGTCTAAGAACCGATCTGGTCCGGTCTTAGAATTAGTTGGTCCGATCCCCAGCCCTAAAAGACCAAAGCCAATCCCATTAGTCCGGTTTCTAGTTCCAAGGGAGAACTAGACAAGCACAGACTATGCACACCCCTAAGTCTCCATACAAAATCGGGACACCTTGACCATATTTATGATGTAAGTAAATTTCTTGATGAGAGCTCCGGCCAAGTTCGTAGTCATCATTTTGAGTATCCACATTGATAATCAAATTGAGTTAGCTCAAACTTATGAGATATTTTATTAAGTTGAGTTTGCATTTTAAAATTCAAACTCAATCCATTCGAAGTAGAGTATTGATTCCTATATTGTCCAATCAAGTTGAGTGTAGGCAAACATGGGTAGTAGGCCCATGCCAACTCTAATCTCGAGTCAAGTACATCATTAAAATACAATCATTTGCTGTTTGCGACCATCTCATAGTTGGATCACACTACCTTATTCTCCTAGTTATCTCTCCGAACCTTGATTTGAGTTATGTATCGATGGACCTTACAATTGACAAAATTAATCAGCCCTTCACCTTGTAAAAGTGAACAAAAAACCACATTTACTTGCCAATATCTTATACGGGCTAAAATTAATCATTATTTAAAGGGAAAATTTCATATAAAAACTTGAAGTTGAGTCGTTTTCTTTAATAAAAAAAATCCCTAAAATAGATATTATCTCAAATAAGGATATTTAGTATAGAATAAAGGTCTAAACTCATGGGCTAGCCAAATCTTATGTTTGTGGTAGGGGCTATCTTGTCCAAGTTCATTTCTTTTTCTTTCTTCTTTCTCTTGTTCTCTTTTCTTCCTTTTCATTTCTTCATCTTCTACAAGCCTCCTTCACTCTGGCTTGTCTGGTATTAGGAAAGATCTCAGCATGTATTTTACTTTGTTACAGCATACATTTTACTTTGTCATAGCACGCATAATGCATTTGTGACTATGCTTTGCGGAGGCAGACAGGTTGTCCAAGATGACAGGCTTCATATATCCTTACGAGGATACATCATCTGCATATCATTTTGGCTCCGAATGTTCTGGTTACAAGAGATATCATATGACTCTACAAACCTAATCCAAAGCCCTTTGTGGGGACAAAACGAAACAGTGGACAGGGTTTTGCATCCCATAATGCAGTTCACTCAGCTATAAAGAAAGTCGCAGTTCTATGTTGTTTGCAGGAAGCCCCCTGGCACATAGTGGCTTTGTAGTGTACCCTTCCACCCGTTCTCTCAAGAAGCGCCCAAAACAAGCCCTTATCACCACCGCCATAGCCGTGGAGTCATAGATCAAATCCACCCATTCCCTGCAAGCCCTTTGACATGCCCAACATTGCAAGTTTCCGGAACCCCACCAATTCAAGCTCAAGAAATGGCGAAGCGGGGGCAAGAAGACGTGGGACGATTGTGCAATGAAGGCGAAGAAATTGGCCAGAGAATGGAGGGATTGTGTCGGGGAAGCGAGGGTAATCGCGAAGAAGATGAGTAAGGTCAAGGTGTCTCGAGATGGCAACTGACATGGTCAAGTTCTCGTCTCTGTTGGTGGAGAAGAAATTGAGAAAGTGCCGTGAAGAGGCTGTCAATGGTGAGAGGAGGAATTCAACGTCTTCAATGGTGACCAGTGGTATGATCAGCACAAGCGGAGCGGAGGATGCTTGAGGAAGATGAAGAAAGAAAAGAAAACGAGAGAAAGAAGAAAGAAAAAGAACATTAAAGAGCATAAACATTTTGGGACAAGAATGTCCTTGGACATGAATAAGATTTGGCTAACCGGTGATGTTAGGCCCTTAGATATGACAAGATTGATAACTTAAAACTCTTTTTTAGAACATTATTCAACTCAAACACTTTCTTTTTTGGGGGGTTGAGAAAACGACTTCGCTTTATATCTTTATTTAAAAACTTCCCTTATTTAAATCTGCCGATGTGATTATTCATGTCACAACTCTATGTATGCCTACATTCCAATCGAATTTCCAAATAGACAAATCCCAAAAGCTGGTCAAGTCAAACAATAGAGACTTGGACCCCAGAAAGAGATTCACATGAACATCGAAATCTTCTCTTTATAACGCTTTATGCGCGTTGCTGTCCCATCTGCAGCCTCTTTTTTCCATCTTTTCCTTTCTTTATTCATCCTCTCCCTCTCTACTCAGCCCTTTATCAGGAAAAACGACAGTCGCTTTGGTCCTTGTCACGGTTTAAGAACGAGCCGAGAACAAACGCAAACGTACGACGATGATTCTTGTCTATGGAAATAATCATTTCAGGTCTCCAGTTTCAAGAAACTCGTGTCTTTGAAGTTAAAGCGACTGAACTAATAAAAAAAACGTACATCCAAGTGAAATTTATTGGCTTATTAAGTGATAAGAAGATGCGACAGAAATACCCATCTTCTCGCAAATTGTTTGATGTCGTTTTTTATTATTTCGTCGGAATGCTTGTGCTGGGGATTCTTTTGTTGTACTATTTTCCCACTTACTTTTTTGTTGGATCATATGTTGGTTTGGCTTCATTCTAACCAGAAAGCTCCTTTCGAATTTGTCAATATAATTATGAAAGCATCATTCAACTTGGGCAGTCCGATTCCCCCGGAATTGGAAACGGACCGATGGGATTGGTTCTCGATTTTTATGATCGGGAACTGAACCAACTAATCTTAGGACCGGTCCGGTCTGATTCGGTTCTTGGGTGGTCTAATAAAATCGGGATCAATAAACGGTAAGTTATACAATGCCATGAAACTTAAGAAAGAAACTGAAAAACAACAAGTTCTCCATATTCTCCACGATGACCCCTTTATGGCGGTCCTCTATTGAAGGGAGCAAGTCATGAGCAAACCTAGTCTTGAACACTTCACCAACACCTCTAGCCATATTCCCATCCATAAGCAACTTCGCATATAATATTAATTATAGCAAAATGCCAGGAACAAATTACAGCAAAAAAATTACCTAGCGAGCGAGAGAGTGCGTGTGAGAGAGAGAGAGAGAGAGAGAGAGAGAGAGAGAGAGAGAGAGTCTTGAGCATGAAGAGAGGAGGAGGCAAATTAGGGTTGTTTCCTTTCATTGTTATGGGAAGAGCTAAGGAACGGAGGAAAGGAAACGAGAGAAATAAGTAAGAGAAAGAGAGTGTAGTCAGATCCTAGTTACGGTCTAAGTGGTCCAATCCAATCATGTCCTAACAAGAGTTGGGAATTAGACCGTCCGAGAATCGATTCCATTTTTTGGAACTATAGATCGGACCAACATTTTAAAAGAATCGGACCAAGTCTGAGCAATTCCCGGGTTCGGCGGTCTATTATGGTCAGCCTTACATTAAACCTACAAAAGTTGTGAAGATACTGAGGCAATTCCCAATTTTTTTTTAAAAAATTTGGGGGTTTTCCTCAATATTTATAAGAAATTCGGTTTCGAAGTTCTGAAAAAATCAAATGCAAAATATTCAAAACATAAAAGCCGCGCCAAGCATTCTCAATTACATTTCCCTCGAAAGGTGACGAGACTTCACGACGCCTTTTTGCTCACTCATACCCAAAAACGAAAAGAAAATAAAAAATAAAAAACCAATAAAAAATAAAAAGAAAGAAGAAATGGAGTAATAAAAAGACAAAAGGAAGAAAACCTTCACGCTCCCTCGTCTCGTCTGTTCTCAGGTATCGTTCAGGTGTGCTTTCTCTGCGCTGTTCCTGTTGGAAAATGGGCTTCTGGCGTCTTGGGGGGACGACGTTTTCCGGTCTCCAAATCTAAATGGGTTTCATCTCCAAGGTGGGTTAACGCCAATTTCTTCGTTTGTCCTCAGAGATTTCTTGGTTTTAGCTTATCTGTCTTCTTGGTTCTCTGCTTCTTTTCTTTTTTTTGGTGGGTCAGTTCACGGTTCCTCGATTCACTATGCAATTCTGCGTGAGAGTCTTGAAACTGTTTAGACTCTTGTGTTCTTGGCTGGGTTTAGTGGTTGCAGTTTGCTGTATGAATTCTTGAGCCATTTTAAGAGGAATGCGGCTAGTTTCTCTTCAATTTTAACGGCGTTCTTTTGTTTGTTCATGTCATGCATCTCAGTGTCTACCCAAATTCTTGCAAACTTTCTCTGGGCTCTTCTATATTGAGCTTGTGAAGAAGTGAAATACACTGTTTACTCTCCTCACCCCCCCCCCCCCCCCCCGGGTGCCCGCTGAAAAATTTGTTCTTTCCAGTTGGAATTTGCATATATTTGCATATGCACAAGACCTGCGCTTGGAGTAACTCGAGGTTTCGGATTGATGGGAGGTGATTTGATGTTACGATTAACCACAAAAGAAACTAGAAAGAAAAGATCCATTCTTCGCTGCTTCATTTCTTAGGTTGAGATTTCCTGACATGGTATCAGAGCCCAAAAGTCTAGTGCACAGTCTCCTTTTCCATTCCCTTTATGTAAACAACACATTTAAACGATTACTTTTATTACCACAGATGTTGGGTAGCTGTTATGATTTAAGCTTGAGTCGTTCCATCAACTTTTACATGGCAGGGCATGGGATATACAAGATGATTATAAAGCATTGTTTTAGTCAAAGTTGAATCTTTTGGGTGGAATAAGCTTGTAGCTAAGCAAATTCTATTTGGTTGTTGCCTGATACAGTTTCAGGTTAGAGGTAGCTCTCTGTTGATAAGATCACAACGTTTACTGACTGCTAAATGCAAACTCTTAGAATGCCAAAAAAACAAAGTTCTCCAAGCATAAATTGTAGAGTTATCACAGTAATGCTGCATTTTCCCTACATTCTGGCACTGGTGAGAAGTATTTGAAGTGAGAATGAGCTTGCTAACTTGGATTTCTTTGCTATAAGCTCTGTGGGTATATGCCTCTGTTGCCTTTGGTGCCAGTGCAGTTTCTTGGCAAAATAGTAAAAATTCATGTTTCAAATGTTTGCAGGTGGCGACTAAGTTAATTGTTTCCTGGTTTTAGCCACAAGCATGCAAGCACGACCAGTAAGCCGCTGGAGATCTATTGTATCTCGTCGTATACGAGGAAAGACTGGTGACTATTTCTGCTCGTTTCAAAAAGTGAAACCGTCGCCATATGGCCGAGGAAATGCTCCAGTTTTTCTGAATGTTTATGACTTAACAGCTGTTAATGATTACTTCTACTGGTCAGGAATTGGTGTTTTTCACTCTGGTGTTGAAGGTTTGTATGTCTACTCATGTTTATGGGCATATCAATAGTAGTATAATGATCAGGAGTATGATGCAACTATAGTGCGTGCACATCTCTGGGTGTATTTTGCTATCACTGAAACTTAGAATTCACGCTTTTACTCTCTATCCATTTCAAGGGGCTGTTCCTTTTGAAAGAACAGATGTATAGAACCTTGTCAACAAGAGAGCGCTTTTTCCACCTCTCGAACAGAAAGCAATAGGATTAATGTCCCTATAAATGCATTATGCAGATTATTTTTGTATAACGTGTAGTTTGTGTCATTGAGCTTTAGACATACAGTTGTCCAATCAATTTCACCAGTGTACTAATGTCCCTTTTTCTTCACAAGCATGTGTTGCCTTCGTACTCTGGAGCCTTAATGCAAGGGAGAAGTGAGAAGATGGAAGATCTAATCCCCATATTCTTCAGTGAATTGAGTTCTAGAACAAGCAAACTTGCACAAAACTTTGAGAGTTTCATTTTTTTGGTCCTTTAATGGTCGAGTTGTAGAACAAACACTTGTGCTCTCAATTTTGAGAGTTTGATCTTGTATTGTTTGCTCACATGCATAGATGCTCATATTCACAGTTCTTTTTTCCTTTGTATTTCTGAATTGTGAGAATTACTATGCTCATGCAGTTTATGGCGTGGAATATGCTTTTGGAGCACATGAGTATCCATCAAGTGGTGTGTTTGAAGTTGAACCGAGACAGTGTCCTGGCTTTAAGTTCAGGAAGTCCATACTTGTGGGGACAACAAGCTTGGATCCTATTCAGGTCAGAGATTTCATAGAGCGTCAATCTGCAAGCTATCATGGTGATATGTATCACTTGATCGTCAAGAATTGCAATCATTTCTGTGAAGACATGTGCTTCAAACTGACGGGGAAGACTATCCCGAGATGGGTAAATCGACTCGCGAGAATAGGTGTTGCCATTATCCTCCAACTCATTATGCCCCGTATGCATTTAAGTTTTGACTGCTTAGTTTGAACAGCTAATTGTATCTGACTCACCATGCCATTGGATTGAGGGTCTCTCTTCAAATAGAAGGAGGCATAGCATAGTGGCTTTAAGTCCTGCTTAACTCTAATGGACTAGCATTCTTTTTCGGCTGATATTGAAGGTTTGATGTGCAACTGCATACTCCCCGAGGCTTTCAAGGTTCCTTCACTATGCCACAACCCAAATTATAAAGGAGGCGAAAACGAGAGGAAGAGACTGAGGAGCTCCTTCGGTTGCTTGCCATCAATCTCGTTACATGAGAAGGAAGTCTCCATGTCCTCGCTGTTTCTACATTCTCTTTACAAAGGCTGCTTGCCTCCCTGGGAGTTAAAGACGCCCAAATCCAAAAGTTGCTCATCTAAAGAAGGGTAAAAACGCGTTTTTTTTTTTTAATTATTCCTTTGTTTCTATTTAATCTTTCATTTGATAGCCTGCCGTTCCATCTAGCGATTTTGCGATGCTCACTCTAGTATACGGTTTTGGCTTGAGGGGGGTATGAGATTTCATTTCAGATTGTGGCTTTGATGTAAAAATAGAGTGGCTTGTGTCGATTTCTTCATTGTTGTTGAGTTTGAACCTACGTTAGGATGGAACACTCGTCAATTATTTAAGTCCTTGTACCAAAAGATGCACATTGATGGGGCATGATCATGGGTTGATGGGCAATGAGATGACAGGGATGATGATAGGTACTGTGCACACATTTGCTGTGTGAGATGCTGCAATCTCTCTTTCTTCACACGTCTTCGTCTTTCTCTTGTGCTTGGAGTTGCTGATATGGCCAGGGGCTTAAGCTTCTACTCTGTACTATTCCATCATCTGGTCATTTCCCTTCTTTAAATTTTCCCAAGAGGCTTTAATTAGCATCGCGTAACTCCTTGGAGGATTTACATATCTAGATTACCGCATGTTGGATATGTGATTAATGTGACTTCTCGGAGGATATTTAATTTTTTTCGCAAATTTGATTTTTATAAATGGATATTCCATTTTTAGCGAATTTCAGCGGCAGATTTAAAAAAAAAAACCATTACTTAGCATGGTGCTTATTGATAAGCTCTTGAATACGTATTTTTCTAATACGTTTGTATTTTAGAGAATATACGAGTAGAACTAGTGGATGTGCCCATGCTTCACATGGGTTTTTGTTTTTCGATAATTTATTTATCGAATTTGTGCTGACTAAATTTCTTTTTCTGCTTTTTTGCATTCAACTTGTTGAAAGTATAGTACTTTTTGTTTAATCCCGTAAATGAGATGAAAAATAAAAATAAAATGCAAAGATATTCATGTCATACGAATACATCATGAATCATGATTGATGTGTTATGAAATTAATTGTCGTACATACGCTCTCACTCATTCAAATTCTTTTTTAATAAAACCCATTTTTACTATATAAACAAATATCAGATTGACTTTATTATAGGCTGACTCTTTTTTGTAATTTGACCCCATTACATTTTTCACCATCTATTAAGCAATCGATATCCTTTTAGCTTATGTAAACGACAATACCGTATTCCATCGCACGCTGGATTGCACGAAATAAAGGTGTAAATTACTATCGACTGGATTGCACAAAATAAAGGTGTAAATTACTATCGATATTATGGATTGCGCGAAAAAAAAAAGAAGGAAGAACATAAACTACTATCGATATTATGAAATAGACTAACGTTTACTTTCTATTGTTATATTTCCATTTACGAAATGTATTATACGTATAGTCACATTTTGTTGTATACTTTCTTGATTTTGTCATGCGATACTTCGTGATTATGCTGGAAATAAGCTGGAAACTAATTAAATTGTCATTACCTTGCAGCTCTAAATTAGACTTTTCCATGGATAAATAGGTTTCTGTAATGTCGAAATTAACTTTTTGAGAAAATACAAACAAAATGTATATACTTTCATGAATGTGATTCTACTGAAATAAACCTATGGATCTTAATGTTTTTTTGTTATTATGCTCGTAAATATGCATGTCGTGATTTTCCAAAAAGAATTTTCGAAAAACCTACGGCTATTTCCCTGAAAATATTTTCAGCTTTTCAAAATTAGTATTATATATGGTTGAAAAGACGAAAATGCCCCGCATCTAAGTTGGCCAGACAATCACATGGCTCCGTCAATTTCACAACTAACCACGCATAATTAAATAAAACGTCATTTAGTCAATTGCCAAGGCATACACATCACAAATTAGTGCTCCGGCATATATTTGCGTGTCACTAATCATACTTCGAAGCACAAAACACACATGTCACATGAAGTTATGCCGGACATAAAATAATCAGAGAATTTCACCCATTATGTCTTTGAAAATAAAAATCGCATCACTATTTAAAAAAGAAAATTATTTGATAATTGCATTGAATGACACTAACCTTACTCCACAGTCGCAATTGTTGAAAAAGTCTTAAATATTTTGTAATTTTATCGATTTAGTCTTAAACTTTTTTTTTTGCCAATGCAATTGTAAATTTTACAACTTTTTGATTTAGTTATGAATCTTTTGAAATTTTGCCAATTCAGTCCTAAATCTTAAAATTTCCAAGGTCGATTTGGCAAGATTTCAAAATGTCTAGGACTGAATTGACAAAAAAAATATTTAAGACTGAATCGGCAAAGTTGCAAAATGTTTAGAACATTTTTGACAATTATCCCTCACTTCACTTGTACTAAACTCAAACCGCGGTTTTCTATTGTTTGTAAATGACCAATGCTTTATCAATCTCTCTTTCTTCTTCTTCTTTTTTCTTTTTGAAACTCCGGTTTTTTTTTTCAAAAAATATATGAAGCTTTTTTTTTTTCTCGCATCGTCACTTTGGATTCGCATGGCTTTTTTTTTTTTTTTTTACTAATGAGACTTGGATAATCAGTATGCTCACATTAACTGCTTGCAAGGTGCAAAAGTGAGTTTTCAATATGATACATTAGATTATATAATTTGGCAATGGCAAGGTGAGTTTGGCCAATTAAGTTTATTCCCATAAACTGTCGTTTTTATATTGTTCAACTTGTTTAAATCAAAGGTCTTGTTTACTCTTATATCCATTCATCCTTAAAACTTTTGATTTCTCAATGAATAATGATGATTTGATTACAAGATTTATGTAGATTGGGGGGGGGGGGGGGGGCACATGAACCTAAAATCCAATCCGTCAAGAAACTATTTGCAATACATTATAGAAAACGGACTTCTTCTTCTTCTTTTCTTCTCACCTGCTCTCCTTCGAATCCTGAAAGAGCACTGTAATTCTTTCAAAGATAATATTTAAAGATTCGATTGGAAAAATTGACAAAAACGAGGTCTCATCGTCAGAGATCAGCAAGCAATTTTAATCATTCTCCCTGTAGCTTCGTTGTAGAAGAATTGCACCGTCGGATGCTCTCATTCTTGAGAGCTGAGGACGAAAATTGCAAGCAGAGTTGAACAATTTCTGGTTCATACCATAAAGAAAGTAACTTGCAAATTATGGCATCATAAAAAAAACCAACGTCTATGTAAATCAAATGGATTGGACTAGTCATAATGTCAAAGTGGTATTTTTTTTTTCAATTCGGGTCGGTCCACAGCTTGGGTTGAAACAAGTGCAATTCCAAATGGTTCGGATATCATGGAAGCTCGAGTAGTTCAATAGTCATAATGTCAAAGGTATTGTTAATGTTTTGTGAGACTTAACGAGTGTGTCACGAACATCCGGATTAACATATCTCCATGCCGGGACACCTACATCACAGGACGAGGAATAGATTGGAGAGGGTCTTGGATAACGATCTATCTATTTCCATAACGAAATTACAATGCCGTAAATTTACAAGATTTCTTACATGCATTTGATTAATAACCAAATAGGTCAAAATGTTACTAAGACGAATACAACTTTATGTGGAACTATCTCATTTCATTTGAATCTTGAATTATATATTAACATTCAGTGGATTGAAAAAGGCGTGTCTTTTTGGTGGATAGAAATGCTAGGGAACCTTTGAGTATTTCCATAAGTTAGTAAAATGTTGATTTACGTACCTTCATTTCAAAATATACCAACGTATAGATTGAGTTGTGAAATAATGAATAAGTTCTGGGATTAAACTATATAATAAATATTTAGGATTTATATTGAATAATTAAGAACCGCATTATACATCAAAGCAAAGTTTAAGAATTATATTGAACAAATTAAAGATTTGGGGGTCGCATTATATATATGGAGAAACAAATGAGGAATGATTTGGGTTTAGGTGAGTTTAGTAATCATTCTCGTCTTTTCTTTAGAATGAGTTTTTTTTTAGAAATGATTATCAGATGAATTTTTGGAAAAAGAAATGCGTTTGGTAAAATCGGATTTTTCTTTTTTATTTGGGATGAGAGTAAAGATTGAAGAAGAAATCGATTTTTTTCTCGTACCGTACATTTTTGTCCGAGAAACAGAAAATAATTTTTTTTGATTTTCCATCTAAAACCCATCCTCACTCATTTTTATCATATCGGGAACATAAATTTTAAACGTATTTACCAAACATGTTTTTTGTCCCAAACTCGTTCAGAAATGAGAAAATAAAAATTAGAACCGAACGTAACTTTAAAACGCTTGACCAAAGAGGGCCCAACTTTTGAAGTCTCGGTTTTCTATTGAAAGCCAAAACGACGACGTCCGCATCTCCCCGTTTCGCTCCACCCTCCTCTTCCCCAACTCTCTCTTCAACCTCTCGCCGAACCTCACTGCAAATTCACAGAAGAGTCAACAGGAGAGTCAATATAGAGAGAGAGAGAGATAGCACCGTCGTGGCCTAAACCCTAATCCCTCGGCCGGCAATGGCGAGATCTCCGATCCTGCTGGCGCTGATCTGCCTCCTCCCGTTCCTCTCCGCCGCCCTCTCCCTCTCCCTCGAGAGCCCCAAGGGCCGGAGAGTCCTCGTCCTGCTCGACGACCTGGCCATCAAGTCGTCGCACTCCCTCTACTTCAGGTCCCTCCAGTCCCGCGGCTATGACCTCGACTTCAAGCTCGCGGACGACCCCAAGATCGGCCTCCAGAGATACGGCCAGTACCTGTACGACGGCCTGATCTTGTTCTGCCCTGCGACCGAGCGTGAGTTCACTGTCGCTCGTCGTTGCGTCCTCTCTTTGACTTCCGAGGCCGGATTTTACTCAGCTCTGACGAATCTGGTTGTTCAGCTCGCGCGTCGTTTAATTGACTGAATTATCTGTTTGTCCTTTTTCCAATTTTTACGTGTTGTGATCGTCGGACGTAATCTCCGAAGTTCGCTGGTTGATCGCTTTTGCTTGCTCGGTGAAAATAGGTTTTGGAGGATCTCTTGACCAGGCTGCCATTCTGGATTTCGTTGATTCGGGCCATGATTTGATTATTGCTGCTGATGCCAATGCTTCGGATTTGATTCGAGAGATCGCTACTGAGTGTGGAGTTGATTTCGATGAGGTCTACATTGCTTTGTGCCTCTTTTCAGATTGTTACTATGATATTATGCTCTGTCTTTTGAAGATTTGTATTAGCAACTTCATCATGAGTTTTCTGTTGTATGATTCAGTGTTTTCGAAAGCAGCAGTTCGCTTGTAGTTTTGATATCAGTTTGCCCTTTCATTTGGATGCGGCAGTGTTGGGTCTTGTCATTGATCTTCATTGCATGTGGTGCAGGATCCTGCAGCTATGGTTATCGATCACCTTGGCTATGCAGTTTCGGACACAGAAGGAGACCATACACTGATTGCTGCCGATGATCTCATCGACTCTAGTGTCATTCTAGGAGATAAGAAAATTGAGGCAAGTTAAAGATCCTGTCTTTGGGTTATTTATGTGCATGACTTAGATGTTCGGTTGTCCTGGTTCATGGTACTATGCTTATGTGATGTAATGACACTATTTTAAGATTACAGTCGTATCTTTGTTTAATGATGTGTTCCTTTTGGTGCTATCTCTTATAACGTTTGTTTTATTCATTCTGGCTATTTTAAATTTGTCAGTGTCGTTGGTATTTAAATAATTGACACTTCTCTGGTGATAATGTAACAAGATTAAAAGCAAAGATTCTCCTCAGATGATTTTATTGATGCATGCTTGTGAGTATATAGTTTTGATGATTTATGATTAAGGTCTTACACACGTTGTCAATATTATTTATGACTTTGGTTCAGTGACCATATTCTGCCTTAAGTGATAGGGTTATCTAATAAGCTCCCGTGGTTCCAGGCTCCAGTACTTTTTCAGGGGATTGGACATTCATTAAATCCTTCCAACAATCTGGTAATGTGTTACTCTCGTTTGCTGTTAAAAGTTTGCATTTTGTGTCATCTAGAAATGCTTGTTTTTGGTATTGAAAGTTTTCATCAACTTTGGTATTTGTTCACCATTTATAGGTCTTGAAGGTTCTTACGGCTTCTCCTTCTGCCTACTCGGCTAATCCAAAGTCCAAGTTGTCAAATCCACCATCACTTACTGGATCTGCTATATCACTGGTTTCAGTTATGCAGGTTAGTTGAGTTGTTCTGGTTGGCACCTCATAATTTGGTCTTTCACCTTGCCTTTGATGTCCTGGTTCTTCTTCTAGATAGTTTGCCTTAAATTATAATTGAAATCAGATTTTACAAACACGGGATGTAATATCTGCACATTATCGAGATAAAGCGCAGGTTTTCCTATATTTAAGCATTCATGTAGACTGGTTTTACATTAGACAATGTGTGGTTATGAGTTTTTCTCTTTGAATTGACAATATTGTTATATTGCTGCTGAATTGAAACAATATCTGAGACATTAGACTGGACAAGTTTTTTTTTTTTCTTTTTGGTGGATGAGTATTTCAATTGCCTTTCTCATGAAATGCATTTTTGTTTTGGCGTATTGTTTAACTTAAGTTTTAATCTAAATTGTTCGCTAGGTGAAGCCTCTCACCTTGCCTTTGCATGCTTAGACATATTAGAGAAATTACTCCTTTTTGATGTGAGTAGGCTGCTGGGATGTTCTCATCGATGTGATTAATATCTGAAGTATACTCATTAAAATGGCTAAATTCTTCGCTGAATATCCTCTTGAACGATATTTCTTAGTCAGGTCTTCTATTGCCATTTAGCTTTGTGCCATGGCTACCAAAATTTTTATAGAATGGTTATGTAGTTTGCTTTTAGAATATTGTTGAACTAACCATGGTAATTTCAAATACTTGAAACACACTTAGGTTTGTGATAATACTTGGTTTTTTTCTTGCAACATGCCAGTATATAACTATAGAATTCTGTTTGGTTTCTAAATTGTATGCATTGGAATGTTAGCTTGACTATGTAGCTGCTTGTGGCAATACTGAGTGTAGGACGTTTTGGGATGAGGAAGTGGGACTTGTTCTTTTGGGGTCAGGGAGGAATTGGACTTGCACTGTGTAAAACATGTGGGGTTCTGTGAATTCTTTTGGCAAAAAGAAGTGTCTTTTTAGTAACTTTTTGAATGAATTGCATATAATTTTAACTAAGACGCATGCCGGCTAGGGACATACATGTAATGTTACCTTGTCCTTTTATTCCTCATCCAATTTGCAGCATGAGGGGACACTGGATTCAGTCAAGCATTTCTCAATAGCCTGAGCCTTTTTATCTTTTATCTTTTTCTTTTTAGGTGAAGTCCTTTTGTTAGAAATTTCTTTGTTTGTCGTCTCTGAATTCCTTGATTCTAGGATCTCTGTGCCACATGGAAGGCTCTTTTCTCATTGGGCTTCCCTCTTTGCTTCTATATACTAAACTTATTCACTGTTACCAGTGAACCTGCATTTGAAGTGGTTGATTTGTTTCTATAGTAGCAAGCAGTCCAACAACATTTCTCACTTTACATGCCTCGGATTTCAGGCGAGAAACAATGCTAGAGTATTGATTACTGGCTCATTGAGTATATTCAGCAATCGGTACGTAGCAAAATTTAGAAATTTAAATTGTCCTTTCAATCTTTCCATTTTTAAAGCTGATATCTGGTTGTTTATCAGATTGTTAAGATCTAGTGTGCAGAAGGCTGGGAGCTCAATCAGGTGGGTGAGGTTATGACTTCTTGTTGTTTTTTTGGTCTTTCTTTCTGATTGGCAATTTAAATATGCAACTATGTGTGGTACAACTATTATAGTTGGATTTTTTTTTACCAAAGTAGGATGTTCGTATTTCTTTTTCATTTTGGAACCCGGATTTATTTTCAAAATGTATGCAATCCTTTTTTGGAGCATGAATTCGCTCATCCTATGGGGTGACATTACTACTAATCCCACTAAAAAGGAAAAAGGAGGGAAAAGCTGGGGGCAAAAATTGATCAAAAAGTGCAAATAAGTCAAGTGCAATCACTTTAGTAATTGGATTAGTGTTCTTACCTAAAATTTCCAATAAAAACGAATACTTAATTAAATCAATTTATCTGTGGCTGCTACTATTAGATGATATTGTAATTGTTTATTAAGTTTTATTGATTTGCAGGGACACATCGAAATGAAGATGTTGAATGTTGATTTAGCTACATAATTTCTGAAAAATTAATGTGGGCAATATTTAATTCTTGTTCAAAATTTTGAATAAAAGCTCACATTTATTTCAAAGTTCCCCACTATTGCATATTCAGGTCGGTCGGTCCCTGGTTATAGATACATGTTTAAGAAAGCTTATGTTACCTCATATGATGTCAAAGGAATAAAAAGCAAATTGAGTCTATTGAGTTTGAGGTTCAATTCTATGGCATGGTTGCTCCTTGTGTGACCTTCGTCTGTCCCAGGTTCAGATTAGAATAGGCTCTTTGCACCACAGGGTTGAGGTTGTTTTAGTGGGAAGTTTGGGTGATCTGCCCAAGTTCCTTGAGACCTTGAGGCTGTAGTAACTTGATGAAGACTAAGCGAGTTTCTCTTAGCATTGCTTTCATGGTCAATCTTCTAGCTCACTGGTTTGTAAAAGCTGTGCTAGTATGTTTGTTGTCCTGTGGTCATGTTCTTTGAATATGTTCTGCAATTTCAGAAGAAAAAATGGGCATGCTGTAGTACCAAGAAAGTTAATTTGACATTGGTCTTGGTGGTGTTAATGTGTCAGTACTGTTTTCTATACGATTAGAACTTGCACAGAATGTTTAAGCTATCTGCTGATGCGTTTCAAATTCTGTAATGTGTGTAGGTTTAAAGCATACTGTTATATGTGGGATTTGTCAACCAGGCTTAGATTTCTGAGCGTACTTTGTAGTTTATATCTGTGGCCAATCCACTGCTTTAGGAAGGCAATTTCATCATTTTAGTCTGGGCATATGGGGCCACAATGTGGAGTTGCAGATTTTGAATGTTAATTATATTCTCGAGCGTCTCTAGTGTGGTTTTTCTGTTTCATGGTTTACTTTCTTTCCCATAATGACATGTGCTTAAGATGTACAAAAATCATTTTAGATGATATTATACTGGTGCATTACTTCAGGAATATTACAATATCTGCACCTGGTACAGAATTTTCATGACTATGCTTTTGTTCACACAGGCATGAGAAAGCAGGAAATGAGCAGTTCCTTACTGAAATTAGCAAATGGATATTCCATGAGAGAGGACATCTGAAGGTGACATATTCATTGTAAATAGAGTGGCGTTATGTTTATGGTTTAAGGCATTCATCTTGGTGAAATTGATGTTTATTTTAGTCATCTGTGGAGTGGTAAAAAGCCTTATGGTTTTATCTGGGAATTCTACCAGAAAAGTTTTCATCCGGATTGCCTTTTAGTTCTCACATAATCATTCATGTCCGACAATAGAATGCAGTGGAATAGGGGTTCTTTGTTTGGTCAAGCGCACTAGGATGATACTTATAGTTTGTTGCTGCTGCTATTTTAATTTCCGTTTCTAATTCATCCCCTTAAATTACTTTCTTATTTCATAGGCTGTGAATGTGAAACACAATAAAGTTGGGGAAGCTGATGAACCTGCGATGTATAGGATCAATGATGACCTGGTAAGTTTATTCCTTCTGATTGTAATGTCTAAAAAAAGATGGTTTGGGTTTTGAAAAGTAAAATTCCACTTTGATTGACATTACGTTGTAGGAATACTCGATTGAGATATATGAATGGTCTGGGAGCAGCTGGGAACCATATGTTTCAGATGATGTTCAAGTTCAGTTTTACATGATGAGCCCTTATGTTTTGAAAACGTTGTCTACTGACAGAAAGGTGACATTACTTTCAGTAATTCTTCACCATCTGCGTTGCCTCATTCCAGAAATTTTATTGACTGTTATCATGTCTTCCTGCAGGGTGTCTATTCCACTTCATTTAAGGTTCCAGATGTCTATGGTGTTTTCCAGTTCAAGGTTGAATACCAACGGCTTGGATACACTAGCTTGTCCCTATCAAAGCAGGTATTTGACTCTTCCGTCTTGGATATCTTACTTATAGTTTGTTTGCACTTTTCTTTTGTGTGAAGTTGTGAACCATCCATTGATCTGTCTGGATTCCACAGTATTGGTGGTTGGAAGACATTTTCATTTGTTTGTGAGAGTCAATGATGGTGTGATTTTTCAACTTTAAACTATGACATCCTGGTATGTTTAGTTGCTGGTAGCAACAGCAGAGAAGACATAATTTGCACAGTGCAAAGTAGTAGTTGACAACTTAAAATGCAGTAGGTGTTGTTTGTTACGAGAGCATGCTTACACAGGTCCCATTTGAAGTAAAAAATGACCCTTAGCAAACCACTGTCTGCAACCCAATTGTGCTATTCCAAGTCATGCCTGATAGAGCTACCTCCTTCTGCTTGAGATGTAGATGGTCAAAGCTGATTATTGCCTTATAAGAAGGCTTTGAGCAAAAAACTGTTGTCAAATCGACAAGATATCTTGTATACACCAAGAATACATCTTCAGTGCCTCTTTGCCATTGAATTTGAGCGTAATTTTTGTGCTATCAGTTTGTTGTTCTTGTCTATTCCTGATTGACGTGAGGTATTTGGGCATCAATAAAGTTCTATCTTCTAAGAAATCATAAAAAATCATTAAACCTAATTATGTGAGCATAAATCCTTGTCATCCGCTGTTTGTTGGCTTTTTTTGTTTTGCTTTTGATCATATTGAAAGCTGTTGTGGCTTGGACAGCAGTCATATGTTTTGGTTGAAAACATTCCATTGCAGATTCCTGTACGACCTTTCAGACACAACGAGTATGAAAGATTTATTCCAGCAGCCTATCCCTATTATGGTGCAGCATTCTCTATGGTATGATCACGTGGACCACTGGTCTCTTGTTTTATCTTGCGCAAAACCTTTCTGTGTTACACTTTTCCTGGGTGGTGGTGGTACGACCCTCTTTCTTTGGGCGGCAGACTAAGGGATTTGCGATCGTGGCCTTTACTTTAATCCATCCATGAAGTGTTCCCACTCTACTCTAGCTAATTAGAATAGGAAACTCACACCATTGACGTTGCTTTAATAATTGTGTAGTTATACATAGAACAGAAGTATCCAAGTGAGACTTTGCTGTTCATTGTCAAGTTTTAGTGGGACACAGGGGTCTGAAAGTGAAAACTGGAAAGCAATGTTCAAGTTGTGCCGCTAAAAGACTTCTGCGTAGTAGGTTCTTCAATTGTCTTATGTTCTAGGCAAAATTAAAACTGGTGAATATAGTTTGCTTTCTGATTTGTCTGTTCATTTAAAATATTTAAATCACTTGAAAAGTCATTTGGTCATAGATTGCGAACTGTGTTCTTCATCGAGCTTAGATTGCATTGCTCATCATGGCGGAAAGATTAGACTCTTAGATAGTGGCTTGATTCAAAGTAAAAGCAATATGGTTAATTTTTATTAGTTTGATTTGGTTTTAGTTTGAGAGTTTTGGTACACTATAAACTTCACATCTGTTTGGTTAAAAATTTAAATTCCTCTCCATGTCCATCGAATTGAACTGTGAATGCTTTTAAGTTAGACCTTTATTGGGCCTAAATGACTGTTGACTTGTTGTCATCATTATAGAGTCTGAGTTGACCGACACTCTTTCTCTCTACAGTCTTACATATTTTTCTGACAGCATTCTTTACTAATGCAGATGGCGGGCTTCTTTCTCTTCACCTTTGTTCACTTATACAGCAAGTAGACGTATTACACTTTCCCCTCCTTGAGACCTAATTTTTGTAGAAGTTTTAGCACCTTATGTTGCAGAAATTCGTGAATACCTGACTTTTAAAGTATTGAAAGAGATGGATGACAAATTTTCCTCCAATTATCCAGTTACGATAGTAACTAATCACGTTTCATGTCCAAAAAACATAAAGCCAGAATCCGCTGTTGGGTTGCGAATTTCTTCCTTTCAGGAACACCCTATCCCGGCTTTTTAGCAGACAGAAGATACAAATATAAGCTACTTGCTATGAAGGTAAGGGAATTGCTACCTAATTGCATATCTCAAATGAACCCCTTGCATCACTTACTCCTGATCCTGCCTCAACGAAACCTTCAGTCCATCATATTTGGAATGTTATCTTTTTATCAGTCAGCAACGCATCTTACATTACGATATTGCATCTTTGTCAGAGAGTGAGTTAAGGCTCAAGTATGTGTCTGGGCTGGAGTTTGAAAGCAGCATGTTCATAAGCTCGCTGTTTCTCGGTTCCTTTGATTGCAACATAGGCGACAATTCTGCGAGCCGCAATATCTCCGAATGAAAGAGGAAATCCCGGCGGCTCTTGGCTGTCTTGAACATGCTTTAGAGACTGGTTATGCTTTGTCCATCGCGTCGGGACAAATAGATGGCCCATGACCATGATTTGCGTATACAGGTGTGGGAGATTAGAGGGATCAGAAATACATCTGTTTTAAGCTAGTTCACAAGTTATCCGGTTTCGTCAACCTGGTTAAAGGAACGGCCGTCAAGAGACGTAGAATTATTTTAAAATGAACTGGTTCACGTTCTGCTCATTTGGCATCGAATTCTGGAAAAAAAAAATGGTAAACAGCAAACCGAGTACCTAAGCTGACGGTACGATGTTCCAGAGTTGCCATCCTCATGCGTAAAGATAGGTGGGTGGGACTGTTCACTAATGGCGGAACAGCTATTTTCATGATGATACTTTTACAAATTAAGAGTGCTCTCTCTAAGCTTAATGGTCTGTTACATGTCAATAATCTCCGCTAAAAATAAAATCTTAAGCAATTAGTAATCTTATTTTGAAAACGAAAGATTGCAGCAAAACTTAAAAGATTAAAAATAGACACGATAAGGAGTGGTTCGGTTCCCAATTCTGTTGGCTGGGGGAGGAACCGGACCGATTGATCTTGGGATTGGATCTGGTCTGATTCTTGGGCGGGATTGGATCTGGTCTGATTCTTGGGCTGTTCCATGGGACCATCTCGCCCGCGTCTTCATTGCAATCTTTGTTCCCTCCACTGCCTCCTCTTGAGTTTTGTCTTCCTTGAGGAATGACTCCATAGCCTAGCTCACGGTGGCCTTGTGCTTCAAAAGCAAGAGGTTGACCAGAGCCTCCTGGACATCATTGCTCCATAAAAGGAACCCTTGCCTACATGCTAAAGAATCAAATGAACATGAAGCGGGGTGAGGGAGGGGGGGGGGGGGGGGTAAGAATATGCCATGGAAATGGAAGTGGATACTAGTTAAGTTTCACAAAGGTTGAAGGTATGCCTCGCGCTCGAGCCGGTCATGGTTCTCGCATTGCCATTTTCACATTAAGCTCCCTCAAATCTCTTCGAACTGACTGTACACCGCCATTCCTCCCCCACCTTGTTTGTATACTGTCGTCCTCATCCTCAACAATCCCGACTCAAGTTCTTGCTCACCTTGCAGGGCATCATCCAAGGTGTTAGGCATTACACAAATCCGCATGTGTTGGTGGAGACGTGCCGTGGGCTTGAGGACAGAATGGCGGGGTGGCATCTCGATCAGGAGAGGATCGAACAATTTGAGGCCAAGGACGTGCAGTAATTGGGCTTTTCTCACCAAAAGTATATGCTTACTCCATTACTGAGGTACTGGGCTTTTTGGGAGAGTAAATATTTGCTGCTTCTTTTTGTTATTGAGGTCACCCGGTTCTAATTATTTATTCAGTCTAGCCGGTCCGATCCCGCTCTCCCTAGAACTTGGAACCGGTTCTATTTTTAAGAACTGTGGATCAATCCATAACTTCGAAGAACCGGACCACGTCCGATCCAGGTGATTTATTATGATCAGCCCTGGACACGATTTAGAGTAGGGAAAAAGCTGCTGAGAATCTGCTTCGTGGAGCTGACCTTCTCGTCCATCTCTAAGCGTAAGCTGCGGTCGATCTGCGTGGGCCTTTGACCTTCGTATTTGGTTTAGATGCATCCAACCATTGTTCACGATCTCCATCATCAGATGCTTGTGGCGGATGCGTTATTTATGCGTCTGAGCTGAGAAATGAGGAATGAAACGGCATTCGATTGCCTTTTGCCCTCAAAGGGATTCCATAAAGAAGCCGTTGCTTTCTCGGCAAAGTCCTCAAACATCCTGAGTAAATTTCTCTCTTTGCCGGGGGAGAAGGAGGCCGGCGAGGAATTTGTCCGAACCTGGCCGCAGAAACCGATCCATGGTCATTGCGGAGACTCTCTCTGTCTCTCTCTGTCTCTGTCTCTCTCTCGTCTGTCTCCGTGTTTTGTTGCAGACAAAAAAAAAAAAAAAGATTGCCCCCACAATTGAGATTAAGGATGCTCTTTGCAATAAGAAAAAACCATACTTTCCAATTATAATCATTCCCTTTTTCTTTTACACTGTAAATGATTCTCTGTTCAATTGATAATTTTCAACAAGTCAAAAGGGTAAAAAAGTTTCAGATAATTAATCCACAAAAAATCTCTTTTTTCTCATTAGAATATCACGGTAAAAGATTTTCCCATCTATAGGATCATTTCGTCATCTTCATGACCAAATTGAGAAGAGAAATTCACTCGACATGTAATAATTTATCATTCTCGTCCCGAGTAATTTGGACGCCGCATTCTGGAATGCATTCATCCCCCTTCCCTCAACCGGGAACGCAGAACCAAACAGCAAGAAGGAACAAATCGGTTTTCTGAGAGATTGGAGGGGTGAAGACGGATCTGATGGTCAAATTCATGTATGGGAAGAGCTACTATCGAACGCCCGAGACGAGCAGAACGGGCGTCATCAGCGAAGCTCCCAAAAGGCAAAACTTCGATCTGGGCCTCCCATGAATCAGACGAGCACGGGGAACCCCCTCAATCTCGTCTGGGATTAATGGAGGCCGCTTTCCTCAGATCGATTCCGCCAAATCACCCAAGAAGAAAGAAGGAAGAAGAAGAAGAAAGAAGAAGAAGAAGAAGAAGAAGCGATAACGAATCCCATGGAGTAGCGCGAGAATCACCTCTGAACTGCTGGGTCGACCGGATGGCGGAATTTATAGTCGGCTTCAAGAACGCAAAACCCTAATCCTCGTCTAAAGTTAAATCTTCATTTTTATGTTTTTGGTCCCTGTACTTATGCGTATCTCCAGATTCTGACCCATACTGCTGCTCCCTTCCTTTATTTATTTATTATTTGTTTTTTCAATTGAGCCACTGGCGAGGGCTTCTACTTCTTCTGACGACCCAAAGGGAGTTAAATGAGTTGGGTGCAAATGATCCTCTCGCGAGGTGTCGCTAATCTCCAAAGCGCTGCTAATTCTAACCGGGCTTCTCTCTTCTTGTTAATTAATTATCATTTATGCTCAATTCGTTTCGTAGAAATATTTTTTCGAAAAATATTTTTTCAGAAATTGTAGTATTTGGGCGGTGGAAAATAATTTATCAAGGAAAATGTTCTTGTAAAAATAGGGAAAATGTTTTCCTTTTCCAAAAAAAGGAAAATATTTTTCGGTAGCCGATTGATCCTCGATGTCGACCAAATTACTAATAAACTTGCTGCTGGATTGCAGCCGCTATCGGACCGCCGAACGTCGGACCGTGGTCTGGCGGTGGAGGCTGCCGTTTGTTCGATGGTCAGGCGGGTGGCAGTAGTCGGGCGTCTATGAACAAAAAAAAAACGGAAAGAACAAAAAATTTGTGAATTTATTTTTAAATTTCAAACGAATACTGAAAAATATTATCATTTTTCAAGAAAATGACTTATTAGAAAATATTTTCCGGAAATACTTTATTTTTCGCGAAACGAACAGAGCCTAACTCATCATTAACCTCTTCTAGGCCAATTAGGAGCGGATAAAAATGCGGGACATCACCTTACTTCCGCGAACCTAAAACTTAGAGTTTGGAGACTTAATTATGCTACATTAGTTTGATATCAACTCGTCAATACTTCTTTTCTTTAAAGGAAAGCTTTCACATTGTCTTGGTTGATTATATTTCATAACATGCATTTCCATGTCCATACATTTATGGTAATAAATCACACACTAAAAAAGCTATCAACTATAACATCATATGAGTAGAACCCTCCAGATCTGAACCCTATGGCTGCGTTTGGTCGATCAGATAAAAAGCAGGATATAATATATTTTATCCTATCTCGTGTTTGGTAACTGTTCAAGATATGATAAGGTTGGATATAGAAGGGATATAGACCGGATAAAAAAAATCCCAGGGGGAGGGTGGGATAAGGTAGGATATGATTTTTTTTATTCGAAACACAAAACCCCACTTTTTTTTTCCTTTCTCCGTCGTACACCCACAGACTACTCTAACTTCTCTATTGGGTTCGAATCATATAGTCGAATCGAGTTTTCCCGACTTGGTTAGAATTTTATTTTTTCGAATTAAAAAATACTAAATAATAAAAATAATAATACCATAAATTAAAAATTAAAAAAATTCAAAAATTCATTCTTGTTATAAAAAATGTCTAGGTGTTTAGACTACTCCAACTCCTTTGTTGGGTTCGAGTCATATAGTCGAACTGAGTTTCCTTGACTTGGTCCGAATTTTTTTTCAAATTAAAAAAATTCTAAATAATAAAAATAATAATACTATAAATTCAAAAATTCAGAAAAATTCAAAATTTCATTTTTGTTAAAAAATGTCTAGTTGTTTGACCACAATTATATAATATTAATTCTATAAGTCTTGAACCAATTATAGATTTTTATTTTAAATAAACATTTTTAGTTTAACATAAAAAATGAGAAAACCTTTATAAAGTTTTAATCTCAATTGAATAAACTCTTATCAAAAGTATTGGCGTCAAAGCCTTCTTCTTAATAGCTATCTGATTCACATCGAAATTTTACGAAAGTGATGAACTGTAATGTACTTTATATGTGCGAATTATTCAAAGATCGTTCATTAACGTGATTAATTGTCATTATATCCTCGTGACAGTTGAAAAAAATGAATGAATTTTGGACTTTATGCTTTGTTCTAATTGGGCATTTGTTTGATTTGGTATCATATCTATAACAAAATAGAAACTAATGAAAAATTTGTAAGAGACAAAAAGAATTCATCTTTCAAAGTGAATATATTGAAATTGAGGTTATTTTAAAAACGTTTGATATTGAAAGGGTAACCAAAAAATTACTTCAAAGGAATGGAAAAAAATGCGTAATCATGAAACTTGACGATAATCTTTTAATTTGAAAAAAATTTATTGGTTTAGATGATTTTTTGAATATCAAACATGCAAATTTGTATTTGTCTAATATTATTTATATTAAAATATTTTAATTTAAATATTTAGTTCACCAAACAAAAAATTTGATAAGATAGAAGGATATCCGACTTTAAATCCGTAGTTTACAAACAGTAGATTGGATAGAATATGATGATATCCGACTTTAAATTCGAAATTCACCAAACAATGGATGGGATATGAAGATATCCAAGGATTTTTTATCCTATCCTATCCAGTTTTATTATATCTAGAAATCCGGACAACTAAATGCAGCCTAGTAGTTTGACGGTTTACTAGGCGGGTTTGGATAACCCTCTTCCGAGATAATTCTTTTCACGGGTTTCCCAAACCCTACCAATCGTTAATTATTTACTTATTGACTGTTGATGATATTCGCCTTACAATCACTTGTCCCTAATAGTATTCAAACTTTCATCTTATACTCACATGTTGCGAATCATATTTACCTATTGAGCATACTCACTTGTATGTCATTTGTTGATCTATCGAATGTGCTATTATTGCTTGCATGGGAAATAAAAAAAGGTAAATATTCCATTGTTGCGTAATTATTGAGAGGCATGACGAAAATTTAAAGGAGTAAAATATGCAAGTATCATCAATTTTGTGAGAAAGGAAAAAACGTGAGGCTTGCTTGTGTGTGACGTTCGGATAACAAGCATTTCTAATTCTCATACAAAATATCATCTAGGTGAAAACCCAACGTCACTAAAAGCTCTATCGATTGACTTTTTTCGATGAATCTCTTGGCAGGAGTTAATACACTTAGGTTTGGTGGAAGCGATTTCTTAAAATTTCCCTTCTAATTCCTACCAATCATAGTTTGCGGCCGTGCACAAAACATGGAATGATCATGAGTTGGTTTTATTAATTTCCATAGAAAACACACTTACAAGGAGTAATTGAAGATAAAAGGACATGAACTCCTAATGACTAACACAAAATTTCAAAATTTCATTATTTTTCTCCTATGATAAACATCCCAATACTTGCCGAAGCCATCCTAAAAGATTAGCCTACTCTGATTCATCCCGATGACTCGGGGACTTATGCTACATATCCCTTTCGGAGTTACTGTCAAAGTCACTCCCAAGATCATTGTGGGCGGTAGGAGGGAATTTGGGTGAGCATAATGGATCACCAAACCCAAGAATCGTTCGGACCGAACTGGACCAGCCGGGTTGGTCCAATTCTTAAAAGTTTTGGTTTGGTCCACGATTCCAAAAAATGAAACTGGTTCCAGGCGGTTTGGTTCTCGGTTCCTAGTTGGAGTAGTCTATGGGTGAACGACGGAGAAAGAAAACAAAACGTGAGATTTTATGCTTCAAATAAAAGAAATCCTATCAAACCTTATCTCACTCTCTCTTTCAAATTTTTTTTATCTGGTCTATATCCCTCATATATCCGATCTGATCCTATCTTAGATATCTACCAAACACTTGATATGATAAAATATATTATATCTTGATTTTTATCCGTCTCGACTAAACGCAGCCTTAGTGCCATACTCGAAGAGCACTTTTATAGCCATTACTAACTAGTAGTGAAGGAATCTTGGACTTTCTTTTTTTTTTTTTCAAAAATCTTTTGTAGCCAGAAAGCATCATCTATCTGCGCCATACCTTGAACAGGATAGATAAAATGCAAATCTATTCTTAAGGTAGAAATTTTGCCATTGTCCAATAAAAGTGGTTTTGTGGCCATTCGGTCAACAGGTGGAAGCGAAGGGAGGGAGTTGATGAAGAGGAGGGGAGAAGTTCTCTAGGTTTTTTTTTTAAAATTTTTTTTAGTTCCATTGGACCGCCCATGAATCGGACCGGATTGACGGGTCCAGTTCAGTTAGGTACTGGACTTTGGCGGTCTGATCCACGGTCATAGAGAACGGGAACCGATCCCACTAGAAGAGCTCCCGGTTCTAGAAGAAACCAGACCGCCCGGGGAATTAATCACCCTTAGGAGGGAAGGGTCCAAACCAGCAATCCCTATTCTGGCGTTACTCGTGAGGGGAGTCTCCACCCTATTATTCCGGGGCGGTAGTGACGGCAGCCAAGGGTTCGGAGGGACTGGGGAGACGCCTGGGAACACAGAGGAGGGGCTGGCACGACATGAGTGCGACCGGGTGCTCGCGAATTGCCATGCGCAGTCAACTGTGAAGAGGGACAGCGGCTTCTGTGGCCATGACTCTGGGCGGCTCCCGATGGCTCCAGTGGCGACGACTATGGCCGCGACGGCTCAGGATGGAAAGATGGGGTTGTAGAGAGGTCGAGGGAGTTGTCGGTGGCTTTGGATGGTGGTGGAAGATGGAGAAATGAACGGCGAACATTGGGTCACTCGTTAGTGTGCAAAATAGGGACACATCTCGCTTGAGTGGGAAAATACCTGGATTGGGGGGCAGTTGGCGGCCAATCGGTTGCTGTAACGCCGAGGATGGGATGCCTGTTCGGCCGTGCAGGTTGGCAAGGTGGCTTGCCGGCCACTGGATGCCGGTGTGATCTCCCCTCATCCGTGCACGCCATTTGTTCGGCAAAATCCAAAATGAAAGGGAAAACTGGCGGAGGATGGGTGCTTCCTCCACGCGATCGAACCGGTTCATCAACGAGAAGGCCGGTTCGCTCGCGGTTCTGATGACCGGTCAATAGTCAACATTGATCCAGTCAAACCTGAGTCCCAAATATTACAAAAAATGTGCCTGGGCCAGAAATTTGAATTCTTGCATAAGTCGGGGGACTGTTTTGAAATTTCCAAAAGTTTGGATTTGTCTACAACCAAACTTCATGGTTTAATCAGGGAAATCCCCAGGATTCATGGACCACTAACCAAACTTAGATATTTACACAATAAGCCCCTGTAAAAGCCAAAACAGGCCATTGCAGAAAGTAGTGTGCAAGTCAACTATACGTAAGAAACTTTGATAAACTCGTGGCTTTGTCTATGCAATCTAGTGAAGAAGACCTAGGTATTCCTTTGACTACTATTTCCGGACGGTGCTCTTCTATCCTTTAAATAAATAAATCCATGCACTTTTACACTAAAAAGACAAAACTGCCCTCAATCTTTCAATTCCAATTTACGTGATGGCCCAATCCTGCTTTTTTTTTTTTCAATTTAGAATATTAACTATTATTGAGCACATCGCATGTTCTGTTCTTTAGAGGGTTAAAGAAAAGTGCATTCTCAGACATTCCTGTGATATTTTACATGCTTCGTGTAAAATTATCTTTCTAATAGTAAGGGAAGAAGAAAAGACTTTGATATAATATAAAAATGAAAAGTTCCGTATTCATCATCACAACTTATCAAATTTTTGTTTCTCATCTCAAGAGCTCACTTTCTTGGTGAACATTTTATAAATCTTACTAGTCTGAAATATATATCAAGCCTTAATTTACCATGTTAAAGAATTTATCTTTGTCTATATTGCTGAGATACTTCTATACATAGCATGCAATACATTAGAGAAATATCTAGGATTACATTGAAAAACCTTATTCACAATGAGATATCTTGATTTTTTCCTTAAAAATGCATATATAATATTTATTTTTGTTTATCCCAAATAATAATATTTGATTGGAATTTTTAAAAAATGTTCTTACTTTATGCAAAATTTTAATTTAATTAAATTCCATCAACTTAACAATTTCTCCATAAATTTGATCAACAAAGGAGAAAAGAAGTAGATCTATTGGAAATTTTTCTATTTGACAAACAAATATTTATGGAAGTAAAAGCTAACAATGAAAAAACAAACAAGCATAGTGCCTTTAATATGCATGGAAAATCTACAGCAAACAAAAACTAAACATATAAATTTTTTTATAATAGTGGGTAGATCCTCCTTAAATGTAGGAAAAAAAAGTAAAGTAATAAAATTTGGGACCATCAATTTAATTTGTAATTAAATGATAGAGAGCAATTTTATCCTTTTGATGAAAATTGGATGGATTTAGTCATATAAGAGGTGAAAGTAGGGTTGCCTTTATTTTCCATTTAAAGAAGTTAATAGCTAACTCTAGGTTTGGAACTGCAGAAAGAATTTTTGAAGGAAAATCACATTAATCGTCAATCGTTTGGTAAAATGAATTATTTTAAAAAATAGTCAAATATATTCGTGAAAACGATCTCTAGTGATTGTGTTTATCTTCAATGGGTAAACTGCTTATCTTGCAATTTATCCAATGGCCAAATTGGAGGTTGAAGAGACCATTTAAGAAGATCAATGCATGTTAAAGAAGACACAACTACAAAATAGAGAAAGCTTCAAACTTTGAAACATTCATACTACGCTGTGAGCTAGAAGTTTGGTTTGTATTTGCGCTTCTGAGAGTATACATCACTAATTGTATTTGATTTGAGGAGTGTATAAGTACTGTAGTTATGCCTAAGTTTCGATAATGTGACCTATTAAATTCGAGGAGAAGCAGTACTTGCTATGATGTAGTCTATTGGTGGCTATTAATTTGGAAAAGTGGATGTAGACTTAATCACAAGCCATACACTAAATTTTGCAGGCATCATCTTCTCTATCATTATTTAATTCCTTTTCTATACGACAGACACACAATGCACTTTATATTGTTGGATCCCCTCACCTTCTCTAGTGATCTGGGATGTTTCTTATGTAACTAGACAAGCCATGCCCGAGAAGTAGGGGATGTTGGAGGACGGGTTACTGGAAGTGAAGTGTTGGTGAATCTCCTTCACCAATTCTCCGCTATCTACGTTTTCGTATTCCCTTGATTACTTTCCCTTACTTCATGTTCTCTACAGTCCTTTCCAATTTGAAGACAGTATTTGGTTAAAACGACGAGGTTCACACCAGACTGAGTGGGGGAAATATCAAAGTGATTAGGTAAGAGAATAGCAAGGGGATCACGTCGATAGTGACGTGCCTTTGGTTTACCCATGGACCATGCCTCGCACTTGGAAAGCCCATGGTTATGTCATTTAGTTACCAAGATGGGCCTCAGCTAGGCATCGGCTAGCTCGTTCGGGGTATAATCACTTGAGAGATCTTCAATTGCGAATTGAATCGAAGGATTTAAGAGCCACTTGTTGGAGAAACATTTCTAGGAATTTTAATGATTTTAAAACAATTGTTGATATAATATCTATTGTGATAAGTACAGATATTCATGATGATGTGTCTAAGGATCTGTGATGATGTTCATGATTGCTTTAGAATTCAGCTTGAGCCAGCCATCATGATGAAGATCTTGATGAGAAATGGACAAATTAAATATGACATTTTGTTAATGAGAATTTGGTGAATCCATTATCATTTGTTTAATATCAGGAGGTGGTAGCTGATTTGCCCAGTTACTTCATTGGAAATAAGATTACAAGTCAACTTCGTATAAAAATCTGTCTGTAGACATTATCAATTGAATGGTGTTAATCTGTTCATGATGATTTTGAGTAACAGATGTGACTTCGTTAAATCATTGATGATGGGGGTTTAACATTCTTGTGAGGATGATCTTTAGAGATTAACAATATAGCCGTTGGCAATTGGAATAATGCAGCAGAAGAAGGGGAGAGATAATCAAAGAATTGCCAAGAACTTTGGACATGATTGTTAGAATAATTGGCGATGTGACAGCAATGGCTGAACCTGTTTTAAGAAACCTTGCTAATGTTCATGGAAAAAGATAGTATGGACAGTCTGGTTTCAAAAGCTTCCAATACTCCTAACAGCTCTCTACTCCTCAAGACAATCTCCAATAGGAAGTTTGAAAATCTCTATATAAGAGAGGATCGTTGGAGCCAAAAATGGTTTGGCGAAAATGTAAAGCTGAAAGTGTTTATTGCTGTATTCTTTCGGATCAAACAGTGTTTCCTTCTTACGAGGTTTGAGGAGCTTTTCGCTTTGTGTTCCTGCTGCATTGTGATCATGAGAAGATCAGTTTTACAAGTCTAATAGCAGTATCTGAGTCATGATAGGGTGGTCTATCATTTGATACGATAAATACTTGGTGATTGTAACTTGTCTTGGTGATTAATAGGGTGGTCTATCATTTGATACGATAATAGTGCATTCCGACCCAAGTTGCTGTTGTTAGTCTAAAAAGTAGACCTAATAGGCTTGCAGATAAAGAAGAACCATTAATATTTGCTATGTGTTATTTTTATCTGTTTGTTGCACATCAGCCTTGGGAGATCTTGATGTTATCTACTTCTCTTGATTCAGACTATTGAATGTTTTTTTTTTTTGGGTAACCGAGGTGTCCGGGCCAGCTTGCGCGCATCTCGACTATCCCTCGGGAGAGACTCGCAGCCAAGCCTCATGATGGTCTAACAAAGTGCTTGCGGCTGCAAGCAAAAGCAACATGGCAAGGCTACCTCACTCGCAGCAACAATGGCCTTGTCTAGATCTTGACGAGCTTAAGTGAGGGGCTTCACGACCCTCACTAGCAACCGGTGAGGACTTGATGACCCCTGCCTAGTGGAAAAATGGTAAAGAAGGAAAAAGAAAAGAAAATATAAAAAAAATCGAGAAAAATGTTAAAATTACTCATGTCAGCGTCAATTATGCCACACACAATGACCGAAAATGCAGCTAAATTTAGCCAAACAGACTCAATTGACAAAACATAAATGGTTTGAATCTCATTTAGCTCAATTAAAAGGCTTAGACATAAATCGATGTAAATGCAACGAGTTTATGACTTCTTTTGATAATTCCATCTTTCAGATTGCCTATAGAAAGTTGGGGTTGGAGTTGAGTCACTGAAGAGCGTGGAAGCGCCAATGGTGGGTCAACCAGAATTGGGCAGAAGTAGAAGGAGCCAATAATGTTCCCAGTAGCCTTGGCCCAAGCAACGAAGCAAGCGACTGTGATGAATTTGAAGTTAGAGACATCGTAGAGTTATGATCGTTGACCCTACATATGGAAAGATTGTAGTTGAAGTGGTCAGAGTGTTAGGGCTAACTAAGCAACCCTAGAAGGGAACATATGGGTTGTTTTAACGAATTTGAAGATTACGCGGAAATCAACATTATTCATCACAGTCGCTTGCTTCGTTGCTTGGGCCAAGGCTACTGGGAACATTATTGGCTCCTTCTACTTCTGCCCAATTCTGGTTGACCCACCATTGGCGCTTCCACGCTCTTCAGTGACTCGACTCCAACCCCAACTTTCTATAGGCAATCTGAAAGATGGAATTATCAAAAGAAGTCATAAACTCGTTGCATTTACATCGATTTATGTCTAAGCCTTTTAATTGAGCTAAATGAGATTCAAACCATTTATGTTTTGTCAATTGAGTCTGTTTGGCTAAATTTAGCTGCATTTTCGGTCATTGTGTGTGGCATAATTGACGCTGACATGAGTAATTTTAACATTTTTCTCGATTTTTTTTATATTTTCTTTTCTTTTTCTTTCTTTACCATTTTTCCACTAGGCAGGGGTCATCAAGTCCTCACCGGTTGCTAGTGAGGGTCGTGAAGCCCCTCACTTAGGCTCGTCAAGATCTAGACAAGGCCATTGTTGCTGCGAGTGAGGTAGCCTTGCCATGTTGCTTTTGCTTGCAGCCGCAAGCACTTTGTTAGACCATCGTGAGGCTTGGCTGCGAGCAAAGTCACCTCACTTGAATTTGGGTGAGGACAGCCTTGTTAAACATGAATGAAAGCGGCCATGGCCTCACTAGTTGCAGGCAAGTTCGTCTTTGCCTGTGGCCAAAGAGGCCATGGCAAGGCTATCCTTGCCTGCAACCACAATGGCCTCATCTAGATTTGGGCAAGGCTGGATCAGGATGGCAACCCTCACCATTGGCCAATGAGGGCATCCGGGCTGCAACTTGGAACACCTAGCCAGCCAAAGTAAAAAAAAAATGGTAAAGAAGGAAAAAGAAAAGAAAAAAAAATACTATGAAATATTGTTCATGTTAAGGACGACCATGCCATATTAGTAATGTTAGGTCAAAATTGATCAGATGGACTCATTTGAGAAAACATAAAAATGTTTAATACTCAATTGACACAATTAAAAAGTTAATGATTACACTGGTAAAAATGCAATAGGTTTAGCACTTTTGTGTAATTTTTTCAACCCAATATAAGATGCTATCTAAACTTTGGTTATTGATAATTAAGATGAGATCACTTATCAAAAAAGAAGAGTACTAAGTGTTAAGGGAGTACGTAGGTGGTGATTAATTAGCTCAACTTGCGTTGGTTCAACCTATATTGGTACCTAAATTTTGACTATTATGTAGGTTGATGATTGTATAAAAATTTTTAGGAATTAATTATTGGGATTGTAAGCAAAAATGTTTTAAACTTTGCATAATATATAGTTTTAAACATTCATGAGAGCATTAGCATTGGATTGGCATTGACAGGAACTAAAAGTAATCGCGCATACTTAGCCCTTACTCCAAGAATTTTCATTAAAACTTAGATCAGACTGAAATTTTCAGCACCTAATTTGGGATGGTTTGAGCTTTAATTAAAGTAAATTCAGCCTAAACCAGAAAGAACATGTGCAAATTGGCCCTTCGAGGACTTAATTGAAAAAACTTTCTAATTTTTGGGTCAAATTTGGAAAAACCAGAAATTTGAGGTCTTAATTACAAAAATTCAACTGATATATATACCTAATTATGCCTTTTCGGTGGACAATTATAATTTCATAAAGCACTTGAGAAAAGAAGACACCGGAGAGGCACGTGCAAGGAAAAGCCGACCATCTTCTTCCTGCTGCCGTTCGTCGCTCGACGTCAACCGCCATGCGACACCGCCTGCTGATTCGCCTGAGGATAGCCACTGCCTCCACGGTCAGCTTTGTGCCGCTTTCCCCTATCGCTCCATAGCCATCCATCTCTAACGTCGCCGTTGCCCCGTGGCCAATGGCCATCCCCGACATTGCTGTTCTCGTCACTCCACACCCAACCCACGCTTGCGACGCCGTCCACTGCTTGGTTGTGTTGGAGGATATGGTACGAATATAATTCAAATGAACTTCAATAGAACGTTTATTACAAACTGAGGCAATTACAACTTTGAAAAGATACAAAAAAACTGAGGCCTGTATAGAAACAATCTCCTTAAAACAGATTCGTCCCCTCTAGTACACATGAGGATAGCTCCAGTACATGTGAGGCAACGTGGATGTCTGTCTCCTAGGATACGGCGGTTGACAACCAAGAAGAATAGAACTTCTAAGGTTTCAGCGAACTTGAACAACTTCGGCCCTGAACACTCTCTAAAAAACGAAATCTATGCAATTTTCTTATGAAGAGGATGTAAAAAGTTATGCATTACCTCGAGCAAGAAGGAATGAAAGAATATAAATAATGTGGAGAGACTTATCGATTTCCAACCAAACTCATCCAGTATCCGATAAGGTTGTTTGGGAGTTTAAATGTTATCGTAAATAAGCAAAACTAAATGCTGAATAAACAACCATCATAAATTAGCAAGATTTAATGCCGATTAACAACCGTAGCAACTTAATTCGGAACCTCTAGTTACAATAAGATAGATTAAATTGCCATTTAATCTCCATCTAGCAGATAAAGACTCTTCAGTTTCTCTAGAATGTTGCACGTTCTGACATTCTGAGTTACCGGAACGAACTGGTTAGAACGTTTTATATAGTCAGACCGCCGTTACAAAATACACGACATAGTATACAAAGAAAGCAAAAAATGGCTTGACACTAATCCCACTTTTCGGGGGTTGCATTCGTGTACACAGGTTGCACGCTTGCGCCCAAGTTCAGGTTCGACGGGAACCGAATTCGCACCCTCCCTAAGCACGCATGCGAGGCATAGTACATGTGATATTATGTTAACACTCTAAAGGAGTGTAATTACATATAAAACACTTCAAAGCCTTCATTCTATTTTATGTGGGACAAGTGTTTCTACACTTTCCACTCAAAATTGCTTTTCCACAAGTGGGACCCACATCCCGTTAACGTTTTGTTTGTGAGAAACAATTTCTCATTCACTCTTTTCTTCCCAAAATCCAACAGGTTGTCCACGAGTTACCGCCAAGCCGCATGTCCGACGCTTGCCCAAGCCATTCACCCTTGAGCAACTCGCAATCACTGCTACTTTGCACGTTGCTCTGCCAATCACCTTCGTGACGCGCCGCCTACTAGGACTTGTCATTTCGAGTTGCTACCATCATGCCCTGCCGTACTCGCCTACCGCTGCTATTCGTGCCGCTCTGCCGCTGCTTGCCTTGCTGCCATTGCTAAGCCGAGTCGCTGCTGTTCTCCTTTGCTGGTCCACCACTGATCGCCGTTAGCCCGCCACAAGCCGGTCCGTTGTGGGTGTCTGTCACACTTGACTCCCTCTGCCATTAGTGGTCGTCGTCAACTCCTTTGTCATTCAAAATTCAGGAAATAATATCCACGAGTTATTCGAATTATACAATAATCTTATTTTGATTTAATTTCAATAACATGCTGATTTTATGTCCTAATTTAGGTATTGAATAGTCCAATTAGATAATTAGGTTTTGCACAAAAATTCTATCCGCAAAAAATTTAGATGCAGCTTTTAAATTTGGAAAGAAAATTTTCAATTTGACAATGTGTCTCGGATCACAGGATCGATCTCTATCTTAAGATCTGACTCATGAAAAAACGTAAAATCTTCCGTACCACCCACCACCGTGTGGGACGAGTCTTTGTTTACTAATTTATCTGGTTTCATTCCTAGGATAAAATATAAATACTTCCATATTTCACAAATACAATTACAAAAATTTATTTTTTAGGCTCTATTCAGTTCATGAAAAATAACTTCCAGAAAAATATTTTCTGAATTTTTCGATGTTCATTTTAGGGGAAACAAAAAAATCAAGGAAAGTATTTTCCATCAATGAAAAAAACACATTCAAAAGTGGGGATAATGTTTTCTTTTTTTTGAAAGGGGAAAATATTTTCCGTATGCTTCATTTACCTTTAAATATTGCTACATTTAATAGCGTGCCTTGACTTCGCTTGAGATCAATGAGTCGGCAGCCTTTGGCTAATGAACAACTGAAAATATTATTATTTTTCAGGGAAATGATTTCTTGAGAAATATTTTCTAGAAATGCTATATTTTTTGTGAAATAAACAGAGCCTTAGAATATATTAGAGATCATTTCAAGTTTAGAATCCATGCTTAGAATAGGCCGTTTATTTATTCTGAATTTCAAGTGACATAAAAATAAAAAATCATCATACACATCTCATATAATTTAGCTGCATTATCATAACATTAGCGCATGCATTGCATTAGAATTAAATGTTCAGGTTTGTGTAATTTATTTTGCATGTCAAATAAGTTCGTCATAAATTATGTCATTATATGTGCATATCATATTGCATGTCCTGTTTGCACGTGCCATTCCGCATGTCATGGTTTCACATGTCATATTACATCTTCCCTTTAATAGATGCGTCAGGTGTCATGTTCATTTTAATTATTCTTACATGTCGCACAAACTCATGTTAGGTCTAATAATTGAATTTATTTTGATTAATGTCATTAATTTTAGTTAATCATTTAGGATTGCATGCTAGGTTTATTTAATCATTAGTCATGTCATGTAACATGTTTGCATATTAGTTAGTTTTAAAAAAATTGCATGTCATTTAGGGATTGCATGCTATATTAAATCCATTAGAATTTCAAGTCATATATGTTGCATGTTAGGAATTGCATTACATTCAATAATATTGTGCTTGCCCATATTGCATGTCATTAGAGTTAGATAATTTAAATAAATGCCATCCATGGTAAGCTATTCCAAACATATCATTGCTAGCATAGTTCATTTAGCATAATTGCGTAATTCATGCATTGTATTTCATTGCATTACATTTAAATAAAGTAAAAATCCAAAAAGAATCATTGTTTGCTAATGCGGGTTAGTAGAAACCATATTAGGGTAATTGATTGATTTTTTTAGTAACTTTGCAGATGCTTGTGTTACTTTCAACATTAGTCCACACTTCCTTACCTTTATAATTTATTTAACGCTTTCATTATAGAGTGTTAAATAATGTTTATGCACCCACATGATCATCTCAACTATTAGGTGGCTAGAATTAAAATTGATCCAAACTATATGCCAAAGCATTTTCATGAAATAAAATGTACTGAAATGGCGTTAGAATAATATAGTATAATCAAGTCTCCGATCCCAAACTCCTTACTTTGTAGATGTAAAGTATTCATCTCAATACTTTATATGAATTTCTAATCAACCCATCATGAATAAATTAGTAACAACTCCTAATTAAAATTTTTGCATGCTAAGGACTTAAACCTTAAGGTGTGAAGTGATAAAAGCTTGGAAAAATCCGAGTTAGGTTTAGTCTTAATAATCCATTAGCCAACCTCCTAGGTGGTGCATCATCCAAGGAGGTCGCGACAAGCTATTTAGTCTAAAACCATTTAATTCCTTAACAAAGCGATTGGGCCACTCTGCATCGTTTGGACTAGTCTTACCATCTTCACCTATTCTAAAAAAGCTTTGTTTTTCTTCTAGCATAGAGGCAATATCGTCATTAACATGCCCAAATAGATTTTCCATGTTTAGAATAGGATAAAATTGTCATATATGCATAAATTGCTAATCAAATTAAATAAAAAAAGAGGGCAAATATGGTTACCCCAAGTGTAAAACCATAGATCGACACAACAACATATAAGTATGAATAAGTTTCTCATATTGTTAACCAATACGTAACTAAAACAAAAGACTCTGATTTCAGTTATAATTAAGTCCATATTTAAATTTTTGGGACTAGCTATTTTTTGGTGACTTATTTTATTTTATTTTCCAAAGGGAAACCGATTTTTCCTTTTGCAAAATGGCAGCCGTGTGGCTTATAACTATGTGATTACTTGCATGAGTAATTACCAACATCTAATCATGCAATTTTATCCTTTGATCATTCCTACCAAAGGAGAAAGGAAATCTGCTTTGGATAAAGTTCAATTAGGACATTATGTGAGCCCTTATTTGTGCACATAGAAATAGCAATAAAATAAATAAATCGCTTGTGTTGTTAACCACTACATTACCAAAACAAAACAACTCTCTGATTTCGGTTCTAATTAAGCACATACTTATATTTTTGGGACTAGTTATTTTTTGGGTAATTGTTTTGAAATAAACAGTGCAGAAGATGTACTTGAATGCTTTTGTGGAAATGTAAAAAATTAAGTTTTCAGTACCTAAATCCTATCTAAAATAAAGAACAGAATCAAAGAGTAGAGAGAGAAGATCAAACACAAGAATTATAGTGGTTCGGCTTTGGTTAAGCCTATGTCTACTTTCCCGCGGTGATAGCTTATTGGCTAGAGTTCGCTGTGAATCAAAAGAGTTACAATCTTAAAGTCTAAGCTTCTCTGCTTCACACTTACGAAACTCGTATGATTCACTCTTTTGAGTACAATGAATGTGCTCTATCAATTGATCAAGCTTAAACATATTCAAACTTTAGGAAATAACTCTCATACATCTTTTACAACACGACTAGAGACAACTCCCTTAAATACTCCTTTAGCCTTCACGATTGGTGGCACCTTCTAAAAGAGTTCTTCCAATCTACCCATTGGACAAAATAAGTCAGGAGATCTTAAGCTATATATAGATCATATTGAGAGTTTGTCAATTTGATCGCCCATACAAACAGAATCTTCAGTTTCCAAAAGTAAATACTTGCTTAAAGTGCTCGAGTAGCTGTCGATCAATTTATTCCATAATAGCCGAGATAATCAATCAGATTAGAAAGCTGTCTAAGATCCAATCAAATCATAGAGATAAACTACTTGGATCACCGCGGAATAAGATGTATAAGAAAGCTAAAGTTTGATAACCATCATACTATGCTTCTCAGACTGTCCACAATCTGACATTTTCCAGACGATACATGAATCGGAATGAAACAAGTTTTGTCATTTTCAAAATACCATAAGGAGTTTTTCTGACAATCTCCCCCTTTTTTGATTATGACAAAATCATCCTGTAGATTTGATAAAACATGTTGCATGTAGCAAAAAATAAAACCACAACAAAGATTAGTCTGACAAACAATTCATAGTATAACAAACTTAATTCAGATTCAATCAAAAAACTTAACTCCAATAAAAAATTCAAACCAAAGTCAAGTATTAACAAAAAGTCAAGAGTAAAGACATTAAAATTTGAAAAAAAAAATCTAAACTCTTTTCAAATATGCTCTTCTCCCCCTTTTTAACATCAACAAAAAAACTCAAGGAAGACAAGGTGCTCTAACAAGAGTCAAGGAATTCAAAGACTACACGGTCTGCTCCAATCTATGGGTATTGGATATTCCTTTTGTCTAAGGCTGTTCTGAGATGATTTGAGTCTCTTCAGACAAGTTAGACTGTGTAAAGTCTGATAACATCTCTAGTTCTTCAAGATAAAATTTATCAAACAAACTATATCCAGTCTCCTGGAGCTTCACATGCATAGATTCCTCCACCGTTTGTGCCCTTTTATTGTAAATCATGTATGCTTTGCTAGTTGAAGAATAGCTCAGAAAAATACATTCATCTGATTTTTCATCAAACTTCCCAATATGATCATGTGCATTCTTGAGAATAAAACATTTGCAACCAAACACATGAAAGTAAGAAACATTTGATTTTTTATCCTTGTAAATCTCATATGGAGTCTTTTCCAAAGTTGTTCTTAGGAAAACTCTATTGATAATGTAACAAGCAATGGAAACAGCTTCTGCCCAAAATCGTGAAGAAATGTTACTACCTATCAACAACGTTCTGGCTATTTTTTGCAAGGACCTATGCTTTCTTTCAACTACCTCATTCTATTGTGGAGTATACGAAGAAGAGAAAACATGTTGAATACCAAAATCATCACAAAACTTTGTAAAGTCTTGATTCTCAAACTCACCTCTATAATTAGAACGTATACTTGTTATAACTTAACCTTTCTCGTTCTGAACTTTCTTAGCAAATTTAGAAAAGTATGTAAAAGTCTCAGACTTACTTGCCAATAAATGTACCCATGTAAACTGAGAAAAGTCATCTACTATAACTAGACATTATCTTTTGCCACAAATACTTTGAGTACGAGTTGGTCCAAAAAGATTCATATGGAGGAGCTGCAAAAAAAGAATTATAGAAACTTGATTTTTTTGGTTTGAAGGAACTCTTGACCTGTTTACCTAAGGCACAAGTAGTACAAGAGTCTGTTTTTTGAAATGCCAACTTAGGAAGTCCACTAATAAGCTATTTTGAAGAGATCTTGGCTATTTACTTCATATTAGCATGTCCAAGCCTTCTATGCCAAAGATTTGCTTCATCATGTAGAGAAATAAGACACTGCGAATTTTTCAGGTTTACATCCAAAAGATAGATATTAACATGTCTACGTCTAGTGAAAAATTGAGAACTGTCTTTACTTGAAACATAACAAACACCTTCTTAGAAATTGATTCTATAACCTGTGTCACATAGTTGACTAATACTCATCAAATTGTAATTTAGTCTTTTTACCAGAGACACATTTTTGATAGTCAAATTCCAATCTTTATAGTTCCAAATCCAACAATCTTCCTTTGCTATTTCCTCCATTTGTTCTCTTTGAACTTATGAAACAACTAGAATCACCGTCATATGCCTCGATCCACTATCTACCACTTTGTTTTGTTCTTGAACGTAACTTGTGAAAAATAGAGCACTTATGTTTTCTTTGGTACCTAGATTTTCTTTGGTCCATTAATGTTAGCACAAAACAAGGACTTCTCCTAGTGTCTTTTCACTGGTCTCCATATCTTAGGAAAATCTCTCTTGAGATGTTCTGAGCTATTGCAAGTGGAGTACTTAAGAGCTTCTCTCTCAACATGTTTTACAAACATTTTTCTAAAATGATTTCCATAAACCTTTTTGGAGGTTCTATGTTTGAGTCTCTGCTTAACCTTTGGAAATCAATTAAAGGAATAGTTTTAGAAGTCATACCCAAACCTTCTTTATTATAACAAGGTCTTTGAACATAAAGAAATTTCTCCAATTTTTTAGAACCAATAAAAACTATTTTGAAATACTAGAAATTATCAGCATGCAAACAAACATTTTATTTTTCAAGAGAATTGGACTTTTCTTTTGACACCACAAACTCTTCATTCAGACTTTCAAAATTTTCTTTCTAAGAAGTTTTATGTTGTTTGAGTCTCGAATTCTCATTCTTTAGCTCAGAAACTCTCTTTAGAGATGACTCTAGATTAGAACATAATTGATCTATATAGTTAGCAACCTTAACAGGAATTCTAAAATTACTAACTTGATTATTTTGGTCTTCGTCTGAATTAGAGTCTGAGTCTGTCAGGGCCTTGTCTCGCCCCTCCCTTGGGCACGTGACAGACCCCTATTATCTTCTCCATTTTACTCCTGGAAATAGGCGACATCACTCTTCTTAAATATCAGAGTTGCAACAATTAGTGGAAGCGAGGTAACTAACACAAATTACAACCCTTCTTAAGAATATACATAACCATCGGTCATCCATTAATAACCGTTCAAACTTACATAATCCTTTATACAACACCACACCAAGTACATCAAAACACGACCGGTCCACAAGACACTTCCCAAAAGAGAACAATCGGAAGAGAGGCCTCAACTCGCACCCATACAACCAAAATACATCAAGCAGGGAAAAATGGGGTGTACAACAAAAGAGACTGAGGAAAGCCTACCCCTATTGAGTAGTCTAAGTCAAGAGACCTAGGGGTCGATCACACTATCATCTTGAGGGTCCTCGGTTCCAAGATCAGGGTTATAATAATCATAATATCCCTCTGGCGCCTTGTCATAATTTATATGGAAGACTAGCGGGCCTCCAATCTTGCCCTCATAGCGCTTGATGTGTTGGTGGCGTATCCATCTTCGGGTGATAGGCTCCCAATCCCATTCGGTAGTCTTTTGCATTTCTATGACTCTCCATGAGTCAGTCTCGTACCTATCAACAATCCCACCTCTATCTTTCGACTTCGGCGGCCAGACTCAGTCGTCTTGGAGTCATAACTCCTCAAATTCTTGGAATCAGTCCCAGACCCACTGCGCGAACCCCTCCATGTCTATCTCTTCCTGTAGCTCATCCTCTGGGTCCTCCATTGGCTCCTCCTCCTCTTCCAGTTCCTCCAAGTCCATCGATTTCTCCCCCGGGTCCATAACCAGTATTTGAGATGGTTAGTTGTAGTGGGGTGAGAAATTGAAATATCCCAGTGAGCGAACCCTAACCCCAAACTAGGAACGTTACTGCCCTAGGGTCCTTATGGTCTCTTGCCCTACAATATCACACTCCTTACACCTAACTTTTACCTAGAGTTGAATACACTCCATTCTTCCAATAGACTCAAGCACTCTTCAAATCTCAATTATTTAACTATGAGTCGATCAGTTCTTGATCGGGACTTGGTACTAAACCTAACACACCTATTGAATTAGCATCAACCACCATTGCGAAACCCATCGAACAAATAAATAAATAATTAATTAAATAACAGCTAAATAAATAACTAAATGCCATAATGAAATACGCATCTTTAAGTAGATAATCGCATAATTAAGAGTGTAAGACCGTCTAAAACTGGCTTGAGACCCTAAATAAGCCTTCACGGCTCACATCACTTACCTAATTCAATGACCATCACCAACCAATCTACCGGCGGTATTAGACTACCTTGTGCACCTACCGCCATAACACCAACAATACGGGCTTGATGGCCACCCAAACAACTTAACCAATCATCACAACATTGATAACCTACTAACGCTACCACCAACTTAATTTATCCAGACAACTCAACTAAATCATCCAACTAATAAATCATTCAAGCTTAGACCACTAAAACAATAGAATGCCTAGCGAAGGTTTGGGATCCACTCACTTTAAAATTGGGTCCGCAAAATGATGAGTGGCGATGAACTAAGGCGACCAGATCTGTGGGTAGCGGTGACGGGCGACAGGACAGCCTCAATTTCACAAACGGCTAGGACAGACTTGGATTGCTAATTGGGTCAGGTTCTCGGGTCACAAACAGCTTCGCCAGTTTGGGAGCTCAATTCTCTCCCCTCGAGTCGAATCGAATCTGGAGATCGGCTGGGCTTTGAAGAGGACTCCGAGACGGTTCGAACTTGGGTCGTGGAGTCGTCAACGGTGGCTAGATCTGCGAGTAATCACCCTATGAAGCCGCCGGTCGGTGAGCTGGAAATCTGGGAAAAGGGGCAGAATTTTTGAGCTTCAATCCGTGATATCGAGACTAAATCAGTGGAAACCAATGCTTGATCTAGGTTAAGGGAGTGTCTAGAACCTATTGGTGGCCTTGATTTTGAATGGGTACCCCCAAAGTGGCCGGAATTCCATATCTAGGGTTCTACGACTCGGTTTGGGGCAAACCGAGTTCGATATAAAAAATCAACTATTCAAGGTTAAATTAATCCAATCAAAAGAAATAGCTATGTTCAAGGAGCTCCTAGGAGTCCAAATCAAGCAAGGGTACGAGCCTTATATCTAAAAATCGAGAGAAATCGAGAGGAGGGGGCTCGACTAGCTTACCGTGAAGTAGGGGGAAAGCTTGCCGTGTGGCCTTATTTCGGGGTTTCCGGTGGCGTCACAAGCGAGGGGACGGCATAGGCTGGTCATAACTTGGAGAGGAAGTACAGGGCAGTCTGCAGTCGTCGAAAAAGAGAAGTTTGGTGAAGTGAGCGAGGAGTTCTTGACGGTTGTAGGGGCTTCATGAGGCAGTTCAGTGGGTATGGGTGATCCAACGATCAGAGTCGTCGGGGCATCACCGTCAGCCATCCGCTCCCGACAGGACTGGGGGAGGCTTTTTAGCCTCTACATGTGGCTAGCCAGAAATAGGCTGGCCGACAGGACGGCTACGCACGTGCCTGCGACGTGCTCGGTCTATTGCCAATGAGAAGCCGAAGGGGAAAAGGGGGTGGGCCGGTTTTGCGCGGCTGGGCCGGATCTAGGCGGTCCCTAGGCCAGGTCTTGCGCGTGCCGGGCCGGGTCTCGGGTCAGTCTCGGTCAGAGTAATAAAATAATATTTTCTACTAAATAAATAATATAAAAATAATTAAATAAAAACTAAAAATTCGAGAAAATTCCCAAAAATTCAGAAAAGCTTCCCAAAAATAGAACTAAGTATTTTTGAGCAACGGAGCTTTTAAATAGAATTTTAGGGGGTCCAAAACTAATTTCTACTAATTTCCATATCTAAATTGAAATTAGAAAATCCCTTGGGAAAATTCCCGGGGCCCTACGGCTACAGTCTAGACCTTCGTATTTTTATGATAAGCCCCAAGGAAGGTCGGGACACGGTTGTTACAGAGTCTCTATCAGAGTATGAGTCTGATCGTGTTATCAAGCAAATCTTTACATACTCATCATCACTATTTTCACACTCAATATCACTCAATGCCTTAGCTTTAAGTGCCTTCTTGTTCTTTTCATATTTTCTATTGTTTTCTTTGAGTAGAGGGTAGTCTAGTTTAATGTGTCATTTGTTTTTGCAATTGAAACAAGTCAGCTTACTGTAAATGTCTCTATCATCAGCTTGTTTCTTCTTGAAGCTCCGAGAGTTGGAGTTCTTCCAATTGGACTTTCTCCCATTTCTATTGAACTTTTTGAACTTCTTAATAAAGAGAGAAAGTTCCTCATAATCTAAATAATCGTCTGAACATGCATCATCAGAATCAATATTATATTTCAAAACAATGGATTTCGCACCTCTTGGGTCTTCATCTTCATTCAATATTTCCACTTCATAGGACTAAAGTATTCCTACAAGTTCATCTACAAAAAATGTTTGAATTTTATGAGTTTCTCTAATTGAAGTCTTGATATGGTTCCATTCTTGAGATATACCACGCAACAATTTATTAACCTTCATTCGTCCATAAATCGAATGGCCATGTTAAGCTAATCAATTTACTATCTCTATAAACCTGCTGAACATGTTAGAAATGGTTTCACCATGTCTTATCTTAAAAGCTTCATATTGCCCAAGCAATATATTGATCCTTGTCTCTTTGACTCGATCGGTTCTTTTATATATAATATTGAGTTTGTTCTAGATTTCCTTTACTGTTTCACATGAAGATATATGATTATATTTAGTAAGTGATAAAGCAAAGTATAAAGAATAAACAGCCTTAGCGTCAACAGCCTATCTCTTGGTGAGTTCAGCTTGTGGCATTTCTCTGGCATTTGTAATATCTTCTTCTTCAGCTCTAGGATTTATTCTTTGGTCAACCACTTCCCATTCCAGAGGACCCTTTGATCTTAGGAAAGTATTCATTTTATTCTTCCAGACGCTATATTTCTTTCCATCAAAATAAGGAGGTCTGGTGTGACTCTATGCTTCCATCAATCCTGGAGCAACTGCACTGGCCATAGATCTTTTAGCTTAGAAGTCAAACACTTCAGTAAACAAGCAATCCGACTCCGATACCAATTGAAATAAAACAATGCATAAGATGTACATGAACGCTTTTGCGGAAATGTAAAGAATTAAGCTTTCAGTACTTGAATTCTATATAAAATAAAGAACAGAATCAGAGAGTAGAGAGAGAAGATCAAACACAAGAATTATAATGGTTCGGCTTTGGTTAAGCATATGTCCACTCTCTCATGACGACATTTTATTTGCTGGAGTTCACTGTGAATCAAAAGAGTTACAATCTTAAGATTTAAGCTTTTCTACTTCATACTCACGAAGCTCACATGATTCTCTCTTTTGAGTACAATGAATGTGCTATATCAATTGATCAACCTTAAATAGATTCAGACTTTATGAAAATAGCTACGACTAGAGATAACTCCTTTAAATACTCATTCAACCTTCATGACCTTTGGCACATTCCAAAGGAGTTCTTCCAATCTACCCATTGGACAGAATAAGCCAGGAGATCTCGAGCCATATATAGATCATACTGAGAGTCCATCAATCCTGGTCGCTCATACAAACAGGATCTTCAGTTTTCAAAAGTGAATACTTATATAAAGTGCTCGAGTAGTTGTTGATCAATTTATTTTATAATAACCGAGATAATCAATCATATCAAAAAGCTGTCTAAGATCCAATCAAATCATAGAGATAAAATTACTTGGATAAAATTAAAGTCTGATAACCATTAGACTATGCTTCTCAGACTGTCCACAGTCTGACATCTTCTAGACGGTACATGAATTAGACTGAAACAAGTTTTTTCATTTTCAAAATACCATATGGGTTTCCTCTGACATGTTTTAATTTTATACCCCAAAGGGACGCCTGTTTTCCCTTTTGCGAAGTAGTAGTCGTGTGGCTTATAACTTTATGATTACTTGCATGCGTAATTGTTAACATCCAATCATGCAATTTTATCTTTGATAATTCCTACCAAAAAGAGAAAGGAAATCAACTTTGGATAAAGTTCAATTAAGATATTATGTGAGCCCTTCTTTGTGCACATAGAAACATCAATAAAATAAATAAGTTGGTCATCTTGTTAACCATTTCTCTGATTCAAATTCTAATTAAGCAAATGATTAAGTTTTTGGGACTAGTTTTTTTTTTTTGGTGATTTTTTATCCGTGCACCTGCTTTACTTTTGCAAAGAGGCTTATACCTGCCTGTGTACTTGTTTAAACATGCAATTTTTTCCTATGACTCCCCAAAAGAGAAAGGAAATAAAGACATTATGTGAGCACTTCTTTGTGCACCTATAATTGGCAATGAAATAAAGAAGTTATTGTTAACCAATTTATTACCAAAACTGCAAGTTCTCTGAGTATAGTTTTAATTAGGCACATAATGCAGTTTCTCCTTAAGAGCCTTCCCGATTGAACTGACCCATCTACAGTCAATGAGACAGGTTATATATCAGACCAAACATCATTGTCCCTTGCTTTTAGAGGTCTCAGCTCAGTGCAATTCTTCAGAAACCCTCTAAGATCTGGTGAGTCCCTCTTATAACCATCCCCATTACTGACCAAGTGTGTCATGTGCTTGATTTTTTTCTTTTTTCATTGTCTCAATCTGTATAGATGGTTTGTTACAACGGAACAGTAATGCATCAATGACCTGTTCATTTAAGCAGACAATTTTTTTATGTCATTGTCTCTTCAACTCTTTGTAATTGAGGTTCGGTTTTCTTATTCTTCCCATTTCTTAGTCATGCATTAACAATCCAGAGAGCATGATTTAGTATACTTACAATGGGAGGTGTCATTCGAAATTCGGAAGACGATGTTTGTATCAAACAAAGGGAGAAAAATGGCTATGCTTCACATAAAAAAAGGAAAGAGTTGATAAGTTTTCCATGTAACTTTTTTTGATCTGATAGTACTCTGCTTCTTTTTTTCCCCTCCGTTTTTTTAAATGAAAATGAGAATTTAACAATCTATTAATTGCAATTTGTGCTCTTTGGCGGTATCAATCACTTCCTTCACTTGACATACCAGGTATTGTTTTTCCCCTTTATTCCTTATTCTCATTCGTGTGCAATGAGGGCGAACCTGTCTAAGTTCCTTTCCTTTTATTTTGATTTCTTACATGGTAGTCATGAAATCCATTCATGGAGCTCCAGAGTCGAACAAGCCAAAGGTTGTATTTATCATGGGAGCAACAGGAACCGGAAAATCCAAGCTCTCAATCGACCTCGCGGTGCACTTTCAAACTGAGGTCATCAATTCCGACAAAATCCAGGTGTACAAGGGACTCAGTGTCGTCACCAACAAGATCACCGAGCTCGAGCGTCGAGGCGTGCCGCACCACCTCTTAGGAGTGATTGACGACCCCGACGTCGACTTCTCGGCGCATGACTTTTGTCGCGATGCGTTGATCGTCATCAAGCAGATAACAGACCGTGGGCGTGCCGCAATCATTGCTGGGGGATCGAACTCCTTCATCCAGCTGCTCGTGGAGGACCCGACATATAATTTCAGGTCCATTTATGATTGCTTTTTCGTCTGGTTGGACGTGTCGCCGCCTGTCTTGAATGCACGGGTGTCGAAACGGGTGGACGAGATGGTTGCCGCAGGCCTAATCGATGAGGTCCGAAGCATGTTTGTCCCGCAAGCCGACTACTCCCGTGGCATTCGCCGTGCGATTGGAGTCCCAGAGTTGGACCGTTTCCTGAGAGTCGAGAATCGCATGATCGGTGACGAGAAACCGAAGGAGGTTTTACTCGATGAGGCCATCAACGAGATCAAGGTCAACACTTATGATTTAAGTTGTCGCCAAGTGGAGAAGATCCGGGGGCTTATCGAAGAGTGTGGGTGGAACATCCACCGCATCGATGCGACTGGGGTCTTCAAGAGTCAAGGGAAAGATGTCGACAAGGCATGGGAGAGTCTGGTGTTGGGGCCAAGCTTGGCAATGGTGGGAGATTTCCTCAAAGGCCCTGAGAAACCATTTGTTATGCCCAACCAATTTCTCGCAGCCTTTCCTCAAGTTCGGGTGGACAAGAAGGGGACTAATTAGATTGTGATACAATATTATCGTCATCACCGGGATCATTTCCATTCGAGTACAAGTTATCTGTGTCGCCTTATATACAAGAGCTTTTAGTTTCCCTTACAATTGGCTATCACATGTCTCTAATAAAGTTTTGAGATCTTATCTCCCTACTTCCCATTAAGCTTATGTATCTTAGAATGTATCATAGTCTTCTGAAACTTTATTTAGGGGGGGGGGGGGGGGGGGGGGGAGAACACCAAAAGTGCCAAAACTTGTGTACGACGCTCACTTCAGTGCCCCTTTTTCAAAAAAATCAAAAATTTCAACGCCAATTCACCGGAAATTTGATGAGCGACCAAGTTGAGGCCAAATTCGAGCAAATTAGGAAACATAGAAGGTAGAGACTGGTTGAGCTTTGATTATGACTCACTCATGAACATTTTATAACTAGTGGCAATCGTTGAGGCAGCTGGAGATGCCGTAGGTGGCTCGATGAAAGTGTTTGGCCGGAGTTTCGGGTCTGGGAGGAGTAATTGAACGACGGAGCGAAATTCTCCAAAATGGAGAAATGTCAACGGCCAAAACCGGTGGTGATGTGTTCAGGAGAGGCTCAAGAATCTTTTTCAATTAGTGGCCATGGCTAGAAACTCCAAAATCTTGAGATATGGCCATAAACCTCAATTGGGTGCACAAAACGAGTAATAGAGCTTTCCAGCAAACTTCAATATCCTTCAAGACCAAATCGATCGTGTCCAAGGGCTTTGATGCATTCTAGAGATGTCAAGAAACATAGTGATGTCCTCGGTTTCACATGGGCATCCCTGAATTTCTCCAATTTAGTGTTTTTCTCTCCTTGCTCATGAAATAGGGGCTCTCCCTGATTGAAATAACTTTTGGCAAGATTCCAGCGACTCGACGGCGAAGATAGGCGGCGCATTGGCTTAGGAAGGTGCAGAAATGAGTTATATTTCGATTGGTGGTGGTGGGTGGCTGCGGGTCAATGTAGAATGGCTTCAATTTGCTCGAAATTCTAGCCAAACTTCACGAAAAGCCAAAATCTATTTTTTGAAAAGTATTTTTTTATTATTAAAAATGTTGACATGACACTTTTTGGCCGGAATTTTCATCGTCGGCACTTAAAAGATCTTTTGTTGCTGGAATTGGTATTGAAATGAGCATTTTGAAATTTTTGACACTGAAGTGAGCAGTATACGCAAATTTTGGCATTTATAGTGTTCTTCTCCTAGGAACAACCTTATTCTGCCCTATAAGTGAGATTTATGAAGGTTTTACAGTAATCTATCTTGAGAGATCAAATCGAAAGCTAGATTCGCTCTTCAGTTAACTAAATATCTAACTTACTTCAGGTGATTAGGCCATAAATTTGACTTGTTCAATGTTTACAATCGAGGTTTTGACGCTCTCAAAAGTGAGAGATAAGTTCATGTCAATGGCCTGAGATTATTTATTAATGGGAGAATCAACTATCCATAAGGATAATCAGGATGGTAGCTAGAAAGGAAGATATCTAAAGATCCATTGACATTAGGGTTCAACGCATGGCCTCTTTATTTAAGTATATTTTTAGTTAATGGTTTGATCGGATGTTTCTAGAGGCAAAGCAACTGATGCTGTACACGACTTTATTACAGTTATTATAACATAGACAGTATAGACATTGAATGTCAGTGATGGAGGGTGGATGAATTTGTTTTCCACCTTAAGAAATAAAGGTGAAAGTACACGACTGGAGATTATTAAATGTTTATTTTCATTTTGACACCCAAATTTTGATGACTCATTTACTTATTAGTTGCAGAGGAAATTAATTTGATCGGTCCTAACCCCTACACAAAATAATTGGTTAAATTACATATAGTTATTAGGAGTATTTTGCATTAATTAATTGGTAAACCCATAATATTTGCATTTAAATTGGATCTGCATCAGATGGATTCAAGTAGTCTTTAATCTTAATTTAGTAAGTCCATAAGGACAAGAATAGAGTTAAGCTCATTCGAATCTTCTGACATGATGTCGGACAATCTGGTGGTGACATTAAATGGGAGCTGTCTGACATTAAAATGGGGCCGTCTGATCTTGGACGACCCCCATTTAATAGGGGGAGTTTTTTTTTTCCTGGGGAAATTTTTGTTTTGGGAAAAAAGTTATTTTATTTCAACCGTCTAATCTGAATCGAGAGAAGGAGAGTATGGAAAAGAGTAGAGCCCCCAGCCGAGTTCCCTCATGACCGTGTCCTCCATTGCACTTCACGCCACCTGCCGCCACCTCTCCAGCCACGGTTGCTGCCTATCACCATCGCTTGCTTCCTTGCCGGGACAACTCTATCCTTGCTGCGGTTTCCTCCAGTGAAGCAGCCGCCTCACGAATAATTTAGCTGCCCAACCAATCGCGGCCCTATGCATCGTCGCTGCTCTCCATCACGCGAGCTCTAGTCCCTGATCCATCTGCCAAGAAAGCGGCTGCACTGATTCCATCCGCCAATCACCGCTTCACCGTCGTCTGCACCATCGCTGCAACGACGCCAATTCGGCTGCTGCCCCGCCACGCCATGCCAATGATGAGTAGCCCAGTTTTCAGCGATCGACGAAGAGCCTGAGTCTTGCTGCTCTGCACGGCGAAGTTGCTGTTCTCTCGTCGGTCCTGTCGTTGCCTGTCACCGGGCCGCGCGTCCCCAGTAGCCCCTCCTCAATGACCGAGAGTCCCTCAGCGCCAATCCGAGAATGACCGTCGCCGGCCGCAGCCAGCTCCACCGTTGGTCCGTGTTTTGGAGGCAAGTCTGATTTTCTCGAACAAAATCTGAATTCTATCTTTTATTGCCTGATTTAAAGTTATCATGATCTAACTTTAATTTTTGAGGTTTTAGGCATATCCAAGTTGTAAAACTTTCCTATTTTGAACCATGCATGAAATCAATAATTTGATTTTTAAGCAATAAGATTGGGTTATGGATTGCATGAAATCGGTTATTCAATCTTCGGGCATTACGATTGGGTTGTCGGTTGATCCGTTTCCAATTTTGAATTGAATGGATGTATTTGATGATTTGGATTTATGTTATTGCTTTACTAACTTTCCGATGTAAAAATATGAATATTGCATTGCATGATAGATTAAATTTCTTTTCTAGATAGAATTGCATGTTCGGATAATACCTAGAAATTTAAAAATTAAGATTTCAGGTTAGAATAAGATTTAATCTAAATCTTATTTCCTAATTCGAATTAAATTGTCCGTCACTTTAGATATTTTAAAATTAGGAGAAAATAAAATAAAAATAAAAAGTGCATATCATGTAAATTTAGTTGCATCATTCTTGCATCATCATTTGCCATGTTATCATATCTGCCCCATTATCATTGTTTATCCTATCACCTTGCCACATCATCATATTTTGCAATGTCATTATGCCACGTTAACTAAGCCGTATCTTCATGCTTTCCATGTCATTGCCATGTCATCATTTCCATATCCTATCTTATATGTCTTTAGTGATTGCATGTTAAGTTTGTTTATTTTAAAATTGACTGTCATGTTAGGAAAGTTCATTTTAATTTGTCATTAGATTAGATCATCAAACCTTGTTGATGATGTTTGTCTGGCTGTTCATGGTGGCTCTCGATTGTCAAGGCCAGTGGCTCATAGAGTTGCTCGGGTCACCCCTGGCTCGTAGTGGTCCTGAGCTGAAAGTAGACTTTGGCGAGTGCAGCGGTGGCTGGATCTCGACTAAAAGTTCAGTCATCAGTATGCAAAACAGAGAAATAGTTACTGATGATGGTGGCAGGGACGGCGTCGGGCTGGTAGGATGATGAGAGTAGTAAGTGGTAGCAGTGTCGCCGGTGTCATCTCAGTTGGGGACAACGGCAGGTTTTCCGATCTTGGTAATATTTGCCATAATTCTGCACCAAAATTAATTAGAAGGATTTCGAAATATCCACCACCACATTAGGAGCAGAAGGATAATTTTAAATTCGAAATTTGCATTAAGCCGAGGAAAAGAAAATTGAAGAATTGATAGAAGAATATGAAGTGTGAGTTGATTAAAAAAATAAAATAAAGAGAACACTTACCTTTCAAAAAAATTTACTCAATTGATAATGAGTCGTAAAATATTGCGTTGCGAGTATGTAATAGAGAGAATAGAGAGAGATGAAGTAGATGAAGCAGATAAATACTGAAGATAGTAGAGAAAGTACACTAGAGAAATTTTATTTCCTCTCTCGTTCCAATGACCAAAATTGAGCCCCTGTTTACAAGAAAACAAGGATGTACTTATAAATTTATTAAATAAATATATATATTGAATAGGGAAATGAATAGACTTGTTAGATACTAATGTCCTATAATTGGTTCATTACATATAATGATTATTCATGTATTTCTTAACATATATTTAGTTAACTGAAGAGAGAATCTAGCTTTCAATCTGGTCTCTCAAGATAGATTACTGTAAAACCTTCAGATCTCACTTCTGGGGCAGAATAAGGTTGTTCCTTAAATAAAATGTCGGAAGATTGTGATACATCCTAAGATACATAGGCTTAAAGGGAAATAGTGAGATGAGATCTCAAAACTTCACTAGAGAAATATAATAGCCAATTGTAAGGGAAATTGAAAGCTCTTATACGTTAGGCGATCACAGATAACTTGCACTCGCATGAAAATGATCCCAGTGATCATGAGAATATTGTATCACAATCTAATTAGTCTCCTACATGTCCACCCGAACTTGACGCAAGACTGCGGGAAATTAGTTGGGCATAACAAATGATTTCTCATGGCCTTTGAGGAAATCTCCTATCATTGCCAAGCTTGGCCCCAACACCAGACTCTCCCATGCCTTGTCGACATCTTTCCCTCGACTCTCGAAGACCCCAGTCGCATCGATGCGGTGGATGTTCCACCGACGGTCTTCGATAAGCCCCCGGATCTTCTCCACTTGGAGACAAGTTAAATTATAAGTGTTACCTTGATCTCGTTGATGGCCTCATCGAGCAAGACCTCCTTCGGATTCTCGACTCTCAGGAAACGGTCCAACTCTGGGACTCCAATCGCACGGCGAATGCCACGGGAGTAGTCGGCTTGCGGGACGAACATGCTTCGCACCTCATCGATTAAGCCTGCGGCAACCATCTCGTCCACCCGTTTCGACACCCGCGCATTCAAGACAGGCGGCGACACGTCCAACCAGACGAAAAAGCAATCATAAATGGACCTGAAATTATATGTCAGGTCCTCCACGAGCGGCTCGATGAAGGAGTTCGATCCCCCAGCGATGATTGCGGCACGCCCACGGTCTGTTATCTGCTTGATGGCGATCAACGCATCGCGACAAAAGTGATGCGCCGAGAAGTCGACGTCGGGGTCATCAATCACTCCTAAGAGGTGGTGCGGCACGCCTCGACGCTCGAGCTCGGTGATGTTGTTGGTGACGACACTGAGTCCCTTGCACACCTGGATTTTGTCGGAATTGATGACCTCAGTTTGAAAGTGGACCGCGAGGTCGATTGAGAGCTTGGATTTTCCAGTTCCTGTTGCTCCCATAATAAACACAACCTTCGGCTTGTTCGTCTTTGCAGCTCCCTAAATGGGGTTCATGACTTCCATGTAAAAAAACGAAATGAAAGGAAAAGAACTTAGTCATTAATCGTTGATTGAAAGAATCAAGCATACATCGAGAAATAGTTCAAGAGAGGAGAAGCCTAGTGAAGATGGGGCACTTCAGAAAGGAAGTGATTACCTCGTATGGAATGCAGAATTGACACTTCCATTTCTAATGTGTTTATCATTGGTATTGGCTAGAAACTTCAACCCTTTCCTTAATTTTCGCACATAAGATTGTCCTTCTTAATTTTGTAGTATATTTTTGTTAGCAATACCCTCCCACATAAATGTTAGATAGATATGCGGCTCTCAAGACATGTGATACGGTAATAGCAAAAGTAGACAAATACAAAACATGATTTTGTCGAGAAAATTACGGACAAAGCTCTCTCACGGTTCGCCCTCATTGCACACGAGTGAGAATAAGGAATAAAGGAGATGAACAATGCCTGGTATATCAAGTGAAGGAAGTGATTGATACTGTCAAAAAGCACAAATTGCAATTGATAGATTAGATTTTCACTTTTCATTAAAAAAAAAAAAACCGGAGGGGGAAAAAAGCAGAGAACTATCAGATCAAGAAAAGTTGCATGGAAAACTTATAAACACTTTCCCTTTTTAATATGAAACATATACTATTTTTGTCCTTTTGTTTGATACAAACATCGTCTTCCGAAAATGTGCCGGGTAATCTAGGCTTGTACATCCCCATTTGGTAAATCAATACAATTAATTATCTTGCCAAAAGAAAAAAAAAACATTGTCTTCCGACTTTCGAATGACACCTCCCATTGTAAGTATACTAAATCATGCTCTAGATTGTTAATGCATGACTAAGAAATGGGAAAAAAAAAAACCAAACCTCAATTACAAAGAGCTTAAGAGATAAAGACATTAAAGATTGTCTACTTAAATACACAAGTCGCTGATGCATTACTGTTCCGTTGTAATAAACCATATATACAGATTGAGATAATGAAAAAAAAATCAAGCACATTGGTCAGTAATGGGGATTGTTATAAGAGGTACTCACCAGATTTTAGAGGGTTTCTGAACACTTGCGCTAAGCTGAGACCTCCAAAACCAAGAGACAATGAGATTTGGTCTGATGTATAACCTGTCTCATTGACTATAAATGGGTCAGTTCAATAGGGAAGGCTTTTAAGAAGAAACTGGAGTGTGTGCCTAATTAGAAGTCGACCTAGAGAGTCAGTAAGGTACGCAAAGAAGGGCTCACATATTGTCTTAATTTGAACTTTATCCAAAGTAGATTTCCTTTCTCTTTTGTTTGGAATGATTAGCGTATAAGATTTCACGATTAAATGTTAATAAATACATATGCAGGTAATCACGTAGTTATAACTGACACGACTGCCACTTTGCAAAAGGGAAAACAGGTGTCCCTTTGTTATATAAAATAAAAAAGAAATCACCAAAAAAATAACTACTCCCAAAATTTTAAATATGTGCTTATTTAGAACTGGAATCAGATAGTTGTTTGCTTTGGTAACGTATTGATCAACAAGATGAAACTTATCTATACCATTATTATTTCTACGTGCACAAAGAACGGCCCACATATTGTCTTAATTCTAATTTTTCCACGGTCGATTTGTCCCTGGTCAGGGGATAAAATCGCATAATTAGATGTTAATGAGTACACGTGCAAGTAATCACATAATTACAAAATTCACTCATCTGTTCAAACCTTAACTACGATAAATTCACGCCGATGCTCTTTCTTGAGCATCTGAAACTGATTTTGCTGTTGTGGTGTCGACAATGGGCTTTACACTTTTGGCAACCACATTTGCCTCCTTTTGTGGTTTTGTTTGATTTGGCAATTTTATTCAATGCTATGTATGGAAAAATTGTTTGGGCATGTTAATAACGAAATTAGTCCTTTGGACTTATAGCTTTTTACAACAAGCAATCGAATTTGCTGCCTTATGTGTCTATTTTTATTAATAAAAGAGAAAAACAGAGCTTTTAGGTGAATGTGGTAAAGACTAGTCCAAACGAGGCGAAGTGGCCCAACCGTTTTGGTAAGGAATTACATTGTTTTAGACGAACTAGATTAAACCATCCCAAGTAAAGCTAATGAATCACACCCTACCTACTCTCTCATCATGTATTCCTCTTCTTTTTATTATAAGAAATCTCATCTCAATCTATCAATAACGGAAGTTCAGCCAGCATCCTGTTTCCGATTGGAGAAAATTAACAAAAAAAAACTAGCTCTATTGTACTTTTGTTAGTTCAATCCCGAAGCTTTAAATTGTGTGAATTAAGTCCTAAAAACAATTATATTTTTCTAATTAAGTCCGTTTGGCTAATTTTGATAGGACATAATTGATGGGATGCCAACCATAGTTCGGGCATGGCCGTCCTCAACATGAACAATTTGTCATAATAATTTAATATTTTTCTATCTTTTTTTATTTTCATTATCCTTTTCTTTTCTTTTCTTTTCTTTTCCTTCTATACTTTTTAAATTGTGGCCAATGAGGTGTCATGAGTGAGGGCCAAGACACCCTTGCCGACCGTGGGTGAGGGTAGCTAGCTAGGCCAAGGTTGCCTTTGCTTATCATTGGCAAGGGCCTGATGAGTTTGGCCTCATCTATGGCTATGCCTCACGATGGTCCAGGTGAGATGTGTGCTAGGGGTAAGAAATGGTCCAGGGTTCACCCTACAATGGCTCTAGATTGGCCTAATTTGACTGGTCTTTGTCGAGTTTTAAGACAAATGGATCAGTTCTCGATCTTAAAGTCTCTAACCTAGTACACGATTGATCTTTGGTCCTAAGATTTTGGATTGGTCCAGCGTGGACCAACTCAACATATACATAGTATTGAAAATGCTGAAAAGTTTGAATTGAGTAAACTTAAATCATATGTATTTCTTTTTACTTGTTAATTCACACATTTTTTCCATAGATATGGATTGTCTTACTAAGATATCATCACCACAAAATAAAGTTTATGCATTGGAATGAAAGAAGTGATAAGATGTTCAATTAATTGTGTTAGTACTAATTTCAAGTTTAGTATTGATTATGTATGTTGTTTCTTTTGTTTTTAGGTGTTCAAAAGTTTGGTTGCATATGCACAAACAATCGATTCGTGAATCAATGCATGGTGGACCTAGGAATTAATGTTCAATAGAACTTTTGATATTTTTTATATAGTAACCTTGCATTCCCTATCCACACTAATATCCATAAGTCGAGTTGGATAGACTAGGAATCTACAAGACAAGTTACAACTAGAAAATGCCAATCCCATCAAATGAGAAATCACACTTTCAAGAATTAGGTATTACTATTGCTTGTGTATTCATAATGTTTTGCACAATTACAAGGCCAAAAAGAGCACCACGCACAAGATTTTGAGAGAATGAAAGACCATTCGCTAAGAATGCATATTTCTGGATTTCTATATTTCGCACTTCTTGATCTTTTTTTTTACGTTATTTATTTTCAGTTTTACCCATTGAATTCAATAGTAGGTTCATTTACATAATATCTCAAATGACAAGAAAAAATATGTCTTATTGTTAGAAGGTTACTCTTTATTCTGAAATCAAAAGATAGATCTAATACGGAAAAAAGGTCAAAAGAAAAGAGAAATAATTTTTTGAATTTTGTTACATATGCATTCAAATTTCTTATTTTTTGTTATTTTAATATTAGTCTACTTAGGAATCTTGTCTAATGAATCCCTTGATTTGAAATTAAGGGATAGTTAGGTAGAAGCATCTTCAATCATCCCATTGTGGATATATTTTAGATAGTCAATGGAGTTCAGTTGGTATTACTATCTCGAGATGGAATTGTCCATGCGGTCTTTTATTCTGAACATTTACAAGGTATCCTAGAATGTGGTCGACTATAGTCCTATCGCTAATGGCTCTAACAAGTCTATTATAAATTATGTTTCCATTACTCTAAAATCTTCTAGTTCTTCTGCTATGCACACCTAGTTGACAAAGGCAATATTGATGTACTAACAAACAATCTCAAATGGTCATTGGTTGAATATCACAATTACATGATATCTTCGATGTCAACACAACATTGTCATCCACTAATCTTTAAGGCCATTTGGTGTTGGTGGAGGCATAACGGGCTCATGATTTTTTTTTTTGGTAAATATAAGTACTATTGTAGATCAACCATGTGAAACTATGTAACGCACATAAACTTGGTACAACAAAACATACACTTAGCACTAATAATAGTGAGTGTAATTGTACCAAAAAAGCAACAGCATATCCAATGAATGACGCCTAAGTACATGACATCTAAAAAGATGAAATGGCATAAATAAAGGCAGCAAAACCCATATGAGGCTACCATATAGGAAAATACCTAAAGCATGCCAAATATGCTAAGTGAAATAAGTACATCAAGAAAAGATAGAAGGGTCAATTTGCCACATCCTTTGGATCCTCCTATTACGGGGAGAGTCCACAACTTACTAGAAAGATCTGGCCTTATATCTGACCATCATAATGAGTCTCGTCTTTATAGGGGGAACAAATATATCACGGTTACGGAATAAAGCATCATTCCGAGCTCTCCAAATAATATGGCATAAGGCATCCAAAGCAAACCTGGCGATGCACTGATAGAAGTGATTACCAACGATAACTCTAGTGGCCTAATTTAGTGTGTCAAGCGAAGAACCCTGCCTCCACGATAAGTTACAGTTCCTAGCCCAGAAGGATGCAAGACTAAAAGTAACAGTACATTCAAAGTAAATATGATCTTTGGAGTCGGGTGTAGAACGACAGAAGACACAAAAAGTATCAGCAATTTTACCATGGGATAACAGAAGTACATGGGTAGGCAACCTGTTACATGTCATAGTTTAGAGATGGAACTGGTGTCTGAAAATGATAACTTTGTTCCAAATGAATGAGTGCCATGACACCCTTCAACTCGAAGGATGAACAATACTCCAACCCGAAGCCACTGAGAAAGTGCATGAAGGATCTCCCATTCATCGAAAGGAATCCGACTGATCATTCAATATTGGAAGTGGACCTAGTTCATGTAGAAATATATGACCCTGTCCTTGAGCCACAACAAAATTAGCCGACCTGGCTTTACTAGATAAATTGGATCAATAAATATTGCGATTAGAATATAAGGTGTGTAATGGACCATTATCATGCCAATAGTCAAACCATAACAATATCAAATGTCCATTTCCTATGTTCCACTGAAACAAATGCCTAAACTCTTGTCCCGGTTGTACAATCTTCTTCCATGCCCATGAACATAAAGTGGGTGGTTTCGCCACCTAGAAGCTTTGTCTGTGGAGGAACATGGAATAGATCCATTTGCACCACAAGAACTCCTTATCCAAGAACAGAACTCATATATGCTTCAACATAGCAGGCTTGTAACTTTCTTTAAGGCGCCGTATACCGAGGTTACCCTCATTCTTATGGAGACAAACATCTACCCAGGCTACTTTGGCACCTCTAGGGCTAAGATCAGAACCCTTCCAAAGAAACTGACTAAGTATGCATTCAATCCTCTCTATGACTGAACATGACAATATAAATATACCAGACCAATATACCTAAATGGCATGGAGAACTGACCTGATAAGCTGCAGTCATCCAGCGAATGATAGGAATCTTTGAGTCCATGACTAGACACGTCTTGTGATCCTGTTAACTAGGGAAACATAGTATGCTTTCCCCAGTTTACTGGCTATCACCGGAACACCAAGTAATGAAATGGGAGTGCACCGATCCTGAATCCAAGCAGATCAACAAAGGAAGCCTAGAGCTCCTCCGTACCACCAAAAATGATAAACCTCACTCTTATCTAAGTTGAGTTCCAAACCTGACCGATCAGAGAAGGTATTAAATGTCGTCTTCATAAGTTCAACTAACTCTACATCTGCTTTGCTAAAGAGAAATACATCATCAACAAAGAAGAGGTGGGTCAATCCTGTGGGTCTACATCTCCAATAAAATTTGTACCCTGTAAGACTATTTAGTTTTGTAATGATCCTAGAGAATACCTCCATAATCAAAGTGAATAGATATGGGGATATAGGATATCCCTGTCTCAAACCCCTGGAGCTAGAGAAAAATCCCTACAACTCCCCATTAATCGAGATGGAGAATTGAGGAGTTCTTACACAAGACATAATCAATTTAACAGACCAACTGGGAATCCAAAAGCGATCAATGTAGACTCCAAGAAATCCCAATCAATAGTATCGTATGCCTTCCTAAAATCCACTTTCATAGCACATTTTGGAGAATATGTCACATGATGGAAATCACGAATAACGCATGGGCTAGCATAATGTCATCACTAAAACATCGGCCTTTGACAAAGGCATTTTGAGATGGACTGATAATAGACGGAAGGACGATGCCACACAATTAACTAGTAACTTTGTAATACACTTATAAATTGTGTTGCAACATGCAATGGGTCTATAATCATTCACTGATGATACATTATGGACTTTAGGAACCAATGCTATTATGGTGGTGTTTAGCTGACACAGCATTCACCCAGATTTCAGAAAATCCATAATAGCAACAGTGACTAGTGGGCCCATAATATCCCAACACTATTTAAAGAACTCAACAGTAAATCTATCTAGACCCAGGGCTTTCCTAGGAGCTAGAGAGAAGAGGGTATTACGTATTTCCATACCAATAAAAGGACAAAATATGTGACGTACATGGCTATCTTCTAAAGTGTGTCTGAGAATCGCCCTAATATCATGATGGACTGGACGTGCCTGAAGTCTAGTAGAGGAGAAGAGACCCTCATAATAAGATACAAATGTCCTCCCAATCTGATCAGTTGTGATCACCTGACTACCAGGATCATCCACCATTGAAATAATTCGATTGTTGAGCTGCCTATTTTTCACCGATTAGTGAAAGAACTTGGTATTCAAATCTCCTTCTTTTAGCCATTGGATACGAGACTTCTGTCTAAAGAAGGCTTCCTCCTGCAAGCGGAGAGTAGAGAACACCTATGCCATTTCCCTCTCCTCCTAAGCCAAGACCGTATTAAACAGATCTTCCAATAATGACTCATGTATCATACTAAGTTGCTCTCTAGCTTCCCTCATATGATTTGAGATATCTGAGAAGGATTCCCTATTAAATTACTTCAACCGAGCCTTCAGAACTTTAAGTTTGGTACAAAGCTGAAACATAAGTATACCCCCAACTCTAGTATCCCAAACTTGGGAGACCACGGCCATAAATTCAGGATTTGTTATCCAAATGTTGAAAAACTTAAATGGTCTACAAACCTGAATGTCTGGCACAATATGAAATATTATGGGAGAATGATTTGAAATACCTAGGGTAAGAAAGTTGGCTTTCGAGAAAGAGAATACTAAGCTTCACTGTTGATTCACCAATACTCTGTCTATCTTCCTTTGAATCCTAGCCATACCCCGATAAGAGAACCAAGTAAATCTACAGCCAACATATCTCAAATCTTCCAACTCAACCTTCAATAAGCAATCATGTATATCGTCATTTGACCCAGTCCATCTATGAGATCCACCAAGTCTATCAGATGCAAATCGAATGGCATTAAGGTCACCTGCCACCAGCGTTTGTTTGCCATAAACAACAGATAATGCAAAGAACATTCCTTATGTTAAACTCCTAAGATGGCCATGAACAGCCTGGGAAGAACTATCAATCAGTTGGAATTTCACAACATTAGGATTCCACCCAACCCATATTCTTCCAAGATCAAATTATGTATAATTAGCCAACCACAGTCATCCTGGTATAATATTAGTAGATAAATCCAAAAAAACTAACTCAAAAGCATGAGTCTCCAAAGTACTAACACAACATAAGTTGTTGGTCCTAACCAAGTGTCTAACTTTAGCTTGTCTCAGCGAGTCAACAACATCTATAATATTCCAAACTCTTATAAACATATATACACAAGGGAGGGGAAAATCCTACCGGATATTGGTCAGATAACTCGACCTCATCTGACCTCCTATAAAAGGAGTAGAGGAAGAGTGGGGAATAGAGGTCTTGGCATCCTTTCCCTCCAAGTCACTCGTCTCCTCCTCAGAGGAATCACTAACTCGAACATGCTTATGCTTATTTGTCATACCCCTATGGGTAGGCTCAATTGAGGAGGAGATCTCACCATGAGCCTCCAAGGAATCTTCCTTAGAGTTCTTGTACATCTCATCTTTCTTACATTTTTTTCTTACTTTTCTTGTTATTCTTCTTCTAGGGTTTGACACGCTCCCATCCATCTTCCCCTTGATCACCCCCAGCATCTGCATCGAGGTCATCAAAGAAAAGACCAGTGGTGTGGGGCGCTTGGCCAGGTCTTACGAGTTTGACTAGAAGCTGTTGATCCACATGTTGCTGGTCAGACCAAATTGGCTGGACATGAGGCTGGGCCACCTGAGACTGTTGGACGGTGTGTTGGGACGCTAGAAGAGGGCTGCTGGATGGCTAGCTGCTCACTGAAGTGGGCAGGCTAGAGGTTCAGAGCCGAGTCCCTCTGCTCTCCTTGAGTGGTGCGCCTGACAAGCAAAGACCGAGTAGAGAGTGAGCTAAGGTGGGCCTGTTAGAGAAGCAGAGATCGAGTTGGAGGCAAGTTGGGACAAGCCACTAACCAATGGGTGGGCTAGGAACAAGTTGTGCTCGAGCTAAAGGTCGACAATATGTGCCGTGGGGGCTCTTGGTGGAGCTATGAGTGTGCCGAGGCATGCTTGAGGTGCTCGTCGGGAGGCCCCATGAAGCTCACTAGGTCCACAAGTAACATTGTCTTCTTGAGGAAGATGTTAGGTCACAGATTCCTTGCATTTATGTCCAAATGTTCCACATACATTGCATATAATTGGCCTCCATTCATATTTCACAGCAATAGAGATGGAGTGTCCACCCAAACAAATAGGAATAGATTACCTAAGTGGCCTCTTTGCATTGACCTCCACGCACACCTAGGCAAAATAAATCTTCTTCCTCTCCATTTGGCTATCCACATAAAGAGGTTTACCCAACTTACTTGCTAACATACCAATGCTCAATGGAGACCATAGTGAGTATGGTAGGTTTCCAAGTCTAACCTAAATAGGGACGGTATCATGTTGTCCCTTTTTTAATTCCATGAGTGGATGTCATTGTTGAAGGATCAAAGGCACCTTAGCCAACATAATATGCCCTCTATCAAGGACTCGCCTTCTAAACTCTGAGTTCGGAATGTGGAAGAAGTAAAAGCCATCGTCATTCACCATGACCTCATTCAAGTGGCCTCCCCAAGTTTTCCTAAGAATAGCTTCCATGAGCTTGAAAGGGAGCATTTTCCCCACAATGTAGCCTACTAGACATTCCTTCCACATGGGGTCACATGCCTCAATCATTTCAGTCGATACAACAACCTCCTGATCATCATCAATCTACGAAGGAAAATAAGGAAGAGAGTACCCCTTAGTAGCTGTCCGAGCTACACTTGCCCATGAATAGGGTTGTTGGTTAGGTTGAGTTAAGGCCGGGAGACTTGCGGAATTCAAATGGGTCACTCCCCCATGCTTGACTTCAGCTTCCATCACACCTCTAGGCTGATTCGGAGCAAAGCGCACTCTACTTTTGGACCAGGCCTATGCTGAATTTGGGCCTTATCCGATCAATGTGACTCCATCTTGTGGCCTCCATCTCCTCGTACAGTCACTCCATGTATCCAAACTCCATGGTATCTACCAACATCCATTCGGACATTATGGCAAGTAGGTGGATGCTCGCCACACATTGCCCCTTCTCGAGCCCCTTGCACAGTAGAATCTGTGTTTAGAAGAAGTTGTTGGAGAGAAGTCTCCAGCTGTGGTGGACTTCCATTCACTTGTTGCATCACACCCATCATCCTGGCTTCAGATAGAGCAACCACCTTCACCTGGTCATTAGTTCAATCCGGTGGAAGGACAGACATCTCCATCGCAGCCCCTTGACCTGACTTCCCTTTGGCCATACCCCTCACGGCATCATGGTCCATTGAATCCTCCTCATGCCCCATGATAGAAGGATCATTGTCTTCATCCGCCGGTATGAAAAGTTCTTAATGTTAGTTGAGTTCCTGGTTCTCCAATAGATTGACCCGCAATAATACCTACAGCTTCCTTCATAAGAATACAGCAGATCAAGTCTCCTCGCCATAGGTTTGATGACCAGCGCCTCCCTTGCGGTAGAGGAAAGAGATCCAACATTTGGCGTGCTACCCTCACCAGCCTTATGAACCGATCGGCCACCCCTCCCAGTTAGGCTACATCCCCTCCTCATCATAGGTTCTCCAATATCAACAGTTAATCTCCCCAATCCATCAGCTAACCCACGGCTAGAATGGAAGGTGGTCGATGGCCCAGCATCCCTCAGGGGCAATTCGTCAAACACCTCATCTGCAAACACCACCAGAGCTCCATTGTTGGCCAACCTGGCCACACCACTAACCTCCAGTGACAACCTAGCAAGGACAGCTTAACAAAGGTATCATGGCCACAGAAAACTTACTCGTGTGTTGGTTGACGAATATGTAGCCATGTCCTCCACTAAGCCATATCAAGCGTAGCTAGGCGAGCCCCAGATCTCCCAAAGCTGGGCACTTGAGCTAAGGATCTTCGGTGGGATTGTAGATTGGCAGTATAGGGCTTTATCCCCAAGATCTCAGCTTCTATGATGTCGTGCAACTCAAGAATGAAGAAATAGATCTACCCGGGTTGAAATTCGCACCCAACAATGGCCGCCTGCAGAATAAATGCAAGTGCTTCCTCATGAGGCGTTTTCTCCTCAATCTGATCGGTGGAGACAGGCTCATGATTTTTTTCCTTCCTGAATATCATTTGTCTTTTATATAGTGTCACAAGCATCTACAAGTATCATAGTAAACAAAATATTATTGATAGTATTGGGATCATCAAAACTTCCTTGAAATGTTTCTCAAACAATCTCTTCCTTTTTATGATGATAAAATTATCTCATTGATCTGATTGTTAATACTTTGATAAATTTGCAATGAAAAAAAAAGATATGCATATGTGATGATTTTTTTCTAATAGGTTATACTATGCAGAAATTAGGGTCTCCATAAGTATCCCAAGAATTAAAAGATGATCTTTAGTGATAAGAGTGAAACAATGAAAAAGCCATAGATGTGAAATCTTTGAACTGATGATTGGTGAGATAACTAATACAACATTAGGAATGGGCTTTGAGAGAAAATATGTTAATAGGAGTTATTATCTATCAACAGTGGATTGCTCCCCATTTCAAGGCAATCATTTTGTGAACATCTTGATGGTATAATCACATAGTTAAATCATATCATATTATTATTCACCATATATCCATATCAATCATATTATATCACATCATATCTCTCTTAATTTTTGTCACCAACAAAAAGATAAATAAAATAACATGCAAAAGACAGTGCTATTGATTCATAAGCATGTGAGTACATCCAAACAACAAAAGGTGCGGCAAAAAGGTAAATAATTGCGCAAAATATAGTAAAGTTTAGCGGGTGCGGGTGCACTTCCTTTGCTAAGTAGAGGGAGGAGGTTCAAGTTCTAACTCTAGTTCTATGATAAGACAAAGAGGATTGTAATATTGCAGATTGATGATAGACCGCTTACATTTTACCAGATGTAGGGAAATATAAGATATGGAAGTTTTAATTTCTCGAACATCAGCCTAGAGTTAGGCTAGCGTGGCAGCAGGAGAAGCAGATGTTTATGGCGATAGTGATCTCTCAAGTCGAGGGGGCTGTAGTGGATTGTTTTGTACTGGTTGCTTGCCTTTCTTCTTCTTTTCAGCTTCTCTCTGTTCCACCAGTCTTTCCCTTAAGGCATCTTGTGGTTTTTCATTATCTCCTTGGCCTATTAGGACTATGTCTTTCTAATTTATGCAGCTATCAGGAGTCATTCTCAGCATTGTCTTGTCTAGTGTTTTCGTCCCATTCTCTTCAACAAGCTCCTAGTGGTGACATCAGAAAAGCCAATTTCTTTTGTGCGGAAATATTCGAGGGATTAATGCACCATAAGGAAGCTTGCTGGTCTTTCTCTTCTCAGTTTGATACATGTAATTAAAATAAAGATCATGTGCAAGAGGGAACGTTTGAATCTGGTGAGAATAGCCCAAATGATTCTTGCCTCGTAAAGAGATACGTCGTTCACAGAAGAAGATTTTAGACAAAGGTAGAATGTCAAAATCTTTCGAATGAAATTTACTTTGAGAGGTCACGATGGGACAATTTTCTTCAATCTTCAAGTGAAATTTGGAATTCCCAAAATGTAGATGTAAGCTTCATCTGGTTCAGTAGGGATTCTTTTTCAAACACATTGTATTCGGTGTTGATGAGTGAGCTCGGATCGTCAAGAGTCACAATAAAGTTTCTTGCCAAAGGTAAGACACAAAGGAATCTCGGTTTGGAAATGAAGCTTGGAGTAAAACATACCACGAGACTCAGGTGAACAACTTTTTTTAGGGTGCAGAAAAGCTTCAGCTTGAGTTCATAAAAAAATTCAGGAAAAGAAAAGATGCCACAAGCATCAAGATATTCAAAATAAAAGAAACAATGAGGAACTAGATCACGGCTTTCAAAGATTTCAAAAGATTCTTTGCGCTCTTCGCTTAAGAACGTTGCGAAATCATAAGAGGGGTTAGAAAGAAAGCTTTCAGTGGGTTCGAAATTTTGGAATATTGGTTACCATCATTTTCTCAACGCTTGTCGCTTGATGTTTCCTTAGTCTTGTCTAGAGTTCGCATGGCTCAATTGTAGCCTCGGGTTGTTCAGTGGTTAGAACATGATCTCCTTTGTATGGATGGTATTTCGAGTTAATCCACAGTAGGAACTTCAATGGGCGCACTTTAACCTTCCATATCAACAGGAGGATCCTTGTCGTCTTTTGTTTCCATAGAAGGTTTTTGACGATTTGTCCTTTCGACAAGAGGTTTCACCAACAGGTGTAGCAGTTAGTGCTAGTAGTCAAGTTTCAACAGTGCCTGATTTAGGGGCTAGAAGCAATGGACCTGGTTCCTTAAGAAACTTTTGGAACGATTGCTGAAGGAGTGCCTATTGTGTTGGTGGAATTTTAGGAGATTAGGATGGTCCAAGCAGTCGCAACAATGGAACGGTAGGTGTGGCAATGATTCCTCATTTCGGGTGAAGTCAAAGACTCAGGGATCATTGTTGATGGTGTAATTGCCTCTATTGGAGGTGGGAGTGCCACTCTGGCTTACGCAGATCCTCCATGCTCTCCGATTAGTCAACACATTGGAACACTTTGGCATTGAGCAGATGCTTCTCGTGTTAAGTCAAACCTCTTAAGGGTCCTTCTATAGGTGCTCTAAAGAGAGCAATGGAAAGCCGAGAGGATTTTCTGGAGGGCTTCTATGGAGCATGAGTTCTGGGAGCCATTTGGAAGAGAAATTAAGTGTTTTGTGTATGAGAGAAGGAAAAGTAAAGAATAGATGGCGAAGAATGACTGATATGAAAGATTGAGAGCGGTTATCGCGAGCGATTTTCTTTTTCTAAGATGTGATTGCTCTCTCCTTGTAAATAAAAGCAATTGAGCCACATTTTGAATGCTAGCCGTTACTCAATAACAATAAACTTTCTTGTCCATTTTTTATATTGTCACCCAATTTTCCACAACAAATTATAGAGAAAACGGACACCAGAGAGAGAGAGATATATGGTAATAAAATCAATAATTGGAGGCGATTTTTCTGTCAAAACAGTCATTGAAAAGAGAGAGAATTAGTACACTAACAATAATAATTTCATGTTGACACTTAGCTTTTAAAACAACAATTCATATAAAGATAAATACTCAATCTTATATGGTAATCGTGTTATAGCCCATATCTGCCCCTAAAGAGTCATTTAGTATTGATGTCTTATTGTGAAAATACTAAATGGCTCTTTAGGGGAGATATGGGCTCTGCTAAGTTAATTTCAGTTTTTCAATGTTATTTTCACAATAAGACATCAATGTAATAAAAAATCCTAATAAATCTTTAGTGTTGACTCTAATGTTAAATGATGGTAAAAAAATTTGAAAATTGAAGATTTGATTCGATTAGAACATTTCAAGTTGACCTACTCTAGACTAAAAATCCAATTTGAATAATTGTGCTTCAATTTAGCCAGTTGAACTTTAATTATTTAAATTGATCTAATTTGTCACATCGTTCTAATAAGATTAGAAGGATTAAGACATTCTATGTTCAATTAATCAATCCAATTCAATCTAATCATATTCAATCTAAATCAATTGAATTGGAAAGTTTTTAATTTGACTTAATTAGATCCAGAATAGCAAAATGGGACCAAAATTGGATGGGACCGACCCATGAACCTGACCGGCCAAGCCCTGGTCAACCCCATCCAACCAGTCAACTCGATCTAACCGGTGGCCAACTCTCTTTTTCTCCAGCCAAATTCCGGCAACCAATGACCCTTTCAGCCAGCCAAGGGCCGACCAAGCAGCCCCTTAAAGCTCAACTAATACAAATATCGTCAATGATTAAGCAATAAACTCTAATCATTCATTGAAAATTAGATCTTAGCCATTCAAGGTGACGTACATTAATCCATTTGATCAAATTTCTACATCAAATGAAGAAAAATACAAAAATATTCAGCTACTGAGGATTTCATCCTAGCCCTTGACTAGAACTCAAACTTACAGGGGTTTAGAACCAATTTTTCCCCAAAAAATTAAATTTTTTTGTTGGGTCTCTCTCATTCTCAGACGAGCGACACCCTCCCTCCATCGGGTTTAGAACCAATTTTTCCCCAAAAAATTAAATTTTTTTGTTGGGTCTCTCTCATTCTCAGACGAGCGACACCCTCCCTCCATCGGTTCGTCGTGTTTTCAGACCAACTGCCGGCATTGTCATGGCGGCCAACCACCACGCCATAGAAATTGTCGGGTTCTTTTAGCAGAAAGTAGTAGCTACGACAGACATTACATAAAAGCTGCACAAACCAAACGAAAGAGGAGACTGCAAGAACCCAGCAGAACAAAATCATCATGGGAAGAAAAAATATCCAGCCAACCTTCGTCATCCCTACAAGAGTACTCCTCAAGAGAACTACTTGGTAAATCCAGACATCTAATGACAGAAGGATACAGAGTAAGACAGATTTCCACACTCAATGGAGAACGAAATTGGAGATTCTGAATTATTCCTTGATCAATGCTTAGCACTGTCGGAAGTAACAAGAGCTTTGCCAGAGCCAGCAATTGGTCGTGGCCGAATGTTGAAATAGGTTGCAGATGCTAGATATGCACAAACGGAAGAAACATACAGTTTAAACCATACGGATGAGAAAAATGTAAGATAGGTACATGTGCAGGTCAAGAAGATGACCCCAAAAGCATTCAGAAGGCACTTCACTGTCGAGAGTTCATTTTCTGTTCCTGGATTAGGGAAATGGCCCTTAGAGTGGAAGTCAGAGAGCAACTGGTCCTTGAAGCGGAATGTGTCCATCAGCCAAGAAGTGACCTCATCTTCGCATGTAGGGATGTCATCAAGGTGGACACGTCGCACATGCACATGAACTTCTGCGGGGTCCACACCAAACGCATTGTCCATGAAAGATGGACAACGGTATTTGTAGCCAATGGTCACATCATAAACTGCAATAGAGGAAAGAAGCTTACTCAAGCTGAAAGAAACAGTAGACAGGACAGCTTTGACATTTCATTTTCGCCGAGTTCCCAGTAAGAGTAATATTTTTGGGTCCTTTCGCTGGAACAATATTTGCCATACTTGTGTCTTCTCACTTTAGCTCAAGATATAGGGACAGAATTCACGAATTCTCTTTTTCAGTAGTAGAATGAATCAAGATGATTTCATCCCTTAAATCATCCTGGAAAGGAGAAAACTATAGTTTCAGTTTTCTTATATTCTATAGGACTACACAGGACATACCACCTAATTTGTCATGTCAAATCTAGAAACAAGTGCTTATTAAGATACAGCTTCTCAAGTTCCACATGGAAAAACTGATGAATTTGTTTCAACATTAGAAAGTTTGACTTGGAGGTGTCCTGGTAAAACTGATCAATCTTTATTGCAAAACGGTTTAGGATAGAGTGTCAAATTGGAGTGTGGACTTAAGTCCTATCTTGATTCGATCCCAAGCCATCAACACTTGCATACTATTTATGACTACCAACGCGAATAGTACTATTTTATCAATTTATGTGGAACCTACGAGGTCCATTTTGGATGCCTCGGTAAGAAATATAAACACGCCACTCCATCTGTCAAAGCAGATGCAAAAATAAGACAACCTGAATCCAGAGATGCCCGCAACTCCTGCAAGCATGCATAAAACCCCTTTGTCTTTGGAAGCAGCACATTTTTTAGGATTGGTAGGCCATTTTCGGCAGCATATTTTTGACTTCGAACACACTTCTCCTCACTGCAGTGAACATTTTAGGCTCAATCCACTAGGCATATAAGGATACAGAAAAAAACAGAAGAAAGTTTGTCTATCTGTAGGCAGAATATAAAGATCCATTATGCTGATGGACAACAAGACATCTTGTCAAAATTGTTATGAGACAGTTACAAAGCAGAGATGAACCTAATGAGCTAAATATCACTTTATACTAGTAGCCCTTTACATCAATTGATGTTTTGAATACAACCGAACACGAAGCAGGTCTATTGGGATTGTGAACGTAATCACACTTCTCATCTCCTCAGATAAACGAAATTTTTATCACAAGCCTACAAAAAGGGGAAAGTTCAATTAAACAATTCTTGAATATATTGTTGATCTTGTTTACATGATTTAAGTAGTTGGTTAAATTTTTAAGTTGGTACATTAGTCACCTCTTAGCAGGCTCAGTGGAAGGATGCAAAGGGTTGGTAACAGCAGGTTGGCCACAGAGGAACTTATGGACCAATTTGACGGCCAATCTAATCATCTCATAGCCAATCGAGTTGTTTTGAGCACAATAAATTTGGCTATAACATATAAAATCAGAAGAACCAGGACCTCCTCCATACATAATCCATAATTCAGAAAACATCTTGAAGCTTTAAAGAAAAGATACTCTTCTTTTGATAGGTCAAAAACAAACTAGTATGGGACATCAAGGGTTGCAAAACCCCTTGGTGCTCGGTTACATAGTAAAGCATCTAAAATGTAAGTCAAAGCATTTACATGCAAAAGTTCCCATTATACCAAAAAATGTAACATTTTCAGCCGATCTTCCATAATTACCGAAAGATGCATCTTCTATCCTTGGCTCTCTTCTTACGTTCTTTCCAATCAACAAGAGAACCAGAATGAGGGATGGAAGAAATCCTTCTTTCTTAAAGCTAGGCAAATTGGGGCTCTGGAAGCCCATAATTCATGCTCAAGAGATCCAAAGATCCTATAACCCAAGTTAGCCTGATGAAAGCATAAGAGGCCACCCACAATCTGTCCAAGGACAATAAAGGAGAAGATGTCTCACCATCTCTGGCTATGCTTTGCAAACAAAGCACCTATTGAACCACAGCATGCCTCTTTAATGCAAATTTATTAAGGTGAGAATATGCTCCCAGTAGGTTTTAAAGTGGGGAAAAAAGAAGAAGAAGAAGCAAAGTCCAGCAGATATTGTCACTTTCCAAATAACTCTCCAAGGGTTTGCCTTAATTAACTTTCTATTTTATCAGACTGAATGAAAAATTTATAGATAAAGTTCCCTCTTTACAACTATCCCAACACAAAGAATCCACAAAATTGAGAGGAACCTTTTATTATACATTAAATCAGAAAACACTGGCAAAAGTTTCGAGTTCTTAGTCTTGGGCTTTCTCGAAAAATCAACTTCCCAAGTAATTCTCCCATCAATGGACATATACCATTCAAACACAAGGTCCACCTTGTTTTTGGCAATACTAAAAGTTCCAGGAAACAATATTTGGGAGACATATTACTACACCAAGTGCCAATCCAAAAGTTTGTCCTTTTCCCATTTCCCCCTTATATATATGAAGAAGAAACTCACTTTACTTGTCTCTAATCTGCCTACCGACACTGATACCATGAGTTGCTCTTCTAATTTCTAGAAATCCAATCAAAATCTTCCAAACAAATTTGGCAAGCAATATCTTCCAATGATTTTCAACACTGAAGATAGTAATTTTTTCTCTTATTTAAACTATGACTTCATTAAGTCTCTATGTGTATGGTTACTCCCACTCTCTTAATCACCTACTTAGGTCTCCCTTTGCAAGATCGTTCCAAAAGAAGCATATCTGGAAGCCTATTATTTAGAAATTTAAGAAGAGATCCGGTTTCGGAAAAGATCTTCTCTGAAGCTTGAATACTGGTCCCTATCAAAAGTTCTCTCTAATCTCCTATTTATTTCAGCTCTTTTCCCCTCTACTATTAGATTGCTAAAAACTTGGAATCCATTCAGATAGTGATCACTATGCAATTCCTATGAAAACTGTAATTATTGCTGCCCAAAGTCCTGAGACAACATTTATATAATGGTTACCCATTCTTTTAGTGGTAGAGTAGAATCAGTCAAATCTTTCTGGTCAAGTACAATATTTCAAATTACTAGTCTCCGAAAAAGCTCTCTCTCTATACTACTGGCCCTCCATCTCATTCAAAAAATTGCCACAAAGGTCCTGATTGAAATTTCAATGACCTAATCCAAAGATAACATGCATAGATGTGGAGATAATAAAGGTCAAGGGAAGTACACAGCATAATTAGAAAGTAAGAAGAGAAATTACGTGAAATCCGTGCCTTCAGGGAAAAGAGCAAGCCAGAGGGGATCCCTAGGATCTTTAAATGTTAGAAGCATCCGATGCATAGATAATTCATCAATCTCCCACTTCCTCTCCACAGAGATGAACTCCAAAAGCTGAAATGACCAGCCAAATACTGGCAGCTTCATCAAGCTGCTCTTGAGAACATACTTTATGTAACCTATGCATCCCTTCCGCAATGCAAGGTCCCACAAGTACATCCAGTCAACCTCTGTTCTATGGTTTGCAATGAGCAACACACGTTCCCTAGGAGGAACAGTCTCTCCACAAAAAATAACTTTTGTCTTGTTTATCTTTTCAAAGAGAAAAGGCCACAAAGCTAACCAGATGCCAAAAAAAAATGATAATGCTTTTCTGCTATAATGTATGCTGAAAAATCTCAAAGGGACGGCAGTCAGAAAGCCAAAGTACACTAACATCATAAAAGCAGTTAAGAATAGCACCAATAGGCATACAATGCCCCTGACCAACTTTGGCAGGGTTAAAGAAGCAGGCCCTTTTCCATCAGCTGAAGTTGATGGCTCACAGGATTTCATTCTTTTAGAGTCCCTCTCAAGAACTTGATCACACCTGTTCAATGTAATTGAAATTGGCCACTATAGATGCACTCAACGAAATGACAGACGAACACTGGAAGTTTGTTGATGCACGTGCCAAACAGAGCTGTTAAAGAACAACACTGAACAGAATCAATAATGTCTTACAATAAGTAATCGCATATAAAATCATCTATGGGAAAGATAGAAGAGAGATGCTCTAGAGTTGCATAGGCACAAGCAACACCACCATTTACTAAAAGAAACAGTCAAGCTGGTTTACACTGATTTGATATCACCAACCATCGGGGAAAAGAAAAGACTCAAAAATTGATTACTCAATGTATACTCTGGAGGCAAATCCTATTGCAGAAACATTTGTTCCTTGTCCATAAAGACAAAGTATTTCACACATAACAAAATGTTCCAAAATATAAAAGAAAGGACTTCTCTAACCATTTGAGAACAGGAATCCATCACTTATTCCTATAGTTGAAGAAAAAAGATGGAAATTAAGGATACCAACAACAAACAATTATTTATAATTCATTTCCACTTTGCATAAAATTTCTCATCCCCCGATAGTAACATCCTATTCAATGGAAGCTTAACATTTCTGCTTTTTAGATGCAAATGCCTAGGAGCTATCCTCTTCTCCAAACTAAATGCAAAATATTGTGGAAATTTCTTCAGTTCTTCCAAGTTCCTCTCCATCTCGTCCACCAAATAGTCATACTTGGGCCTCAAGTTGTTATCAATGCTGTAACCAAAAAAGGATGGCAGTCGTGCACATATTCTTGCTACTTCTTGATGTGTCAGGCCAATGCTCCTCAAAAACTTAACCTTCCCATGAAGCTTCTCCACCCTTGTGTTCAACAAATGAGCATTTAGAGTACTTGGAAAGTTAAGCCTCTCTATTCCCAGTTGCCTGAGATAATTAAGGGTGGGTCTTAAACAGTATTCAACGTCTGACAATAGTATTTGAGGGCACTTGTTGATCAAAATACATGATTCTCGAGCAGAAGCTGATAAGTCAACTGTGAGGAATTCAAAAATGGGTGCAATATCAGTAGGGTCAAGTTCAGAGGCAAAGAGCCCAGGGCAAAGGTAAGCAAGGCGTGGGAAGTCCGATTCTGAAAAGCCCTTGGATTTGAGAAAGTTGACGATGTTGAGGACTCGGTCGATGGTATCTGGTGAAGGTAGTTTTTGATGCCTGGACACAGAGCCTATTACACCAAGGGTCCTCAGATACCGAATGTTTTCAACATGAGATGTACGAAATCTGAGATAAAGAGGTTGGTGTGAAGAGGAAGCTTTAGCATGGGTATAAACAGTTTTGGAACAAGAAGCAGAGGAGGCAAGTGCTGCTGGGACACACAGCATGTGAAGCATCCTTCTTGATAAAGTTTTGCCTTTTCAGAAAATATAGCTAACCGGAACCGTTAGGTCCCTTTATCTTGCTTATCAGATGTTAGCAAGAAAGCAGCCAACAATCTTTCTGCCCTGAATACTGGCCTTAAATTTTTACCACATCATAATGACATCTACTTGTTGTTGGGTCAACAATTCTGGAAGGGGAAGGGCAAGGATGCTATGCTACAGAATGCACCAGAGGCTTGAAGTATTGATGCAATCCCAATAGTGGTAAGTCGGCCGATAGATGAATGCGTTCACGTTCAAAGGTTGAAGTATTCTTTAACCCGGTCAACAATAGAAACCATGGACAACTGCTCAAGGAGAACACCACAAAGGATTAAAACCTAGTTCCATCATGATTTGTAAGCAAGCACAGCAGCAAATTCAACAGCATAAAAGAGGAAAACAGCAATATATGCACAAGTAAACGAAGCAATATCTTTAATTTTTTCCCACTAACAAGGAAACTGATCAAATCAAACTGAAACAACAATAAAAAAAAAAATACTGGTAGAACAGATTGAACCCATCCGACCAAAGTTAAACGGATTTAACACTTGATTAATGACATCAATGCCCTTGCCGAAACCTCCAAAAAGAAAACCACACTCGTCACAAGTAAAGGACAGCGAATCCAGTGGAACAGCTCATCGACTCAGAGGAGCCCCCACAGCTAGCAACATTTCTAGTCACACTCTTCATCTAAATTCAGCTTTCCTAAGCCAGTGGAAACACGAAAACACTACTAAAGCAAACCAACTAAACGAAGCCAACCAGCCCATTGCAAGAAGCTGTTCATAAAATGTTCAAAGCTCCAAATTTTTTTTCTGGGTTTCCTTTTTTAACCCTTCCTTTTTCTCTGTCGGAGAACCTTCTGGGCAATCAAAAGGACACCCAAGAACTAACAACAATAAGAGAGGGAGAGAGGGAGAGAGAGAGTATACCAGCGAGCTTGAAGGGTTGGCAATGGAGGATTTGCTACTCCTCTTTCCTCTCTCTTTGGGTTTCAGAATTGATGATGAAAACGAGAGAGCGAGAGAGAGAGAGACAGTGTGCGTGCGGGGGTGCTGCAGTGCTTTTTGACGAGAGCGACGAGGATCCACTGCTTCTGGATCTTGTCTACGAAAGAGGTCTCGGAAGTCCTCATAATTACAGGTTTCGCCACGCACGTTGCCGGCCAGATTATTTCCAACAACGGAAAAGGTAGAAATAAATTAAATTTAAAAAAAGAAGAGGAAATATCGAGCCTAAATATCATCGAGTCGTGTCGTGAGGCCCACATGCGATGCCGATCTAGTCAGCACATATTCTTCGCGTGCATAATTTTCAATGGGACTGTATTTTTTTTTCTAACATATTATCGGACCTGATTGAATCGATCTTGTTATATATATATATATATATATATATATATAAGTTTGTCAATCTATACTTGACGATACATCTTATCGTTGAGAAAGAGTAATTTTAATTACATACAAAATTGATTCCTTCAAAATAACTTATGATGGTCATGTTAAGAAATTGTCATCTTAGAGGGGAAAGATACAAATTATCAATGAAATTTAGTTCGATGTATAATGTCATTTATAAAATTTTAATTTATTAAAATTTTAATTCCTGAAATTTAACTTATATGTGCAATAACATGATTAATGAACTTTTTGTATATGTTCAATTAAATCAATAAGATATATCTAAAAATGATCGACATTATTTTCTCATTAATCCAAGTTAACACAATTTACTAATTTAACTTCTGTTCTAGTATGTTTGAACAATGGATAAGAAAATTACATGTGCATCATACATGTAGCATATTTAACTCAGACTAGAATACGATCATGCTTGTTTTTTTCTTTAATTTGTTCAATTTGGAATGCAATTATCCTTATAATTTGATGACGGGAACTATTATATCCTAATTTGAGTTGCATATTCTATGTGGATAATACAAGTATAATACTATACCATTCAAACTTATAAAGTTGGAAGCTAAATCAGTAAATTCTATTTATTTGAATTAATAAAAGAACATCATTGAATTCTTCATATAATTTAGGGATTATAGTTATATTTTATCAAAAATTTAGGGAAGTTCGATAATGACAATGCATCGAATTAAAATTTAGATACCACATTAATTAGACTTAAAATTCACAAATGATATCGAGATCTCTAGCATAATTATTTTTAATTTGAATGAATTAAACTCGACATTTTTGAAATGATCGGGATTTATCGCTGTCTTACTTTTAAAAAAGAAAAAGTGGGTTTTATCAGAGGAGCAAAATTTCTTGCAAATAAAAAAATCGCAACCTTATCTGAGATGAACAAAACCGCCCTACACCAACTGGAAATGGCAGTTGCAGTTGCAGCTCAGACACTGCCAGTGCTCTGAGAAAGCTCCCCCTCTTCTTGACAAAATTCTCCATTCATGGAGTCCCTCAACACGTTCACAAATCCTCTGAACCCACCTTCACCCAGAAGAATTCCACTGCAACCCTTCCAAATTCACCACCAACTCAAGACCACCCGGAGAAACCTCACTTTCCCCATTTCCTGCAAGCTGAAGTCCTCTCAGAAAGACACCACAAAAAGCAGCACGAAGCTCATCTCCCAGAAAATCCTGCTCTCTGAGAATATCCCTCGTCCTCTGGCAGAGGAAGGAGATGGTGTTGAAGCGGAAAAATCAACTGAGAATGGGAAAAATGGTGTCGTGGGGTTGTGGTTGAAGAGGTTTCCCAGAAGGGTTTTGTCTGTCTTGTCCAACTTGCCTTTGGCAATTGGAGAAATGGCCACTGTTGCTGCACTCATGGCTCTCGGTATATTTGAACACTTTTTCTCTTTTTTCAACTTGATATTTTGCTTTTGGTTTGCTGGTTGCTTCTTTAATGTTTGCTTGTAATTAGGAGAAAATTATGTTAAATCGGTTAGCTTAGGCCCCGCTGAATTGAGATAGAATGCATGTGTGTTTGGGAAAAGTCGGTAAAAAAAAGCCTCATATTGGTGCAGGAAAGCTTTCGTTTTGTGAATTTTTCGGGTTACGGTTGTTTGCTCTGTTCTTTGAAAGTCTGAATTGTGAGCTACTGGCCCAAATCTTCATATTTATACAATGAAACGATGAGGAATTACATGGAATTCTTTAGGTTGGAGCAACACTAGTCTGATATATTGTCACTGTTTAGGCACTGTCATTGATCAAGGAGAGGCTCCTGATTTTTATTTCCAGAGATACCCCGAAGACAATCCTGCTTTGGGATTCTTTACTTGGAGATGGGTTCTCACACTCGGTTTTGACCACATGTTCTCATCCCCAATTTTTCTTGGCACTTTGGCTCTTCTGGGCGCTTCACTAATGGCCTGCACTTACACAACGCAAATTCCGCTTGTCAAGGTTGCAAGAAGGTTCGATTACTTTCGCTATAAATGCTCTTCCTCAGTTAAGTTGCTTCAGCAATATCTTAGCTGCCTAAATTTGTAAGTGCAGGTGGAATTTTTTGCAATCCACCGAGGCCATTCGAAAGCAGGAATTTTCAGAGATGCTCTCTAGAGCATCAGTGCAAGATCTGGGTGTCATTTTGATGGGGTCTGGATATGAGGTCCAACCATTGTACTTATCTTTCTTCCCTTTGATCAATCAATTCTTGTATATTCGGTAGCTCAATCAATTTGCATGTTGGTCAAAATAGGTGCTCCAATATCTATTTATTACGATAATACAAAGTTGAATTTATTCTATTTAATAAGTGAAACACCATGGATGCTAATTTAATTGACAAGTCCATTCTTTCACTGGCACTAGGGACATGCGACCCATTTCAGATGAGTTCATTGACAATAGCCATGTGATGCTTATATCATGCGATAAGGTTGCCAAGTTCCTTGAATACTATATTTTCTCTGATTCTTCTTCTTAACTTTACTCTAGGTTTTTCTGAAAGGACCATCATTATATGCTTTCAAGGGCTTGGCTGGCCGCTTGGCTCCCATTGGAGTGCACTTGGCAATGCTGCTGATAATGGCAGGTGGAACCCTTAGTGCTACAGGAAGCTTCAAAGGTTCAGTTACTGTCCCTCAGGGGCTAAATTTCGTAGTAGGAGATGTATTGGGACCTACTGGTTTTCTGTCTAATCCCTCTGAGGCGTTTAACACTGAAGTTCATGTCAACAGATTCTCTATGGACTACTATGGTAGTGGAGAGGTACGCCATTTTGGTACATGTGAAAGATGGTATAGAAAGATAAACAAACAGAAGCTTTTATGTTTAGCTCATGGTCATTCTGCATTCTCATGTTGTTTTCATGACTAATAATCGAAGCTTCACGCAACTGAGAATTTTATGAATCCTTCTTGTTAGCCAGAGGTTCCTGTAGGTCTGTTGGGGGAATGCTTCCTTTGATTTATTTGTTTTTCCTTGCTTGACCATTTTAAAATATTCATTGATGCAGGTATCACAGTTTCACACTGATTTATCATTGTTCGACCTTGGCGGAAAGGAGGTTATGAGAAAAACAATTAGTGTAAATGACCCTTTGAGATATGGTGGATTCACCATATACCAGACAGATTGGAGTTTTTCTGCTTTACAAGTGCTTAAGGACGGTGAAGGGCCCTTCAATTTGCCCATGGCACCTCTGAAGATCAATGGAGACAAGAAGCTTTTCGGGACATTCTTGCCGGTCGGTGATCCTGATGCCTCTAGCGTGAAAGGAATGTACGTATCTCTCTGCTTATGTAGTAGACAATCTGACTTCTGCATATATTAATTTGTGGGACCACACATTGAGATTCATTTCTTTGTTTATGAAAAAAATGTAAAGGAAGATGTTTTTTGAGGTTATTTGTGAATTTGGAAACTGGACCACAGTAGTTCTTTTGGCGCCAGTCTTCACTCGTTCCCTGTTACGTAGGTAATCATGGGATATTTGTAAGTGTCGCTTGAAGATCTGAGAATCTTTAAGTCTTGGATTATGGACACCTATTTCTAAGTTGATAGAAGAAGAGCAGGACGAAAATATGGCATAATATGCTATAAAAAAATAATCTACATTAGCTTTTTAGGGGCAGAATTGAGCAGTTTGCTGTGAAGTGTTTTTTGTTTGTATATGCGTATGTGATATTTTAAGTAAAGCACTATTGTAATTAGGAAGCAAATACATTGGCGTGTGAATTACATCTACCTGAGGATAAGTAATGTCTTGTGGCATACTACTCACCTCCTACATAGGTCTATTTGTTTCATTTTATTATCTGATGGCTTTCCATAACTTATTTTTAATTTATAATGTATGGTCAGATCAATGCTGGCTCGTGATCTGCAATCAATTGTCCTTTATGATCAAGATGGTAAATTTGCTGGGATACGGCGGCCTAATTCTAAGCTCCCGATTGACATTGGGGGCACGAAAATTGTTATTGTAGATGCCATAGGCAGCACTGGGCTTGACTTGAAGGTAACGGCCTTGCAGCTATCTTAAAGTGAATTTTTCTCGATGCTTCTCAGAGCTAACCTAATTATATCTCAGATCGACCCAGGGGTGCCAATTGTATATGCTGGGTTTGGCGCCCTTATGCTTACAACTTGCATCAGTTATTTATCTCATACCCAGGTAAACATTCTGCTCTTAAGATGAGCCGACTACATGCTTATTAAAGAGGAAATTGCATGCATTCACCTGATAGATCAAGGTTGTAAATCTTTATTTCAATGGTCACAAGAAGATTCATAATCAGATGTGGCATGACATGGCATAAGTTGCTAGACATTGAGCGGTGAGCAGAGTTAATGTGATTGAGCATGACATGCATGGTTCCTCCAAATGAGCATCAGTTCTTTTCTAACCAACAAATTAGCATCATGATTTATGTACAATGTCTTTGTTCATGTACTCATTGATCTGCGCCCTTCCACGAATCTTTTAAGGTTTGGGCCTTGCAAGATGGAACGGCGGTGGTTGTCGGAGGAAAGACAAACCGAGCAAAAGCCGAATTTCCTGAGGAAATGAATCGCTTGCTTGATCGTGTCCCTGAAATAGTAGGGCAATCTGCTTCCGAGCATTCGGAAGACCATGGTGGGTAGATGCCGACGAACCATTTGAAAGGATAAAAATTCACCCATTTGCTATGGTGAAGCTCCAGCTCAATGAACCCAAGAGACCATTCTCCAACTGCATATGTTTGTTTGGAAAGATGGCATGCGCAGTCCTGAAGAATTCTAGTTCATCGGGTCACTCACACATCTCAGGTATCATCAACGTGCTTTGTCCTAATGTAGAGATCGCGCCAAGGTGGGAAGTTTTCTGGTCTTATGTCCTGATGTTTGGGGGAAGACTGTCGCAAGAATTGAGATTTCGAAGACCAACTTCGTTACTCTTGCTACAAGTGAATTATACTTACGTACTGTAACAGTAAAGAATCCTACATATAAAAACATTCATGCGAAAGATTTCGAAGACCATCTTCGTCACGTTAGTGAAAAATATTATAGTATGATTACTTCTGATTTCTAGTTAAGTATATTAGAGCTGGCAATGAAAAGATTGTTTATCCAAAAATTGACACTTAAGGTGTTTAGTAATATATTTATTTCTCTTTTTTTTTTGGTAAATTTATTTCTCTATTTTTTGTATTCTTAAAAATACAAAAAGAACAGAATTCCGTCGATGTACATCAGTTGGCTAGAGAAATGATTTGGAACAGAAATTAGAAATTGAAAAGAATTATTTCTTATTTTCAGGAATAATTTTTTTTTAAACTTCTTTTTCTCCTTCTTTCTCTAATCGATTGTTGGGTCTCAGTGAAAATCAGTGACTAGCTGATTGGCAACTAGCTAAGACTAGGGCCGGCGAGCGTGAGATCAACCTTACCAACCTTTGGTGAGCCTTACCCTAGCCACTGGTGAGACTTTACCTCGGTCAATTGTTGTGAGGTCGAGCCTTGCCATAGACGAGTAAGGCCAAGCTCACTTGCGATGACTGGTCGAAGGAAGAAAACAAGAGGAAATAAAATTTAAAAATATTAAAAAATTGATTTTGTGTTAAACACACTTCTGCTCTTTTTTTATTCTAGAATAGCAATTATTAAACTGTTTTATTGCAAAGAAAATTGTCTAGAGAATTTAAATAAAAATTATTTCTGAAAAAAATTGTTATTGTAAACGGAAGTGTTGCTAAATGCACATAAGTCGTCATTGACATTAAATTAAGTGTCATACCAAATTTTTAATACTTTCGGTGTCCTCCTACCCAAGTTTTTGAATTCGAATATTCTAGGCCCTTATCTTATTAAGCTTCTAACAGGTTTATAATAAGTTAGTGGTGGCTCTAAACATAAATTTAATCAAATAAAGAACAAGTAATCAAGTTGCGACCAATTGCACTTGAAAGAGCCTGTGTGAAGTGCAAGCACCAGCTTACAAGAGGGTCATTCGCATTTGTCTAGCAATCTACTAAACTCTCTTGAAATTCACGTTGAGAGGGTCGCAAGAGACTTAGTTTTTCCTGTCATCTTTTGTTTTCTTCCCATCATATCTCTGACTAGTAGATTACAAATAAAGGAAGTCATCCATATTTATGTATTTGTAATAAAGTAAGTGACTCACCAATTAGAGACATGAACTTACTATGATACGAGTACACTTTGAAACAGTATTGTGTGCTAAATCTTGAACTATTCCGGGTAGCATATGGATGGACGAAGGAGTGCCCTTTGGTAGGTCAGATATAGGTTCGATCATTACAATTTTAAATTCACCAAGGAAAAAAGTTGTGATTGATTTTATTTCATTTTTTAAAGTTCGGGTCCATCATGTCATTGCTTTCCTACCATTTGTCCAATAAAGAAGAAGCGGTCATGATAAGCAGGATCGCCACCAAGTCTCTATCACAAATGGCTATTTTATCCACGTGTTTTCTCTATTCCCTCATGGTATTTAATATGAGATCCAAACGCCCTTCAGATTACCATAAAAATTCAGTACCTTGCGTATGGCTGAAGCCAATTAAGAAAAAAATTAATATGGCAGGAGGGCCTAGCTTAGTACAAGAATAAAAGTAAATTCGTGATGTTATCTCGTGATGTTATCTCAACTTCGCCAATAAAAGGAACTTGGATCACTTCATTCTTCAACAATTTCTAATCTTTAAAATCGCCGAAGTGAAACTTAACAAGTGGAATCTTAATAGATTGGTAAATTTTGTTCGGACTATTTCATAATGTTAAGTAATATTATGGAAACAAATCTCAAATTTGTAGTTACCATTGAGAGTACGTGGACAATGAAATAGAATCTAATATTTGATCTTCGAATGTGAATTACATGTGGACTAATAACATAAGTGTTTCTCAATCAACAATAAGAAAAATCAAGAAAATGTACATAGAATGCTTTGACATTTCTCAACAGAACCCGACTCTAATTCCAAGGTCTAGGTAGAGACCAAAAATTTCGAGCGATCACAAAGCTTTTTAATAAAGCATTTCCTTTCCCTTTAATGCATTGTGGGACTATGGACTCTCGGAATTCGTAGTGATCATGGGTGATTATTCCTGTTTCTCCTTCTCTTCATTCCCACAGGAAAATGATTAGCGAGTCATCATCCTTAGATAAAGGGAATGTGGCAATGATCAGATTGATCTCAAAGGAGCATGCTTTGCACACCCATCTGCCGTTAAACCATGTCGATCTGCACCAAAATTTATCAAAAAAGACATTTTTTTTGTAAATAAAAAAAAGACATTTATATCAATTGCCGTTAATTGAATGATGATAGATGTAGAGGAGATTTCATAATTTTTACCATGGATTTGAAGCTTTTGGTAAATCGCTGATCCGATTGCTTTATTGGTTAAGCAATTGGGATTCATATCGAGTTCATTCTCATGAAGATAAATAAAAATATGTTTGTAACACCGTGAGTAAGGCAATGATGTTATAAGCCAGGACATTTCTCTAGATTGAACACTTTCGTTATCTAGAGTTCCTTGGTGTGATATTTTATATAGGTGAAGAGCAAGTCATTGTCATAAAGACGATGGATATACTCCGTATCTTACATTTAACACATTACTGAATGATAAAGATGTATTAAAATACTAGTGGTTTGTTTCATGAAACTTGAGATTTACCTACTTAAAAAGGCTTCATTACCATAATGAGAAAAAAAACGTATAAGATATCAGATATGCAAAGCAACAAGAATGGAAGTTTACATCGGCGAAATGGCAAATTTGGTAATTGCCATTAAGGCTAGGGATATACCTAACTCTGGCAATTAAGAGAACGCTATTTATAAAGATATTTAGCCGATTTTGGTATAATAATTTGTTTTTTTTTTGCTGGTGTTATGATGTTTTCCCTAAAATGAGCCATCAATACACGTGTGCGTGTCTCAAGATGGAGAGTATTCTTCCAAATCCTAGAACTAATACTCTGTTCGTTTTGTGGAAAATATTTTTTCGAAAAACAACTTTCGAAAATTGTGGTGTTCGGGGACGGAAAATAATTCGCTAAGGAAGATGTTCTTGTTTTCCTTTCCAAAAAAGGAAAACATTTTCTGGTAGTCAACCAATCCTTGATGTCAACCAAATTACCAATAAACCCCCCGCCGAAATGTCGCTGTCGGACTGCTTTTGGCAGTCAAGGCGGTAGCCGCGGTCCACGTGGCAGAGGTGCCGATCTGTTAAGTGGTCAGGCGGCAACGGCGGCGGTAGTCAAGAGTTCATGAACAAGGAAAAAGATGGAAAAGAACAAAAAAAATTATGAATTTGTTTTTAAGTTTCAAACGAACACCGAAAAATATTGTCCTTTTTTCAGGAAATTGACTTCTTGAAAAATATTTTCCAGAAATGCTTTATTTTCCGCAAAACGAACAGAGCCTAAGACATAGCCAATTTCAAAAATATGTGGAGAATTTGGGTAGCCACTATTTTCATTTTATATATCTAATTCGTAGATATTTACAACTCGAGCTTTGTCGAGCTCGACCATGTCGGTTGGAGCTTTCTCAAGTTTGCAACCATGCTCGTCAGATTTTGCATTAATTGAGACGTAATAATTTATGTATTTTGATTTACATTAAGCGAGGTTTAAGTTTGAGAGATAGAAAGAAAACGCATTAAATAAAAAATCTAGATTCTAGCGAAAATTTCTTAATCATGTCAAGTCATCTGGAAAATTTCCAATAAGATATCTCCATGTTAGCAAATTCCATCATCTTAATTATTCTAAATTACGTAATTTATAGAATTGATACAAATATACATGACCCAAGATCGGTAATTCAATATTTATTTGGAGGGCGCAAGAAAAGATTTACAAGCTCATCGAGAGAGAGAGAGAGAGAGAGAGAGAGAGAGAGAGAGAGAGAGAGAGAGAGAGAGAGAGAGAGAGAGAGAAGTGAGCTTCGCGGTCGGAGAGAGAAACCACCTCCAACTTCCCGCAGCTTGCTTCGAGGACGAGAGAGAGACTGGCTTTTGCAGTTTCTCTCACTAAAACTGATCCTCGGATCTTTCGAGGAGCCGCATGTGAAATTTAGCGGAAGGCGCACGGCTGCCGGGGCCACAACTGTAATGTCGTGATTTTTGCGGCGAGGAGCAAGTTCTCTCTATCTTATTTTATTTGTTTATAGATTTATATTATACACAACTTTTAACAATTTTGATTTCTTTCTACCTAAGTTTTTGAATTGAAATTTTCTAGTCCCCCATCTTATTTTGTTCAACTATAAATTGTGTTCGGATGATTCCATATTAGTACATTGTTAGCCAATATTATTGAAACAAATCTCAAATTTGAAGTTACGATTGAGAGAATGCGAATAGTGAGATAGAATCTGATATTTCTTCTTCAGATGGGAATTACATGTAGACTAATAACATAAGTTTCTCAATCGACAATGAGAAATATCAAGAAAATGTACATAGAATGCTTTTACATTTCTCAACAGAAGCCGACTCTAATTCCAAGATCTAGGTAGAGATTAAAATTTTCGAGCAATCACAAATTTTCTTATTAAAACATATCCTTTCCCTTTAAAGAATTGTTCGACCGAAGGCTCTCGATATCGTAGTGATCGGCAGACGGTTGGGCCTGATTCTCCCTACCTTCCTTCTCACACTGAGATGATCGTCGAGTCCTCTTTATTAGATGAAGGGATTATGGAAATGATAAGAGGGACCCCAAAAAAGCCACTCCCTACATATCTATTTCTCCAAGATATGTGTTTATCTGCATCAAAAATTAGAAAAAAAACAGAAGACATTTTATGTCAATTGTTGTTGATTGAACGATGATAAATGTAAAGAGAAGATTCATAGTTTTTACCATTGATATGAAGTTTCTGGTAAATCGCTGATCCGATTGCTTTATTGCTTGAACCATTGAGATTCATGTGGAGTCCATACTCACCAAGGTAAACGAGATTCATAATTTCGTATCGTAACATCATGAGTAAGGCAACGAGATTATGAGAGAAGACATTTCTCTAGACTGAACACATTCGATATCTAGAGTTCCTTGGTGTGGTAACTTATATAGGTGAAAAACAAGTAATTGCCATAAAGAAAATGGATATATTTTCATATCTTATATTTAACACATTACCATATAATAAAAGATGTATGTAAAGACTAGTGATTTGTTTCATCGAATTTGAGATTTACCTACTTAAAAAGGCTTCATTACCATAACTAAAAAAAAACTATCAGATTTGCGAAGCAACAAGAATGGAAGATCATATGGGCGATATGTGAAATTGGGTAATTGCCATTAAGGTTAGGGATAGATCTGACTCTGGCAATTAAGAGAACGGCCATTTTATGAAGATATATAATGGATTTTGGTAGAATATTTTGCTTCTTTTTTTTTTTTGGCTGGTGTTGTTATCCCTAAAATAAGCCATCAACGCCCGTGTGCGTGCTGATGGCCCCAAGCTTGAAAGTATTCTTCGAAATCCTACAACAAAGACATTACCATTTAAAAAAAATGTAGAAAATTTGGATCGACACTATTTTCACTTTATATCTCTACTTTGTGGATATCATCTACTCGAGCTTCATCGAGCTCGACCATGTCGGTTGGAGCTTTCTCAAGTTTGCAACCATGATCGTGAGATCTTGCATTAGTGGAGATGTAACAATTTATGGGTTTTAATTTGCATTTAGGGAGGTTTAAGTTTCAAAGATAGAGAGAACGCGTAAAAATGAAAAACCTAAAATCTAACAAAAATTGCTAACTAATGTTAAGTCACCTAGAAAATTCCCAAAAAGATAACTTCACGGCAGCAGATTCCATCATCTTAATTATTCTTAAAATATATGATGTGTGGTTATAAGGCATCTTAGAAATAGGCACGGGCTTCTTATGTTCTTCCTAATAGGAATTCACAATTGAAATTTCCCTCTAAAATTGCGTAATTACTTATATTGATGCAAATATACATGACCCGAGATCGGTAATTCAATATTTAACACAACAACGAAAGGGGTGTACCTCGGATTTTGGAACCTCCTCCTCCCGGAAAGCTCAAAGTTAACGTTGATGGGTCTTTTGACCTAAATACAAGAGAAACGGCAGTCGCTTGTGTTTGTCGAGACAGCAAAGGAGCCCTAGTAGCCGGATCTGCAAGAAGTGTATGAGCATCGTCCCCGTTGTAGCCGAAGCACATGCGATTTTGGAAGCATACGATATCACTGTACTCTCTATTTCTAGGCTAGGCGACGGCTAGGGAAGGCATCCCAGCCCTTGCGCGATGGCCAGTGACAACAGGTGCTGCAGACCGACAAATGGCCGGTGGAGGGAAATAAGAAAAATTGTATAAAAAAAGAAAATGAAAGAAAAGAAATAAATGGTTAAATGAATTTTTCAGAAAATATTAATTAATTACGAAAATTGTTCACCCCTATGCCGACGTTCATTAGCCATGCCAATAAGATTGCCATCGTGCATGTTGGCGATATTTTTTTTCAAAATTGGCCAAAAAGATTATATTACGAATTGTCCAAAAAATTAAGGAAAAGTTTAAAATTAAATTAGAATTTGTACAAAATAATTTTGGACTTTGTTGGTAAGTATCTATGTTTGCTGTTGAATAAATCAGTCTAGAATAACTTTAGAGTTCTATCATACATGTCAATTCTAGCGTCGAAATTAAAGCAGAGATTAGAGGAAGAAAATTACATAACTAGTTACTTTTCCACAATTTCCCTCTCCTCGAGTAATCTCTCTCTCTCTCTCTCTCTCTCTCTCTCTTCCCTTGACTAGATGATATATACATGCGTGCGGCTCACTATATTAGACAAACGCAAGGTTTAATTCAGATATTTTAAACTTCGACTTAAACCTCTCACCGGAACGCCATCGTCGGACTGCCTTTGGCAGTCAAGGCGGTAGCCATGGTCTGTGCGGCATAGGCGGCGGTCTGTCTGGTGGTCAGGCATAGTCAAGCGTTCATAAACAAGGAAAAAAAACGGAAAAGAACAAAAAAAAAATTGTGAATTTATTTTTAAATTTCAAACAAACACTGGAAAATATTGTTATTTTTCAGAAAACTGACTTCATGGATAACATTTTCTAGAAAATGTTTTATCTTTCGCGAAACGAATGGAACCTAAGATATGGCCATTTTCAAAAATATGTGGAGAATTTGGGTAGCCACTATTTTCATTTTATATATCTTATTTGTAGATATTAACAACTCAAGCTTCGTCGAGTTCGACCATGTCGGTTGGAGCTTTCTCAAGTTTGCAACCATGCTCGTCAGATTTTGCATTAATTGAGACGTAATAATTTATGTGTTTTGATTTGCATTTAGTGAGGTTTAAGTTTGAGAGATATAAAGAAAACACATTAAATAAAAAAAATCTTAAATCTAACGAAAATTTCTAACTCATGTCAAGTCATCTAGAAAATTTCTAACAAGATATCTCCATGTTAGCAAACTCCATCATCTTAATTATTCTAAAATTGCGTAATTTATAGTATTGATACAAATATACATGACCCAAGATCGGTAATTCAATATTTATTTGGAGGGCGGAAGAAAAGATTTACAAGCTCATCGAGAGAGAGAGAGAGAGAGAGAGGGAGAGAGAGACTGGCTTTTGCAGTTTCTCTCACTAAAACTGATCCTCGGATCTTTCGAGGAGCCGCATGTGAAATTTAGCGGAAGGCGCACGGCTGCCGGGGCCACAACTGTAATGTCGTGATTTTTGCGGCGAGGAGCAAGTTCTCTCTATCTTATCTTATTTATTTATAGGCTTCTATCATACACAATTTTTGACACTTTTGATTCCGTTCGACCTAAGTTTTTGAATTGAAATTTTCTAGTCCCCCATCTTATTTTGTTCAACTGTAAATTGTGTTCGGATGATTCCATATTAGTACATTGTTAGCCAATATTATTGAAACAAATCTCAAATTTGAAGTTATGATTGAGAGAATGTGAATAGTGGGATAGAATCTGATATTTCTTCTTCAGATGGGAATTACATGTAGACTAAAAACATAAGTTTCTCAATCGATAATGAGAAATATCAAGAAAATGTACATAGAATGCTTTTACATTTCTCAGCAGAAACCGACCCTAATTCCAAGGTCTAGGTAAAGATTAAAATTTTCGAGCAATCACAAATTTTCTTATTAAAGCATCTCCTTTCCCTTTAAAGAATTGTATGATTATAAGCTCTCGATATCATAGTGATCGGCGGACGATTTGGCCTGATTCTCCATACCTTCCTTCTCACACTGAGATGATCGTCGAGTCCTATTTATCATATGAAGGGATTGTGGAAATGATCAGAGGGACCCCAAAAAAGCCACTCCCTACGTATCCATTTCTCCAAGAAAAGTATTTATCTGCATCGAAAATTAGAAAAAAAAAACAGAATACATTTTATGTCAATTGTTGTTGATTGAACGATGATAAATGTAGAGAGGAGATTCATAGTTTTTACCATTGACATGAAGTTTTTGGTAAATCGCTGATCCGATTGCTTTATTGCTTGAACCATTGAGATTCATGTGGAGTCCATACTCACCAAGGTAAATGAGATTCATAATTTCGTATCGTAACATCATGAGTAAGGCAACGAGATTATGAGAGAAGACATTTCTCTAGACTGAACACATTCGATATCTAGAGTTCCTTGGTGTAGTAACTTATATAGGTGGAAAAACAAGTAATTGCCATATAGAAAATGGATATATTTTCATATCTTACATTTAACACATTACCATATAATAAAAGATGTATGTAAAGACTAGTGATTTGTTTCATCGAATTTGAGATTTACCTACTTAAAAAGGCTTCATTACCATAACTAAAAAAAAGAAACTATCAGATTTGCGAAGCAACAAGAATGGAAGAGCATATGGGCGATATGTGAAATTGGGTAATTGCCATTAAGGCTAGGGATAGATCTGACTCTCGCAATTAAGAGAAAGCCATTTTATGAAGATATATAATGGATTTTGGTAGAATATTTTGCTTCTCTTTTTTTTTTTACTGGTGTTGTTATCCCTAAAATGAGCCATTAATGCACGTGTGCGTGCTGATGGTCCCAAGCTTGAAAGTATTCTTTGAAATCCTACAACAAAGACATTACCATTTTAAAAAAAATGTAGAGAATTTGGATCGACACTATTTTCACTTTATATCTCTATTTTGTGGATATCATCAACTCGAGCTTTGTCGAGCTCGACCATGTCGGTTGGAGCTTTCTCAAGTTTCCAACCATGATCGTGAGATCTTGCATTAGTGGAGACGTAACAATTTATGGGTTTTAATTTGCATTTAGGGAGGCTTAAGTTTCAAAGATAGAGAGAACGCATCAAAATGAAAAACCTAAAATCTAACAAAAATTGCTAACTAATGTTAAGTCACCTAGAAAATTCCCAACAAGATAACTTCGCGGCAGCAGATTCCATCATCTTAATTATTCTTAAAATATATGATGTGTGGTTATAAGGCATCTTAGAAATAGGCACGGGCTTTTTATGTTCTTCCTAATAGGAATTCACAATTGAAATTTTCCTCTAAAATTGCGTAATTACTTGTATTGATGCAAACATACATGACCTTAGATCGGTAATTCGATATTTAACACAACAACGAAAGGGGTGTACCTCGGATTTTGGAACCTCCTCCTCCCGGAAAAGCTCAAAGTTAACGTTGATGGGTCTTTTGACCTAAATACAAGAGAAGCAGCAGTCGCTTGCGTTTGTCGAGACAGCAAAGGAGCCCTAGTAGCCGAATCTGCAAGAAGTGTATGAGCATCGTCCCTTGTTGTAGCCGAAGCACATGCGATTTTGGAAGCCCTAGCTCTCCTTAGAGGAAGATCTCACGAAGCTTTTGATCTGGAGACCGATTGTTTTGATTTGTGGAGGGCAATAACTGGAGGTGCAGATCAACAAATCTGGGAAGCACACGCGCTAATCTCCGAAGCCCAAGCCTAGGTGCTTCTATTTGAAAATCTAACACTAGCCCATTGTCCCCGTCGCTGTAATCAAGTTGCGGATTGGGTCTCAAAAGCCCAACGCAACAAGTTTCTGCCAAGAAATTGGGTAGATTATCCCCATTCTAGTCTCATGGACATAATTTGTGTTGACTCTTAACAGAAATGAGAATATGACAACTACTATTTTTGACAAAAAAAAAGTAGTCTACTAAACTCTATTGGGATTCATGTCGAGAGGGTCACAACAAATTATATTTTTCCATCATCTTCTGCTTTTTTTCCCATCACATTTCTGATTGATAGATTACAAATTAAGGACGTCAATCATATTTATATATTTGTAAGAAAGTAAGTGACTCACCGATTAGAGACATGAATATACCATGATATGGGTGGACTTTCAAACAATATTTAGTGCTAAACCTTGAACTATTCCATCTAGCACGGGGATGGGCGATGGACTACACTTTGGCAGGTCAGATATAGGTTCGATCATTGCAATTTTAAACTCACCAAGTGAAAAAGTTGGGATTGATTATTATTATTATTTTGAATTTAGGTCCATCATGTCATTGCTTTCTTGCCATTTGTCCTATAAAGAAGAAGCAGTCATGAGAAGCAAAATCGCTACAAAGTCCACCACAAATGGTTATTTTATCCGCATGTTTTCCCCACCCCCTTATAGTATGTAATATGAGATCCAAAAGGCCTTTAGATTACCATAAAATATTCAATATGTTACATATAGCTAGAGCCAATCAAGAAAAATAAATATGGCAGGAGGGTTTAGATTTGTAGGAAAATAAAATAGATCTTTGATATTATCTCAACTTCATTCTTCACCAATTTCTAATCTTTCAACTCCCCGAAGCGAAACTTAAAACAAGCGGAATCATGATAGATTGGTAAATTTTGTTCGGATTATTCCATACTAGTATATTGTTAGCTAATATTATTGAAACAAATCTCAAATGTGAAGTTACGATTGAGAGAATGCGAGTAGTGGAATAGAATCTAATATTTCTTCTTCAAGTGGGAATTTCATGTAGACTAATAACATAAGTTTCTCAATCGACAATGAGAAAAATCAAGAAAACGTACATAGAATGCTTTAACATTTCTAAGCAGAACCCAACTCTAATTCCAGGGTCTAGGTAGAGTTTAAAATTTTCGAGCAATCACAAATTTTCTAATCAAATCATTTCCTTTCCCTTTAAAGAATTGTATGACTATAGGCCCTTGATATCGTAGTGATCGGCGGATGGTTAGGCCTGGTTCTCCTTCCCTTCCTTCTCACACTAAGATGATCTGCAAGTCCTAATAATCGGATGAAGGGTATGTGGAAATGATCAGAGAGACCCCGAAAAAGTCACTCCCTATGCATCAATTCCTCAAAGAAATTTGACTATCTGCATTGAAAATTAAGAAAAAAAAAAGACAATTCTGTCAATTATTATTGATTGAATGATGACAGATGTGGATAGGAGATTCATAGTTTTTACCATGGATATGAAGCTTTTGGTAAATCGCTGGCCCGATTGCTTTATTACTTGAGCAATTGAGATTCATGTCGAGTTCATACCCACGAAGGTAAATGAGATTCATAATGTTCATAGCATCATGAGTAAGGCAATGATGTTATGAGAGAGGACATCTCTCTAGACTAAACACATTTGATATCTAGAGTTCCTTGGTGTGGTAACTTTTATAGGTGAAAAATAAGTACTTGTCATAAAAGAAAATGGATATATTTTCATATCTTACATTTAACACATTACCATATGATAAATATGCATTTAAAGACTAATGATTTGTTCCATGGAATTTGAGATTTACCTACTTAAAAAGGCTTGGTTACCATAACTAAAGAAGACGTATAAGATATCAGATGTGCAAAGCAACAAGAATGGAAGATCATATAGGCGAAATGTGAAATTGGGTAATTGCCATTAAGGCTAGGGATAGATCTGACTCTGGCAATCAAGAGAAAGCCATTTTATGAAGATATATAATGGATTTTGGTAGAATATTTTGCTTCTTTGGTTTTTTTTTTTTGGATGGTGTTATGATGTTATCCCAAATCCTAGAACTAAGACATCACCATTTTCCAAAAAAAAATGTGGAGAATTTGGGTCGAAACTATTTTCACTTTACATATCTACTTCCTGGATATCAAAAACTTGAGCTTTGTCGAGCTCGACCACGTCGGTCGGAGCTTTCTCAAGTTTGCAATCACGGTTGTCAAGTTTTGCATTGGCGGAGACATAAAAATTATGGGTTTTGATTTGCATTTAGAGATGTTTTAGTTTCAGAGAAAGAGTGAGAACACATTAAATAAAAAATCCTTAAGATCTAACAAAAATTTCTAACTAATGTTAAGTCATCTAGAAAATTCATAGCATGAAAATTTCATGGCAGCAGATTCTGTTATCTTAATAAATATTCTTAAAATATATGACTTGTTGTTATATGTTATTTTAAAAATTGGCATGGGCCTTTTTATGTTCTTCTTAATAGGAATTCACAATTGAAATTTCCCTCTAAAATTGCGTAATTACTTGTATTGATGCAAATATACATGACCCGAGATCGGTAATTCGATATTTATTTGGAGGGCGCAAGAAAAGATTTACAAGCTCATCAAGAGAGAGAAAGAGAGAGAGAATAAATAAATAAAGTTAAATAAAGGAATGATAAATTGAAGATCAAAGAAAAATAAAGATAAAAAGCGAGAGGCCATATCCACCACACAACATCGTGCGCAGGAGATTACTGTGGGGCCAATCATATCCACGCAATCCCACTTCTGCCAGGAATTGCAGTCCCCAATAGAAAAAGGACAAAAATAAAAAAGAAAGAACAAAAAAATTAAATAAATAAATATATATATAGACAAAAAAATGAAAAAAAAACTCTTCTTCTTCTCCTTCGCATATTTTCAGTTTGCTGAGCGCGAAAAAGCTACCGGAGCTCTCATCTCCATGGAGTGTCGCTCGTTACAGTCGCCGAGCGCCAGTGCGATCACCTCTTCGCGAGCTGGGCCGCTCGAGAAGCCGTTTCTTCACGGCCAGGTCCTGCAGTTGCCGAACAACGCGAAGCGATACCGGTTCGTGGGGAAGGCCAGACCCCTCGAGCTCAGACCTGTGGCTTCAGGTCCGCGTCGCTGCTCTGCCCGATTATCTCTTTGCACCTCTTGTTCTTTTGCCTGAAAAGGGTGAGGGTTTTGTCTCGATGACGTGTTGCGGGAGGCGGGTGGGGGAGATGGATGGTGCCGCACAATGTCGTTGCGGCGATGTCCTTTTTGATCGAGGAAGAAGTAGTTTTCGATGGAATTTCTCTCTCTCTCTTTTTTTTTTTGATACATGGAAGCAGTGTGTTTTTTTTTTTTTGTGATACTGGGCTCTGTTTGTGGGTTACGTGTTTTGGAAGTGGCATTTCGGTTGCTTTTGGAATAGTTTTTCTACTTTGGACTTGCATTGGTAATGTCAATTGAATCTAATAAGTAATAAGATGAAGCTGAATGCGGTACGTTCTGTTGGTAGAAGCGGTGGCATGTGATTACATTGGGGAGAATTAACGCATGGTAATGGTAGTGGAGGGTGGTGGCCATTATGATGGCATTGTTCATGGTGAAAGGGGTGGTGAAGGAGGTTTTGGTTCATGGAAATCTTGGGAGGGATGGTATGGCATTGATGGAGATAGGCTTTATGTAGTGTATGCTTGTGACATCATGGATTAGTGAGGTGAGGAATCCCAATTCTCCTATACTAGCTTGTAGTATTGCGGCTGAGTCCAAACTTTTATCAGCATAATGCTTAAATGGGCATGCGATTGGAAGTGGAGGCTCCCGTTTCAATCTCACAACTTGAATTTCATGTATCCTTGTCAGGCCATATGCATTTTATATTGTTTTATCACTGAATGTATTGGTCTCTTGTCTGTATGCAATATCGCACCGGTGGCAGATTTGGTCATCATTTTCTGGACTAGAATCGAAGTCATTAATAAAACTGAAGAGACGAGACTAACACTGTTATTGTTTTCTTTTGGCCAGAACTGCACTAATTGTACTAACATCATTGGAAGTATCATGTCTCAACATATGTAGCTATCTGCGTTATGATAAATAATTTTTATCAATCCCGTAGGTGCAACCAGAATGAGCTCTGTGACAACAGAAGCAATACAAGATAACCTTGATAAGAAAGATGAGGGTCTTGTGTTTGTTGCTGGTGCCACTGGAAAAGTTGGATCACGGACTGTGAGGTGCTTTCCATAACTTATACTTCCAATACGGACTGATTTTTACGTCACTCTGGTTTGATTGCGGGGATGGGATCTTCTTTAGGGAGCTTTTGAAATTGGGATATCGAGTCAGAGCCGGTGTGCGAAGTGCTGAAAGAGCAGGAGCTCTTGTGCAGGTTAGGAGCTTTAATTGATCTGAACTTGCTCTCCATAGCTTGCCCTTTTTCTGCTACAATGACTTGGTGAATGACAAACTTCTTGCAGAGTGTTAAACAGATGAAGTTTGAGGGGGGTGACATAAAGAAAGGGTTTGAACGTAAGAAAATAAAATATTGAAAGCTCAGATTTATGTTTTGTCTCTTTCTTTCTAAATGATTCAAAGTAGAATTTTCAGAGGAAAGAAGAGTACTGTAGATCCATCATTGTTTAGATGATACTCTGTGATATCAAATAACGACTATTTTCTGGTTTTTAGCCCAGCTATAGAGAAGCTTGAAGTTGTGGAATGTGACTTGGAGAAGCCGGTTCAGATAAGCCCAGCCTTAGCCAATGCTTCTGTGGTGATATGCTGCATTGGTGCCAGCGAAAAGGAAGTTTTTGATGTGACGGGCCCATACAGAATTGACTATATGGCTACAAAGAACCTCATTGATGCAGGTAGATAAAGTCCTTATGTCATATAATTGCTCATTATTTTCAAGATCAAGGGGGGTCTCTCGAGTCCTGGCCACCGAAGGTCATTTTCTTTAGTGCCTCGGGATTCTTCTGCAATGATTAGTTTATTAAATTTATGCATTATGTAAGATCATTAAACTACAGGACTAACAAATGAAGATTCAGCAAGGAGGATTGAGGAACAATTTGGGAAATCTCTGTTGGATCTTTTTCATTCATTAAAATAACCTATTGAAACTGACTTGCCTGAACTTTATGAAAGAGAGTTGGAATTGTTATTTGTGCCTTCTCTTGGAGTTGCTTCCATCAAATTGTGTTCTCCCTCTTTGGACAGCAACTTTGGCCAAAGTTAACCACTTCATCATGGTTTCATCTTTGGGAACAAACAAGGTCGGATTTCCTGCAGCTATACTGAAGTAAGTGGGGTTTTTCTTTTGTTGTATATTCTCTATTAGTAGAGATATCTAAGCATGATCTATTGACTGCTTTCTTGCCCCTTAAGTTTGTTCTGGGGGGTGTTGATTTGGAAAAGGAAAGCTGAAGAAGCACTTATAGCCAGTGGTATTCCTTACACTGTGAGTATTTCTTGAATCAACACTTCAGTTGAACACAGTTTTCGAATAATCTCTCTAATCTAGACATGCTAATTCAGATAGTGAGGCCAGGGGGAATGGAGCGACCCACTGATGCTTATAAAGAAACTCACAATATTACCATGTCAGAGGAAGATACTTTATTTGGAGGCCAAGTTTCAAACCTTCAGGTAAAGTTGTCAAGTTCGTTTCCATATGCATAAGTCAGCAAGGAGTTATAGATTTTCTTGCTATCAGAAACTGAAAACATTTCTTTTTTACTGAAGGGGAAAAACAGAAAAAAAAAAGAGAGGTATATGACTGTAACGAAAGTAAAGCTTTATTTGCCAATATACAGGGTACTTTTCTTGTATGGACTTTTGGTATATTAGGTTTTTGGTGTTGTGAAATGTACAGAGCAATGAAGCAGATGGTTCAAGCAACATTCTAGATAAAAATTTAGCATCTCTGCACGAGATTTAAGATTCATACAGTCAGTTCATTTTGTGGGATAAGGCTTTCATTTCTTGTTGTTGTTGTTGTTTTTGCATGAGATTTAGGCTTATTGGCATTCGCAGTACAATGTTGCATTTATTATATTCCCTGCTTGTAATTTCTCATTTCTCCTTTTAGGTGTATCAGGTTTCTTTTATCATTTTAACTCATACTCCTTGCTGCAGCAGATCGGTTTGAATTAGTATCTGGATTAGGTCTTGCACTTGTTAAAATTCCAGCTAAAAAATGATAAATCAAGGAGTCAATTTTACTGTTTTTGCTGGCGTTCCGGTCTGCATTGTGAATAAGTATTGCATTTATTTGTTCTTTCTTTTGAATGAAAAACATTTCCATCTTCTTAGCACTTGTTGGGGGAAATGTTCTCAGGGACAGTTCACGCATTTTTAATGTAGCCAAAGAGATGTGGTGATAAGACAATTCTCCAATGATAGGAAAGGCGAATCTGCCAATGATAGGAAAGGCATTTCTGATTTACTATTTCAGGTGGCAGAACTCATGGCAGTCATGGCAAAAAATCGTGGCCTTTCATACTGTAAAGTGGTGGAGGTAATTGCCGAAACAACTGCTCCACTGACTCCCATGGAAGAGCTTCTTGCTAGGATACCATCACAACGTCAAGAACCACAGGTATGACTCTTTCTTCATATATAACCTGCTAAACTTGAACTTTCTATCATTATCATATAAATGCCATTTGCAATTCAGGTAGTGAAAGTCGTTGTTTATAAGCCCTAATTTCATTTCTCCTAGTAAACTTGAACCTGCTAAAGTTTGTCTTGGCACTGAAAGGTAGTTAAAAGGCATATCATGCTTGTAGTTTGAGTGAGGTGTTTTTGCAATTCAGGTTTTTCCTCCGAAGGAAGGGTAGTAATGATTCTAGTCACAAAGCAGAGGCTAAATCTGTCATAATCTAGCAACTTCAGTATATAAATCGTTGTTTCCTTGCTAATGATGATTTCTTAACCTTTACACTTTAAAAAACTCTGAACGCAACGGTGGGTAGCTGTATTAGTTGAGAGTTTCTCTCTTATTGCTGATGTCGAGGACTTAAAACCTGCGGTTGCTAATGTCTTAAGTGGGGGGCCATGGTATTGGAGTGCCGTGTTAGTCTCCCCCAAGGTATAAGGGCCCAGCCCTTTGGTGCTGTCCGGGCACGGGGAGCCCGTGGTGGATTCTTAGGCGAATAAAAAAAACTCTGAAGCTGATGTTATAAGCCCTAATTATTGCAAAAACTGTTCTTGGTTAAGTGTGCTTCTTGACACAGTCAAATCCTCCCAGTTAGAAATTAGTCATTGTTGATCAATTGTTGCTCCCAAAAGTTTAAGGTATGGGGAAACATATTAGCATTGTCTAGCAAGCTCGTATATGTCTTAGTACTCCCTTTGGTTTATAAGCTAATATTATACGATAACACAGATTGAAGCCTCAACCACATTAAATAGTTGCCGGAGGACAAACAAGCATAACAGACATAATAACAACAAAGGGGAGTACAAAGGTTCAAACCCTTCACCTGATTCTATGATATCATGCTGAGCAATGGAAGAATATAAGCTGACAAAATGCTCTCAAAATTTCTATCATATATCTGGATAATCATGAAGTGACTGTCCTTTTCTTCTCCATGCTTGTGGATTAGATTCAGTTTTGCTCCATATGGAAGATTCCATTCATTTAAATCTCCTATGCAGTCACATTTTTGTATTTTAATTGTCAATTAATGTTCTTTTTGTGCGGTAACAGTGTAGCTGAAATAGAAATTTGGAAAAGAAGGATGAGTAATTCTTATTTTTTTAATATGTAGTGAACATTTTAGGAACTTCATTCCATACTTTAAAGTCTAGTTCTGTATATGAAGTACTCTGATTAAACTCAGTGTACTTTTAGAAGTGCGAAATGAGGCTTCCAAAAATGAGATTTTTCACTGATCTTTTAGAGGTGAAAAATCTAGTTTAGCTCATTGTGCTTTTAGAGGTGCACACTGAATCTTTCAGTAATTTTCTCAGGAGCCTGATGCTTCTGATGATACTTCTGCTGCACCTTCCAATGTAATCGCACCGGTGCCAAACACCCCAGTTGTTGAGGAAATTTCCAAAAGCAAAGCAGTTGCAACTAGGGGACTCTCTCCTTATCCCACGTATGTTGTTCCATATGGCTGCATCTCTCTCTCTGTCTCTCTCTTACATGTGCGCACACACACAAAAACATGTGTGCATGCCCATGCACAAATACCCACTTGTGTATGTTTTGTAAGCTAGGCTCTGGCCAATTCAAATATGAAGAACATGTAAAGTTTAAAATTCTAGATTTTACTTCCGGCATTATATTCATGTTTACACAGCAATTGCATACTTATCATGTTCCCACATTTTTTATATACATAACTGCAAGAGAAGTATTTACGTAACTTGTTTCTTGTTTTGATTTTCCTTGCAGTTATGATGATCTGAAACCACCTACTTCACCCACTCCAACTCCACCCAGTATACAAAAAGTAAGTCCAGATACCATCACACAGATAGAAGCTTCAGACAGTCAAACTAGTGCAGCAGAGCCTATGGCTAGTCTCGATGAAATGGAAGTGAAAGTTGCACCTGAGAAAGCAAGACCTCTCTCTCCTTATGTCGCGTAAGCTAAATTTGAACCTTTTGCAAATTGATGGATTTATTTGACAGATATGATGAACTGAAGCCTCCAAGCTCACCTAGCCCCACACCAAGTGGTCCCAAAATGTAAATTTAAAAATGCAGATTGTATTTCAAGCACTGGATTCCTGTTTCAAAAGCAAGCACATTCTTATCATTTCTCACGTGCTCTTCATGAGTATAATGCAAGGGAGGCACTGAAGGACCCCTTTTCTTTTCTTTTCCTTTCTTTTCTGTTTTTGGTTGCAGTTCCAAAGACTCTCTCCTTATCCCGTGTATGTCATTCCATATGGCTGCATCTCTCTCTCTCTCTCTCTCTCTCTCACAAACACACGCGCGCGCAAACATGTGCGCATGCCCATGCACAAATACCCACTCGTGTATGTTTTGTAAGCTAGACTCTGGCCATTTCAAATATGAAGAACATGTAAAGTTCAAAATTCTAGATTTTACTTCCAGCATTATATTCAGGTTTTGCAGCAATTGCATACTTATCATGTTCCCACTACATAACTGCAAGAGAAGTATTTTTGTAACTTGTTTCTTGTTTTGATTTTCATTGCAGTTACAGTGATCTGAAACCACCTACTTCACCCACTCCAACTCCACCCAGTATACAAAAAGTAAGTCCAGATACCGTCACACAGATAGAAGCTTCAGACAGTCAAACTAGTGCAGCAGTGTCTATGGCTAGTCTCGATGAAATGGAAGTGAAAGTTGCACCTGAGAAAGCAAGACCTCTTTCTCCTTATGTCACGTAAGCTAAGTTTGAACCTTTTGCAAATTGAATTATCTAGTGATTTATGTAAATGCTGGATTTATTTGACAGATATGAGGAACTGAAGCCTCCAAGCTCACCTAGCCCCACACCAAGTGGTCCCAAAATGTAAATTTAAAAATACAGATTGTATTTCAAGCATGTTTTTCTGTTTCAAAAGCAAGCACATGCTTATCATTTCTCACGTGCTCTTCATCAGTATAATGCAAGGGAGGCATTGAAGGACCCCTTTTCTTTTCTTTTCCTTTCTTTTCTGTTTTTGGTTGCAGTTCCAAAGAACTGAAACCACCTATCTCACCTGCGTCAACTCCACCTAGTGGACAACAAGAAAATCCTGATACTGTCTCTAAGATCAATCCTTCTGACAGTCCAACGAATGGACCGGATTCTCTATCTAGAATTGACAAAATGGAAATGAAAATAGCAGCTGAGAAGGCAACACCGTTTTCTCCTTACGTCACGTAAGCAAAATTTCTTGTTTTTCCAAATTGAGATACTCAATAATTGCATCCAATGATGCATTACCTTCAGATCTAACAAACTGGAGCCACTAAGCTCATCTGGCCCCGAAGCAAGTGGTGCCAACACAGCGCCTCCTGTTATCTCTAAAACAGATGAAGTTTTGACCCCAGTTGCCGGAGGCAATGATGTGACAATTGAAAGCGCCACAATCGTGGAAAGTTATCGGTCACCCTACTACGTGTAATTGCTTTTCCTGCTCTTACAAGTTGTCTGCTAATTTCATATCAGCTCAGTGTCACTGTACTGCTGTGCTTTTAAGTTTGCCTAATTGTGATGATAAGTAAATTAGTTGGTCTCTTGCCCATAGCTCTTTGTTGTTTAAGTGAAATTCGTATCCATACCTGTTAAATTCTTATGGTGACATTGACATTGTAGCTCAATTCGTCCTTTATGCATCATAAGATGGGAGAGATGAGGTGAATTTACTTCTGCATGCACCAGCAAGTACACAGTTATGCTGAAGAAGCAAGTCATGAAAACAGGAAACTTAATTTCGTTCCACATTTAGTAGAATTTTTGAATGAGTTCATAGTTTTGAGCACTTAGCATAGTTGGTCCCACTGCCAGAAGCTATTGTAAACCATGTCATAGTAAGAGTTTGAGATTGGATTCTTCACAGTGACAAACAAGGGCATCTGGTAAAGCTAATCCATATGTCCATCGGGAAAAGCAACTTCTGAAGTTCTTACTGTGAGCATCATCTGTTTATGTTGCTTTTAAGTGTCCACCTTTAAGTTTCACATTGCTGTACTTCTACTATCTTTTTTAATTAATTCACGAGGACAAGATACTAAAACTTTTGACCCAATAAAATACCTTGAATGCTGTGTGGACTGGGTAAGGCACAATGCACTCCACTTGAGTGGAAAGAAATAGTGTTCTGTTTGTCCTATCTTGCATTTGGTCCCATAATGTTTGAATTTCTGATCTATTGGAACCGTTAGTTTGTAGTTTATGTTGTAATTGCCTCTAGCCTTGGTACCTTATTTTTACCTTATCATCAGATATGAAGATTTGAAGCCCCCTACTTCGCCATCTCCCAGCTTACCAATTATGCAGTCTCCATCCTCAGTCTCTGTCGACGTATCAGGAAATGGTGCAGCACAGCCTCAGTCTTCGATGACAAACAATCCAAAAGACAGGGAGGAACATGAAGAAAAACGGGGGCCACTTTCTCCATATACAGCGTAAGCTTTTCATTAGTCTTAATGTGTGCTTCTTGGAGATTGAGATCCTTTATGATTTGAGGGTTTGGATGCATATTGAAAAATATTTACTTGTATATTAGCTGGTGGCCTCTTAGGTGCATCGCTTGTTCTTGCTGGCTGAGTATTTGATAAATGTGATTTGGTTGGTCAGAGCGTGCCGGTTGAATGTTACCTTACAATTAACAGCTTATGATCATAATTTCTGTACAACACACTACTGTGTGCGAATTTTCTTCCATCATGTTGATAAAATCTTTATAAGCTTTTGTTTCTCTCCTGAGCAGTTATGAAGACCTAAAGCCTCCAACATCCCCGATGCCATTCCCAAAGAACTGTTGAATCTTCGCATGTATTCACTTTTAAGCTCCAAACTAGGTAATGCAGTTAGATTATGCTCATTCAATCAGTTAAAATTTATATCATTTGTAACTTTTGTCTCTTGTCATTACTGGATGGCCAGAATCTATGTGCATCTAGCACCCCTTGGGTTGATTTGTGTTCTGCAGCACCATTCATGCTGGAGAGGAATTAGTGGGCTGGCCGTCGAAGATTGACTTCATTCAATTGTCTGATATTACCTGTCAGCTCAATTTTTCTTTGTGCCTTCGTATCATTATGACAAATTTTGTTGATATACGAGTGTTTCCTGTATCACAGTCAGCACTTTAATCGCAATTTAAATGGGTGTATACAGCAACGAGCATTGCTTACATTTCGTTGTACGTACGTTGTCTGTGTTTATCTCAGCAGAATTAAGTACGGATAGCAACTGCTCGAATTTGTAAGATCCAGTGTTTGGATGTCAAGCATAGGGCAAAAACTCGGAAGATCCTGGGTGGATCGCTAAATGCACTCGGGACACATTCAGGGAGTTTGGGAACTCGGAGAGTTGATATATCAAACTGATGACGATCTTAGAATCAAAAGGAAGCTTGGCTGGTTAGAAAAGCGCATTAACGCATTCCTTGTGCCGTCGCACATGGAGGTACACTTCTTATCGAGTAGGTAGAAAGTTCGTCTCTCCCGTCTTCCAAAACCAAGCAATGAAGCAAGCCCTTCTTGGCGGCGATCTTGTGATCGCGGACCAAAAAGTGGCGGAGGACTACGAGTATGTGATGTCCTGGTCGAGGGTTTAGGTAGCATTGCTAAAATCCCTGATTCCTCCGTGGATCAACTGGTTGATTTCTAAGGCACATTAGAACTTATTTCTAGATGAGCAAAGCCTATCGATTAGATCGGTCCATCAAATATAGAAGCTGATCATATGGAATCCGAGGCCAAGTAACAGCCTATTATACATATAACAATTCAATTTTAGACTATTCAATTTGGTCAATTTAATAATGAATTTTTTTGATAATTTGTCAATATAGTTAATCAAACGAATTTTGATTGAAAATCATTGAGTAAGCGCTTGGCTCAAGTAGGATAGCTAACATTAACATTAATGATTCCCTTGCCAAAATTGGCCAGTTTGGCTGAAAGGAGATGTTAGCAACTTGCCAAAGATATTAAGATTAAATTGGACAAACCAAAAAGTCCATGATTGAATCACCCGTTGCGCAAGAGATTTATGGCTTTTCAGGCAATTATCCCAATGAATTACCATGAGATTTATTTTTTTCTTTAACTTGCCAAATGCAATAAATTTGCTCAATTGCAGGCTAAGTCGAGGAAATATTTTTGAGAACTTCTTGGTGTATATGTAGAACACTCTCATCTACCATAATCGATAAACGGGCCTGTACTTATATGGTCCGAAGGCCTCTTTCGAGTTTATATCCTCTCTTTTGTTTTACAAATTTTAATCGACAAAAGATATATAGTGATAGACATAAGTCAAGTAGAGGTGACAAATCGGATTACAGTCGCATAATTTAACTTGTACTACTGTGTCAAGTGGTACATGGGCCGTCTAAGATTTGATATATAACTTGGAATGGATTAAATAGAGCAAAGTCCAGTCGATGACGGGTTCTAGTGGGATCAGAAAGAAACCCACTTTCAATCCATTTAATCACGAATAATGCTAGGGCCACTTTGCTCTCACATTGTCTAATGGACACTCTCCACTTCAAAAGGGCACCTACCTCTTTAATTAACATGGCGAAATTAGAAAAAAAGAGAACAGGTTTAACAAGTGCCTTCAAATTATGGTTGTTTGGGTCGACTTGAGAACATAGGATTAGGTAGGTCATGTATTATTACTACAATTATGTAGGATATAAATGAGTTAATTGGTGTTGTACTAATTTTCAGCCTACCTAAATTTGATTCAACTTACTTATTTGACACTTTTAATACTAAGGAAGGGAAATTAGGGCCTCAAAATTCCAATCAGTTTATGGGTAAAGAAGAAATGAAAACAAGGAAAACATCCATCAGTGACCGTATCAGAAAGACAGTTATTATAAATGTCAGAAAACATCAGCTACAATCACTGTGCATACAGGAAAAAAAAGGACAGTATATAAAGCCTTAATCTAATGGGCAAGCGGAGTTGAAGGCCGCTAATGGGTGGAATGCCCAAGAAGAGTTGAAACGAAAGACGAAAGAAAGCCTTTTTGTCCATATCATTGGCATTGACTAAACCTTTGGAAACTTCGCTCTTCAGCATCTGTCTCTTCTAGGGTTTCCCAAATCTTGGAGCTCCCTCCTTACAAATCTCAATGCAAAAGATTCTTCTACATGGTTTCTGCAGCTTCGATCTTCGCAGATCAACTTCTCTTTTCTATCATATTATAGGTCCATTGAACTAGGGTTTTGTCTCAATGCAACCATGTGAGAGAGATGCGACCATATTGAAACTTCCTCATAATATCTTTTATTTTCTTTTTTCCTTTGACCCCCCACAATTTCTCACTCAAGTTTTGGAACATGTACTTCTTTCCAACAAACCCATTGCTCTCGAAAACAGAGTTGAATAAGGATTTGTCGGACTAATCACATTGATCTAGGGTTTATCATCACTTGTTTAGAAAACCATTGAAAATGCACTTTAAGCTTGTAGTAAATGATTATGTTTTCAGATATCGGTCGAAGTAAAAACTTCATTGTAGGTTATTGTATATCAGGACATTGGGTTATCAAAAATGAATGAACAATTGGAAGCCTACGGATACAATATATATAAAGGGAGAATGAATCTTGTATATACGCATTCAAAAATGATGTAACAATAACAAAGATTGATTAATGAGTTGGACAGCACTAACAGTTTTCCTATGGCGCGATATTTAAGATATATTTTGGCCAAGAAACAAAGATCTTAAGGAAAAGAAGTTGATAACGTTAAACTTTATGTTCCGAGGGATAGTTTGACTATAGAGGGTCTCCCAAGCGGATCAGACTTAGATTGGAATAAACAATGAGCTTCATTGGGCACTAAATCAGATGTTGCTTTGGAGTTTGCAGAATTTTTGTCATTTTTTTGGTTAATGAAAATAATAGATGCAACTCGAGTTTTCTTGAAAGAAGCATGTCTGTCAGTTTCCACCGAAAACTGCGATTGACTTGCTCGAGATCGAGAGAGAGAGAGAGAGAGAGAGAGAGAGAGAGAGAGTGGAGGAGGAGGAGGAGGAGGAGGAGGAGGAGGAAACCTTAAAAAATTTCTAGTTCGCTTCCACTGACAGGAACTCTCTTTCTGCAGCGATCAACGTGCATGGATGGTTGACGATTGGCATCATGCCAAATTAGAAACTTCTTGTTTCTCACTGCTCTCTCTCTCTCTCTCTCTCTCTCTCTCTCTCTCTCTCTCTCTCTCTCTCTCTCTCTCTCTCTCTCTCTCTCTCAAAGCATAGTTCATTCGAGTTCAAACGCTGGCCGGTTGACGATGATAAGATGTTCAGCTAAGTGAATCAACTTAGTAATTAAACTCCATCACATCGATCACCAAATAAGCTCATTTAATAAACTGTTCTTACTATACGAATAGTGATGTGAAACTGAATGATTTACTCAAGAGCTTAATCCATCCTAACTAATTGAATATATATTACTTTTTAGAAATAATAAATCAGCCAAGATAAACACGGATATCCTCAAGATCACTCAATGTACCCACATTACTTAAGCATTTTTTTTACGATCGAGCTTGTGTTCGTTTTCCTTTATAAATGGATTATAACCCAATCAAATCAAGCCGAGCCCGAGTATTTTGATTTTCTAGTTGAGTCGAGGTTTGGCAGAAAATTTAACACTTAATCGAGCTCGAGTTGGGTTTTGAGGATCAAATATACGAGTCATAAACTTGAGACTATTATAATGTGAATGAGCAAAGTTGATTTGTAGTGTATTCAAACCTAAAAAAGGGGTACGGGAATGTCATGGTGAAGTAGTCTTACTAAAATTGAGAATATTCAACGATTGATTTTTATGTTAAGAATTTGGCTTATAGAACATGTAAACCTTCTTTACTCAGATTTTACCGAATGCGATCTAAAGTTTGACAACATCTTAATGACAAGAAAAACTATAAACGAACTATGTAGTTATGAGGATTGGTCACGGTGGAAGGTTAAATGAGAATAATTTCAATCTTTGAAGGGAGATTTGAATTTTGAATCACTCAAACATCGATGCGATAATTATGCGACAATTTATCTTGTAATAAAACATAGAGAGAGTGCACTGTCAAATTTATTTGGAGTTTTTGTCCTAAACTGATTCGCATCCGTACTTTCTCCTGAACATCCTCAAAAACAATTTCCCTGTTTAGATTAAATATCAAAAGAATTGGCTTTCACGACTTTTGTTACCATATTTTCACGAGTATATATTTTTCTTTTTGATCAGTGGAAACTACCATCAATCAACTCTGGAATTAGTGGCTTACATATTATTAAGAATTTCGATTACATACAAACTTAATTCAAAATAAATGTAAGTGATTGTCCGTCCACCAATCAAAAGGTATATTGGACATAATAATTTTCCTATAACTTGAGATGGAGGTAAATATAACATTGATTGCACTTTCCTTCCTCTTAGGATTGGAAGAAATCTATTCCAGCATGGCTTTTGATTGCTTGTCCTACATGTGGTATAATGAAATCTACAAACTCTAAGCACGCATGAAATTAAAAGAAAATTTTAGAGAAAATAAGATCGAAAGAAGAAAGTCGAGAAAAAAGTAATGAGGCAAGGCATATGTAGGAAGTTTTAATCAAGATAGTTATTTCCCCGGAATTGGTGTAAACAGCTTCAATAGAAATGCTAACTTTAGCAAAATTATCAAAAAAGTTATCTTCTAAATCTTTTAATTGAACCAAATGAGTGACTAGCAATTTCATATTTTGTCAATTGAATTCACTTGGCTAATTTTAGCCAAAAATCATTAATATGGATACCGATAATCATACATAACAAATCAATGCTGATGTAGACAATTTGAAAACATAAAAAATTTTATCAGTTTTTTTTTCTTTTCCAAGTCCAATGAGAGTTGTTGTTCAACCCTAGCTAGCCACAAGAAAGGGCTGACCGATGGGTAGCCAACCCAACCACCCTGCCAGTCTCAAGCAAGGGTAGCAACCTTTGTCCAAGGGTTTGCCAAGATTTATTGGATTTGGATCCCCTGATCTGGAGGGATCCAGGTTGGGTGATCTTTAAATGGGAACTGTCCGATTTTTGATCGGATGACTCTCATTTAATAGGCGGCCGATTTTTTTGTTTATTTTTTTAAATAAAACTATGACCATCCGATGGTGATCGGACGGCCCATAAATGAAGCAGATCACCTACATTTGGGGCAGGTGATCTGTTTTCAGATTTATTGGTATTCAGGAGAAGTCTTCTCTGCCCTAGTGGCAGCGTGGATGGAGCTTAAAAGCAGTGACGGCTAGGTGGTGAGGTGATGGCGGCATGAGGAGAAAGAGAGAGAGAGAGAGAGAGAGAGAGAGAGAGAGAGAGAGAGAGAGAGAGATGTTGTCGTGGGCAATAACAGATCGACGATGATTGTGGCATTTGAGGTTGAGGAGCTATGACGAAGTGGCGGCGACGACAACAACAACATGGCAGCTTAGTACTTGCAGAGTGACTAGAGTGTCTTGCTAGCATTTCCGATTTATGTGGATAACAATTGCCAAGGTGTGTACTGTTTAGTATGAATCCACGACAATAATATGGAGGGATGAGGAAGTTCATTCAAATCAGGAGTGGAGGAGATAATAGCTCCATTTCAAATGCTGCTTTATATGCACTGTGGATGCAATTCCCATATGCTTTTCTATGTTTGACTATAAACCGAACGAATTTTCCACATGGATCTATGTGTGAGAATGGAAATGTGATAATCTGACCGTTTGTTGATAGACGTTAAGAGATTGCGAAAGTTCTTGAAGCTGGAGCCCTAACTTTCACTATCTTTTAATTCCATACAAACCAGCACCTTCCCCGAGTTAAAAAGGAAATAAACTTTTCTGAAGTGAAACCCTTTTTTGACTCAGACAGAAGGGACCAAATTGGTTGTATCCCAGATTTTCAAAGTTGTAGGCAAATACCCACCATGTTAGTGAGTTCTTATCATACAAATTCTATCAACTTTGGCCCCTTTTTGAACTTTCAGCCCTTTTGAGGATGCTCGCCTTTATGAATATGCTGCCTTTACAAGAGCCATTCGCACCTCTCTCCCTCTCTCTCTCTCTCCCTCTCTCTCCCCATATATGTGTTGTTTGTATGTTATAATTCGCACCCATCTAATTTAAAAAATCAGTAACAATTTGGACACCTAAATCCCAAATCAGATCACACGAGAGGCTTGTGATTTGATTTATACCTACAAATCCATCTCTCAATGATTACTACCTCGATTATTCTTTTCAGGGGTGTGATCCGTATATATTATATCGGATTGTTACAAATTATATATTCACAGCAGTCGTAGTATAAATGAGTGAGTTTATAACACTCCAGAATCATAGATGTTGGAGCTTAATAAATCAATTACGAAAGCCAACTGCATGTCACGAACGTACCATCCTTGACTGATATTAACCAATTCTGTAAGGCATAATCTACAAATATAAATAAGTAATTATCAGTTTCAATATACTACCAACCAATACACATCGATAAATAGTGTCCTCAAGAGGGTGGACTTCGAAGGAAATTAATCAATCCTGTATCTTTTTTCCTTCTTTTTGTTGTGAAACAAAAGGAAACTTACAAGTAAGGATGGAGAACTTGCGATCAGAGGAATTTGTCAATCCCCTTCCTCAAGCAAGTTACCGATATTCCTTTTGAATGTATAGAATTTAGGAAAGCAGATATACACGTTCCACCAATGCATATCTTATCTGAGATGCATAATCTAATAAGGCCGGAATATGTTGCTAGCTAGTGAGGAATCAGAGAAGTTATTATTGGCGATACTATTAAGGTAATTTTTATAAAAAGAATCCTTTAACGACTAGGAATTTATTAAGCAGGATGATTCCAATTCGTGCAGTAAAAGTTAGGTCTTACCGTTAAACTATATGTTCATTGAATGTCATCTCGCGTGGATTAGTACTATTGTACTATAACCAGGTAGTTTATGACAAGATTAGTAATTTTTCAATTTGGGTGATATGAAAGAGTATCGGCTCAATAGGTATCCCTGTTATCTTCTGGTAAGATGGTAGATAGATATTGTATTTTCTGTTATGGTAGACCGGATTCCATAGACCATATATTCTTTGGATGTCATGTCACTGCTGGGCTTGCGTCTTTTTGGGCCCGAAATTGTTATCTTTATTGGAGGCAAGGGTCTTGAAGGGAGACGCTTGAGTGAGCTATCAGACACATATTTGGCAATCACTTCCATCAGTGTATTGCTAGATTCTTATTGGGAGCCATTTGTCACATCATATGGAAGACACGAAATGACGCCTTATTCTGTAATCACGACGTCTTCGTTCCAACCATGAAAATGAAGCTTATCATGATGGTCAGAGACAGAGCCAAATTATTCCAGCCTGTTATTAATTCTCCCCGCAATAGGCGGGTCCAGGAGAGGTGGCAGATTGACCCCTCCATTTTTTTGTGATAGATGATCTTACTTAGTATTTTACTTGTTAGATCTTTTCATGTAGGTTAGCCTATTTAGGCTTTGTTGGCCATTGTTTAGGCTTTTCATTTCTTAGATGATATTTAGGCGTCCTCCTTTGGATGTACTTTTATTTTCTTGGTACCCTTGCACTCACACATCTATTATAGTGTTGAGTGTGAGTTTTGCGGTACCAAGACACACGCCTTGTATAGCTTTGCATGGTAAAATCTATAAAATACTTACATTTACAAAAAAAAAAAAAAAAGAGTATCGGCTCAACGCCCAACGGTGAGTAATTGTATTGGTTGAGAGTTCTTTTCTCATCACTGAGATTGATGGTTCAAAACCCGCAGTTGCAAGTGTCTTAAGTGGAAGAACATCATGTTGGGGTTCTATACTAGTTTCTCCCGAGGTAAAGGAGTCCAGTCCTTTGATGTCATCCGGGCACGAGAGCACGTGATGGATTCCTTAATCATAAAAAAAAAAGAGTACTAGCTCAACAGTACGTGTACCGGATATTTTGAGTTATTGGTAACTATCAAAAGTGGGGGGGAAATGGGAAATAAATTAGTAAGGCAGAAATTATAGGACTCGTTTCATTTTAGAAAAAGAAACAATTAGATTGTTAGGGGGCTAAAAGTATTGAGGTAAGCATAGAATATATAAGAGATTTATGGGATTTCATGGAAGTTATATACACCCTTCAAGACCTCTTTGTCTATTTACAGTGATGAAACTACTACTATTAAACTTATAATACATGCAGGGGTTCTAATTGGAACTTTTTCATGGAAAAGTTTGAGGTTGAAAGATACTTTTGGTTTACTAACTAATATTGCTGAGAAATTAACTTTCAACAATTTTTTTTGGGAAAATTTGAAACTAATTAATAAATCTCAATCTCTTTCAGCAAAAAATAGTATTGATATGTGAAAGTACATGATGGCATATTCTTCCTTATGTATCTGATTAGGTGTATTAGCGAAAATAACGCTACTCCTTACATTGTGTATGTTTCATTAGGTTAGTAAGCTTATAAAATTTCTATGGTAAATGAGAGTACGAACTTATAACTACATGTCCGATACATTTAATAAATTGCTAGAGACATTAGGATTCATTCTATCATCTCTCAATAAATTTCTCAATGCGTTTTCGTCCATTTCTGTGTGATAAATGGCGTTATTAGCTTAGAGAAGTCCATATACGTGCTATCAATAAGATAAATTTTTTTTGGCACATTAAAAAGGTCTATAGTGAAATAATTTGTGAATTTCCATTCCATCTTGTAAGCATCCTATCTGTACTTGCGATTATATGGATAGCCGAAAATAAATCTGTATTCGCATTTTAAATACTTGACCTAGTACATAGGCTTTTTACGTAGGCATTAGGCATTTTCACATGGACCAGAAGTAAAATTTTCACTATAGGTTATACCAAGTTGCTTTTAAAGTTAACTTGACTAACTAGGAAATACATTAGGAAAATGTTGCGTCAAGGAAAAATATTCTTCTTTGTGATGACGCACCCTTTATTAGTATTTTATTTTCTTGGCCTCAAACCCTAGCTCTTTCTGCTCAGAGAAAGCCTTTGATCTTGGCGTGCAACTCGGCGTGAAAATCAAAAGTGAGACAAGGGAACCCCATGCAATATTCTAATTCCCAATTATTCATATTATTATTCTTCTTCTTAATCACCGAAAAGGGAAGCCAATCCCGACTTGGTCCCATTTGAGATTAGGTCTAACCATTTTACAAAGTTCGAGAAAGAAGAAGATTAATTGCCTGATGGGATTCTGCCTATCCGTTGGCTCATGCAAAGTTCTAGGTGAAGTGACATTGCTAATGATGACATGATTAAAATCGGGTTAACTTTTTCAGTCTCTCCGTGGGGGAGGAAAGGACAGATAAGTATGATCCAGTAAAAGTCACAATTCCATGCACTAACGCTGCGTTAAGAGAAGGTGACTAAGCTGGTGATTCTTGATTATTCCCTGAATCCGTCATAGTTTTCGACATAAATTATTAACCCGGTTGATTAAATAGTGGTGGGTATCCGCAACTTGTGTGAAATCCACAACTAAGTTAAAAATCATCTCAAATTACTACCCTCAATAATTGACGACCTCCGTGCATTTTCTCCAATTAGGAAACCTCCATATTGTAAAACAAAAGGAATTGCTGAAATTTGAAGTCAAATCATCGTACAGATAGAAGGCCTAACAATACTGAAATGAAAGTTTGGCTTCAAATAGTGGATGTTGTGGTTGAATTGTTAGTCGATTATAATAATGTTTTCTTTGGGGTTAACAAAATTAATACATATTAACCTTAAATTTTCTAAAAGACTAGGAATAATCTCAAAAAAGATCTATTGTATGGCGGTTATCATCAAGTACATTTTAAGACCAGTCTAAAAATTTTAGGGTTTTGTAAATGGGATTACAACCCCATATCATGATCTGAAACTCAAAGATCATTCAAAACCTATTAAGATGAAGGAGAAACAAAAGCCAATCCAACATGACTACGGCAAGAAGTGGGGATTAATTGAATCATCTAAAACCTATTAAAGCCCTTGATTTTGTTCGAGCCTTTCACCCTGATGATTACAACCTTTTCCAATTGGATCAACTTGAAGCATAGTCCGTCATCCAAAGCATGTCTAACAAGCGAAGTCTTGCGCTGGCACCATTTATAAAGATCCATCCGGCTCCATTAGAGCCGAATCTTAAAAAAAAATATTATTCAAGATTATGCCCGTTTAAAAATGAGTAACACTTAAAATGTTGTTCCGCAATATCTCTTCCAATGACTTGGGATGTCACACATCCTTTGCTTTTTCCCCCTTTTCTCCTCCATGGGGGACCTGTATAAGTCAAACTCTCCTAGAGAAGCGTGATAAGAGCCCGCCTTATGTCCAAAGACTCTAAATATACATCTTCCAATGCCTCTTGTCAATTTGCTCCCTTCAATTTTCGTGTGTAGTGACCGGCTTTACAAGTGTCCCTTTCTGGAACAAAAGCCACGAGCTGGCTTTGCTTCTTTTAATGCATGCAGAAAAGACCTCCAGTTCCAAAAGCCTTAATGCTTTCAAAGGTGGCATTGCTTTCTAAGACAAGGGACTAGTCAAAAAAATTGCCTCCTCCTTTTCAATCACTTTATAAGATCAGATCAGATGTGAGTGAGCACTAACACATTGCATGCTGTCCCATTTGTTTGTTCACCCTTTTTTTTTATTTGCTCCTGAGGTTTGTACTCAACGAAGGTGCAAAATTTGGCTGATGAAGATGGGCACAATTTGATACAGCTTTTACAGAACCTGTTGGCGTGACCAGTCTTTCTCAATCCAAGTTGTGGTGTGCTTTACGTTCCTAGTGTGCGCAGAGATTATACTGTATGAATTTAATGTTGGGCTTGGATGTTTCTTGGGCGTTTGTTGTTTTCTCTGTTGGGGGACTTTGACAGTTTCTCATGGTTGTATTTGCTGCAATTAATGCTGGTTCAGTTGGAGTTTCAACAATTGGACTCGAGTCTGAACCCAACCTTTGTTCTTTTGTTTTTCTTTCTTTCCTTTTCGCTCAATTGTTATGGATGACATCGAAGAAGTGGCGGGCTTGAGTTTGGTTCAAACCATACAAGGTTCAAGGACATCACAGTTTGAAGAGGAAAAGCAGAGCGAAAAGGTACTCGTCTTCCTTCAATACCAGTTTCAGCTGTTTCATGCGTTGTTGGGTTTCTTAGTCAGTTGATTGAGCTCCCTTTTCTGATTGCATAGTCAACTCCCTCAAGTGGTACTAAAATAAAGCTCAGTGGAGAGGCTTTCTTTTATTTGGGCCCAAAATTACTACTGCTGGTTAAGTTAATGTCACATCACTAAAATGATGCTTTTCTTTTGCATCGGTGGCTTGAAATCGGTGAGTCCCAAGTGGGAAGTAAGGAAAAAGAACCAAAGCCTTCCCAGATGTGTTTGTACTGAGCATTATCACAATCATCTCATCACCTTTCGTAAGAACGTACACTGATATTGGCACAGAACACATCTTATTGGCTATTCAGCAACTAATGCAAAACGCCATCTACTCTGCTTTTTTTATATCGCTTCATCTATTCCATAACTCTGTTGTAGAGCTCTCTAATGTCGAAAGCTTGACATGGAAATTTACCTTTCAGCATTAATTGGTTGGCCAGTTACCGGACTTGGTGAGGCAGAACGAAATGGGACAGCTCAGGGGCTCTGTTGGAACCATGGGAAAAAAAGACTCGCACAATGAGACCGAAACATCATTGAAGGAGGAGGTAACTTTCTCAGTTATGCTATCGAATGTGTCCCTTTTGCTTGAGAGTTAGTCTGTTTTGGATGTCTGTTGCCTTCTCACTCCAGAATGATCGTCTAATGAAACCGCTGTGTCTCAATGATTATGCTGCAGATTCTGCATCTTCAAGAACAACTTCAGGACCAATTTTTGATGCGGAACGCATTAGAGAGGGCATTGAGTCGTAGGCCCCATTTCTCCCATGGTGCATCTCAAAAGACAATCCCCAAGGTAGCTATTTTAATCCATTATGATATTTGCTTTATGTACCGTTTTCTCTTCTACTCACTAGACTTAATGTCAGGATGCAGAGCAGCTGATTGTGGAAACCGCAGTGTTAGAATTGGAAGTCGCGTACCTGGAAAAGTACCTTCTTACCTTGTACCGTAACAAGTTCAATGAAATCCCTTCACATTTACTCTCTGAGGATGAGCTAAAGTCAACCTCCATCGCTCATGGACAATTAAGCCCTCCAATTTACAGACATAGTAATACCATGGAGGGAGAGAATTTCGTCTCTCATTTAAGTCAGCGTCCTCCTTGTTTGCCTCGGCGGTCCATTGGGAGTCCTTTGAAAGAAGAAGAAGAGGACATTTGGGCTCCAAAAAATCTATCAGACATCGGTATTCACCGTAGCCAGTCCTCACTATCTCATCGCTCATCTCATCCAAACAGAGCTTCACATCCGGAGAACTCATTTGCTAGAGCTGTAGATTCATACCACTCCCTCCCTCTGTCCATGTTGGAGGTAAGTTTCTATTTTCCTTCATCTATCATTTAAGTCAGCTTGATTTGATGTGTTTCCAATAATCCTCCAAAATTGTTTATTTTTTGAGTACAGACAAAAGTCGGAATGATCTTTTTGCAATGTCAAATTGTTGACAATACCAGTTTATGTATACAAGCTGTATCGTTTGTGAAACCGGAATAAGATGTTTCTGATCAAGTAAATTTTCTGTTTTCTTTTCTTTGCTTGTTCAGCGAGTGCCGTCTATGTCTACAAAAGCAAATAGTTTGGCGGACTATCTCGGGAGGGGCATAACCGATCATGTCCTAGAGACGCCAAACTGGCTGTCTGTAGAGATGGTCAAGTCCATCTCAGAAATATACTGTGAGCTGGCGGAGCCACCTTTGACAAACTATTATTACCTGTCCTCTCCAAATTCACCATCTTCGTACATAGTCGACCAATATCCTTCGGGAGATCTTCATTACAGGCAGAGCTCACGCCACTGCAGATATTCCTCCTTCAATTGCCATTTTGGTAACCCTTTTCACGTGGAAGGCTCGAAAGAATTCAGTGGACCTTACAGTACTATGCTTAAGGTGCAGTCAATCTCCTGTGATGCCGAAAGGATGAAAAACATCCAGTACATGCTGCGGAAGTACAGGTGACATGCTTTTGATAATCTTTCCAGTGTCTTGGAGAAAAAATCGTCAGCTTTTGGTCGGTAGCCTATTTGTTGATTTATTTCAATTTTAGGCAGTCTAATGTCAGACTCCTCATCTGTTATGTAAAGATGCCTTTCTGGAGTGAGCCATTCATGTTACTTGTGGGCATAGTGTTTTGGGGCTTGTCACTTATATATCAGAAACAAAAGATGCGTTCATGGACGTTGCATTGCTCCAGTGTCTACTTGTATGGAGAATCTTACCAAGTTGTAAGCTCAATTTCAGGTCAATTGTGCATCAATTGAAACAAGCCGATCCCAGTAAGCTGAAACATGAGGAGAAGCTCGCCTTTTGGATTAATGTGCACAATGCCCTAGTGATGCATGTGAAGCTCTCTCTCTCTCTCTCTCTCTCTCTCTCTCTCAGCATCATACTTCTTCCTTTCATTTCACTCATACTCAAATCCCGAAACATAAGACATGATACTAATGTCTCTTGCTCTGTCCTATAGGCATTTCTGGCTCATGGAATTCCACAAAACAAGCTGAAGAGGATGTCTCTGTTACTCAAGGTGTCCAACATTCCAAACTGGAAACCTTACATGAATATGCGGAAGGATTATCAATTTCATTCCCTAACTTTTGCGTTATGCAGGCTGCATATAACATTGGGGGTCACACCATAAGTGTAGAGACAATTCAAAATAGTATTCTGCAATGCAGGATGCTTTCTCCGGGAAAGGTTGGTCATTCAACTGCCCCGGAGTCCGCTAATTGTTTGCATTCTTTTGCCTCAGCTAAACAGCAAAGTGGCTTCATTTCATATTGTTTTGACTTGAAGCCTTTGTTGCCTGCAGTGGCTGCGGTTACTATTGCCATCCAAGCAGAAATTTAAAGTTGACAGTCTGCCGAAAGCATATAAGATCGACCATCCCGAACCACTCTTACATTTTGCGCTCTGTTTGGGAAGCCGCTCGGATCCTGCAGTAATGTCCTGCCTTTACCCTTTTAGTTCATATTTTGACAATCATAGATCTTGATGTGCCATCACAGTTGTCAACAATTGTATAAGGTTGTTCCCGCTAGTATTTTTTTTTTTTTGGGTAAAAAAAACAATCAATTAGACACGACTCTGTGTTCCAGTTTCTGTCATTATACTGAAAAATATTACTTAATTCAATTTCTCCAATGATTTACTTCATACGGAGCTGGTGCATAAATTTCCACAATTCTATTTTCTTTCCTAAACCTGTATATATAACTGGGCTAAGCATTTGACATATCTCTTGACCATGTTGGTTCTTAATTACATTATGTCTTTTCCAGATTCACGTGTTCAGGTCTGACAAAGTGTTTCAGGAGATGAAAGTGGCAAAGGAAGAGTACCTCCGATCAAACTTTAAATTGTGCAAGAAAAGGATCGTCCTACCAAAACTTGTCGATACTTATGCCAAGAGCTCAGGTTTGAGCGCGGCTGACCTGCTGATGATCCTCCAACATTGCTTACCAGATTTTCGCATAAATAGCTTCCGGCAGATTCACAAAAGGTCTTGGAAGAGCTTCGAGTGGACACCTCAAGACTTCGACTTTCAGTATCTTTTCTCGAGCGAGTTAGCATAGCAAATCTAAGAGACTTCTTATGCTAAGTAATGGGGTCATAGCTCTGAATGACAGACGAATCACAGCTTAAGCATTTCCTTCTTCAATGTCTTATAAAAACCAGCTCTAGCGTTCAGTAAAATACAGCAGTTGTGATTCAGCTGTCATTCGACATCATTACCTGGGCTGTGTATCCAATTTCAATGTAAAAGCCAATCAGTAACCTCGAAGATGCGTTAGCTTGGAATGTTAAAAACTCTGCATCACACAAACTCTTCATTAGCGTGCATCAACTTATGAGAGAGACTACGCGTTCATTCTGCAATTTCTTCTCTTTAGATCTCAATTCCAAGCCATATGAAACTGCACAAATGCATATATAGAAGATCAGCTCGTTTGAACTTAAATTGGAATGATTGCATTGGTCCAGAGGGAAGAGATATGCTTATAAAGTAGCTGCAGTTGACTGAGATCAATCAACTGGTTCAGTCAGGACACCTGCACCATTGCGAAAGTTGGGCAAAAGTGAAAATGTGCCATCAGAACTTAAGAAAATCAAAGCAAAGGCGTTTCTTTTGCATCACTTGCATTGACAGGACTTTGAAGGTTGCGAAAGTAAAGGTCATTTAAACTCACTGCTACGGGAATTCAGTAGACCATGTCGAGGTACATTGAGGATCTACATGAACTGATTCAGAGATGTCCACAAGACACAAAGGTTACGGCACGCAAATCCTGATCCCCGAGACATTAAAGTCGAGCAGAGGATTAGAGTGTGTACTCTAGTGCACATCATAGGATGGGACTAGGCATCATATAGAAGCCGCTCATATTCGTTGTTGAAGCTTCAAACCAGGAGAGGCTTTGCTGCCTTGACCGAGTTTCTTGATTTGATACAGAAGCCAGATCATGTCTTCAGTGCAGTGCAATCGCTAGCCCTTGGGCTTTTGTACTGCTTTCTTGCCTCTTCAGAAACGGCGGCCCAATTCACTCAAAAAGTATTAACTTTAGGTTCGGACTCTGGGCTCCACTCCTAGCCCAATATTGTCTTGTCTTACAAAAATGTCGAAGTTAGCTCGGGCTCCCACTCTAGTCCAACATTATTTTATCTCGTGAATAACAAGTCTAACAAGTCTAACTATTGGAGGAAACACCTCATGCGATTAATGCGAACACATTGGATACAAATGCGAACACATAAAGATCGTGGATATTTATGTGCTTAGTCCAAGCACGAAAGATGTGATTTTGCTGCAAAATGAATCGCCGAAAGGTCATCATACCGAGATTTGAAAAAGGTCGAAGATGTGAACCACAGAGCTCTAGATTTGAGCTCTAGATGACCACGCAAGTCCAAACCGTTTTATGCTTATATGCATGATTTAAAAACCCCAACCAGAAACCCACCCTCACCGTGCCGCCGGCCTTTGTCGCCGGTCTTCGTCGCTTGATTATTGCCGGTGACCCTAATAGTTAATCCCCCTAAGGTCGTGCTCGAGTCAATGTGAGATCTAAAGAATGGAACGAAACAGGCGGAACTATGGTTGATAGGTACGAAAAGTCTCGTACCTACAATGGTTGTTTTCAGGCTATTTTTACTTAGCTTGATAAGCTAGGGTTTCCTAACTTTTGAGGATGTGAGATTGTGAGGTGATTTGTCTCGAATGTGAGTACGTAATGCACTGTCAAATCTTTTCATCTTAATCCCTATTATTGAATAGGAATACCTTTTCCAATCTTTTCTTTTCTTCTCTTCTATAATCCGTTGCAACCCTCGTAAAACAGTGAAAAAAAATCCCATAAATCAAACAGTTATCCGATTGCGAAAAACTCAATCGAGGTCAATCGATCGTGGAGGTTTATGTGCTTAGTCCAAGCACGAAATGAAGTTTGCACGAGCGCACTAAACATATGGAGAATGCCTCTAGCTTTGTTTGGCAACATCTTCTTGAAGGAACCAATGATCTTTGTCTATCTCTCTCTTGCTTGTCATGCTGCAGACATTTGATTCAAGGAAAATAAAACAAACGATTTCTGAATTTTAGTCAAACGTGTAATATGGTATCTGAACTTTCAATTTGTTCAATATGATCCATTAATTTTAATTTATTGTGTAATGTGATATCCGAACTTTCAAATTATTCAATACCATATTTAAATTAGTCTATAAACTATTTCACTGTGGTCTAAACTTAAATTATTAAAAGGATGAATTAAACATATTCATACAGTTTAGAAATTAATTTGAACATGTATCAAAATTCATGAACCATATTAAAAAAATTGAAAGTTATAAAAATTAAAAATCATTCATGTCATTTTCTTTTTAATTTATGGTTTCATCTCTCGTCATCACGATCACCACGCGTCTTAATCCTACGGCGGAGACAGCACATGAGACTCGAGCAAGGGGGCTGGATTTCTGTGCAAGTGCGATCTCTCTCACGAGGAGGGCGCGTCAGCCACCACCGTCCACTCTACGCCCGGCCAAAGAAATCTTCACCGTCGGATAGAAAGCCGCCTGATTCCAATCAAGGATGACCCGGCGTTTGCGAATCATTCGATATTTTCTCCATTCTTGCTCGGCGTGGAGGGGGAAAAAAAGGCAAAAAGCAATTTACTGGAATTCTCATTGGTAATGAAATGAAGACACGACACAAAGGTTGTTCCGCGGTCGATCGATGTCCGACGAATCAAGCATGGAAAAATTATCCTAAAAGATTTGAATTTGTTGTTTTCTTAATCAAATTATTATTAAAAATTTTAATTTTACTAATTATGTCATGAACTTTTTCAAATTTAATCAAATGAATCTATCTTATCAATTTTAACTGAAAATCGACGTTGTGGAGAGCGACCCTCTGATAGGCATAAACAACGCCAACGCATAATTTTGTTTAAAATTTCTAAAAGTTTATTTTTTTCCTACCTAGTTTGACGAGGGTCACAACCCTCACCCAAATCTTGCCCGCGAAGCTCGCCTAGTGTTTGGCAAGGGTCGACAGGCCCTTTCTCATGATTGACCAACGATCCTTACCAAACCTGATAGAAAAAGAAAAGAAAAGAAAAGATAGAAAGCAAAAAAAAAATATGTAAAAAATCATTTCCTAAAATAAATTATAAAAAAAGAATTGTCAATGTTAGTGATGGCCATTTTAGGTTAAAATTGGTCGCTGTGAATTCAATTATCAAAACATGACAAGATTTAATAATTAATTGACAAAATTAAAAAATTTTAGTATTGGATTGATAAAATCGAAATAAATTGAGGATTTTTTTAATAATTTTCCTAAAGAAGCCATAGTGGACGACGTCACAAGCCTCACATCTCGAGTCTTTCCTTGCTGACGCCCCAAGATTTGCTAGAAGGTCCGTGCAGTGCAATTCCCAGGAAGCAACCCATGCATGATGAGATTATTAATGTTGAAGATCTAGACTTTGACCGATGACGTGCACAATTCTCACGTAGTACTGCTGGAGTGAAAGTACACAACGAGGCTCGCTCGCGCGGGTTTCGGGTCGCTGTGTGCCGACACACGGGCCGGGCATGATCGACGGTCGCGATTTGTCGTTGGGGATTTACCGTTTATTTCCCGAGGGATGACGGAGGGGTCGACTGATGACGCCGAAACAGTGAGCTGACCGAGTGGTGACTCCCGCAATTACACTTTTGACCTTATAAAGATTGCTCCGTCGAGATCGAATCATCCGAGTGTGTAATGCTCTATTAATCTCTTGCGTGTTGATGGATTGCCTGGCCCTACCTGCGCAGCATTGTTTAATTTTTGATACTATGGAGTTGTCATGCGTTTCATTAATACAACTTGACGGTAGTGCTTATCGTTTCATAATTCATAACTCTAAATCAAAAGCCACGATGCCAAGAGTTGAGTAAGCTTTCAGAGGCAGCCTAAATGATAACCCATTTCGTCGGTGTCTCTAGCCTTGGTGCTGGGGTATGCAATTGACCTTTTGAGGCCTTGGATTTGGCGCTGGAGTCCTAGTTCTAGCCCCCAAGGTAGATGTGCAATTAAACTGAGCTTGACTTGCATACTTGATGTTTGAAAGCTCCACTTAAGCTTGATTGAGTATGAAATTTATTGCTCGAACGCAACTCGAAAAAGAAAATGGAGATATTCAAGTTCATCTTCACACAACTCGGCCGCATTAAAGTATTTAAAGGAACTTGAGCTTTCTTAACAGATTTATCTATATACTTCTACAAGTATTTAATGATTTACAACAAGTAACTTACACTTGATTAGGCTCATGAGACTATTAAGCTGACTATTTATGAGTTTAGACCTGATTTTGTATGGCATATTCGCGTGTAAGTTTCACCTAACTCATTTTCGGGTCGTATAGTTAATTTGTAATGTAAATTCAAATTATTTTATCCAAATGACATAATAAAATGGAAAAATTATCGTCTTTTTATTTATGACAAGTGCGAAAATGACTTTTGTCTTCTCCTTTAATGAAGGATTAGCAAGTTAGGAGAATTTCTATAGTAAATCAAGTGCCCATATGATATTATAACGCGTGACAATTGAATATCAAAACATCAAAATATGATACAACCGTAGCTATATGGTAATATTTTGGACATTTCTTTAAATTAGTCAACATGGTTGGACATTTTGCTGGATTTGCATCGCAGCATTTTTTTTCGCACGTGTTCTTTTTTAACCCATTTGTTCACTGGTGTTGGCCACTTTTCTGTGTCTTCTATTATTATTATTATTATTATTATTACTACTACTAATACTATTGGAGTTGTTTGCCACGTGTCTTTCCACATTAGCAATTGAATGGCAATATTGGACGGGAATTAATGAAGTTAAATTTGTGATGAGCATCCTATATGATTTTTTTTTTTGTGACATGAAAATTAAATTTTAATAAATGTCAGTCGAAAGTTAAAGTAGAATAAATGCAGCATGTGCGGACTGATTAGAAATATTTGGCGGTAATGACCAAAATATCCTTTGCTAATTCAGAGAGCTTTATATTAAATTTCAAAATGCAGTTGTTAAGATGTCAAATTATAGAAAGAGATTAAACGAAACTTAGTAAAGAGAAAAGTCTGTAAATGTCCTTCAAATTTTGCTCAAAGGGTGGACACCAAAGGCTTAAGAGAAATCCGAGCGTCCGCTCTTCGGCAGGATAGCCAAGGTTGAACTCGTAAATGCACGCAGTCGGACTCCAGTGTCGGCTCATGTACTCGGACGGCATTGTAATTTTCCTCGCTTTCAAGGAGACAGCTTGACAGTTAAAACCAACTGCCGCGTTTTCTGACAAGAAGAACTGAATTCAACGGCCACGGAGGGAACGCTGGTTGGACAAGGAAGGGAAAAAAGAAAAGTCAATTACACGTGAAATTTGACCATCAAATTACCTAGCACAAAAAAAAAAAGGAATATAAAATTATATCTTTCAGGTTAAAAGAAAATTATGACATCAGGATAATCCTACCACCAGTCGATCTTGCTCTCTTTCTTCTTTTGTCAATTTTTAATTTCACATTTGCTTATTTCCAGTAGATACTGGTTGATCTACTTTGTTCGATGGCGGCAGAGGTCTACCAATGCTCGTCGAAGATTGGTTATAGAATAAAAATTTGAGAATCTGAGTTTGTCAAACCTAATAAAAAAATCATATTATTGCCAATATAGAAAACAAAAAATAAGAGGACTCTAAACTGAAAAAGATAAAAATATGGGAGCCAATGCCAATATCAAAAGTCGAGATATACGCAATTCCATCTTCCTCCTCCATTTTCCCTCCTTTTCTTAGAAATTTTTTACCCCTTGATGACATTTCTAGAATGACGACGACTTGTATCGTTTGGTGTAGTTAGATGCAAGCAGTCCGATTCAGATCGAACGGCCCTTAAGGTCGGATCCTTTGACGTATGTTAGGAGATTTTGGATGCGAATGACAGAACATTGTCAATGAGTCACTGTCTAGAATCAAAGGCCTGACCCTGGCTCATCCTAACGTGATTGAGGATGCTACAAGTCATCGATGTGGCTATCGCTAATTCGAGATTCGAAATCAAAATCACACTACTTCTGTCATTCTTCTTCCATCAAAATGAGAAGCAGATAGACATTTATTAATTGGTGGTTGGTTTTCTTTTTTGGCCAAGTTATTTCCTAATAATCAAATTAATTTCAGATAGGTTTTACAGTGGTAGTTGGGTGTCGTTTTCTTTAAGTGGTTCCTCGAATAAAATTTGTTATCTCTTTGAAAGTGTCATGGGAAAAGAAAACTATCTTTTAAATCTTTTTTTTTCTTTTTGTATGTGGTTATTCATTCAAAAGTTGAACTAGACAACTTTCGATTCGTCAAGTTATCTCCCGAGATTAGTTCCACTTGCAAGTAACCATCTCATTATAATTTATTAAAGAACTAAATTCTTATAGTGTCACACCCTGGGTCTCCAAGGTACGCATATTCTCCCCTGCCCATACTACCCCAAGAAATTGTAATTGTATAGTTAGAGGACTCATTGCTTTATAAAGCAACCCAGACCTCCATTTCTAGCGATGTGGGACAAAAGACGTGCCTCTCCTTTCGCGCATCCGAGGACCGAGGCACCACCATCCTTCCTCCCTACGCACCGTCGTCTGGGTCGTCACATGTAGAATGAAAATGAATTCCCTTGGCTTTCTTTTAAGGCTTTGAAGAGTTTCATTACAATTGCCATAAAAAATCCTGTTTACAAGTGTAGAAGTGCACTAGATACATTAGTTAAGACTACTAATATTAATGAATGCTCAGCCAAAGCATATTTTATGAGGAAAAATGAAAAATGAGAAACTTGAGATGCTTTTAAAAATTTATTTCAAACTCAGTTGATATCCTATTATAATTTGAAAAATTGCCAAACACTTTATTAGAGTTATTTTAACTTTTTCGAAAGTAAAATCATCTGAACCAATGCACTGATAAACTGAAATCATGCATGATTAATTTCTTTGGGTACTTCAGAAGTTAGGAAACTGAAAAAAAAGATGCTGGGAACAAAATAAACTTCAAAAAAGCAGCAAAGAAGATTATCACGAAATATCGGCCCATCATTCCAATTTTAGAGGCCCAATATTGACCCGAGATTTTTTCTACCTGGGTCGGCCCAGGATTTTGTTCGAGAAGTCACCTAACATCTCTTTGCTCTTGTTGGCTTGGTTTTCGTGTGGCATTTATAAATTACATATGTTTTGGCAAAGGCTGACTTATCCTTTTGATTTTGTTCCTGAACGTTCTCAATACAAAATACACCCTCAGATTTAGAAAAAGCAAGATGATTCCATGTCTAGATAGAATTGGCATTTCACTTTCGGGAATATTAATCTTTTTCGTATAGGCAACATTCCTTCCATTGTGATAAGATGTGAAATGAGGTATATACCCATAATAGGTTGACGTCCATAAAAAGGAGTAACAAGTGCTGGTAGCTCTTTGCGATCATTTATCTAGAGGGAAAGAAAGGGGGGTTGCTACCACAGAAGATCTTGAACCGATACCATTTGAAATTTTTACTCCGAGTTATCATTTGACTTGATAAAACCCTTCGAAGTGGTATTGCTATTCCAAATTTACCATCCATTTGAATTCCTCCCAATTTGGCCATTGAAAATTCAAGGATTCAATCAACTTGCCGAGAGTTTGAGGGTCGATCATCGCATTGCCTTGTTAGTAGCCTCGGCATTGTGCTGCTTGGTGTCATGGGACACCTGCGTTGTGTTGCCTAGGTTTGCTCAACCTCAGCTACGCACCGTTTTCGGATCGTGTGATGTCGGCACCGATCCTATAGCTATGTTCCCTACCTGTGCTTTCATATGCAACTGTAAGTTCCCTCGTTGTCCTTTTTCTTTTCTCTTTTTCTCATCTTACAAGTCATTGTGGCAACGAGCGTTTAACTAGTTGCATTTCATGAAGACCCTTTTGAGTCATCGTCCTTAAACTTAATGCAAAGTTTTTAAAGCTGAAGCTCTCCCTTTGTACCTATCGAGAGTAATCTGCCCATTATCTACATAGGAATCAACTAATCTTTCATGTATGGATCCTATGATCTTGGAGACAATAACTTCTCTTTTCCAAAGATATAGATTTATACTAGATCGGGCAAAACTTGCTTATCTCAGAATTTTAAAGTATGATGTATTGGCGACATTAATTGGATTAAGAGGGGCGACAAAGGTCCACGCGATAAATCACATGGAGCAACTTGTAAGATCGTGGACAATTGAACAATCATCCGCTTAATTTTGGATTAATGGCGGTCCGCACAGCATATCATAAAGTGACAGAGCAAAAAGAGAAAAAAGAAGTTTTTCCAACCACGAGCGCAGCATGATGCGAAACCACTAAATCTAGGAGAGACGAAAGAAAGGAAAAGCAAGAGGCATTGGAATCAAAATCACCTAGAATCACTTCCTCAACAATTCGGGACCAATTCGACACGCATGCTTTGGAAACCAACACCCGTCATCGAGGCTGGTGCGAGCGGGAACCCCATAGTCTTGCCCTGTCAAGACTGTCTCATCTTCTTCGTCGAGTCCCGTTTTACTGGACTATCTTCTTCCTCCGAGTCTACTGAGAATTGTCTTTTTTCTGAGTCTCTTTCTTTGAGATTTCCAATTTCTTTTGCATATGCTGATGATGTTGGAGTACGGACCCTCAGATCATCCTCCTGTTGCTCGCACACTAGACGGAATCCACACTCCTTTACGCACACCTCAGATTCTATGAAGCAAACTTGGAAATAGCTCCAGTCGTTTGGCATAAGCTTCTCTATTCCATTCAGACTAGTGCGTGGCACATAACATAGCCACACACCATCGGCTTTCCACAGATAGGGGTCTGTCAAATACTGACCAAACAACATTTCACCATTCACATATATTTGGAAATATAATCGTCTTATGAAAATATCTCCTCCCTCTGGACAAGGAACAACACAGATTGCTAGTCCTAGGAACTTGTCATACAAGTCCCGGGGAACCATGAAAAACATGAATCCCTTGTTACCGGGGAGAATCCATTCTGGCATCCCACTTCCACTTTGGAAAACCCTGCCTCCTGTCGTCTTTGAGACTTTCTGTCATGCAGTAAATACGCATATCAATCGTTCAGAGAGAGAGAGAGAGAGACCTCAAGTGATGACTTATCGACCACATTGCCTCCTTTGGATTTACAGCATGACGACAAGTCAACTTCAAAGCAGTTAGAGGGCAAACTCGACGAATCTTGTAATCGCTTGCGTTCATGAACAAACAAGCCTTTCCAAGAATCATACTTGTTGATCAGATGAGGAAACCCGTTATTTGGAAGATTTAGGTGCTTCAATTTGGGAAAACTAGAAGAACTCTCCAAGAACTCCACGTCTAATAGATTGCAGCCATTAAGCAATAGGTCTACTAGATTTTGAAATCCCAGATCGCCATCAGGATCACTGGAATCCTTCAAGTTCTTCGGAAACGTGACAAAATTTGAGCAATTTTGGAGATTCAAAAGCTCGAGATTTTTCAACATATAAATGCTCGATGGGAGTGTTGTGAGGTTTTTGCAATCATTTAAACATAAAACCTTCACAGAAACGAGATTACCAATTGATACAGGGAGTTCTTTAATGGCTGACTTTGCTAGACTGAAAATTTCTAGATTTTCTAATACTGAAATATCAGGGCACTTCTCAATTTTAGTACCCCAGAAATAAAGCCTTTTAAGAGATTTTGTCTGGAGTGTACTAGGGAACTTACTAATATTAAAGCAAGAAAATAGCGACAAAAAATTTAACTTTTCAAGGTATCCGACTGATTGGTGAAGCTCCACTAAGCTTGTGCAAAAATAAAGATCTAAAACCTCAAGATTTGGAGCCGATGAAAGGTCTGGAACTCTAGCCAAGAACTCGCATCCATACAAATTGATGGACGTCAACTTTCTAAAATTCTGCAAAAAACGCTAGCGCAGTCATATTAAGGCATGCAAATAGTTTTGTAGCTATAAAAAGGGAAAGCTAATCATCAGAAGGGCTTACTTGAAATTCGCCTCCTAATTGTTTGATCGGACTTTTGCAGACTTTGAGACTCACGAGTTTCTTTGGACCAGAGCTGAATTCTAGATTCGGGGCATCGAGCCATTCAAGCCATCTTAGCCCCTTAGGAAGACGTATAGGACCTCGTGAAGAGATATGCACACGCAAGACGAGCATTCTCAACATTTTCATGTTTGCAAAAGCATCAGGACTAATAGTTATCTCTTCTCGTACTGGCCAGTTCAATACTATGGCTTTGACTGCATTCTTCTCCTGTACCATAATAAAGCAAAGTCATCACATACAATTTTCATTGAAATTTTCCTTGTCTTGTCCAAATTAGAGTTACAAAAAATGGAGACGTAGTAAAATTGAATAAATAACTTTTACCGTATTCTCATATAGAATGTCCATAAAATCTTCGAAAAGCCATATTCTACTACGTTTCCCAAGATAATCACGACATTGTTGATTAACAATGTCCTTACCCATCAATTCAACCAAATCATGCATTTGCAGGGTCCCGTTCTCATTTTTTATCAATGACTTCTCTTTGAGAATTTCTATCCCTATGGTGGTGTCGAAATCATAGCTGTCAAGAATTTCCTTAATGCATTTTATCCTATACCCCTTAAAGAAACAAGCAATATCGAGGAAAATCTCCTTCTCGTTGTCCTCCAATCCATCGAAGCTTGTTTTGAGAACTCGATTGATAGTCTGGTCGGGACTTTTGGAGAGTTTATCCAATGCACTTTCCCATGCAGATTCATTCCTTCCACATAAGAACGAGCCCAACACTTCGAGGGCTAACGGAAGGCCATTAGCATAATGCAGTGCTCTATCTATGAGATCCCTTCTTATATCAACTCTCTTGCCATTTGGAAAAGCATGCTGATTGAAAAGGTCCAGCGCTTCTTTGTATTCTAAACTTCGAACTTCATACACACAATTTATGCCATGAGAAGTTAGCAAATGTTTATCTCTCGAAGTGACAATGATTATGCTGCCTTTACCAAACCAATCCCCTTTACCAGCTAATGCATTCAATTGATCCATATGATCAACATCATCAAGAACCATGAGAACCTTCTTGCAACGTAATCTTTCTCGTATCAAATTAATTCTACTGTCGACACTAGAGACCATTACAATTTCAAGAGATAGGATCTGCGATAGAAGGTTTTCTTGCAAAGCAACTAGACCATTGCTTCGATTCGAAGTTTCTCTGACTCGTGCCAAAAAACTAGAACCCTGAAATTGTCTCTCAATAGCATTGTATAAAGCTTTAGCAATTGTTGTCTTGCCTATGCCTCCAAGTCCCCATAGACCTATCATGAGAACATCATCATCACCCGACTCTCTCTCTAACAAAGATACAAGTTCTTGAACTCGGGAATCTATTCCAACCGGATACTTAGCGACATTTAAGGGTGTACGGTCGAGATGAATTGATAGTTCCTTTACGATGCACTGGATGAGCTCCGCTTCATCGCTGATAAGCACTCAAAGGAAAGAAAAAAAAATGTTTGACCATTTTAAAGCCATGGCAGAAATTGTAGCTCTAGCGTAACAATGAAAATTTCATAAGAAGATTAGCAAATAATAAGTCGAAAAGAAATAACATATTTGGGTGAACCTGCGCCTACATCTGCGCAAGGAAAATTGCAAAGAACTCGCATATGAAGACAACAATGACTCGGGTATCATGAACTATACCGATTCTTAGATAAATTTCTCACAATCTACCAAAAAAGAATCGAATTCAAAGAATCCGCTAGCTTGAAAACTTTTGGTTATTTGACTATTCTGTTTATTATCTAGTATATTTAACTTTGTAACTTCAATCTAAAGATCCAAAAAAGAACATAAGATTGGATATCTGAAAAACAACCACGACCTGACTATGGTCGGGCACTGCGTCACTTTGCGCGTACCTATCATTGGAGTTCCACCCAGACAAGCTACCGGCATCAAAGAGAGCCTTCTTCCATCTCCTCACTTTCTCCGAATCCTTCCCGAACTTGGACTCATGCTGAGCCATAGCTCTCCCATAACTCTCTCTGCATCCTCTCACTTCTCTGGGTTCCACTTTGTAGAACACCGGGAACACGATCAGGCCCTTTTGCTCATGGCACTCCATGATTTTCACGACCTCCTCCAAACACCACGGCGAGGAAGCATAGTCCTCGGAGAAAATGATGATCGCAACGCGCGATTCCTCGATCGCCCTCACGAGCGCCGCCGATATTTGCTCGCCTATCCTGAGCTCCTCTTGATCCACAAAGGTGTGTATCCCTTTCTCGTCCAGAGCTGTGTAGAGATGGCTGAGGAAGTTCTTGCGAACGTCCGTGCCTCTGAAACTGAGGAGCACGTGGTAATTCCTATTCTGATTCGAAGAAGAAGCCATCAAAAGAGCTGGTGGATGATTTGCTTCAAGAACGTTTACTAGCCGATTAGGGCTCCAAGCTCTAGCTCTCCTCCGTATATCAATTTGTTCGTGGAGTGCGGCTTACGCAATGGGTGAGTCAATGGCGAGTCAGTCCACTCAACAGCGACACACGCCAGAACTCATGGTTGCTTGTTGCCACGCCTTGTGAATTTTTAAATTTATAATTGTCATCTTGCAAGCTTTCTTTTGGAGATCATTCTTATTGATAAATGTAAGTCCTAGCAACAGCGACTGATTTCTCTGGCCAAAATCAAAGTTCGAATTTCTTTATTTGACTGGGTAGCCTGGATCGCCTGATTTCGGCATATGAGCGTATTTCCTTTATTGCCAGTTGCCCTGGAGTAGCTTTTTGGACTTGCAGATGTGGAGAAGCTATCAAAGGTTGGGTTATATGTAGGTGCAGTAGATGCCCCCTTCACCTTATTGGAGGAAAAAAGTCAATCTGCTTGCTGGCTATTCATCATGCGTTGTTTGTGAGCTAATTGAACTTATTGAGTAAGAAATATAGTTCCTGTATTTAGATTATTCAAATTGGCAATCTTTCGTTTATGTAAGTTATCATGTCCTTTCTAGGTGAAAGTCGGTGCTCTGATCACTGAAGCAGAGCAGGTCCAAAAGGGCATTGTTGAGATGGTTGCCAACTATGGCATTAGGAGGCTTGTTATGGGGGCTGTACCAGAAAAGTAAGTGGTCCCTTAAATCTTATTTTGTCCATGAATGCAATTGAGCTGTTACTTCTTGTTTAAGTGATATATCTGAAGAGTTAATAGAGTTTTTCCTGTCGTGTCGTACTCAAATCATTCGCTAGACGACCATGCTCAGTTTCCATATGAACCAAGGGACGCAAAGTCTTTCAGAAGAGTGATGCATAGCATGCTGTGCACGTTATTGCTTGGATTGACTGGTTGTTCCTGTAGCCAAGGATCGTTGATCATGAGAAACTTGGCTCAGAAACGGAGTAATTTCTGATATAAATTTGTGGATGTCATTTGTGCAGATAAACTTGTGGTGTTTAAAGAAATTGGATTTTGGTTTTTCCTCGGACGGTTTTGTTCTATCATTCTATGAATGTTTTCACAAACAAATGGCCAATAATTTTGGTCTTCATTTGTTTGGTCGTATTAGCATAAGAAGTCCAACTCACTCTACTTATTTTATGCTGTTACTGATTTATCACGTGAAGAGATGGTGAGAAAAAATTCTGCCTGTTTTATTTAGGTGAAAGTAATTGAGTCTGCATATGCACATGAGGCTAAGCTTAGAAATGAAGCTGAGGATGCAATAAAAACTGTGATGCAGAAGCAACAGAAGCTCTTGAAAGATAGAGAAGAGATAGTTAAAAAGCTCCAGAAGACCATAAGAAATGTTGCTCTTGTAGGCATCTCTCTCTCTCTCTCTCTCTCTCTCTCTCTCTCTCTCTCTCTCTCTCTCTCAATTGTGAATGTATGTTCTTGTGCATGTTCACGCACACAAGCACTCTGCTGTTCCAACATTTATAGTATTGAGATACTCTCATGCTTTTTTTCTGCAGCCTTTTCTTTTTAAATTTTCTGTTCAGTTTATGCATTCGGATTATCTGTAATACTAACAGTTGTTTCCTTTGAAGTGCTTAATAGTTTGTGTTTATAGAGGAGATTTTACTGGCGAGTCCAAATTTCAACCGTATCTCTGATCATGTCGTCTTGATAACTCTACTCATTGAACATCAAAAGTGTCCACTCCCTTTAAGTTAATATAATCTTAATCCCTTGGTGGCCTTCATGATAAAACATTATGCCTGGATCTGTAATTAGAGGTTTTTGTGCATGATAAAAGATTGCAACACTTCAAGCATGTCTTTGTCTAATGAATTCTTTATATTCTTTTATTTTGGAGAGGGGGCATGGGGTTTGAGAGGGCGTGTAATGCTCTTTACAAGGCTAATTTCACTTCTAAAGCTGTGTGCATTCTCAGAGTGCTTATCACGTTTATTTGTCTTGTCTGCCTTATCCATAGATATACTGACATAGTAGATGCTTCCATTTTCTTTACTAGATTTATTACAGCCTTGTGTCATGTACCAACTTACACAAGTTTGTTTGGATGGTGCAGGTGCAAGTTCTTTGTGAACTGCAGCATCCACGTCTCATTACCTTGCTTGGTGCATGCCCTGAAGCCTCGTCTCTCGTACATGAGTGCCTCCAAGATTGCCTTTTCCAGAAGGGCAACAGTTCTCCCTTAATATGGAATGCTCGAGTTCGAATCATTGCTCAGATCTCGAGTGCTCTTTGCTTCTTTGCACTCTTCTAAACCTGAAAGGATTGTTCATGGTAATCTGAAGCCTGAAAATGTCCTTGATTCTGATCTTAGCTACAAGATATGTGATTTCGGGATTTTTAGGCTTCTAGTGGAGGAAACTCTTCGCTGCCCAAGTTTCTGCCATATCACAGAGCTAAAGCGTGCTTTTCCTTATACAGATCCAGAGTTCTACAGTGATGGAAACTTGACGCCCAAATCCGACGTTTACTCTTTTGGTCTGCTCATCCTGCAGTTACTCACTGGTATGCCACCTACTGGGTTAGTCAGTGAGGTGCGTAAAGCTGTATTATTGAAGAAACTGGAGTTGGTTTTGGATCAATCAGCTGGACAATGGCCATCTTTTGTAGCACAGCGATTAGTGGACTTGGGTCTTCAATGCTGTGATTGTAATGGTAGGAATCGGCCCAAATTAACACCTACATTTGTGAGGGAATTGGAGCAGCTGCATATCTCTGAAGAGCGACCAGTGCCCTCATTTTTCTCGTGCCCCATCCTTCAGGTGAGTTATACTTTTCGGTGACATGCTGAGTTTGTATCAGCGTCTTGGCGGACCATCTCTTCTCTTAAGATTTTGTCTTGTTTTTAGTTTAGGAAATTTGGGTTAGTTTCAACGTAGACCTATTCTCAGCATTTTCTTTCCAATGGCATAGTTGAGCGTATCTAGACACTGAGCGGCTTGAACTTTGTATTGGTGTCACCATTTGCCTCAGCCTGATTTTTCATGGCATAGTTTTCGTTTGAGAATCTCAAATTGAGATATTTACCGAGCATGTATTTTGGTTGAGCAGAGGTTTTGTTGTTCTCCACTTAAGTGTGAGCTTGAGATGTGCTAGTTGATCATGATCCTTGGCATGTCTTCTGAGTGTCATGTTGTGACTTACCTGCTCAATGGTTTCTTTCAGGAAATAATGCATGACCCTCAGATTGCAGCGGATGGTTTCACTTATGAAAGAGAAGCTTTGCGAGAATGATTGGAGAGCGGCCACGATACTTCACCAAGGACCAACTTGAAGCTTAGTCATTTGCATCTTACTCCCAACCACGCATTATGGTCGGCAATTCAAGACTGGCTCTGCAATCCTTGAGATTTGATTTGATTTTACCTACGTTTGTATGTATTCTGTAATTATAAATGTATGTATGAAGCCTGAAGGGTCTTTGCCTCGCAGGTAGATAATTTTAAGTTGCAATTCATTGTTCCATGCACTCTCTACGTTAGATAATGGAGCGTCCTTTTTTCCCACGTGAATCAACTTGTAGAATGAACATCCGATAGATGTTCATCGACTATTGCATTCTTCATTGATGTTAGATATATCTCCTGACGAGCAAGGACACTAAGCAGTGGATTTTCACAAGCCATAATTTTTTTTAGTTGTCAGAGATGCTGTAGAAGCCACAGCAACTGGTTTTCTTACATCATCAAAAGTAGAACAAGCTCACACTAGCGGTGGCATCGATCCGAATACTCTAGATGACATGAAACGCATGACCTTTACCCGCTTCATTTTCTCGAGATCTTGGTAGCTATTTTCAGTCCAATTTAGCTTCTCACAGGAATAAGGGAATCTGAGCACTCATGTTCAGCGTGATTGAAAGGATGATCTCCCTCTGCATCAACAACATTGTTGAAACAGTCACGCTTACCACCCGGAAGTGGTCTAGACTCCTTAATGCAGTTCCATTTATTTATCGAGCGAAGAGTTGGCGATTGAATCTACAGGAAATTATCTGATTTCCATGTTTTGTAGCGACGAGCAAAATGGAGATTTTCAACTCTTCAAAAGGAGAAAAACCATCATAAATAAAAAAAATTAAAAATCCTACAATTATGTTATTAGGATCGAGACAACAGAAGATCATGAATCGATACCCCTCTAACATATTCATTCCAAGTTGTTATTTGACTTGATGAAAACCCCTTCAGCGTTGTCCACTGTTCCAAATTTATTATCTGTTTCAATCCCGTCCAATTTTTCTGTTGAAAATTCAAGAATTCAATCATCTTGAATAAAGCTGTTTTGGACATCCAAAGGCTTTTGAGCAAAATTTTTTATGTTTGGTGCTGTAATTTCAAAGACTTGGATGTAAAGTTTTGCTTTTAAAAATACTCAAAATTCAGGGTAAGCTCCAGCTTTTACGCTTTAGCACTTTTGGTATACAAGGGGTTGACAAAGTTGTTTTTTCTTCCGATATTGCCATCACAAGTGCATTGGTGTTACCCGTCAACCTTGGCTAGAGAGAGAAACCGTGGTTGATCGTGGCCAGGAAGCTTCGTGAAGGAGGCTGAGGGATGCAAGCGCAACTTTGACGACGGTTAAGGGCATGCCGGCAAAGCTTCACTGAGGGTTGCATTGCACTGCGCACAATCTTCCAATGTAATCTGCTCATTAATAACAGAGGAATTAACTGATCTTCCCGGTATTGACCTTTTGATCTTGGATACAATTATTTATCTTTTTTGAAGATATAGATTTATGTAAGATCAAGCAAAACTCACTATCTAAGAATTTTAGAGTACGAAGTATTGGCATCATTAATTGGATTAAGAGATATGACAAAGGACCATGTGATAAATTACACGGAGCAACTTAGCAGACCATGGCCATTCAACAAGCATCCACTTAATTTTCGATTAATGGCAGTCCGCATCACAAATCAAAAGGAAACAGAGGAAAAGGAACAAGAAGTTTCTATATGATGATTGTAGCATGATGTTAAACCACTACTTCATAGTGATTTTGAATCTTGATCGAAGGAGCAGACGTGTTCAGATTTCTATAGCAACAAGTCAAGACCAACTCGACAGGCATGTTTTGCGAACCAACACCTGGATCGCGAGCGGAACCCCATAGTCTCGCCCTGTTAAGACTGTCTCATCTTCGTCGTCGAGCCCCCTCGTTTCATTAAACTATCTTCTTCCTCCGAGTCTACTGAAAATTGTCTTTTTCCTAAGTCTCTTCTTTGAGATTTCCAGTTTCTTTTGCATCTACTGATGGTGTTGGAGTCCAGACCCTCAGATCATCCTCCTATTTCTCCCATATGAGACGGAATCCACACTTCTTTATGCTTTTGAACCACGGATTGATTTGAACTTGGAAATGGCTCCAATCGTTTTGCATAAGCTCCTCTACTCCATGCAGACTACTTCGTGAGAGGTAATATAGCCACACATGATCGGATTCCAATAGAAAAAACCATGCTATATCGTGCCACACCCGTTCACCATCCACAGATAGTTCGAACCCCCATCCAGGTTGATCGAACCCCCATTCGCCCGCGGACTCTCTTCCTTCCATCGGGCCAAGAACAGCACAGATTGCTAGTCCTAGGAACTTATCATACAAGTGTTGGAATTGTTTGTTTGTAAAACAAACTTGAGACACTTTGCTTATCCCACATGGGAAAGAAAGGAAAGTTTTGTCACTTTATATATGAGTTGGATTTACTATTTTATTAGAAATAGTCTAGTGGGCTAGTCCTCACTGTACCCGCGTGCGGGTGCACGATTATGTGCATTTTTGACGCGTTTAATTGACGCACTTAGCACTTTACGCGCCACGGTCCTTATTAATCTTAATCAACTCATTATTTTTAATTTCGAAATTAATATTTATTTATTTATTTTAGTCGTTAAACTTGTGACTGTTCGGACGTAACTATTGACTTGTGACTGTTCGGGAAGAAACCGAAATTACAAGTTTTGTACACGAAGAGGTGTGTCCAAATGGTAAGTTTTCGACATGAAAGGATGTGTCTGTTTGTGGCAGTCTCTAGAATTTAAGGGTAATTTACAGCCTTGTTTTCAATTGGTCTTCGAAGAGAGTTTTAGGAGATTCTTTGGAATTACTATCCACTGATCTCGAGACTTTTTTGTATCCTGAAGGAAATTTGCCAGAAACCAATAGCAACGTAGTGGGGCAAATTGATCCTAAAAGACAGTGATCACACGCCTCAAAGTCTATATCATTTCGATTCCATTCCTCCCATACACTATATTCCCAACAACAAGTCCCAGGGAACCATGAAAGATATGAATCCATCTTCCTCTTTACTGTGGAGAATCCATTCTGGCATCTCTCCTCCCCTTATGAAAACTTGAAACATCTTCCTCTTTGGGACTTTCTGTCATACAGTCAATACGCACATCAAGCATTCAAAGTTAGTTAGAGAGAGAGAGAGAGAGAGAGAGAGAGAGAGAGAGAGAGAGAGAGAGAGAGAGAGAGAGAGAGAGTCTGACCTTGAGTGGTGAAAAATCGCAATTGTCCGAGTCATAATCGCCATCATCCGAGTAAACTTCAAGGCAGTCGGAGGGCAGACTTGACGAATCTGGGAGTGCATGCAGAAAATTAAAACTATTCGCTTCTGTGATGCCCATATTTGATGGAAGCCGAGGAATCTCTTGTGATCGCTTGCATTGAAGAGCAAACAAGCCTTTCCAATAATCATAACTGCCGATCCATGTCGACAGAGGATTACCCTTGTTACCTGGAAGAACTAGGTCCTCCAATTTGGGAAAACTAGAAGAACTCTCGAGGAACTCCACGTCTGATAGATTGCAGCCATCAAGCCGTAGCCGTACCAGATTTTGAAATCCCAGATCGCCATAAGGGTCAGTTGAATCCTTCGACTCCTTTGGAAACGTGACAAAATTGGAGCAACCTCTGAGATCCAAAGATTTCAAATTTTTCAAATTATAAATGCTTGATGGAAGCGTTGCAAGATTTTTGCACAAATATAAATCTATATACTCCACGGAAACAAGATTTTCAATTGATGAAGGGAGTTCTTTTATGGCTGTGCCTCTCAGATCAAGGGAAACTAGACGTTTCATCTTTACTGATACGTCAGGGAACTTTTCAAGTTTAGTACAACCAGAGAGACAAAGGTCTTGAAGAGATTTTGCCTTGAGTGTACTAGGAAATTCACAAAGATTAGAGCACCCATCCAGCAACAACCTTTTTAGCTTTTCAAGGTATCCGACCGATTGGTGAACCTCGACTAAGCTTTTGCATTCATCAAGAATCAAGATCTCGAGATTTGGAACCGATGAAATGTCTGGAATACTAGCCAAGAATTCACAATTCTGGAAGTTGATGGATCACGGCTTTCTCAGATTTTGCAAAAACATGCTAGTGCAGTCATTAAGACATGCAAATATTTTTGTAGCTATAAAAAGGGTAAGCTAATCACCACAAGGGCTTACTTGAAACTCGCATCCAAATTGTTTGATAGGACTGTCCTTCGAACCGGAGCCAAAATCATCAGCCCATTCAAGCCATCTTAGCTCGTTAGGAAAACGTATAGGACCTGGTGAGGATATATGTACTTGACGCAAAATAAGAATTCTTAACTTTTTCATGTTTACGAAAGCATCAGGACAAATAATACTCTTTTCGTGTGCACATCGGTTCAATACTATGGCTTTTACTGCATTCTTCTCCTATACCACAATAGAGCAAACTTAGTCGTCACAAAAAATTTTCATTGAAATTTGCCTTCAAATCAGAGTTACGTAAAAACGGAGACATAGTAAAATTGAATAAAAAACCTGATATATATCTATATACCAAACGATATATATTTATATATTTGAAGCGGAAGTGATCGTTCTACGAAGATCCATAGGTTGCGAATTGCGGACCTCAACCTCCAATCGAACCTGTGATTGTCAATCTTGGTATGAACGCGACCTGTTGACGAACCTGTGTCAACCAATCAACGCTATAACGCCACGAACAAGAGAATTCGCAATCTTGCCCGATAAGTTTATTTCGATCGCCACAAGGAAACCTTGATAAGATCTAGTTCTCAAAAGAACTCAAAGAAGAAAACCTCTCTGTGTAAAATTATGTGTAAAAATTGTCTGTCTCATAAAAACCTATAAGTAACCTTATATAGGTTGTCAACCCTAATCCTAATCCTACTAGGAATCAAAATAATTAAAAAAAAGTCATATTCCTAATCCTGCTAGGATTGGAATCACAAAAATAAATAATAAAAAATTCGTAATCCTAATCCTACGAGGATTAGAATTACAAAAATAATTCTAATTGAAAGAAATTCGTTCAAAACTAGAAAAAATGCCTAAAAGTCTATCTAAACGATTTCAAATCGCTAAAAAACATCATCATTCACTACTAAAGTAGTGAGTATTGATCAGTGACCCGTTTCCGAGTCTCTATCCAAATTTGAGCCAATTCTGAAATTGTCAATTTGAAATTCCAGAAATAATCATGTTACGCCAAGGAGTTTCAGAATCTTCAAGTTTCGAATCCGGATTGTCTCCATGCCAAATATCTTGAACCGTGATACCGACAGCTTGTTTGAATTCCTTCGCTCTCGCTCGAGTGATTGGTCCTAGCGGATAGAGCAACGGATCCCTAGCACCTCCTCCTCGATAAGGCTTGATGTCCACATCAAAACCATATTCTCGTCTAGAATGTCTATAAAATCTTCGAAAAGCCATGTTCTACTGCGCTTTCCAGGATCATTGCGACATTGCTGATCAACAATGTCCTTACGCATCAATTGAATCAAATCATGCATTTGTAGGAACCCATTCTCATTTTTTATCAAGGACCTCTCTATGAGAATTTCTAGCCCTATGGTTGTGTTGAAATCACAGCTATTAAGAATTTCCTTAATGTATTGTATCCTTTCCCCTGGAAAGAAACAAGCAATATCGAGAAAAATCTCCTTCTCGTTGTCATCCAATCCATCGAAGCTTGTCTTGAGAACTCGATTAATAGACTGGTCAGGACTTTTGGAGAGTTTAACCAACACACTTTCCAATGTAGATTCTTTCCTTCCACATAAGAATGAGCCTAACACTTCGAGTGCTAATGGAAGGCCATCAGCATAATGCAGTGCTCTATTTATGAGATACCTTCTGATTTCACCTCTCCCGCTATTTGGAAAAGCATGCCGACCAAAAAGGTCTAGTGCTTCTTCGTATCGTAAACTTTGAACTTCATAGACGCAATTTATGCCATGAGAAGTCAGCAAATGTTTATCTCTCGAAATGACAATAATTATACTTCCTTTACCAAACCAATCCCTTTTTCCAGCCAATGCATTTAGTTGATCCATCCGATCAACATCATCAAGAACTAGGAGAACCTTCTTGCAACATAATCTTTCCCTTATCAAACTATTTCCTCGATCGACACTGTAGACCGATACAATTTTATTAAATAGGATCTCCAAAAGAAGTTGTTTTTGCAAAGTGACTAGACCATTGGTTTGGTTCAAAGTTTCTCTAACTCGAGCCAAAAAACTGGAACCCTGAAATTGTCTCTCAATAGCATTATATAAAGCTTTAGCGGTCGTTGTTTTGCCTATGCCTCCAGGTCCCCATAGACCTATCATGAGAACATCATTAGCGGCTGCCTCTTTCTCTAATAAAGATATAAGTTCTTGAATTCGGGAATCTATGCCGACCGGATACTTGGCAACATCTAAGAGTGTTTGGTCGAGATGAGTTGATACTGTTGGCGGTGAAGCCAAATATTACGCAAATATTACGTAAGATATTACGTGAGAGTTATTTTGTCTTTTATATAGATTTGTTTTTAAGTTAAAAGCAATATCTTTATATTAGCAATATTACGTTTTCTATTTTAGCGTAAGATGTGAAAAGAAAGAGAAAAAAAAGAAAAAAGAGAGTTTTTTCTTTGTGAGCGTTCTCAATCTCTTTGTGCGCTGATCTTGAGAGAAGATCGTGGTTGTATTCATCTATCTTCAAAGTTTAGTGGATTCGCAGAGTGCCTCTGCGCGGAGACGTAGCCCAAGTTTGGGTGAACTTCGATAACAAATTCTCTGGTGTCTTATTCAGATTTGATTTCTTTATTATTATATTCTGCCTAGGTAGATCGTTTGTTCGTGTGATTTTGTGGAATCGACGCGCGATTTCGTAACAACTGGTATCAGAGCTTGGTTTGGCTAATCGAGAGCATCGACAGTTTTTTCGGTGAAGTTCGATTGAAAGCAAACGGTATGGCAGAAGACAAAATCAGAATCGATAAATTCGATGGGCAGGATTTTGGATGGTGGAAACTTCAAATTGAAGATTATCTTTATCAGAAAGATCTTTATGCACCACTTGAGGGTTGGAAACCAGAGATGGCTGAAGAGGATTCGACAACAGAATCCAAATGGAAAATACTTGATCGAAAGGCGCTGGGTGCAATTCGTTTAGGATTAACGAAAAATACGGGTTATCACATCGCTAAAGCAAAGACTGCAAAAGAAGCGATGGATATTCTTACGAATATTTATGAGAAGCCGTCTACGTCAAATCAGGTATTTTTATTGAAGAAATTGGTTAATATGAAATTATCTGACAGAGGTTCTGTGGCAGAGCATATTAACAATTTTACACAAGTCACAGGTCAGTTGGAATCCGCAGGCATAAATCTGGAAAGAAAGCTTCAAGCTTTATTATTTTTATGTTCTCTTCCAGAAAGTTATAATACTGCAGTGCAGGCTATTTCAAGCACCATGAAGGATGATTTGACTCTGGATGATGCTGTGAGTAGCATCATGGATGAAGAGATGCGAAGAAAAGTCTCAGGTAGAGATAATTTTTCAGCATCTTCATCTTCTACGGTACTAGCTGTGGAAAACCGCGGAAGAAGTAAAAGCAGAGGAAAATTCACTTGGCGTGGTAGATCACAATCAAGGGGAAAGAGGCCAGTTGCAAAAGATGAGTGTTGGTTTTGTCATAAAACCGGACACCGAAGGTTTCAATGTGAAGCCTATTTAAAGAAGCAACATGATGAGAATCAAGGGGCTAACGTGGTTAGTGATGAACCGTTAATAGAAAATTTGTGTTTATCTGCAGGGTCTGACTTGATGACAAACAAGTGGTTTATTGATTCTGGTGCTTCTTTTCATTGTACATCGCAAAGAGAAATATTTGTTGATTATGCCAGCGGAGATTTTGGGCAAGTGGTTGTGGGAAACGGCCACACGTGTCCAATTGTTGGTAAAGGAACTGTGACGTTAAATATTTCAGGTGGAGGACGTCTAGTTTTACGTGAAACTAGACATATCCCAGAATTGAAGAAAAATCTTATTTCAACTAGTAAACTTGACCAAGAAGGTTTTGTAACAACCTTTGGGTACGGAGAGTGGAAGATAAGCTCAGGGGCAAGAGTAGTAGCAAAGGGAAAGCGTACGGGTACACTTTACCTTCTCAAAGGAGACAATATCAGCGATATGGTTGCAGCTACAGTGGCTACAGGTAATTTATCTACTCTTTGGCATTATCGTTTGGGGCATCTTGGTGAAAAAGGTGTAAAGCAATTACATTCAAGAAAATTGCTTCCAGGTTTACAAAAAGTTGAGTTAGATTTTTGTGAGAGTTGCATTTATGGAAAACAAAAAGCAGTAAGTTTTCAATTGAATGGGCGACAAAATAAAAATCAGAAATTAGAGTTGGTTCACACTGATGTATGGGGACCGGCACAGGAACTCTCTTATGGTGGTAAGAGATATTTTGTCACATTTATTGATGATGCAACAAGAAAGACTTGGGTTTATGCTCTGAAAGAAAAATCAGAAGTTTTTGGGATATTTAAAATGTGGAAAATCATGGTAGAAAAGGAAACAGGTTATCACGTGAAATATTTGAAATCTGATAACGGCGGTGAATACACAAGTAAAGAATTTGCAGAATATTTGAGCCAAGAAGGCATACATGGGTTGAAAACCGTTCCTAGAACTCCTCAAGAAAATGGTGTTGCTGAGAGAATGAACAGGACCATTCTAGAACGTGCAAGATGCATGAGGCTACATGCGGGTCTCCCGCTACACTTATGGGCTGCTACAGTTGATGTTGCTGTTTATCTTATCAACAGAAGTCCATCTAGTGCGTTGGATGGAAAAATACCGCAAGAACAATGGTCAGGTAAAAAGATTAATTATTCTTACCTGAAAGTTTTTGGGTGTATTGCATATGCTTTGATTGACAGGGAAGATAGAAAGAAGCTTGATGCTAAGTCCCAAAAGTGCGTCTTTATCGGATATGGTGGCGATGAGTATGGCTACAGGCTTTGGGATTATGAGAATAACAAAGTCATCCGCAGTCGGAATGTGGTATTCCATGAAGAAAAGATGTACAAGGATTGTCAGACAAAGTATGAAAAAGAAAAAGAGTCAGAATATGTTGAGTTAGATACAACGCCCGTGAAGATGATTCCGACAAATCAGGGTGCACGTGAAGAAGAGATTCAAGATGAATCTATTATCAATGAGGAGGAAATTCAAGAGGAACATAATGATTCAGAGGAAAATAATAACTCTGAAGAACCTACGTTGAGGAGGTCTACACGTGTGAGAAAGTCAAAGGTAATTTTTGATCCATCGTCATCAAATATTATTCTGAGTCATGTCTTGTATACAGATTCGGGAGAACCGGAGACTTATGATGAGGCAAAGAAAGACACGTCTCACGTGAAGTGGGAGCATGCTATGAAAGACGAGATGAGCTCGTTAATGCAGAACAAAACTTGGGAGTTAACCAAGTTGCCCGCAGGTAAAAAAGCTTTATTAAATAAGTGGGTGTACAGGATCAAAAATGAAGCTGATGGTAATATCAGATACAAGGCGAGGCTTGTAGTTAAAGGCTATTCTCAAAAGGAAGGTATTGATTACTCTGAAATATTTTCACCAGTAGTGAAGATGACATCAATAAGACTTTTATTGAGTATTGTTGCAGTGGAGGATCTTCATCTTGAGCAATTAGACGTAAAAACAGCATTTTTACATGGTGACTTAGATGAAGAATTATACATGGCGCAACCTAAAGGTTTTGAAGTTCAAGGTAAGGAGCACATGGTATGTCGATTGAAGAAAAGTTTGTATGGCTTAAAACAAGCTCCGCGACAGTGGTACCTAAAGTTTGATGGTTTCATGGAAGCAAACGGATTTACACATTGTGAGTCTGATCATTGTGTTTATTTTCACAAGTATAGCGATGGTGATATTGTGTATCTCTCTTTATATGTGGATGACATGCTAGTAGCTAGTTCTAATATGAAGAGAATCGCAGATGTGAAGAAGATGTTAGCATCACAGTTTGCTATGAAAGACTTGGGAGAAGCCAAGAATATTTTAGGCATGAAAATCATCAGAGATAGGAAAAATAAGAAATTATGGTTGTCGCAGGAGGATTATGTGAACAAGGTGTTAAAGAGATTTAACATGGATAAAGCAAAACCGGTTGCAACTCCTTTAGCGAATCACTTCAAACTTTCAAAAAGTTTGTGTCCGAGTACTCAAGCTTTGAGAGATGAGATGGCGGTAGTTCCATATGCGTCGGCAGTAGGGAGTTTGATGTATGCCATGGTAAGCACGAGACCAGATATTGCACAAGCAGTAGGAGTAGTAAGTCGATATATGCAGAATCCAGGCAAGGAGCATTGGAATGCAGTGAAGTGGATATTGAGATATCTAGCAGGTACATTAAATTATTCTCTTTGTTATGGTGGTACATCTCTAAAATTGGAAGGTTATGTAGATGCAAATCACATGGGTGATCCAGATAGTGGTGAGGATACCACTGGATATGTCTTTACAGTTGCAGGTACAGCAGTGAGTTGGGTATCTCAACTACAGCAAGTGGTGGCTCTATCAACGACAGAATCCGAGTATGTGGCGGTCACAGAAGCCTCCAAGGAAATCATATGGTTACAAGAGTACATGGAGGAGTTACATCGAAAGCAGCCGGTGAGCACACTATGGTGTGATTGTCAGAGTGCAGTGCACTTAGCTAAGAATGCAGCTTATCACAAAAAGACGAGACATATCAAGAAACGTTATCACTTCATCAGGAAAGCATTAAAAGATAATGAGTTGAAGTTACAAAAAATTGATGGCTCGAAGAATCCTGCTGACATGTTGACCAAGGTAGTAGACAGAGAAAAACATATTTTCTGTACTACTGCTATTGGTATTACTCCATGTTAATTGAAGAGGAGTAACGCAGAGGCACAAATTCCAGTTACTAGCTTTTGAAGAAGATGGTTGAAAAGTTGCTTGGTGCATCGGATATATTTGTCTTCAAGTGGGAGATTGTTGGCGGTGAAGCCAAATATTACGCAAATATTACGTAAGATATTACGTGAGAGTTATTTTGTCTTTTATATAGATTTGTTTTTAAGTTAAAAGCAATATCTTTATATTAGCAATATTACGTTTTCTATTTTAGCGTAAGATGTGAAAAGAAAGAGAAAAAAAAGAAAAAAGAGAGTTTTTTCTTTGTGAGCGTTCTCAATCTCTTTGTGCGCTGATCTTGAGAGAAGATCGTGGTTGTATTCATCTATCTTCAAAGTTTAGTGGATTCGCAGAGTGCCTCTGCGCGGAGACGTAGCCCAAGTTTGGGTGAACTTCGATAACAAATTCTCTGGTGTCTTATTCAGATTTGATTTCTTTATTATTATATTCTGCCTAGGTAGATCGTTTGTTCGTGTGATTTTGTGGAATCGACGCGCGATTTCCTAACAGATACTTCCTCTACAATGCGTCGGATGAGCTCCGCTTCGTCACTGATAAGCACTCAAAGGAAAGAAAAAAAAATGTTTTGAGCATTTTAAAGCCATGGCAGGAATAGTAGCTCCAACATAACGAGGAAAATTTCAAAAGAAGATTAGCAAATAATAAGACGAAAAGAAGTAACAGATTTGGGTGAACCTCTGCCAACATATGCGCAAGGAAAATTGCAGAGAACCCGCATTTGAAGACAACAATGACTCGGGTACCATGAACTATATTGATTCTGAGATAAATTTTTCACTATCTACCCAGAAAGAATCGAATTCAGAGAATCCGCTAGCATGAAGTTTTGGTTACTAGACTACTTTTGTCCACTATCTAGGATATCTCCACTTTGTATCTTCAACTCAAAGATCCAAAAACAGAACATACGATTTGATAGCTTAAAAACAACCACATGCTAACAAAGGCCAAGCACTGCGTCACATTAGTGCATACCTGTCGTTCGAGTTGCAACCGGACAAGTTACCGGCGTCAAAGAGAGCCTTCTTCCATCTCCTCACTTTCTCCGAATCCTTCCCGAACTTGGACTCATGCTTAGCCATAGCTCTCCCATAACTCTCTCTGCCTCCTCTCACTTCTCTCGGTTCCACTTTGTAGAACATGGGGAACACGATCAGGCCCTCTTGCTCATGGCACTCCATGATTTTCACGGCCTCTTCCAAACACCACGGCGAGGAAGCATAGTCCTCGGAGAAAATGATGATCGCGACGCGTGATTCCTCGATCGCCCTCATGAGGGCCGCCGATATTTGCTCGCCTATCCTGAGCTCCTCTTGATCGACAAAAGTGTGTATTCCTTTCTCGTCCAGAGCTGCGTAGAGATGACTGAGGAAGTTCTTGCGAACGTCCGTGCCTCTGAAACTGAGGAACACCTGGTAATTCCTGTTCAGATTCGAAGAAGAAGCCATCAAAAGAGCTGGTGAATGATGTGCTTCAAGAACGTTTACTATCCGATTAGGGGTCCAAGCTCTAGCTCTCCTCTGTATATCAATTTGTTCGTGGAGTACGGCTTACGCAATGGGTGAGTCAACGGCGAGTCGGTCCACTCAATATGCAACACGTGGCGGCCGGCCTTGCCCTGTCAGATCCTTGATCCCTTCCGTCTCTCACCAGAACGCCGTTACATTGGCTCGCCTCCTGACCCTCCAGAACTTATGGTTTCTTGTTGCCACGCCTTATGAATTGTTAAATTTATAATTTGTCATCTTGCAAGCTTTCTTTCGGAGACCATTCTCATTGATAAATCTAAGTCCTAGCAACAGCGAATGATTTTTCTGACCAAAATCAAAGTTTGAATTTCTTTATTTGACTGGGTAGCCTGGAACGCCTTATTTCGACATGTGAGCGTATTTCCTTTATTGCCGGTTGCCCTGGAGTAGCTTTTTGGACTTGCAGATGTGGAGAAGCTATCAAAGGTTGGGTTATATGTAGGTGCAGCAGATGCCCCCTTCACCTTATTGGAGGAAAAAAGTCAATCTGCTTGCTGTCTATTCCTCATTCGTTGTTTGTGAGCTAATTGAACTTGTTGTGTAAGAAATATAGTTCCTGCATTTATTCAAATTGGCACTCTTTCTTTTTCTTATGAGTAGAAGATTATTTGCAATTTCAAAACCCAAGTTCTTAAATTAGGTAGAGTTTTCAACATGAATATCTGGCCCTCTGCTCCACACTTGAAAAGGTATAAAAGTAGAAAAGAAAAAGAAATCCTCTGTTACTCGTCTTAAAAATTATCGAGTTATTTAAATTACGGTTGTGGTCTACCTACACTTGGAGTTAATGGAAATCTTTTGAGAGTGATGTGACAATCTTTCATGATGCTTTCCTCCTATATATTTTGGGTGATTCTTGAAGTAGGTGTTAACTATCTGCATAAATGGCATGGAGTTCTTGAGTTTTCTATTTTCTTTTACGATTCTAATGTAAGTTATCATGTCCTTTCTAGGTGAAAGCCGGTGCTCTGAGCACTGAAGCAGAGCAGGTCCAAAAGGGCATTGTTGAGATGGTTGCCAACTATGGCATTAGGAGGCTTGTTATGGGGGCTGTACCAGAAAAGTAAGTGGTCCCTTAAATCTTATTTTGTCCATGAATGCAAATTGAGCTGTTACTTCTTGTTTAAGTGATATATCTGAAGAGTTAATAGAGTTTTTCCTGTCATGTCATACTCAAATCGTTTGCTAGACGACCATGCTCAGTTTCCATATGAACCAAGGGACGCAAAGTCTTTCAGAAGAATGATGCATAGCATGCTGTGCACGTTATTGCTTGGATTGACTGGTTGTTCCTGTAGACAAGGATCGTTGATCATGAGAAACTTGGCTCAGAAACGAAGTAATTTCTGATATAAATTTGTGGATGTCTTTTCTGCCGATAAACTTGTGGTGTTTAAAGAAATTGGATTTTGGTATTTCCTCGGACAGTTTTGTTCTATCATCACTACAAAAAAAACTGTAATTTAGCTACGACAAATTTGCGACGACCAAAAAGTCGTGGCTGATAGTCACAAAAATAGTGACAGAAATCAAAGTTCGTCGAAAATCAACGACAAAATTAAAAAACTCGTCTCTAATTAGCGACGACCAAATGCTCGTCGTTATTTACAACGAATTTTCCCACAACTAAAACAAATCGTCGCTAATTAGCTACACCACCGCCCACCTCATAGCGATTTAGCGATGACATTATTTTTGTCGTCGCTAGTTAGCAACAAAAAGTCATAGTAGTGGCTAAATATGTCTCTAATTAGCGACGACTAGACGCTCGTCGTTATTTACGACGAATTTCCCCCACAACCAAAACAAGTCGTCGCTAATTAGCTACACCACCACCTCATAGTTATTTAGCGACGACATTATTTTTGTCGTGGCTAGTTAGCAACCAAAAGTTATAGTAGTAGCTAAATTTGTCACTAATTACCCATAGTGATTTAGCGACGACATTATTTTTGTCATCACTAATTAGTGACTACTCTCACCTGGTTGTAGCTAATTTGCGACCGTTGTTTTTTTGTCATTGCTGAACGACGATGACATTTACTTACCCGTCGCTATTCTGTTAGGTCTTAATCGAGCGTGGCCATTTTGCGACTTCATTGGCACTGTAGTCGTTCATTAGCTACCAAAAATCGCCTGGTCGTAGCTAAAGTCCACAGAATACTCATGGTTTGTTTTACCATTCTGTGAACTTTAGCGTGTGAACTTTAGCGACTAACACAGTATGTCACATCGTAAATTAGCCACTAACATGTTAAGCTAGTGGCTATTTTGCGACTAAGCTTTAGTTGTAGTCACAAATTAGCCACTACAGTAGCTGTCGTAGCTAAATTCCACATAGGGTTCATGTTTCTTGTACTTTAGGGCTTAATTCTATGACTTTTAACGACTACATTACTACTTGTCGTCACCAAATAGCCACTACATTGTTAGTGTAGTGGCTATTTAGCGACAACCTTACTTTTGTCGTGGCAAATTAGCCACTACATTTTTACTACTTCGTCGCTAAATATCGACTTACATTAGATAGGTCGTGGCTGAATAGCGACAACTTTTGTTTGGTCGTCACTAATTACCGACGATTAAGTACTTACCCGTCACTAACTTCTTAGGTTATAATCATGCTGGGTATGTTTTTTCCCGAAAGCGACTCTCTCTCTCTCTCTCTCTCCCCTTTCCTTCGTTTTTGGTTTCTCTGCTAGGGTTTGTGCGAAGCTCAAGCCACGTCGGCATCGCCACGTTCCAGCCGGTAGCCGAGCCACGCCGAGCCGATCTCCGACCCGTCGTCCCCATCGCAAAGCCTTCATCGCCGGTGCTCAACGCTGAAGACAGGTAAGCTCGATTTTCCCCTTGGCCGTGCGGCTAGGGTTTTCGATTACTTGCTCGGATATGTGGCTTGGAGTAACCCGTGCCTGCGTCATTGATTTGCGCTATCGCCTGAAGATCCACTCCGATTGCTTCATCTTGGATTTCCTCCGTGACACACCATCGCCTCTCATGACTCTCCTCCTCCTCGCATCAGCGCACCCCTTTGTGGCTTCCATTACCAAGAACGCGCACCGATTTCTTTAACCCTTCTCTCACCAATCCCACGAGACTGTTTCATGGTCTTTCAGACATGTGGGTTTGATTGTTCTGCATCTTCGTTGACAAGGTCGGGTTTTTTTCCTCCCTCACTCGCTCCAAAGCGAAGCAACACCCTCACCCCATCACCCATCGGGGTTTTTTGCCCGATTGCCTGTGTGAGATTTAATTTTTGTGTCTAGTGGATTTGCGTTTCTGATTGCTAATTACTTTCTCCTTTGGGAGGAGTGGTATGCTAAATGTGCCAGATTACTAATTTAGTTTGAAAAGGAAAGATCGCTATGCCTAGATATATTTTATCTTGCCTATAGAAGAATTGCTATGTGATTACTCTCATTTTCCATTTAGATTTGGTTGATTAGGCGACATTTTCACTTTCTAATTTGCTCTAGTTCATTCTTAAAGAAGTTTATTGATGCGGGAATCTCTATCATTCATCAGAAATTAGAGGATTTTGGTTTGATTAATGAGGCTACTGATCTTCATTGGGATAGTGATGAAATGCCATATGAATTGAGTGGATTGATGGTTAGAGTCTATCATCAATTTAGATTGCCAGGATTAGTAAAAGAGGATATGTAAGATAAGGCGCGAGTCCGGTGCTGTGCTTCTATTGTCATTTAAAGTATGATGAAGGATGTTTTCAAGGCTCTTGAGTTAGTTGGTTGCTGTAGTGGTCTCAACTCACGATGTTAAGCACTCCGCAAAGAGGCAATGTTTTGGGGGGTTCGTCTTTGCTGGTCCAATTTATGAGTCTTTTATTGGACAAGCTCGTGGATTGTTTTCTTGTTTTTTGCTGGTTGTTTTCTTGTTTAGGAAAATTATTCATAAAAAAATCCTAAATTTATTTCGATTTTATCAATTCAATACTAAAATTTTCAATTTCGTCGATTAGGTCTTGAATCTTTCACGTTTTGGTAATTAAATTCATCCGATCAATTTGGTGATACTATAAAATTGAAATAAATTTAGGATTTTTTTATGAATAATTTTCCTAAACAAAGCTATAGTGGACGACATCACAAGTCTCACATCTTGAGTCTTTCCTTGCTGACGCCCCAAAGTTTGCTAGGAGGTCTGTGCAGTGCAATTCCCAGGAAGCAACCCATGCATGATGAGATTATTAATGTTGAAGATCTAGACTTTGACCGATGACATCGACAATTCTCACGTAGTACTGCTGGGGGAACCTAGAAATATACATGGACACTTTCTGACTTGGTCCAACGTTTACATTATAGTGGCTCAGATAAAAATAAGAAGACCCTTTGACTTTGAAAATTCAATCTGCAAGGCTCAAGCGCCCGGTTCAAGCGCTGAGCGGCCGCCACGAGCCCGAGGTCGCACCATCTCAGGCTTTGAAGGTCACGTGATGTCGATGCCAAGGTCACGCAACCAAAGGGGGCCCTTGCCTGAGGTTGTGATACTCTCTAGTGGCCTCATGCTGATGTTGCGCGACCTCTATTGATAATAATTACGCTTATAATAATGTTGATTGGGAAATAATAACAATAAGAATGACGAAGATGACGATAATAATAAAAGAAATTATAATTAGCATAATAATAATGATCAGATCGGTCACAATTCTAGAAAAAATGAGACGCATGTCGAGTCTCACAAAAAGGAGTTGTTAAATTTAGGACAACCAAAAAGGAGTTGTGCACCAAAAAAGGAAAAAAGAAGAGTTCATAGGACATTCATCAAGCCCTTCTGTCATCTATTCAGTTCGCACTTCAACTAGTACGCATGCGCTTTCACAACTCAATCCTTCGGCTACTATGACCCAATTCCAATCTCGTGGTATCGAGCCGGGTTGTGGCTCGACATCGTCTTCCATGACCAGCCACCGAAGAAACTGCGTCCTTCCTTCTCCTCAAAGTCGAGGCGCTGTCGAGCCCGCCGCTGGCCTTGACGGCGAGCAAGCAGAGCTCTCGGAGAGAGAGCGGGGCTCGGGACATGGAGAGAGGCAACAGGAAATAGAGTTGGCCCAAATGGAGGTCTTCTTCCTCACGAATCTGAGGGACCACGGAGCCGATGTACATGGAGTCTGAGCTGCAGAGGAAGCAGTTAGGGTTTCGGGAGAGGAGGTGAGAGCCCTTCACGGTTTGAGCGAACTCTTCCAGTCTTCCGTCCATGTGAATGAGCTTGAGCGTGGATGGAGACGATGATGTCCAGCCATGGTGATTCCTGGTCATGGCAAGGCCACCATTTCTGGTGATCTGAGGAGCTGCACAGTTGCCCATTCTCTCTGTGTGTGTGTGTGAGAGAGAGAGAGAGAGAGAGAGAGAGAGAGAGAGAGAGAGAGAGAGAGAGAGATTGGTGCGTGTGTGGCGAATATGTCTGATGTGGGTAGGTATTTAATGGCGAATTCGAGGATTTTGGATGGACGTATGACCAGCTTTTGACCCTCGACGGTGTAATATTTAATCACTTAAGCGTCACACGTGGATTTGTTTATTAATTACGCCGATTAGAGCATGATTGGTTGCATATAGCGCAATCCCCACATCGACCGAGGGACGCCTAATACGATGCTTTTTTGTGATGATTACCCAAGATCACCCATAAACTTTAGGAAAGTGGCATGATTACTCTTAAAACTGTGAATTATTACGGATTATGTCCTCCGAGCTTTGGAACCTGATGCCTACTAGCCCCGAACTTTTAAACCTTGCAGAGACTCCTTTCCTGAACTTTGAGCTTCGTTGAGCTTAGCTGTTGGGCTGATTGACATTTTGTATTGGCGAGCACGTGAGATTTTGTGGGTCTTGACTTGGATTTAGTGGGGTTTTGGTTGAAGAAGATTGATGAGACTTTTGCCGGGGGGGGGGGGGGGGGGGGGTGGGGTGCGGGGGCACTGAAAAAACAGAACGAAGAAAATCTAAGTCAACGAAATTTAATACCCGTTAAAGGACATTGGCAAAGTTCTAACAAGATTAGTGTCCGTCAGTGAATTTTGTCTGGGGAAGGGGGTGTTTTTTCCCGGGGGGGGGGGGGGGGGGGGGGTGAAGGAGAGGGAGGCACCGAAAAAAATAATGAAGAAAATCCAAATCTGCAAAATTTAATGCCGTTAAAGGACATCGGCAAAGTTCTAACAAGATTAGTGTCAGATCAGTGAATTTTGTCATGGAACAATGAGAATTATCATTTAAAAAAACATGGGGATGATTTAGAATAAAAAATAAAATAGAGGGATGGTTTTGATTTCTGAATTAAGTTATAGAAGACAATGGTCCGCTTTATTGAGTCCGTCAACTCATTTTGGGCGTACTAACCCCACAAGCGCTTGGTTAAAGTATAAGATTGTCAAGTCATTTCAAATACACGAGGATATGTTGACAAAGGAAATTCACAATTTGTTTCGCTCGTCATTTGATATTTTCTCTATTATTACTTGACATTTTCCCAAAAAAGAAAAGAAAGACGAAGCAATTTCCTAAGATTCTCTTGTGCAATGAAATGAAAAACCCGACAAGAAAAGGTTGTCCCGCGGTCGATCTACGACGAATCGAGACGCAGTGGACCGGCAACGACAAAACCTCACGACCCCAAGTCTTTCGCCATGCAGTGCAATTCCCAGGAAGCAAAGCAACCCACTTGCGGGGCCCACGTTGAAAATCTTCTTTGACCGGCGACGTGGACGATTCCTACGTGGCACTTGCTGTGGAGAGCTTGTAACAGCGGCACTTTTGACCTGGTCCAAAGTCTTGCCCTAAATTTTTTTTTTCTCCAAGATTTTAGATAAGGGAGAAACTACAAACTACGTGTCATTTTATAACCTTTCACTAAGAAAAAGTCATCACGTCTATGTTCGTGACCTGGACATGCTAAACATGACGGGTTGGAATCACCAAGTGAAAATTCAACATGCAATTGATTTCGCGAGGGAAATTTAATCGATATGAGAAAATCATGGAAAGTAACTTTGGACGAAAAAAGGATTCATGAAAAATAACATACTCAATTTGCAGAGAATAGTTGGTTATAGATTTTTCATTTTGCTTCTTTACAGGCAGGTACATGATCATTAATAGATTCGGCATGATGATAGATGTGCGGTGCCAAACTGAATAAAGCAAGTGTCTTCTTAGGTCTAGAAGTATTACCAAATTGATTAGATGAATTTAATTACCAAAACGTGAAAAGATTCAAAACCTAATTGACGAAATTGAAAATTTTAGTAGTGAATTGATAAAATCGAAATAAATTTAGGATTTTTTTATGAATAATTTTCCTAAACAAAGCTATAGTGGACGACTTTACAAGTCTCACATCTTGAGTCTTTCCTTGCTGACGCCCCAAGGCCTGCTAGAAGGTCTGTGCAGTGCAATTCCTAGGAAGCAACCCATGCATGATGAGATTATTAATGTTGAAGATCTAGACTTTGACCGATGACGTCGACAATTCTTACGTAGTACTGCTGGGGGAACTTGGAAACATACATGGACACTTTCTGACTTGGTCCAACGTTTACATTATAGTGGCTCAGATAAAAATAAGAAGACCCTTTGACTTTGAAAATTCAATCTGCAAGGCTCAAGCGCCCGGCTCAAGCGCTGAGCGGCCGCCACGAGCCCGAGGTCGCACCATCTCAGGCTTTGAAGGTCACGTGATGTCGACGCCAAGGTCACGCAACCAAAGGGGGGCCCTTGCCTGAGGTTGTGATACTCTCTAGTGGCCTCATGCTGATGTTGCGCGACCTCTATCATTAATAATTATGCTTATAATAATGGTGATTGGGAAATAATAACAATAAGAATGACGAAGATGACGATAATAATAAAAGAAATTATAATTAGCATAATAATAATGATCAGATCGGTCACAAAATTCTGGAAACAATGAGACGCATGTCGAGTCTCCCAAAAAGGAGTTCTTAAATTTAGGACAACCAAAAAGGAGTTGTGCACCAAAAAAGGAAAACAGAAGAGTTCATAGGACATTCATCAAGCCCTTCTGTCATCTATTCAGTTCGCACTTCAACTCGCATGCGCTTTCACAACTCAATCCTTCGGCTACTATGACCCAATTCCAATCTCGTGGTATCGAGCCGGGTTGTGGCTCGACATCGTCTTCCATGACCCGCCACTGAAGAAACTGCGTCCTTCCTTCTCCTCAAAGTCGAGCCGCTGTCGAGCCCGCCGCTGGCCTTGACCGCGAGCAAGCAGAGCTCTCGGAGAGAGAGCGGGGCTCGGGACATGGAGAGAGGCAACAGGAAATAGAGTTGGCCCAAATGGAGGTCTTCTTCCTCACGAATCTGAGGGACCACGGAGCCAATGTACATGGAGTCTGAGCTGCAGAGGAAGCAGTTAGGGTTTCGGGAGAGGAGGTGAGAGCCCTTCACGGTTTGAGCGAACTCTTCCAGTCTTCCGTCCATGTGAATGAGCTTGAGCGTGGATGGGGACGATGATGTCCAGCCATGGTGATTGCTGGTCATGGCAAGGCCACCATTTCTGGTGATCTGAGGAGCTGCACAGTTGCCCATTCTATGAGAGAGAGAGAGAGAGAGAGAGAGAGAGAGAGAGAGAGAGAGAGAGAGAGAGGTTGGTGCGTGTGTGGCGAATATGTCTGATGTGGGTAGGTATTTAATGGCGAATTCGAGGATTTTGGATGGACGTATGACCAGCTTTTGACCCTCGACGGTGTAATATTTAATCACTTACGCGTCACACGTGGATTTGTTTATTAATTACGCCGATTAGAGCATGATTGGTTGCATATAGCGCAATCCCCACATCGGCTTGCCAATGCAAGAAATTCTATTAAGAAAAGCAGCGCCAATTATCTCGACCGAGGGACACCTAATACGATGCTTTTTTGTGATGATTACCCAAGATCACCCATAAACTTTAAGAAAGTGGCATGATTACTCTTAAAACTGTGAATTATTACGGATTATGTCCTCCGAGCTTTGGAACCTGATGCCCACTAGCCCCGAACTTTTAAACCTTGTAGAGACTCCTTTCCTGAACTTTGAGCTTCGTTGATCTTGGCTGCTGGGCTGATTGACATTTTGTATTGGTAAGCATGTGAGATTTTGTGGGTCTTGACTTGGATTTAGTGGGGTTTTGGTTGACGAAGATTGATGAGACTTTTATCCCGCCGGGGGGGGGGGGGGGGGGGGGGGGGGCGTTGGGGGTTGCGGGGGCACTGAAAAAAAGAACGAAGAAAATCCAAATCAACAAAATTTAATGCCCGTTAAAGGACATCGACAAAGTTCTAACAATATTAGTGTCTAATCAGTGAATTTTATCACGGAACAATGAGAATTATCCTTTAAAAAAACATGGGGATGATTTAGAATAGAAAAGAAAATAGGGGGATGGTTTTGATTTCTGAATTAAGCTATAGAAGACAACGGTCTGCTTTATTGAGTCCATCAACTCATTTTGGGCATATTAACCCCACAAGTGCTTGGCTAAAGTATAAGATTGTCAAGTCATTTCAAATGCGCTAGGACATGTTGACAAAGGAAATCCACAATTCGTTTCGCTCGTCATTTAAAATTTTCTCTATTATTAATTGACATTTTCCCAAAAAAGAAAAAAAAAAAGACAAAGCAATTCCCTAAGATTCTCTTGTGCAATGAAATGAAAAACCCGACAAAAAAAGGTTGTCCCTAAGATTCGATCTACAACGAATCGAGACGCAGTGGACCGGCAACGACAAAACCTCACGACCCCAAGTCTTTCGCCATGCAGTGCAATTCCCAGGAAGCAAAGCAACCCACTTGCGGGGCCCACGTTGAAAATCTTCTTTGACCGGCGACGTGGACGATTCCTACGTGGCACTTGCTGTGGAGAACTTGTAACAGCGGCACTTTTGACCTGGTCCAAAGTCTTCCCCTAAATTTTTTTTTCCTCCAAGATTTTAGATAAGGGAGAAACTACAAACTACGTGTCATTCTATAACCTTTCACTAAGAAAAAGTCATCACGTCTATGTTCGTGACCTGGACATGCTAAACATGACGGGTTGGAATCACCAAGTGAAAATTCAACATGCAATCTGATTTTGCGATGGACATTTAATTGATATGAGAAAATCACGGAATGTAACTTTGGACGAAACAAGGATTCATGAAAAATAACATACTCAATTTGCAGAGAATAGTCGGTTATAGATTTTTCATTTTGCTTCTTTACAGGCAGTGTAACATCCCGTTTTCGGACATCTGGAATTTATGATTTAGACACTTAAGGCTTGATTAATTTCATTTTGGTCTTTAAAATGGTGAAATTTTGGGCCTAAGGGTAATTTTGGGAAATTTGGGAAAAAGTTGACTTTTGGTCAAACGGTCAACGTTGACTGGTCAACGGTCAATCGGACCGTACGAAGACCGGTTCAAGGCAGGGGTTAAACCGGTTGGTTCACGGCCCACAGTCTGGTTCACGAACCAGCCGTTCCTTTTTTTTTTTCCCTTCCATTGAGACAAATTAGCGAACACGTGACAGGCAGATGGAGGGGAGCTCGTCGGGGGCCATCCGGCGCATGCTGACGCCAACCACGTGTCCCTAGCTCCCCTGCGTGGTTGCCCCAACACCAACAGGGCTGCGTGCGAGCCTCCACATGGCTCGAGCCTTGTCTTCCCCCACAGGGTTCCTTTTCCCTCGATTTTTCTGTCTGTGCGGGAGACCGACTTTCGGTCCTTATAACTTTACGCTCGGAGCTCTGTTTGCCATGTTCTTGGTCTCGTTGTGAAGCTCGGAATGTTGGCTTCATTTTATTGCCAACCGTCTCAACCGGAGCTGCCTAAGTCGGCGCCGAAAGTTCCCCAAGATGAGACCCCTTAGCTCGGCTCACCTCTGTTTTTCCAGCAAGCTCGAGGGTGTTACTCGCCGGTAACTGGCCGTCCCGACGACACCCAGGCCACGCCGTCGCCTTAAATTGACCAGTAGGCACCCATTCACCTTATATATGATCGTTGATTCGGTTTATTTGGGCTGATTCAACTCGAATCTCGGTTGAACGTCGATTTGCCCAAAAAGGGGGCCACCGAACCATAGATTCGTCTCCCTCGCTGTTTCCGGCGACACCAGCCCCTAAAACCACACCCAATTGATTCGTATGAACCATGAGAGGGCGATTTGGGTGGTTAATTTGGCCAATTTAGTCTAGGTTGATCGAATCGAGGCTCGGATGATTTGGGCAAATTGAAACCGTGGGGAAACCCTAACCGCTGCTCGCCGTTTAGGGGCCGTCCGGCCACCCCCGACGGCGACGCCACCGCCGGTCGACGCCCTGTGGGGCCTTGATCCAGATCCGGCCCGTGGGCCCCAGCGGGTCGGCCCGAGGGAGGGGAATCGGGCTTCCACCCGACTGCACTTTTTCCCCAAACCCGGCTGACCCAATTTTAGGATCCAATTGACCCGAACGGGTCGATTTTGACCCGATTACCTCGATTTTGACCCGGTTGGGTCGATTTCGACCCGATTACCCGGATTTAGCCCGATTGACTTAATTTTGATCCGATTGATCCGATTTTAAGTTCCAATTAGCCTGATTAGATACTTGATTGATCTCAATTGATTCACGGTTGATCCAATCGACACCCAATCAACTTAATTGGCAATCGATTCACCTAATCAGTTTAATCTTGAATGAACTCGATTGACTTAATGGGATCTATGCACACAGGTCACGTGGAATCAAACCCGTTTATTGATACGGTCACTCCTAGTAGGCTTCAGCTCACTTCGACGCACCCTTCTTGAGTCCCAGACACTGCAACCCAGGTGAGTGGACCTTCTAAACCCTTATAGGGTACGTTTATTGCCTTAGTAGTATGGTTAGGCCAATCGTATGATTTTAGTCTATGAAATTAAGTGAATAGACAATGATGATTAGATGTCGGCTACTAGTTAACGGAGAAGAGATGGAAGGAAGATGTGGCCGTAGATCGAATTGGAATGCAAGGACATTACATTCTAGGCCACTGAGTTTAGAATAGGGCGAACAAAAGGTAATTGAACATAAAGGAAATAAATACAAAATTGTGGAATTTGAGGTACTAAATTAGACGTCGAAGTCCAAGGAGTGACTAACGAGACAATCCAATAGTAGTCGAGCTGGATGACTAAGTAGATTTCAGATCGGCCTTGCACGGTCTTATTTGTTGATTGTCAATTTTGATATGTGATTGATTTAATTATTTATTTAATTTGATGTTCAGCATATTACTTATGTTCTAACATTTGACCAAATTAGAAGTTTGACTAAGTCTCATATCGTTCGAGAACGGTCTTATGGTATGGTTTGGAATTTACCTAATTGTCAATTTAATTATGCAATTTATTTAATTAGTTGTTGGTAAATTGTATCGATCAATTTTGCTCACTCATTTACGGCACTAAATCTGAACTTGTGTTCTAACCTACGAGACGAGTAGATGGTGAGCCAGCTGAGACGGTAGACTAGTAGGCTCACGAACATAGAGGGAGTTAGGAAGAGAAAGTGAGAGGGTGGCAAGCGATTGGCATAAAATCTATAGGCAAGAAGATGAGAACAAATTATGCCCTAGAAATAGTTGAAATGAAAAAGGACGATTAAGGACCCTAAGGCGGTCTTTGTACCTAATTCGGGATTAGATAGTTTGCTCACTGAGATACCCCAGTATCTTACCCCACCATCACAACCATTTCAGAAGGGACCACGTACCCAAGGGAGGAATCACTGGAAATAAAAGACAGCGAAGGAAGAGTTCATCAATCGCCCGGAGATGAGAGGATGTTGTATATGGACTAAGGATTGGAAGAGTGTGGCGTCTAAATTTTAACTTGAAATCAATTTGTACTTAGTTTTCCTTGTTAGAAAGAATTTTTCTAATGTTTAATTACCTCGCTTCTGTTGTAGAACTCTAATTTACCAAAGGAATTATTGAAAGAAATATCAAGGATTTGCGACGTGCCTAAAGGTCAGGGTGTGACAGGCAGTTACACGATCATTAATAAATTCAGTATGACGATAGATTTGCGGTGCCAAACTAAATAAAGCAAGCGTCTTCTTAGGTCTAGAAGTATTACCAAATTGATCGGATGATTAAATTACCAAAACGTGAAAAGATTCAAGACTTACTCGACGAAATTGAAAATTTTAGTAGTGAATTGATAAAATCGAAATAAATATAGGATTTCTTTTTATGAATAATTTTCCTAAACAAAGCTATGGTGGACGACATCACAAGTCTCACATCTTGAGTCTTTCCTTGCTGACGCCCCAAGGCTTGCTAGAAGGTCTGTGCAGTGCAATTCCCAGGAAGCAACCCATGCATGATGAGATTATTAATGTTGAAGATCTAGACTTTGACCGATGACGTCGACAGTTCTTACGTAGTACTGCTGGGGGAACTTGGAAATATACATGGACACTTTCTGACTTGGTCCAACGTTTACATTATAGTGGCTCAGATAAAAATAAGAAGACCCTTTGACTTTGAAAATTCAATCTGCAAGGCTCAAGCGCCCGGCTCAAGCGCTGAGCGGCCGCCACGAGCCCGAGGTCGCACCATCTCAGGCTTTGAAGGTCACGTGATGTCGACGCCAAGGTCACGCAACCAAAGGGGGGCCCTTGCCTGAGGTTGTGATACTCTCTAGTGGCCTCATGCTGATGTTGCGCGACCTCTATCGATAATAATTACGCTTATAATAATGGTGATTGGGGAATAATAACAATAAGAATGACGAAGATGACGATAATAATAAAAGAAATTATAATTAGCATAATAATAATGATCAGATCGGTCACAATTCTAGAAACAATGAGACGCATGTCGAGTCTCACAAAAAGGAGTTGTTAAATTTAGGACAACCAAAAAGGAGTTTTTTTTTTTGGTAAATACCAAAAAGGAGTTGTGCACCAAAAAAGGAAAAAAAGAAGAGTTCATAGGACATTCATCAAGCCCTTCTGTCATCTATTCAGTTCGCACTTCAACTAGTACGCATGCGCTTTCACAACTCAATCCTTCGGCTACTATGACCCAATTCCAATCTCGTGGTATCGAGCCGGGTTGCGGCTCGACACTGTCTTCCATGACCAGCCACCGAAGAAACTGCGTCCTTCCTTCTCCTCAAAGTCGAGGCGCTGTCGAGCCCGCCGCTGGCCTTGACGGCGAGCAAGCAGAGCTCTCGGAGAGAGAGCGGGGCTCGGGACATGGAGAGAGGCAACAGGAAATAGAGTTGGCCCAAATGGAGGTCTTCTTCCTCACGAATCTGAGGGACCACGGAGCCGATGTACATGGAGTCTGAGCTGCAAAGGAAGCAGTTAGGGTATCGGGAGAGGAGCTGAGAGCCCTTCACGGTTTGAGCGAACTCTTCCAGTATTCCGTCCATGTGAATGAGCTTTAGCGTGGATGGAGACGATGATGTCCAGCCATGGTGATTGCTGGCATTGGCAAGGCCACCATTTCTGGTGATCTGAGGAGCTGCACAGTTGCCCATTCTACGAGAGAGAGAGAGAGAGAGAGAGAGAGAGATATTGGTGCGTGTTTGGCGAATATGTCTGATATGGGTAGGTATTTAATGGCGAATTAAGGCGTGTTCGAGGATTTTGGATGGACGTATGACCAGCTTTTGACCCTCGACTGTGTAATATATAATCACTTACGCGTCACACGTGGATTTGTTTATTAATTACGCTGATTAGAGTGTGATTGGTTGCATATAGCGCAATCCCCACATCGACTTGCCAATGCAAGAAATTCTCTTAAGAAAAGCAGCGCCAATTATCTCGACCGAGGGACACCAAACACGATGCTTTTTTGTGATGATTACCCAAAATAACCCATAAACTTTAGGGAAGCGACATGATTACTCTTAAAACTTTGAATTATTACGGATTATGTCCTCCAAGCTTTGAAACCCAATGCCCACTAGCCCCGAACTCTGAAAAGTCGCAGAGACTCCTTTCCCGAACTTTGAGCTTCGTTGAGCTTGACTGTTGGGCTGATTGACATTTTGTATTGGTGAGCATGTGAGATTTTGTGGGTGTTGTTGGGCACTGAAAAAATGAACGAAGAAAATCCAAATCAAAAAAATTTAATGCCCATTCAAGGACATCGGCAGAGTTCTAACAAGATTAATGTCCGGTCAGTGAATTTTGTCACGGAACAATCATAACTATCATTTTAAAAAACATGGGGTAATTTAGAATAAAAAAGAAAGTAGAGGGATGGTTTTGATTTCTGAATTAAGCTATAAAAGACAACGGCCCACTTTATTGAGTCCGCCAACTCTTTTTGGTTGTACTAACCCCACTAGCGCACTTGGCTAAAGTATAAGATTGTCAAATCATTTCAAATGTGCGAGATATGTTGACGAAGGAAATTTACGATTTGTTTTGTCAGTCATTCAATATTTTCTCCATTATTACTTAGACATTTGCCCAAAAAAGAAAAGAAAGACAAAGCAATTCCCTAGAATTTTCATGTGCAATGAAATGAAAAACCCGACAAAAAAAGGTTGTCCCGCGGTCGATCTAACCCGAATCGAGATACGGTGGACCGGCAACAACACGACAAAACCGGAAATGGATCCTTTGCTCTGGGGTGGTCCCCAAAGCAGATCTGATCTGCGCGTTGCAGCCGTCCGATCGTTGATCGGACGGCTGCAAGCTTGCAGGTGGTGGGGCCCACCTTTAATGGGTGTGGGTCCCACCTTTTTGTTTTATTTTTTGCTTTATTTTTTAAAAAATACACAGCCGTCCGATCGGACGGCTGTTAAGGACAGATCAGATCTGCCCTGGGGTGTTCCCCAGGGCAGACGATCCGAATCCGACAAAACCTCACGACCCTAGTCTTTCCATGCAGTGCAATTCCCGGGAAGCAACCCGCATGCGGGGCCCACGCTGAAAATCTTCTTTGACCGGCGACGTGGACGCTTCCTACGTGGCACTTGCTGCGGAGAACTTGTAACAGGGGCACCTTTGACCTGGTCCAAAGTCTTGCCTTAAATCAAATCCTCTCCACGATCTTAGATAAGGGAGAAACTAAAAACTACATGTCATTTGACCCACCCATGGGTAGCCAGCTGGTTAGGACGAACTTGAACTCTATTAAGGTTTTGGATTTGATTCTCTAGATAAGCGCATGTGATTTAAATAGGGAGCTATGACTGTGAATTATTGTGCTACTCTCCCCCGATGAATAGTCGAAGTGCATGAAAGCTGGATTGAACACCTTGGTTATAAAAAAAAAAACTACATGTCATTTTATGAACTTTCACTAAGAAAAAGTCATCACCTAGACGATCTATGTTTGTGAAGTGGAGGTTGGAGTCACTAAGTGAAAATCCAACATGCAATTTGGTTTCGCGATGGAAATTTGATCGACATGAGAAAATCACATAAGGAAAGCAACTTTGGATGAAACAAAGATTCATGAAGGACATCATGCTCAATTTGTGGAGAATAGTTGGTTCCTTTCATGGGATGATCTTTGGATGTCGGCACAAGCTCCTAGGCAACATTAATCTTAAATTGGTGTAATTCCTCCCGCGCTGGGTCGACCCACATAGTGAAATTCATATGCGAAATTTCCCTAACGAATTGACGTAAGTTTTTGAAAATTTTAATGGCTATTGATCAACTAGTCCTCGATAAATTTTAAATTATGATCTAGATTTTTCATTTTGCTTCTTTACAGGCAGCTACACGATCATTAATAGATTCAGCATGACGATAGATTTGTGGTGCCAAAGTGACAAAGCAAGCGTCTTCTTAGGTCTAGAAGTACTTTTGGCAAAAAAAGAAGAAGGAGAAGAAGCACACGACAATAAATGATTTTAGGAATTTCTCAGCGTAGCATGCCATGCATAGAAGCCTATCACGCTTGACTTTGCTTTTTTCAAAGTGAAAAAATATGTATAACAAAAAAAAGACATATGTATCTTGGGAAAATAGCCACTTTGATCGAGGTGATATTTCACTTGGATTCTACCTTAGACTTTTGTTCTAGGGATAATAGCACAAATGATTTTTGAACTTTGAAGCAATATGCAACACGATCTCTAAACTTTCAATTTGTTCAATGTTGTTCTTGAACCTTTTTTTGATGTACAATATGGTTCATAAACTTTCAATTTAATTTTTATGATTTTTGAACTTTTGATACGCGTTCAAATTAATCTATCGATTATATGAGAACATTTAATGTTTCCCATGAATTTAAATTAATGGAATGATAAATTGAACATTTTCATATTGTCCACTGATGATGAGAGTTTTGACATGATTAATGATAAGTTTTGAAGATGTGGGGATATTTAGATGGATTTTCTTTTTTTCAAATTTCTTAATATTTTCTTTTGGGCTTTTTCTTTTTCTTTTAGTGGCAAAATTGTAATTTCTGGTTTACTAGAGTCCTCGTAGGGTTAGGTTTACACCAGATATAAAATGTGTGTTATTCATGTTGAAGGAGGCAGTTTTTGATATACAAAATTTGAGATTTCTCATACGCTTTGTGTGTTTTTCGTTCTGTTTACGCTTTGCGCTGCGTCCGGTGGTATCAGAGCCAATGGCGACTGGCAGAGGAAGCGGTGGTCTTCATGACGATGTTTAGGAGACCGGAGCCCTGATCCTTGGGGATGATGCGCTGCAACATTTGGAGCAGCATTTAATGGAACGCCTACATCAATGAATTGATATTCAATTTCGTCGTATCAAGGAATGATTTGATGAAATAGCAAATCGAGTTGAAGCTTTCGGCGTTGATGTGAACCGGAATAGGCAGCATGACAAAAGGCACGGTGCAAATGTTGCTCGTGGTGACCCTGTCGATAGACCTGTACCTATTCACATGCAGTATAATCCTTTATTTTCATAAAGTTCAAAAGAAGAGGAAGACGCGTATGCTAGCGAAGAGCCCGTCGATTATAGAGGCAGACAACGCTTTGGGAGATTTCAGACGGGATATAATGGACGACGACGTTACGATGATCGTGAAGGTAACGACTTTAAACTAAAAGTCGATATACCATATTTTGATGGAGGCCTGTGAATAGAAGATTTTCTGGATTTGATTGCTGATATCGATAAATTCTTCGATTATATGGAGACCCCTAATGAGAAACGGGTGCGATTAGTGGCTTGTAGATTGAAGGGGGTGCGTTTGCATGGTATCGAGAAGGAAAAGATAAAGTTCAAACTTGGCCCAAAATGAAGAGGCTACTGAAACAAGAGTTCCTTCCACCTGATTATGAGCAAATCATGTTCCAACAATACCAACGTTGCCAGCAGGGTAATCGAACTATACACGAGTATATGGTGGAATTTATGAGATTGGTGGAGCGAACTAATTCGACAGAGATGGAGGGACAACGAGTGGCTAGATATCTCGACGGTTTAAAACTCTTCATTCGAGACAAAATTGGAGTGTAAGTTCTAAGGAATTTATGCGAAGTGAAGAATATGGCGATGAAGGTAGAATTGATACAGCTAAAAAAAGGTTGAAGAGGCTACGAAAATTATAGAGGTAGCAATTCGGGTAGTTAATGGAGAAGAGCAATTTCAAAAATCGCTTCAACACAAGGCAAAATCATGAAGATAAGGCCGTAGGAAAGCATCATATGAATGAAGCGAAAGACAAGGGGACCCAAGCATAGAAGACTGCGAACCCGAATCCTTATGCTAAATCAACGACAATAAAGTGTTACAGGTGTAATCAGCCAAGACACTGATTCAATGAATGCCCTCAGAGGAAGACGGTAAACATGGCGGCGAGAGAAGAGGAAGAAGATGAATATTGCTGTGACCCAGATGGTGAGGATGATGATAGCGAAATGAGCAAGAGGGGGAGATAAGTTGCATAGTGTGTAGGATGATACTAGCCCCAAAACAAGAAGATGATTCTCAGCGCCATCAATTATTTCGTACTGGATGCACCATTATGGGTAAGATCTTTATGGTGGTCATATATAGTGGTAGCATGGAGAATTTTATCGGGAAAGAGGCAATAAGGAAGCTAGGGATACCTGTGGAGAAACATCTTAATCCATATACGTTATTTGGATTAAATCTGGAGTGGAAAGCATTTCAGTTGACTAAACGATGCAAAATTCCTTTATTTATCGGTAAGTATCGTGATGAGCTGTATTGTGATGTGGTAGACATGCCACGTGTTGTTTAGAAGGCCGTGGCAATATGATGTAGATGTATAACACTCGGGGAGAAGCAATCATTATAGTCTGGTGAAAAGTGGAGTGAAGTATACGTTGCTGCCGCTAAAGAATAAAGGAAAACAATGTGCTAAAAATAATATCCATACCCTTATAAGGAACTTTGAAGCTGAGATTAAAAAGACGCGACAGATTCACGTGTTGATAGTGAAACAGGCGTTAGAGACAAATGTCGAATTACAAGTGGTGGAAAAATTAGAATTAATTAAACCTCTATTAAAGGAATTTAGTGAATTGATGCCCATGGAGGTTCCATATGGGTTGCCGCCCATGTGCGATATTCAGGACCATATCGACTTAATCCCTAGTATTAGTTTGCCTAATTTATCACACTACATGATGAGTCATAAGGAGAGAGAAATTCTAAAAGAAAAGGTGGATGAATTGTTGCAAAAAGGGCACATTCAAGATAGTATGAGCCCACGTGTCATTCTTACTTTGTTGACTTCTAAGAAAGATGGGAGTTGAAGAATGTGTGTAGATAGTAGAGCCGTAGGCTACAAGTTTCATGTTGGATAGATTGCACAGTGCTAAGTGATTCTCAAAACTAGACTTGAAGAATGGGTATCATCAGATTCGAATTCGGCTTGGAGATGAGTGGAAGACAACTTTCAAAACAAATGAGGGGTTGTACGAATGGTTGGTGATACCTTTTGGGCTTTCAAATGCTCCGAGTACTTTCATGAGGCTTATGAACTAGGTTTTGAAGTCTTTTATTGGAAAATTTGTCGTAGTTTATTTTGATGATATTATAATTTATAGTAAGACCGAGGAGGATCATTTAACACACTTGAGAGATGTGTTGACAGTATTACGAGTTAAAAAGTTGTACATAAATCTTAAGAAGTGTAGTTTTTTAACTAACAAACTGCTTTTCTTAGGATTTATTATCACTGACAAGGGAATAGAGGTTGATGAGGTGAAGGTAAAAGCAATCAGAGAGTGACCTACACCTAAAATGGTTAAAGAAGTTATGAGCCTTCATGGGTTGGCTACTTTTTACAGTCGGTTCATTAAGGATTTAGCACAGTAGCAGCCCCAATTATAGAATGTCTGAAGAAAGGTAAATTTTTGTGAGGGGAGAAAGCGGAGAATAGTTTTGCCATTTTAAAGGAAAAGTTGTCTACCGGGCATGTTCTTGCTTTGCCTAATTTTGAAAAGTGACTAGAGGTGGATTGTGATGCTAGTGGCGTGGGTATAGGAGCTGTTTTGTCTCAAGAGCGCAGGCCAATTTGCTTTATCAGTGAGAAACTTAGTGAGGCGAGGCGGAAGTTGAGCACTTATGACAAAGAATTTTATTGTATTGTCAGGGCAGCAAAAATGTTTGATTTTAGGAAGAGAATCTGTCACACCTTGACCTTCGGGCACGTCACAAACCTAGATAATTCTTTCAAACAATTTCCTTAATAACCAGATCATTACAACAGAAGCAAGGTAAATAATATTACTTACATTCTCTCCGACAACATAGAGAAAACAATATTTAATACAAGATTTATTCCGAGTTAAAAATTGCAATGCTGCTTTCCTCTAGACGGCAGTTCGTGACAATATCCCCTTGTCCACTTCCAACTGCTTATCAACTTCATCACCGCAAAACTCTTCCGTCGCCCTTTTTCTCTAATGACTCCTTCTCTAGGAGTGAGATACTAGGTGCCTCGGTGAGCAAACCCCCTAATCTAAAACTCGGTACCTGAGTCGCCCTAGGGTCCTTAATCGTGACTTATATCTCAAATTAACCTATGGCATAAATCGTCCTCACCTCCTCGCCTATATATTTCATTATTTACTCATCGAACTCTCACTTTCGTACTTTGTCTAGGTTTATGAGTCTACCAACTTATGTCCTTGGCTAACTCTAAATTTACTCATTACATTGATCCGTACATGGAACCATAATCAATGACAAGGGGAAATGAGATAATCGACAAATAATTTACCGGCAATTAAATAAATTGCATGAATAAATTAACGATCAAATAAATTATCTAAACCACACGATAAGACTGTTCACGACCGGTCTGAGACTTAGCCAATCTTTTAAGTCGATCATCATTAAATCATAAATAATATACTAACCATCAAATTAATTGAATAACTAAATAAATCACGTAAAGGAATAGACAATCAATAAAATGTCTATTCCATTTAATAAGACTGTTCAAGCTCGGTCTGAGACTTATTCAATCTTCTAACCCGACCATTATCGGATCTTGACTGACCCACCTCTTAACGTACTTGGTGTTCAATTTGATGCTTAAGAACCCACAATTTTCACTTTAATTCGCCCTTTTTGGCTCGAATGTAATTTCTAACTCAGTGGCCTGACATATCATTCATTCGGTCCTATTAGCCCTCTGGTCATTCTATCTCGGCCCATGGCCTCACGTCGATCTGTTTAGTCCTTCTTAAGTTTTATCTAGGCCCATGAGTCAATAATAAATTCTAGTTCACTCGATTGGTACTCGGTACCTAATCATAACTAACCATTCCATAAAATTATCTAATAAATCCACATAAACTGCACAATTGGCCTACAAATTCTACTAAGGCAATAAACGTACCCTATTAGGGTTTAGAAGGTCCACTCACCTGAGTTGCAGTACCTGGCACTTGAGGAGAGGGGGCCGAGGTGAGCTGAAGTCCATAAGAGGTGATCGTGTTGACAAAGAGAATCGATTCCATGTGACCTACGTATATAGACCCCTCAGGTCAATTTGGTCAAATTAGAACCAAGTCAATTGGATCAGACGAATGTTGAATGAGTCGATCCGGTGTCAAACGGGTTACTCATGTACTACTTTGGGTCAATTGGGTACCAAATTTGGTCAATTGGATTACTCGAGCACCAATCTGGGTCAATCGGGTACCAAAATCGGGCAATCGGGTACCAAATCGGGTCAGTCAGGTCAAAATTGACCCATTCGGGTCAGGCTTGGGTCTGGAAGGAGGCAGTCGAGTTTCAGGCCCGATTCCTCCTCCCTCAGGTCAACCCACCGTGACCCATGGGTAGGATTTGAACAACGGCCTCACGAGACGTCGACCGGCGGTGGCGCCGGCTACAGAGGTGGCCGAATAGCCCCTGAACGGCAAACCACGGTTAGGGTTCTTTGCTGTTTCCATTTTGCCCAAATTGTCCCAAGCCTCGATTCGTTCAACATAGACTCAACTGGCCAAATTAACCACCCAAATCACACTCAAATGGTTCATACGAATCGATTGGATATGGCTTTAGGGGCCGGTGTCATCGGAAACGGCGAGGAAAGCAAATCTAGGGTTCGGCGGCCCCTTTTTGGGCAAACCGAGGTTCAACTAAGATTTGAGTCTAATCACCCCAAGTAAACTGAATCAACGATCATATATAAGGTGCATGGGTGCCTATCGGTCAATCTGAGGCGACGGCGTGGCCTGGGTGTTGCCGGGACGGCCAGTTGCCAGTGAGTAACACCCTCGAGCTCGCTAGAAAAACAGAGGTGAGCCGAGCTAGGGGGTCTCCCCTCGGGGAACTTCCGGTGCTGACCCAGGTAGCGTTGGCGGAGACGGTTGGCGACAACATGAAGCCAACATCCCAAGCTTCACAACGAGACCAACAACATGGCAAATGGAGCTCCGAGCATAAAGTTGTGGGGACCGAAAGTCGGTCTCTCGCATAGACAGAAAAACAGAGGGGAAAGGAACTTCGTGGGGAAGACAGGAGGCTCGAGCCATGTGGAGGCTCGCATGCAGCCCTATTGGTGTTGGGGCAACCACGTAGGGGAGCCAGGGACGCGTGGTTAGCGACGACGTGCGCCAGATGGCCCCCGGCGAGCTCCCCTCCATTTGCTTGCCACGTGTTCACTTATTTGTCTCGATGGAAGGGAAAAAATAACAGCTGGTTCGTGAACCGGACTGTGGGCCGTGAACTGGCCAGTTTAATCTCTGCCTTGAACTGGTCTTCATACGGTCCGATTGACTGTTGACAGTCAACGTTGACCGTTGACCAAAAGTCAACTTTTTCCCAAATTTCCCAAAATTACCCTTAGGCCCAAAATTTCATTCTTTTTAAGACCAAAATGAAATTAATCAAACCTTAGGTGTCTAAATCATAAATTCTAGATGTCCAGAAATGGGATGGTACAGAATTGGAAAAAAAGGAGAGGAAATAAAAATCAATCTCGCTTGATCGAGAGATCGAGAGGAAATCAAAGAATATATTTCTTTTCCTTAATCAAAATTTGATCTCCAAATATTATAAAAGGAGGCATTTGGGACGATCAAAAGGGAGGTCACACATTGAATACATGGCCACATTGAGAGAACTTTTGGCTGGGAGGACTTTGGATTGAAGGAAAAAAGGAGGAGCCCAGCGCCGAGAGAGAAAAACGGGAGGAGAGCCACGAGCAATAAAAATTCAGCAACTTTTTCTCCGTTTAGCTAAATCACTTCACGTCAGCCGCGTGCCTTATTACTGATTAAACTTGTGATTGTAGGTTCTTCACTTCGACGTCGCTTATCCCACGTGGCCGTTGTTCACACTCTAAGGTTCCAAGCATTACTGCCAATGGCAATACAAGTGAGCAAGTTTTTATCCCAAAAAAAAGATAAGCACTTATATATCACTTGTGATTTTCCTTAATTTTACTATTTGTTCATCAAGCTAACTAGGATTTGTTGGAATTCGTTGTTTTCTTGCAGCTTCTCGCTCAAGCCGTGTGATTGGCCACTTCACCGCCGAGCGTCATCGCCGAGCGTTACCATTAGCCGCCGCACTTGTCTGATGCAATCGGTTTAAATTTAGAGAGATAATCCCAAAGATTTGGTAAAAAATTCTTTTTTTCAAGTTGATTTGAATATTTGATTAGTAGCATGTTGTTGCTTAATTTGCTTGTTTTGGGTGATCAATTTTTCGATTCGCAACCATGCATAATTTTTTACTCTATCTATAAGGCTTTAGATGAAATAATTAATTGAGCGGGAATCTATAAAATTGATATATTGATCTTTAAGGCTTAAGATCAATTTATCGATTTTCATATGCAAACTTTTGTTGGTGAATATTGGTGCTATTAGAATTGATTTATTTGACTTTATTTGATTTGATTTTATTTGGTTTGATTTTATTTTACCTTCTTTGCATGTTTAGATTACTTACATATTTAGATAATTGCACGTTTAGATTAATTGTACGTTTACGTTATAAATTACATGTTTAGATTTAAAATTGCACATTTAAATAATTGCATGTTTAGTTTAATTTCCATAAATAGATTAATTTGCATATTTTATTTAGGTTACATATTAGATATTTTTGTTAGAATAGTTTTAGTTAGACTTTGCATTCTAGGATATTATTCTTGGTTGAGTAAGATTTTAGTTTAAATTAGGAATTAATATATGTTGCTTCCTAATTTAGATTATATGTTATTTAGCTATGGATTCTTTAGTTAATTAATTTCTTAATTCATAGAAAATTACAAAAAAAAATTGCATTTCATGCATTGCATTAAATTAGTTGCATTTTTATTTGATTTTCATGCATGGTATATTTTATTAATTTTTTTATTTGTTTTGCTTATTATTTCATTGTGCTTGCGTATCCCTGTGGTCATCATTAGATGTTAGGGAATAGATTTTACATTAATTCAAATTGCCTGCTAATTTTTGGAAATAAATGAAAAGGTACCGAAAGGGTGCTAGAATAGGTTAGCATAACCAAGCCCCCGTACCCTTAGATATCTGGTTCGTATGAGTAAAGCATAACTCCCGATGCTTTACATGGGTTCTTAATCGACCCACCATAAATAGGTTAGTAGCGACTCCAAATTGAAAATATTTTACATGTTAAAAAGTGAAACCAAAGTCGTGAATTAGTATGAGTTTGGGAGAACTTGAGCTAGGTTTAATCTTAGTAATCCATTAGCCGAACCCTAGGTGGTGCACCTTCGGGGAGGTAGCGACAAGCACTATTTGATTGGTAAAGAAGTTATATTATAATCATAATGTTTTGAAATATTTGAATAGTCAGAATCGAATCAATAAAGATATGCATGCGCGTCGGTGTCAGTTCTTGCAAAAATTCCCTTTCCGGCTAAAGCACAAATCAGGCGTGCATAACGTTGTTGTAGATGCGCTAAGCAGGAAAGCTGGTTTATTGATTATGTTAAGTCGTGATATTTTGAGGTTCGAGCAATTAAAAGACTATTATGCATATGATGATGATTTTGGGCATATTTTGGAGACATGTTCTACTAGTCAACATGTGCAAGAGTTCTATATTCTGGATGGTTATCTGATACATGGCGATCATCTTTGCCTTCCTCATACATCATTACGAGAGAAGGTAATTCGTGATTTACATGATGGTGGGTTAGCTGCACATTTGGGACGTGACAAAACTATTGCTGTAGTTCGGGAACGGTTTTATTGGCCCCAATTGCATAGAGATGTTAGTAGGTATAGGTAGAAGTGTTATGTTTGCCAAACTATAAAAGGATAGTCTAACAGTACCGGTCTGTATATGCCTTTACCTATCCCTGAAAATATATGGGAAGATTTGTCCATGGATTCTGTACTTGGTTTGCCACGAACCCAAACAGGCATGGATTCTGTTTTCGTTGTGGTGACAGATTTTTCAAGATGGCACATTTCATTCTTTGCAGGAAGACTTTTGATGCGATAAGTGTGGCTAGATTATTCTTTAAGGAAGTGGTTCACTTGCATGGTGTCCCTAAATCTGTTACCTCAAATAGGGACAACAAATTTCTAGGGCATTTTTGGCGGACCTTGTGGAAAATATTTGATTTATTTATGAACTTTAGTAGCAGAGCTCACCCATAGACTGATGGATAGATAGAGGTAGTCAATAGAACTTTGGGTAATTTAAGTTGAAGTATTTGTGGTGACAAACCAAAGTAGTGGGATATTGCTTTATCACAAACAGAGTTTGCTTACAACAATGCAGTTCATCGTTCTACTGATAAGTCACCCTTTTTAGTTGTTTACACAAAGGCGCCTCTGCATAACTTGGATTTGATTTTATTATCCAAGCATGCAAACAAAAGTGTCATAGCGGATTATATAGCTAAACAAATTGTAGAGGTGCATAAGTATGTCAAATAGAATTTGAAAGAGGCTAATCACAAGTATAAGACTACAGTAGATAAACACAGGTAAAAGCTAGTGTTTGCAATGGGAGATCAAGTCATGGCGTTTCTTCGTAAAGAGCGATTTCCCATTGGGTCTTATAGCAAGTTGCAGCCAAAGCGGTATGGACCTTACACTGTTAGCAAAAAGATAAATGATAATGCTTATGTTATAGACCTTCCACGTAACATGGGCATTTCTAACACTTTCAATGTTGCTGATTTGTCACCGTTTCATTACTCAATTGAATCTTTGTATTCGGAGCCCAATTCTAATTCGAGGACGAGTTTTTCTCAAGTGGAGGAGAATGATGAAGAGAGTTTTGGTATGATTAATGATAAGTTTTGAAGATGCAGGGATGTTTAGATGGATTTTCTTTTTTTCAAATTTCTTAATATTTTCTTTTGGGCTTTATCTTTTTCTCTTAGTGGCAATTTTGTAATTTCTGGTTTACTAGAGTCCCAGTAGGGTTAGGTTTACACCAGCTAATGTGTGTTATTCATGTTGAAGGAGGCAGTTTTTGATATACAAAATTTGAGATTTCTCATACGCTTTGCGTTTTTTTTCGTTTTGTTACACTTTGCGTTGCGTCATCCACAAATTAGTTTGAACATATACCAACAATTTAAAGATTCCATTGCATAAATTGAAAGTTAATATATCATATTAAATGGATTGAAACTTCATGAATCACATTACATATTGGCCAAAGCTTAATGACCATTGTGTCATATTACTTTTATCCTAGTGTGCAAAAGGAAAAAGGAAAATATAGGCGGATGATATTATGCATGGAACTCAACTAAATGGGGGCCTTATGTATGAAATGAACTAAGGCAAAACCCAGCTCCGATAGAAATGTATGAACAATTTAACCTAAAAGATTAAGCTTGTGATTGGAGGCAAACCACATACACCTAAAGAGCATATAGATCTCGTAGATAAGAGACATGTGATGAAAAGTGGAACTAAGTAGTAGGCAATTATTATCGCGATGTGGACAGCATACTCATTAAGGCACGATGGGAACATTTGAGTGAGACAAAGGAAGGTGGGTTATCCATGAATGATCTAGATGGAAGATAGAAATATGGATAATTTACACTGCATACTTCTCTTTAAAAACTTCCAACTTACTAATTTGTACACTTGTTCATGACTTATGAAGTGACAAACAGGAGAGCTTAATGGCCACGTGTGAAGGAAACAACATAGCTCCATGTCTAATAAGTAGCTTAGTTAAACTATCTTTTCTTCAACGTATACATTTCTTTAATTATTTTACCGAAATACAGTTAAATAGCTATTGATTGGGTGATTTCAAGATTTTGCTTGTGTCTCCCAATAAGCCTGCAATTTATTCTATCAGGCATTAGATCAAGGACAAGAAAAAACATTCATCAACCATCGTAGTAGTAGTATAAATAATAATAAGCACTAACATGTGATGAGTAAAGTTTGCATTTGCTATTGTAAGTCTTGATTTGAGATCTACTTAATTACGATTATCTAATCAATCAATCTAAATCCTAAATAGATTTTCCTATATCTTTGACACAAACATATCTCTAACAACAGCACTAGTGATCTCCTTGGTTATAATTAGCTATATTAAATATTAGAGAAAATACTACTAGAAATCTTAAACTATATAATACGTGACGCATTTACCATAAAGTTTTTTGTGATACTAAAAATCTCAAACATGTCTTCTTGTAACACGTTTATCATAAACTTTTATTTTAATATTAAAAATTCAAACTTATATCTTTGTGACACATTTAATCCATAATCTTTTTTTTTTTTAAATCCTACTTTGATTGTCAAGCTGAGACTAGGGAGGATTGCGAGAGCTCTGTCAGGACTCGCCATGCTCTGCCCTTGGGCACGCAACGGTCCCGATTTCTTTTTCTTTAGACCATCGAAAATCAAGCGACGTCTTAGGTTAGTCGTGGTCTTTTCAAATATCAAAAGCACCATGTTGAGCGGAAGCGAGATAATCATACAAATACCACCATGATCCGCAACTTAACATTACCCGTTATTACATGATTGGCCCTTAAAGTCTAATACAAAAGTGAGGACATCATAACTCGTAATAATTACATCCAAAATATCGGGTGAGGGAAAGGGCTAGACTAAACAATATATACAACAAAATGGGTCCACACCTAATAGTCATCCTAAACTAAGGGTACTAGGAAGTCAGTCCTACATCCCATTGGGCTTAGGGTCAGTCACCGTGCCGTCTTCGTCATCAGCACCGTCAGAGTTTAGGTACTGCTCAACGTAACCTCCCTAAGGCGGTCCATGGTACCCGGATATAAATTTCACGCCATTTTCTCGGACTTCAGTGTACTCCTTGTTATACTGGTGTGGGACCCATGTCCAGTTAGTCACATTCCAATGATAGTTCGTTCTATTATGATCCTCTTCCTATATCCATTGGGCCAATCATTCCTATCTATAACCCATCATGTATCGTCGGGACAAGGCGGCACCTCCAAGCCTAGCTCCTCCTCATCATCAGAGACCTAGATTACCTCCAGTTCCTCTTCCTCGGACTACTCCTCCTCGTCCTCAGTATGCTCTCCCTTCTCGGATTGCTCCTCCAAATTGAGCGTATCCTCCTCGGGGTCTTTAAGTCGTCTATGAAATGATTGGTTTTTGTGGTAGGGATGAGATATATGAATATCTCAGTGAATGAACTCTAACCCAAAATTAAGAACACTACTGCCTTAGGATTCCTATCGTCTCTCACCCTTCAGTAATTGTCTCTGGTCATACTCTTTTCACGTAACTCTCACCTAGAGTTTATTTCCCTAAATTCTTCCAACAAAATTAAACATCTCTTAATTCACAACTATCTAACTATGAGTCGACCGGTTCTTGATTGGGACTTGGTACTAAGCCCAACACACCTAATCAACTAGAAGTAGCCAGTATAGTAACATAATCCAACAATGATTAAATAAATAATAATTAATAAATAGATAAATTTCATAATTAAATATGTGATAGGACCATTCACGACCGGTTTGAATCCTAATTAAGCCTTTCCAGCTCATTGCAATTTTCCAATTCAACTATTTTTCCCATGTCACATGACCATCGATTGGCTCATCGGCCACACCATCGGTCCATTCCATCACCAACTCTACGGCACAAATAGCTCAAGCTAGTACTAACCTTAATCATCCAATTCTTTAGTCAAATCAATGCCAAGCCCATGGCACGCTAATTCAAGTCACCATTTGCCCAAATCATACATTAATGCACCTAATCACCTATATTATTAACCGATAATATACTAAAACATTAGTGCCCTAATAAAGGGTTAAAATCCACTCACCTCAAATTGGGTTTGCGAATCGAGGGGTGGTGACGATCTAAGGTAGGACGGGTCTGTGAGAAGTGGTGGCGGGCGGCGGAATGGCTTCAATTTCACGAACAATGCGAGGGAAGATGCTATTGTTGGTCAGGTCAGGTTTTCGAGTCGGAGAGGTCTGGTTGGGTCGATGGCTCGTTCTCTCTCTTTAGGCTGAGTTAGACCTTGTGGTCAGTCAGCTCTGGAAGCCACCTCCGTCACGAGTCAAACAGTACTGGCGATGAGGGCTGAGGTGGCCGGAGCTAGGTAACAAGGCCATGAAGCAGGGTGATTAAACGGCGTGAAGCAAGGACGAGCTGTGCCATATGGCCTCCTTCGGGGGCTGGTGGCGACAGAACAAGCGGAGTTGACGGCAGTGATCAGTTGGAGCTTGGAGAGGGAGTGAAGGAGAATCCCTGGCCACTAAGAGAGAGAGAAATGATTGTCTAAGCGAGAAGCTCTTTCCTGTTGCAAGTGACCCACGGGATAGCCTCGCGAGCAAGGAGATCCAACGGCTTGAGGCCATCGGGGCATCACCATCGCCCATCCGGTGGTCAAGTGGCTCTTGATAGGACTGGGAAGAGGCCCTACAGCCTCTACCCGCAGCTAGCCAGCTGTAGGTTGGCCGACGGGATGGGTCGGTACGTGCCAGCAACATGCTCGGCGAATTGTCCATGAGAAGGTTGAAGGGGAAAGGGAGAAGGGTTGGGTTGGGCCGTGACTGGGCGGTTCTTGGGCCGGGTCTCATGCGTGTCAGGCCGGGTCTCAGGTTAGACCCGGCTATAATTAAAATAATAATATTTTAATAATCAAATAATATTAATAAATAAATAAAAATTTGAGATTAAACCCAAAATTTCAAAAAAGCTTCCCAAAAATAGAACTAAGTATTTTTGGACCACAAAGATTTAAAATAAATTTTTAGGGAGTCCAAAACTAATTTCTACTAATTTCCATATGCAATCAGAAATTACAAAAATTGCCGAGAAAATTCCCGAGGCCCTTAGGCTACAGTTCATACCTTCATATAAATATTATAAATCCCGCAGAAGGTCGGATCACGGCTGTTACAAGCTCGCTAGCCATTGGGCAAGGGTTGTGAAGCCCTCACCGACCAAAGTAGATGAAAAAAAATTATGGAGTAAATGTGTCTCAACAATACAAGTTTATGTTTTTAATGTTACAAAAAAAGTTCATGATAAATGGGTCATAAGAAAATAAGTTCGGCCTTTTTTGTATTACACAAAAAGGTTTGAAGTAATTGTGTCACATAATCAATCTAAATCCTAAATTGATTTGTTTGTATCTTTGACATAAACATATCTCCAACAATAGCACTAGTGATCTCTTAGGTTATAATTAGGTATAGTAAATATTTTAAAAAAATACCACAAAAAATCTTAAATTATATCATATATGACACATTTATCATACATTTTTTATACCAAAAATCCCAAACACGTCTCCTTATGACATATTTATCATAACTTGTTTTTGGTAAAGATTATGCTAATTTATTTTTGGTAATACTAAAAAACCTAAACTTGTATTTTTGTGACACATTTACCTCATAATTTTTTTCGTATTATTTTCTTTTGGAAAAACCCACTTTGGTCGATGAGTTGAGGCCGGGGAGGATAGCCAAAGTTCGTCAGTCACTAGGCGAGGTTTGTGTAGCCCTGGCTAGCCAACAAAGATGCAAACATATAAAATAAAAGAAAAATAAAAAAATATTACATAAATGTGTCACAACGTTACACATTTAGAGCTTTTAATGTCAAATCTTTTTTTTTATAGGATAAATGGTTCACAATAAGATGAGTTCGGATTTTTCATGTCACAAAGAAAAGTTTGAGATAATTGTGTTATATAAGTATAAATTTGGATGTTTTAGTGCCACAAGAGAAGTTTAGAGTAAATATTTCACAAAAGATATAATTTAGAGTTTTTGGTGGTATTTATCTTGAACATTAATTCTCCAGATAAATCGAACCGAGCATAGAAATACTTATTTTTGCTTTCTTGAAATTTCACACTCTTGTCTGTAGATTCATTCATTAGTCCCCAACCTATCTGTAACCCCAGTCCTATTCATGGGCCATATGGCATAGAAAGATTAGTAGCTCCGTTCCTTTCCTAGTACGTGCCATATCTTTTTTCGTTTTAACAGAAATTAAGCACCTCATATAAAAGTGAAAAAATTCCCCCCTCCAGACTACATAAAAAGCTCAAGAAATAGAATATCACGAGATCTTTTCAACGCCAGTTTAATTACTATTCATCACACGCTTTTACATCTCTCGTGTCCTTATCACTTAGTGCGTTACTTAACCAAATAAAGCCACTTTAAATTATAATAATATTGATAATCATAGTTATAGTAGCTTTCATGATTGTGAATGATTATGATGACAATGAGGATACATAATAATTGAAAAAAATTATAATCAGGCTACACGTGATCAGACCGATCACAAATCCAAAAACAATGAGGCTTAATTACGCAAAAATGGAAAAAGAAAAAAGAGTTTCTAGCATATCCTTCAAGCTCTTCTTTCTGTCATCTATTTGATTCCCACTTCATCTCATACTCATGCACTCTTGACATTTGATTCTTCGGCCGCTCTGACCCAATTTGGGGAGCTCGATGCCGTCTCCGATGACCCACCTCTGAAGAAACCCCATCCTTTCTTCTCCTGAAACTTGAACTGCTCTCGAGCACAGCGCTGGCCTTGACGGCGAGCAAGCAGAGCTCTCGGAGAGAGAGCGGGGCTCGGGACATGGAGAGAGGCAAGAGGAAATAAAGTTGGCCCAAGCAGAGTTCTTCTTCTTCGTGAATTTGGGGGACTATGGAGCCGATGAACATGGAATCCGAGCTGCAGAGGAAGCAGTTAGGGCTTTGGGGGAGGAGGTGAGAAGCCTTGATGGGTTGAGTGAACTCTTGCAGCCTTCCGTCCATGTGAACGAGCTTGAGCGTGGACGGAGGAGATGATGACCAGCTATGGTGATGGGTGGTCATGGCAAGGCCACCATTTCTTGTGATCTGAGGAGCTGCACAGTTGCCCATTCTATGAGAGAGAGAGAGAGAGAGAGAGAGAGAGAGAGAGAGTGGGGTTTGTTTGGCAATCATGTTTGAAATGGCTGGGCATTTAATGGGGGAATGAAGGCGTGTTTGAGAGCTTTGCGTTAACGAGTGCCAACTTTTGACCCTCGACAGTGTAAGATATAATCAATTACATGCCGTACGTTGCAGGAATTGTCTTAGAAAATGCAGCGCAAGTGCTTCGATCAAAAGGCTCGTAGCACAAGGTATACTATATAGCTCAAACTCTTGAACTTTATGACCATCGCACATCAACTTTTGAACTTCAAAAGATCCAATATCATCTCTTTCAATTTTGTCCCCTTTGGCCCCATAGCCCTAGACTTTAAAGATAGTTACACATCACCTTCCTAAACTTAAGGCTTCATTGAGCTTGGCCTTGTCAGTCCATAGTTTCTTCAAACAAAATCCGTCGCCGGACCAATCGAAGATGATAGTTTTAGAAAATACTTCGGCGATTTTGAACCAAAAATAGAGTAGTAGACGACGATAGCTCACCGACTAATTCAGCTACCAATTCTTAGAAAATTTTTTTCATTTATCGAGTCCCTTCAAGTATGTAAGGATACGCGAGTAAAGAAAACTCATATTCTACCAACCGTGGATAAGACCGCGTCATTGATAATTAACAGATGACACAGACGTTTGCTAGTCATCCGGTATTTCCTCCCTTCATTACTCGGCGTGGCCCAGACAAACAAAAGGAAGATAAAAAAAGGCAATGTACTCGGATTCTCACAGGCAATGAAATGGAAAAACACTACTCAAAAAGTTCGTCTTCGAGGTCCCATGGACGACGAATCAAGCGATGGTGGACGACGTGACAAGACTCACGTCCCCCAAGTCTTCCCTTTCGACCCTCAGAGGTCGCTAGAAGGTCCACGGAAGGCAATTCCCTAGAAGCAACCCATGCAGGAACAGCGTTGGAAACTCCATACTTTGACCGACGACATGGACACTCGTCACGTAGTGCTGCTGCCGCGGGAGCTAAAAAATATATAAGGATACGTGCAATCGAAGTATTAAGACTTGTCATGGAATGCAATTGAGTTTTAAAATTTTCAAGATGTATGATCACGTCTTAAATTTTATCAAATTGATACAATTGAATTATATCGTTAACTCTGTCCAACTTAGATAACGGAAAATGCCAACGCCATATTTTTTTATTTTATTTTCTTTCTCTTATGTAGCGTCGATATGACTAAAATAAGAAGGATGATGTGAGAAAGCCATCGTTTTGGTCAAAATCTAATTTTCTAACTCAAAAATTTGTAATTGGATTACAATAAAAACTAGATTAAACAGAAAACAAAGAGAGAAGGAAGATAAACCGACCATCAAGCTTGTGTGCCGTCGAGGAGGGTGGCCAATTACTACTGACCATCGCCCACCATCGCCGACTCTTTCCGGCGATGGAGAGATGACAATGGTGTTACGGTGGTGATGAGTGCCCACCAAGCTCTATCTGATTTTCCTTCGTTCCCCTTTTTAATTTAAATTTAGCTTATATAATATAAATTTTAAATAAAGTTTGGGTTAAAAATTAGATTTAAACCAACAACGACCTTATCCTTCATGATTTAGCCACATCGGTGTCATGTAAGGGAAAGAAAATAATGAAAAATCACAACACCATTTTTTGTTATCCAAGTTAGAATGAGTTAATGGAATGAGTTAATATCATTTTTTGGAAAAATCTACTTATCCTTACAATATGTATGGACACTTTTTGACTGGGTCCAATGTTTACAATAAAGTAGGTCCGTCGAATAAGGACAAGAAGACTGAAAAAATTTTGGGTGGTTTGGGACCAGGGGCCACCTAGCTGGTGGGCCCCACTTACTCTCTCATGGGGCCCACCAGCCAGAGGCCCCCTCCTAAGTGGCTAAGATAATGGGTCTCGGATCACCCAATATCTCCTTCAAAAAGACTCTCAATCTAGTCAAAGTCAACATGAAGTATTTGCCTTCTCTAAAAAGAAAGGCCACATATTTTTCTGGTACAATTAAGATTATTGCTACTAATTTCTCTCTTTAATTCGATCTCCGATTCTTGCAACCTAATACAAATTTGAAGAATTTGTCCACTTAGTCTAAAATTTATTGTGTGGATGTCAACTAAATCCTAAGTTTTTCTTTTTAATTTGTCAATCTAATCATAAATCTTGAAGCGAAATTATAATGTGATCTTTTTGGCTAATTTTCTCCCAAAATCATTGATGTCGTGGTGAGCCATGTAAGACAACCACATATCACTGGATTGTCACACGTTAGTGATTTTCTGAGAAAATTGACTAGAAATTTATACTGAAATTTTGCACGAGACTTAGAATTAAATTGAGAAAATTGCAAATTTTAGAAATGAATTTGCATCTATAGAGTATGTTTAAAATTGATTGGATAATTTTTCCTAAGCAGGGAATGTTGTAAGCAATTTATTGATGATGTTTTCACTCTTTCATTTATTTAAAAATTTCAAAATCTAGTTCTGTTTCTAAGAATACTTGGCACAATATGATAACTCGCTAGAATTCTAAAATAGGTATGAGATGCAAGAATGTCCCGTTTTCACTATACCCAACTCTATGGAATTTTATACTGGGCACAATATGATAACTCGCTAGAATTCTAAAATAGGTATGAGATGCAAGAATGTCCCGTTTTCACTATACCCAACTCTATGGAATTTTATGTAGTATTCTTAGAATTTATGTTATTATTTTGTTTGGAGATTCCATTGACCACTGTCAGGAATAAGAATCACAACACATAGAGGAAACAAAACAGAGGAGAAACATATGATTTATTGCCTTCTCACTTACTTCAGACTTCATCTAATTCAACATCTTTTTACAAGTAAAACATCAATGAAAATAGCTAAAATATTGTCAATAAAATAACAGCATAAAAGACTTACTAAAGTGCAACAACGTGCTGCAACAAACTCTTAAAAAATAGCAACATAACAACTTTCCAACTTATTAACTATTTAGAGACTCAAACATTGACTCGTTCAAATATCGACTCATTCAACACCCTCCTTTTAAACTGATGTTGTAGACAAATTAGTTTAAAGGAGCAGGAATTAACCCTCCTTTAATATGGAACATCCAATGAATAAACACCAAAGATCCTGTAACTTCTGAAATGTGGCAATTTTGAGGGGTTTTGTCAACAAATCAGCAACTTGATCTTGGCTTTTGCAGAAAACAAGATCAATCATACCGTCTTTTGTAAGATCCCTCAAGAAATGGTACTTCAGATCTATGTGCTCGCTTCTCCCATATATGACTGTATTCTTTGACAATTTAATGGCTGAATTGTTGTCGCTTCTTGTTGTTTGAACTGAAGTTCTTGAAGAATCTTCCTTAACCAAATAGCATGACAAACGCTTGAAGTGGTAGCTATACATTTAGCTTCGATTGTTGATAAAGTAACAATTAGCTGCTTCTTCAAAGACCATGAGAAAGCCCCTAAACCAAACATAAACACATACCAGAAGTGCTTTTTTGATTTTTCATATCTCCAGCAAAAACATTGTCAATGAAGACAAACAAATCTGATTTTTCTCCTTTTTTGTAAAACAACCCAAGAGAGGCAATCCCTTTCAAATAGCGTAAAATATGCTTAGCAGCATAAAGGTGTTTTTCGGTAGGACTCTCCATATGTCTACTAATAAGATCAACACCATACATGATGTCTGGTTTTGTTGCTATTAAGTACATGAGACTCCCCACAATTTGCTTGTACATGGTGCTGTTCACTTTCATTCCACTAGGATCTTTAATGAGTTTTTAGTCCAACCTCTGTTGGTGTGACAACTGAATTGTAATCCTTCATTTGAAACTTCTCTAAAATCTCATGCACATATTTCTTTTGGCGAACAAAGGTACCGGCAGTAGATTGATTAACTTCAATGCCTAAGAAATAGTGCATTAACCTGAGATTTGTTATATCAAATTCATGCATCATGGATTGCTTAAATGTCTCAATCATGGCACCATCATTTCCTGTGTAAATGAGATCATCTACATACAAGCATACGAAAAACAGTTTTCTACCATGCCCAACCTCAATAAACAAGGTTTATTCATAAGGACACTTGGTAGAGCATTCCTTTAGAAAATAAACTATAATCCTACTATACCAAGCTAAGGAGCTTGCTTTGATCCATATAACGCATTCTTTAATTTGTATACTTTATCCTCACAGTTAGGCTTCACATATCTAGGAGGTTGGTCAATAAATACATGTTCTTGGAGATCACCATGTAAAAAGGCAGACTTAACATCTAATTGATGGATAGGCCAAGATTTTTGAGTTGATAATGTGATCAACAACCAAATTGTATCAAGTCTTCCAACTCGTGTGAACACCTTTTTATAGTCCACTCCATATTCTTGCTTGTAACCTTTTGCCACCAAGCGCGCCTTGTGTTTGTCAACGCCACCATCCTTGTTTAGCTTTGTCTTGTAAATCCACTTGACACCAATAGTGTTATGGCCTTTGGGAAGATCCATTAATTCCCAAGTGTTTTTTTATTCTCAATTGCTTCAATTTCGGCATCCATCGTGTCTCTCCACTTTTGATGTTTTATTGCTTCATAAAAAATAATTGGATCACTATCTCCAAACAAAGCAAAATGAGTTAACAGGTCTTCACTTTGATCAACTCTAGACACCTCATAGTCTCTCATTTATGATGACCTTTGTCGATGACGTTGGGGGCATGCACCATGTGTTGTAGCAACTTCAGAATTGGATTGTTGCTCCTCCTCTTCAATAGTGTCAAAATTGTTACTAGCTAAGGCTGAATTGTGTTGTTGATCTTCCTCACCAACTTCTTCAAAATCAGCTACAATTGGTGTAGCACCTTTAGCTTGATTATTCCAAGGCCAAAATCTTTCATCATTAAACACTACATCACAGCTGATTATAATCTTCTTGGTTACACGATCATAGAGTTTGTAAGTTTTTATTTGATCACTTATGCCAATAAAGACACATCTTACTCCCTTATCATCAACCTTTTTCCTCTTCTAATCCGAAACATGGGCATACGCAATGCACCTAAAAATTTGAAGTAATCAACCATCGGCATTCTTTCACTCCAAGCCTCTTCAAAAGTCATATTTTAACCAGCAAGTGTAGGGCTCCTATTCAAGAGATGGAAACTCCAATTCACTTACTCTGCCCAAAACTCCTTTGGAATTCCACTTCTTCGTAGTAGACTTCGAACCATGTTAATGATGGTTTGATTCTTCCTCTAACATACACCATTTTGTTGTGGTGTATAGGTTATAGTAAGTTGCCTATGAATTCCATAATTCTTACAAAAATTATCAAACTCAAGAGACTTGTATTCTCCTCGATGATTAGTACAAAGAACTTTGATTTGATTGCCACTTTTCTTTTCGACAAGATTTTTGAAATTCTTGAATGTTTCAAAACTTCAATTTTTTTTTGCAAGAAATATACCCACACCTTTCGATTGAATCATCAATGAATGTGATCAAATATCGTTCACCTCCATTAGAAACTGGTGTGATTAGGCTGCAAAGATTTGAATGGACCAGCTCAAGTTGCTTCTTAGCCCTCCACGCCTTGTCTAACACAGTCGTCACAAACTCCTGATGGGATTGTGATTGGAGGAAATCCCTCCACCATTTGCTTTTGGTGTAATGTTTACAAGCCACCAAAATTAAAATGCCCATATCTAAATGCCAAATCCATGCTTCCTCCTTTAGTTTTGCCGTGTGGCAAGTATGAGTAGAAGATGAAGAGGAAACATTTTGTTTAGTGTCATATGAACTTGAACAAGCAAATTATGTCGCCTATCATAAATATTGCAAACTCCACCTTTAAATATAATTTCATACACCCTCTTGAGTAATTGGCCAACACTCATGAGGTTTGTTTTCAATTCAAGAACGTAGAAAACATCATTAATGGTACGTGTTTTCCCTTTTGAAGAGATTTGAATGGTACCTTTTCCCAAGACTGAAATGGTAGAATCATCTCCAAGCTTCACTTTGGAGCGATGGGCATCATTGATTGAAGAAAATGCCTCGTTGTTGCCATACATATGATTGTTACAGATTGTGTCAAGGTACGACAAATTTGGTGAAGACATCTTTTCTCCTAACATACCATTAGGATCATCTCTCCTTCTTCTTCAGCTGTTGCAGCAAAATTTGTTTTTTTCCATATGTCAATTGAGATTGGTTCTACATTTAGACCTGTAGTGACCATACTTGTGGCATCTAAAGCATTCAACTTTAGATTTGTCTATTGGTTTTGGCTTGAAACCTGTTAAATATCATCCTCGACCTTTACTTCGTGCATCATCAGAGGAAGAGCATTCGAATCTTGGATTGATGCTGTTGCTGCGTTGTTGGAATCCTCTTCCTCCCCTCTACCATTATTCATTCTTATTGCTGAAGAATGATGAAAATTAGTAGAGGTCCTCAAGGCTTGTTCTTCAATATTTTGTTGTTGGAGTTTCTATTCATGAACCAATAAAGAACCTTGCAGTTCATCAATTGAAAGTTCTTCAATATCCTTGGCTTCTTCTATGGCACAGACAACAAGATTGAATTTTGGTGTTAAGGATCGAAGAATTTTTTTCAATGATGGTGATGTCCTTAGTCTTGTCACCGTTGATTCGCATTTTATTGACGATTGCCATCGTTCTTGAGAAATAATCTGCGACTAACTCCCCTGACTTCATTCGTAGTGTTTTGAAGTTCGTGCGAAGAGCTTGTAGTTGTTGCCTCTTTGCTCTTGTAGAACCTTGATACTTCTTCTTCATGGAGTCCCATATTTGCTTGGAAGTATTTTGGCAAAGGATTGTCTCAATGATGGACATGTCTATTGCTTGAAACAAGTAATTCTTTGCTTTGAGGTCCCTTAGCTTTGCGGCTTCATGAGCTGTTCGTTGTGCTGCTGTCAAGATTACTCCTTCTGGTTCTACAATTCCAGAAGAAACAATTTCCCAATACTCCTTAGATTTGAGGAAATTCTCCATTAACATACTCTAATGGTCATAATGACCTTCAAAACGAGGTATAACAAGTTGTACGGCATTCTCTGTGGCCATCATTGTTGCTGCAAAGAGGAATCACTCACAGGTTGTTACTGCAATTGAAACTATTGTTCAGCACTCTATTTCCTCACATGTCTGAACACTCAGGACTCTCCTTTTGAACACTCAACCCGCATTTCTTTTGTGGCTCTAATACCACTATTAGGAATAAGAATCACAGCACACAGAGGAAACAAAACAGATGAGAAACAAATACTTTATTGCCTTCTCACTTATTTCAGACTTCATATGATACAACCTCTTTTTACAAGTAAAACATCAATGAAAATAACTAAAACATTGCCAAGAAAATAGCAGCAGAAAAGACTCACTAAAGTGCAGTAACGTGGAACAACGTGCTGCAACAAACTCCTAAAAAATAGCAACATAACCACTTTCCAACTTATTGACTATTTAAAAACTTAAATATTGACTCATTCAAATATTGACTCATTCAACAGATTCTATACGAGTTGAACATTATCTCAAACATGTCACAAGTAGCGGATCACTTGCTAGTTGAAAAGACCCGCATCTCTTATTTAATGAGATAAGGCATTCGGATTATGCTACAATTTTTACTAGATAATCGATGAGTTATAGTCTAATTGACGATTTCTACATGGTTGAATACGATATGTATGCTTTAATTGGTCTATTCAATTGTGAAATTTACTTAGCACAATGTGGAAAAATGAACAAGAATTGCCTCTAGTAGTCGCAGTTCATTTCTACTGAAATAAAATTCTGCATAATATTTATATATATTATTGTTTTAATGAAAAATATTTGATAGACATAAAACAGGGACTTGATGCGTGTCTTACGTTTTATTTTTTTGGGCGAGGGGAGTTCTTTGATAGCAGCACTATCTATAAGAGATGCGTTAAGTTTACTTTTTCTTTATTTGTAATATAAAGTTTATAGATACAAGTATGACATTTCTATTTATTCTCATATCCGTTATAATTGCGCACATACTTAAGAGATTATCAATATCTCTATTTGATTGGGCATATTCTTGGAATTGAGCATTCCAACAAAATATTAAAGCCCGGTTCTACCCCAATTTTACTTCAAAATGCACGACCCCCTATTTGTCAAATTTCACGTATTGTTCCCGATCTAGCTTGCATATGAGAGGGAAGGTTAAAAAATATCACACGTCGCTTGTTTACGGGGGTTTATGTGCTCTTTAAGTGAAAATGTATTAAATGGAACAAGACATGAATGGACCATAGTTTGAGCTCTCGGTGCCTCTCTCGCTAAATTTCGGACATATGACTGGACATTCTCCATTATTGTCAAGAATAACAATAATCATTAGCCTTGCGGCGGTTCATCGTAGGGCCTAATTGCCTTGAAATAAAATTCACACTTCTCTGTAATTTTCATATTTAAATTTTGTCTAACGAGCCGACCTAAAAGCTTATAATTTTATGGCCGGCGTTCATCTAGTCCCCATCTAATTTATAGTAAGATCTACATATGACATTTTGCATTGAATTTAGGCAGCCACACAATTACTCGTGCCCCTATTGCCTTCTAGTTTAACTTATGCTAATACCAAATGCTAGATTTAGATATAGAGTCCGCACGAGTTAAATCTACAGTACCAAACTGACACGGAAAGTGTGTACCGTCATTGTTTTGTTGCTAGGACCAGAAGCATTTCCGACCAAAAAGAGATAGGTCTAAAAGCATTCAACAATGAACAAACTAAGCAATTTCTCCGCACAATATGCCATGGACCAAAACTTATCACGCTTGACTTTGTTTCATTTAACAGACATTGGACGAAAACAAAGGATAAATTTAGGTCAAGCATACCGATTTGATTTTTCATTAGATGGAATTCAATTTGCAATAAATGTCTCATGGGGTACTAATTTGTTATCTATAACAGCATTACCTCCATACGTTTTAGGAAAATCATCACATTAATGAGGTGATATTTCACTTAAATTGCATGCGAGACTTTTGGACTCGAGTAACAACCAATATAGCTCGAAGTTAAGGGTACAATATAGATCCATATCTAATATCATCCACAAGTAGGTTAATGAGATAACTCTTCTTGAACAGATACAGTTGATATGCTAATATTATAATTGTCAAATCATACTGTCGCACTTTAAACTCAATCGGACAAGAGTTTAAAAGTTGATCATGATAGCACTAGTTGTCTCCTTGGTTATAGTTAGCTATTCCAAAAATTAGTTCTCCACATGGATTGGACTGAGCATCAATTTTTTCTTTATAATTCCCTCTTTTATGGGTCAAATCATCTTTCCTTCAGAACTTTTTTGTACCCTATTCTTTATCTTGGGCTACATAGCATATGAAGTCTAGTATTATTTCTTCTTCTCCTTCTTCTTTTGATGCATGTAATATCTTCTTTGTTTTCCTGTCATCCTGGTAAAAACGAAAATTAAGCACCGCATATAAAAAGTGAAGAAATTCACTCGTCTTTGTCTACTTAAAAAGCTCAAGAAATTAAATCTTACCAGGTCTTTTTAATTAATAACTATTAAGTGTTGTTCTTCGCAGACGCTTTTAACGACTTTCGTGTCCTTATCACGACATAAAGCTGCTTTGTATTAAAATAACAATATCAACGATAATTATGATGATTGTGACATAATAATGATAACGAGGATGACGACGACCATAATGATAATAACAGAAGCAATTATAGTTGCGCTGAAACATGGAAACGTAATTCAAGTTTCACTAAAAAGACTTGTTAATTTTAGGACAACCCAAAAGTCTTGCTCAAAAAAAAAAAAATTTGCTCAAGTTCTTCCTTCGGTCATCTTTGCGGCTCCTGCTTCATCTCATAGGCATGCACTTTCGCAACTCAATCTTTCAGCTGCCCTCACCCAACTCCAATCTCGTGGAGTGGAACCCGGTCGGAGATCGACACCGTTTCCGATGACCGGCCCCCGACGAAACTCCGTCCTCCCTTCTCCTCGAGCTCGAGCTGCTCTCGAGCACGGCGCTGGCCTTGATGGCGAGCATGCAGAGCTCTCGGAAAGAGAGCGGGACTCGGGACATGGAGAGAGGCAAGAGGAAATACAGCCGGCCCAAACAGAGGTCTTCTTCTTCGTGGATCCGGGGGATTATGGAGTCGATGAACATGGACTCCGAGCTGCAGAGGAAGCAGTCAGGGTTTTGGGAGAGGAGGTGGGAAGCCTTGATGGTTTGAGTGAACTCTTGCAGCCTTCCGTCCATGTGAACGAGTTTGATCGTGGGTGGAGGAGATGATGGCCAGTTATGGTGACGGGTGGCCATGGCAAGGCCACCATATCTGGTGTTTTGAGGAGCTGCACAGTTGCCCATCCTACTTGAGAGAGAGAGAGAGAGAGAGAGAGAGATTGGGGTGTGTGTGTGTCGAATATGCTTGCTCGGCGTTTGTATTTAAAGGGGAATCGAGGCGTGTTTCAGAGTTTTGGAGGGACGCGTGACCAACTTTTGACCCTCCCCAGCGTAAATATGAGCAGTAGCATGTCATCCGTGGACTAGGGACGTGTATATTAATTACACGTGTCCACAAATGAGATTTTATATAACGATTGAGTCAATCCATGATAGTGCTTGGTCGCAGGTTGCTCAATTCCCATGTTGCCCCTTCTAACCATGGAAATTATCTTTGAAAAATTGCCAAGTGCTTCGATGTAGGGACACTTAAAAGTGTAACTCGCTCAAGATTTGACCCGAAGTACGTGACTGTTGCACAAAAACTCTTGAACTTTAGAACGTTACTAATGAACTCCTCAAAATTTGGCGCCGTGGCTCCCAAACTTTAGTAAATTACTGATTACCTTCTTGAATTTTTATATTTTACTTATGTAAATTTAAATTTAAACATTTCTATTATATCAATTGAGTTGTAAACGTTTTGATACTATAGTCTATCTGGCCAATTTTAGCAAGATATCGCTAATGTGAATGTCGGGAATTCTACATAATATTAACTATTTTAACAATTTTCCATTATATGTTTTTAATCTCATTTTCCTTTTCTTTTTTTCCTTCTTCCTTCATTGATCGCTCATCAAGCTTTGGGGATAGGTAGTGACTAGTGAGGGTGACCTCGCCAGATCTGTCAAAGCAAGACTCGCTAGAAGCCAATGAGGTCGCCCCTTGCCAAACACCTATGAGGGTAAACTCACCTGAGGCTGGTGAGGGCAACCCTTGTCTAAGAAGGAGAGTTAGTCCACTTTGAAGTAATACTTAGGCTCCGTTCATTTGATGAAAAATAAAGCATTTTCAGAAGATGTTTTCTAATAAGTCATTTTCTTGAAAAATGACAATATTTTTCAATGTTCGTATGAAACTTAAAAATAAATTCATAAAATGTTCATTCTTTTCGTATTTTTTGTTCATGGATGCCCGACTATTGCCACCGTTGCTACCCAATCGCTGCCTCCACCGCCAAACTGCAACTGCCGCCCCAACCACCAGTGGTGTTCTAGAAGTCAAGCGGCGGATTTATTGGTAATTTGGTCGACATCGATGATTAGTTGGTTACCAAAAAATGTTTTCCTTTTTTTGCAAAAGGAAAATATTTTCCCTATTTTTACAAGAACATTTTCCTTGATGAGTTATTTTCCACCCTCGAACACTACAATTACCCAAAAATGTTTTCCAAAAAAAATTTTCCGCGAAACGAACGGAGCATTAACATCCATCGAAAAGGAAAGCGCACTGACTACGACAAGAAATCAGTGTTCAAGGAAGTAATGCGTTACTACCCATATTTCTTACAAGCATTTCCCTTAACGATGTCTTCTCCATTATCGGCTCTTTAGCTCAAGATCGTTCGAAGCATATGTGATTGTACTTTGTAGTAACCTCTCACTCCGGGATGGGGTAAAGAAATGCGACTACAATGGCAAGAAATCTTGAATGATGCCGTTTCAAAAAAAAAATTATGAGAAACTCGGGGTTTCGAAATAATAATAATAAGTGGGGGCCTCGAGGATGCTCGCCCTCACCCAGGTACAGCCCACTAATAACCTTCCTTAGGTGAGGCTAGCCATTGCTGGCCATCGTCTAGATCACCGGCTACCGACAAAAAAAAAAAAAGAAGAAGAAGAAGGAAAGATAAAACAAGAAAGAAAAAGAGAAAAACTTACCTAAAAATTATACTAAAAAAAAAGTTCATGTTAGTAAAAGTTGTGTCAAAAAGGATAATCGGCGTCCACATCAATAATTTTTTATGTAAATTGATTGGACGGACTGACTTGATATCAATATGAAAATGCCTAAGACTAAATTGGTACCGATATAGTAGTTTTATGACCTTTTTTTGTGTGTAAATGATTTTTCCAATCAAAACTTGATTAGCGACGTGCAAGTATGCATGAGTTCTAATATGTAACATGTAACCAGTTATGAACATATGCAAGAGTTTTGAATGCTGAACATATTTTTTTCGTGAAAATAATTACAAATTTTGGATGTTTTAAAGGTTGATTTGCGCATCACAACTGATTGTGTATCATGGAAAAGCCTATTTGTAAAGCCAGCATATTAATGACTACATATCTCATTCATATGAACGGATAGGTTATTGGCATAATGAACTTCATTATGCGACCGACGTTAACCCATTAATGATAAGGTTGTGCCCAACACACTATTAATTAATCACGTTGTTAAGTCGATACGGCACGACCGTGGCCTACTAACAAGAAGTTTCACCTTTAATCAGAACGTGCAATTATAGTGATGCCGAGTGGAACCCTCGATGGGCTGTGATTTGATTTTATGTTTTCGTTTTCCTTTCGGATTTATAATACAATCATTTGATGGGCTCGATCAATCTTTTAGGATGCGCGTGTATCTGGACAAGGCTCCAAGTTTTAATTGATCCAGAAAGATTGTATCCAATATCATATCATAAAATCATTTTCCATAGTCAATTTTCGCGATGGTCATGGCCTTGTGGACCTCCAGGATTTTTACTAAATTACCCATACTTACGACATTAGTATGACGGAGAGATAAAATTAGGGCCGTAAAATAAGGAGAAAACTATCCTATTAACCATAGATTTATTCCACGAAGTCCAAAACCTTTTGATTTTATTAATTTAGTTCTAAATTTTTACACGAAATTCTCATGTAACCATTCCAAACAATTGTTATCAAAAATTGCCGATACACCGGTGTGCCATGTAGGACAGGACAATTGTCGAAAAAGTTCTAAACTTTTTTTAATTTTGCCGATTCAGTCATAAACCTTTTTTTGGTCAATTCATCCATAAATCTTTTGCAAATTTACTGATTTAGTCTTAAAACTTTTTTTTTTTTTGCAATTCAACCTAAACCTTATAAAATCTTGCCAATTCAACCTTGAAAATTTCAAGATTTAGGATTAAATGGGAAAAACTTCAAAAGGTTTACGATCGAATTAGCAAAAAAAGAAAAAGAAAAAATGTTTATGACTGAATTAACAAAATTATAAAATGTTTGGGACTTTTTCGACAATTGTTCCCACGTGAAACAGTCCGCAATGAATGGACTGTCACGTCAAAACTTTTTCGACGATAATCAATCGGGACAATTAAATTGAAGTTTCGAACACAAATTTACAATTCAATCGGCATCTATCCTTAATCGGTTTTCCTCCAGGAGCGCAAATTGAGTCGCTAGCCAGCGTTCCCGTGGTAGATGTGAAAGGACAGAAAAACCGAAGGCAGCTCGAGAAGGAACTTTGTCGCCATTTGGCTCATGTTATTCACGAAGTGTCACCGAGCCTCGTGCTCTTTTAAGAGGTCTCATGCCAGGAAGCCACCGAGTTCCCACGAGCAAAAGTCGAGAGAAAAAGGAGGAAGCACTAACGTTGGTGGCTTTTTTCCCTGATGGTGAGCTTTCACTTTAACTTTCTCATCTCTAGGGATCCCCCTGGACTCCCCGTCGTGAAGTTTCGTCTTGCTTTTTTCGAGCAATTCGCCTTTTGTCCCCTGAAATCTGGTTGGAGCATCGATTGACCATCTAGAGCATATGAATTCGAGCAATTCGCCTTTTGTCCCCTGAAATCTGGTTGGAGCATCGATTGACCATCTAGAGCATATGAATTCGGCAGCCACCGGCGACGTCTGTTGACCAATTGGCGGCCACCACTACACCCATGCGCGACCTTTGCACCTGGTGGCATAGGGCTGGGCAGTCCCTGGCTCGTTTCGCGCTTGCCGGGCTTTTCAAGGCCGGTTTTGGCACGCGTCATGCCTTGTCCAGTATTTTTTTTAGCCCTTTTCCACAAACGTTTCCCTTTTTCCATGCATCATCTCCCCTTGTGGGATACCTCATGCTCATTCGTTTCCAAATTTACACTCAATATAGGTAACTCATTCCAAAACTCTCTCTCTTTTCTTTACATTCTCTCAAGTTCTTGTCGATAATCATCTTAACCTTAATTCATAAGGAAACTCTCGTGAGGTTCAACCTTAAAGATTTCAACAACAATTTGCTGCAAGCCGTAGATAGAGAAATGGATCTGAACATTTGGGTAATGTCGCTCAGGCAATCACGAATGTGTTTACTAGAGACATGGATGAGATGTTTTTAGGTTGCTTTCATTCGAGTCAATTAGTTGGGAGTCGTGTAAGGTTCGTGCTCACTTATTCCATCTCCGGATCTCCGTCGTCGGAAATCACCAAAGTATGGAGACCGAATCCATCCGAACCCTAATTTCTTTCAATTATCTTGGAAACTAATAAGACCCGTCTCTTGCACGCTCATAGGTCTTATAGAAACGAGAAGTTTTGTAAAGGACCACCGCCAACTGTCCTAAAAGCGTAAGCCATTAGGTGAAGACGTGGTTTAATATTTATATCTTTCATACTCCCCCTCACACTTAGTCTAGTCTTTTTTTTTTTTTTTTTGCCTAGTACTAAGCGTGGAAAGACTTTGGAAAGATTAGGGGTCTTGTAAGATTTGAACTCAGTACCTCCCACTTTGATACCATATGAAGTTTTTTTGTAGGATTACCGCCAACTGTCCTAAAGGCTTAAGCCGTTAAGTGAAGACGTGGTTTAATATTTATATCTTTCATACTCCCCCTCACGCTTAGTTTGGTCTTTTTTTTTTTTTTTTTGCCTAGTACTAAGCATGGAAGGACTTTGAGGAGACTAGGGGTCTGGTAAGATTTGAACTCAGGACCTCCCACTCTAATACCATGTGAAGTTTTGTAAAGGACCACCGCTAACAGTCCTAAAAGTTTAAGTCATTAGGTGAAGACGTGGTTTAATATTTATGTATTTTCATAGCTAATACGTTTATAATATGTAGAGAACTAGACGAGGTTAGAAACTTTCTTAGACCACGAGCAGGTGGGGGATAAGTAAGAGCAAGAAGTTCAAGATATCAAGCGGCTTTTTCTAACTAATGGGTCGGTCTAGCCCAAAATATTTCTATCACCACTTAATTGTTTAAAAGTAAACAAATAAACAACCACATTCTCAACAAACCAATCAATGAAGTGGAGATGTGGATTGCTCTGCAAGTTGGAAATTTGGTTTCGGAAAACTGAAAAATGAGAAAAAGGATGTTTTGAATTTCGAAAAAATTATCAGAATTCTATCGTGTACACAAGTGATAGCGCGTATATGCCTAGTTCCTTGGAAAGGGGAAAATTTGGGAAATTTTTTTAATTAGTCTTGCATCTATTGTGCAGATACTAATTAAGTTATAAAATTTTGAATTTAGTGCTAAACATTTGCACAAAATTCTTATATAATCATTCCTTTTAATTTTCACTAGAAATCTCTATTGCAGTGGTTTGCCTTGAAGGACAATCGGTAATAACCAAATCATCATGTCAGAGATTTTCAACAAAAATTAATCAGAAAGATTATTTGAAATTTTGTGAAAAGTTTATGCGTAAATTGATAGCATTGAAAAGTTTACTAACAAATTGATATTCATATAATAAGTTTATGACTGATTGAGTACTTCTCTCGAGACAATTCGAACCTCCAATTTCAGCACGCATTGGGTCTCTATATGTATTTCATCTCTATCCGGGAGTTAAACTCGGTAATTCTCTAGGATATGTTACTTATCAGTAACTAAATACGTAAAGCTTGTAGTTCTTAATTTAATGTTTGAAAGAAAATAATAAAAAAAAAATCTTATGCTAAGTATATTTAGTAAATGTGTCAAGAGCATTAGATTATCAAATGTATGACAAAAAAAACCACTTTCAATAGGATGATTTGGTTAAAAACAAAAGTTAAACACAGTGCAGCCAATTAAAGTAATTTTGATGATGTATCCAATGAGGTTGATAACATATTCATGAATGTGATATGAATAATTAGGGTAAAAGAGGAGAGCATATCATCTCTTATCTATTCTAATCAGCCTTAATAGAATTTGATTGGCATAATTAAAAATATCTCTTGCTGATGTGTGTTACGCTCCTTAAAAATTCAAGCGCCACAGCCAAAACACTCACCCAACAGAAGTAGACAAAGACGAGAACCAACGTAGACACATTGGTAATTGGACTGATGTAGGTCAGTGTAAAAAAGCATTGGCAAGCATGCAGAAATTTAAGAGGTAGGCCACTTGAAGATATCAATGCAAGACGTAGACACATTTGTATATTCTTTTTCCTTGAGCAATTTATCTTAAGTTCGATTCTCACCAAGCATGTGGTCTCCATCTTGCTTTTGTCATATGGTCTCATCAAGCACGAGGTCCCCATTATTGTAAATTCTTTCTCCCCTTAAACTGCCACTTATTCATCAGGACCAACGTATGGCAGAAAGAGACGGAGGATTTGGCTATGGATGCATAGAAAAGTAATAGAGAATTCCTGGCAATCTTTCCTTAAATGGAAACTAGCGTCGCAGTGTCAGTGGGTAAGCGTGGCAGTCTTTTCCAACCAACCACCATCCTTCATCCCTGTCAGGGGTCAGTGGCATGTGATGTAAGGAATGGAGTGAAAAAGAAATTATTACGTTGGATCAAGAAGCTCGCACGAACTCTTCTTGCTCTCCGTCTCTCGAACCTGCGATTCCATATCCTGCGTAGCTCCGGTGCGTCGTCGATCTTGGGCCTTCGTCCTCTGCGCTCGATGCTGCTGCTGCTTCTGTTTTTCTTTTCTTTCTTTTTGTCGTGAATTCTCTGTGACTTGTTATTGGGTTTCGCTCCAAGACGCCGTCAACGAGCTTTTGGTTGGACCAGGTTTTATTTTATGGTCTCTTTTCCAGAGTCGAACGGCGACGCGTTTCGTCGAAAAAAAAAATCTGTCCTTTCGACTCGAAACCGTTGATTGGATTGGAGGGCCTTGTCGGGTTCTCTTTGTTGTTGCGAGCTTGAGGAAATTTTCGATGGCTCGGTTGAAATCGGTCTTGAAAGGGCTAGGCAGACACAACTAGTTTAAACTACATTTCTGTCTTGTCAGAAGATAAACCTGTAGGTCGAGGGGTCGAACTGTTCTTGTAGGGTACTTGCCTTTCTCTGATTGTGGGAAGTTTCTTCTGTCTGAATTTCGTTGCAACTTCTCCTGTATTGCTCATGTCTTGTAACTCCACTCTGTGATTGCTTTTTGGCGCTTCTCACTCCAATGCCTTTTTTCTTTAGTAGCTATGGCTGACGAGAACTCCAGCGATGTCACGGCGGAAGTGCCGGAAGTAAGTTCATTTTCTCTTTAACTATCAGAAGATATTCGCTGAATCATGCTATTTAAATTTCTGCGAGTGTTTTTTGTTTTTTAGTGAAGTTCTGCCACCTGAAGCTGAAGATTAGATTCTTTCATCGGCCAAATAGATGAAAAGTCTGCTGCTTCAAGCGGTTGAATGATTTGCAGTTGAGAAAACATGCTTTTGCCTTTCCTTCTGAGGATGGCCCCGGCTTTTGTAGTTGTAGGTGACTTTTAATAGTGAGAACGTTCGTAGGTGATGTCCAGATATTACTTTGCTGGTCTTTGAAATCTTAGTTCTGGGTTAACGACTCTGCTCCAGACCTGAAGCGAGATTGATTTTTGACCTGTTGGGAAGTAGTAGCGATATTTCTTGATCACTTAAGTTGTAGCATATGTTAGAACTTCATTGATGGAATTTGGTTCAAGAGTATAACCTTTATATATCTTCCAGAGGAAGAAAAGAAAGATGGAAAATCAAGGGCGAAATCGCAAGAGATTGGTCCTGGTCCCAGGACCATTCCAGGGCCACCTCACTCCCATGCTTCAGCTGGCGACCATCCTGAAGTCCAAGGGCTTCTTCATCACAATTGCTCACCCAGAGTTCAACAGTCCAGATTCTTCTGCTCACCCTGATTTCACTTTCTTATGCATATCTGATGGCTTGTCCGAAGAAGAGGTTCGAGACCCTGATCTGTTTGCCGTTGTGCTGAGGCTTAATGTCAACTGTCAGTGCAGCTTTAGGGAGTGCCTAACTCAGGGCACAAGCCATGCTGAGCCGGGTGACAAGATTTGCTGCATCATCTATGATCCACTCGTGTACTTTGCAGAAGCCGTTGCCCACGATTTGGAAATTCCTTGCATTGCTTTACACACGAGCAGTGCTGCTACTGTCATAGTTCGCCCGATTCTCCTCCAGTTGAAGGCAGAAGGACTCGTCCCTGTCCTAGGTACATGATTGTTTTCCCTAATTCAAGTTACACTTACTTCCTTCCTGATTAATATCTCTGTCCTGGAGTGATCTTGCTCTAAATTCATTTTTCCTGTGGGGATAAATGTATTGTCGTAAATTAATTGCAGTTTTAAAGTCTGTTTGTGTGACCTTCAGCACCACCCTGTAGTCCATTATCTGATGAGTCTCCTCTATGCCCGTACTTTATACAAGACCGGTTACTGTGTCGTCATCCAAGTTCGAGAATCAAGCCAGATTTTTATTTATTGAGTGTCGTCAAACAGCTTTGTATATAAGCTGATGGGTTCCAGCTCACTTGTCATTGTGCCAACTAACGACTGCCTTGTGTTCTACTAGATTCTTTGTTGCAGGCTCCAGTGCCCCTGCATGAGCCCCTCAGGTTCAAAGACCTACCAATCTCCAATTTCGGAAGTTTAGACAATTTCTTGGAGTTGCTAACCTTGACGCAGAATATCAGATCGCCTTTGGCCATGATATTTAACACGATATACTGCCTTGAAGAGTCACCTCTGGCGAAGGTCCACCAAAAGTATCAAGTTCCGATTTTTCCAATAGGCCCTCTACACAAACTCGCTCCTACCTCAGCTGTTAGCTTACTGCAGGAGGACACTGGTTGCATTGCATGGCTTGACAAGCAAACTCATAATTCAGTTATTTATGTGAGTTTGGGAAGCATAGCACATCTGAACCAAGACCAACTGTCTGAAATGGCTTGGGGTCTGGCAAATAGTAGGCAGCCTTTCTTGTGGGTTATTAGGCCTGGTTCAATTCCAGGTTTGGAGTGCACCGAGTCAATGGATGAAGAATTGAAAAACTGTGTTAAGGACAGGGGATGCATTGTGAAATGGGCGCCTCAGAAGAAAGTATTGGCTCATGACGCTGTGGGAGGGTTTTGGAGCCACTGTGGATGGAATTCCACCTTGGAGAGTATATGTGAAGCTGTTCCGATGATATGTCAACCGTGCTTTGACGACCAAAAGGTGAATGCGAGGTACTTGACTCATGAATGGAGGGTTGGATTAGAACTGGAGGGTGAGATTGAGAGAGGGACAGTAGAAAGAGCTATCAAAACATTGATGAAGGAAAAGGAAGGTGAAGAGATGAGGCAGAGGGTCATGGATTTGAAGCACAAGGTCGATGTTAGTATAGGCGATGGTGGATCTTCTTGCCATTATCTGAGCGAGCTAGTCAAGTTGCTGACATCGTTGTAGCTACTAAAGCACTGCATTGAATGAGGTTTTTGAACTGCAGTCTTGTGCCATAGAAGAGCACAATAGCACGGAATAAATGCAACTACAATGGAGAGAAATCTTGAATGATGTCGTTTTGAAAAAATTGTGAGAAACTCGGAGTTTCGAAATAATAATAAGTGAGGGCCTCGGCGATGCTCACCCTCACCTAGGTGCAGCCCGCTAATAACTTCCCTTAGGTGAGGCCAGCCCTTGCTGGCCATGGTCTATATCACCAGCTACCGACAAATAAAAGAAAAGGAAAAGGTAAAACAAGAAAGGGGAAGAGAAAAAAATAGCTAAAAATTATACTAAAAAAAAGTTCATGTTAGCATAAGTTTATCAAATAGGATGATTGACGTCCACATCAGTAATTTCTGTTCCAAAATGAGTAATTAAAAAATTATTTCTTTTATTGAATTGCACACCATACGCACAATTAATGCAACATTATTACAATCTTCTCTCTCCTCATCTCGACTTTTTAAATTTATTTTGCTAATGGAGTTATTTTAGGTTGATTCTTTTTTTGCGCAAGTACCAATTCCAACGATGAGATCAACGAGTCTAAAGTGAATTTAAAACTACACAACAAAAATGTGATGAAATTTGTCAATTTTTTGCACTAAATAATAAACATTTGAAATTTATAGAAATGAATATCTTGCAAACTCTAAAATGAAAATTTTATTTTAAAATAAAACATAACTTTTTTCATTATCAAATGGACCTATCGGTGTGTTTCTTAAGTCGTGTCGCATGTTTTGCGCCCTCACACGGTCATATCGTGTTAACTCATTAATGATAAAGTTGTGCTTGACACGCCATTAATTGATCACGTCGTTAAGTCAATACGGTACGAAAGCGGCCCACTAACAAGAAGTCTCACCTTTAATCAGAACTTGCAAATTATAGTGAAGACGAATGGAACCCTCGATGGGCTGTGATTTGTTTCTATGTTTTCGTTTTCCTTTTGGATTTATTATACAATCATTTGATGGGCGCGATCAATCTTTTAAAATGTGCGCGTCTGGACAATATCCAAGTTTTAGTTGATTCGGAAAGATTGTATCCAATACCATATCACATAATCATTTTCAAAGTCAATTTTTGGGTTGGTCCTAACCATGTGGACCTCCAGAACTTTTGCCAAATTACCCATACTCACAACATTAGTATAGTAAAAATCAGGACCGTAAAATAAGGAGAAAATTATCCAATTAACCATATATTTATTTTACGTGGTGTCAATTCACTTCTAAACCTTTTGATGTTATTAATTTAGTCATAAATCTTTACATAAAATTCTCATGTAAATCAGAAAATGTCGATATAACGGTACCTCAAAATTTTTATCAGAATTTTTTCGCGTAGATGGGAAAGGAAATAAAAAAGGGAGGCAGCTCGAAGAGGAATTTTGTCGCCACTTTTGGCTCATGTTATTCACGAAGTGTTACCGAGTCTCGATCCAGGAAGCCACCCGAGTTCCCACGAACAAAAGTCGAGAGAAAGGGAGGAAGCACTAACGTTGGTCGCCTTTTTTCTGATGGTGAGTTTTTACGTACTTTCTCATCTCTAGCGGTCCCCTGGACTTAGTGGACTCTCCCGTCGTGAAGTTTCCTTCTGCTTTTTCGAACAATTCGCCTTTGGTCCCCTGAATGGGGCATCGATTGACCTCTAGAGCATATGAAATCGGCAGCCGCCGGCGACGACGTCTGTTGACCGATTGGTGGCCACCTCAGATCCCGTTCAATGCCGGACCATAAGGCTATGACCAGCTCCACTGCGCCCATATACGCGACCTTTGCATGTGGCGGCATAGGCCCAGGCAATCCCCAAGTCGTTTCATGTGTGCCAGGATTTTCAAGGCTCCTCTGCACTTAATGCAGAAGATGAAGGGTAGAGATGAGTGGAGATGAAATTTTTTCCCTTTTTATAGGGGGGAAAATTAGGTAAATAGTAAGATGGGAGTATATCAGATCTGCACTAAGTGTAGAGGATCCTCTTCGGTTTTGGCACGCATCGTGAAGTTTCCTTCTGCTTTTTCGAACAATTCGCCTTTGGTCCCCTGAATGGGGCATCGATTGACCTCTAGAGCATATGAAATCGGCAACCGCCGGTGACAACGTCTGTTGACCGATTGGCGGCCACCTCAGATCCCGTTCAATGCTGGACCATAAGGCTATGACCGGCTCCACTGCGCCCATATACGCGACCTTTGCATGTGGCGGCATAGGCCTAGGCAGTCCCCAAGTCGTTTCATGTGTGCCAGGATTTTCAAGGCTCCTCTGCACTTAATGCAGAAGATGAAGGGTAGAGATGAGTGGAGATGAAATTTTTTCCCTTTTTATAGGAGGAAAATTAGGTAAATAGTAAGATGGGAGTATATCAGATCTGCACTAAGTGTAGAGGATCCTCTTCGGTTTTGGCACGCATCGTGACTTTTGCCATGCATCATCTCCCCTTACAAGATACCTCATACTCCTTTGTTTCCAAAATTACACTAAATATGGGCAACTCATCCCAAAACTCTCTCTTTCCTTTACATTCTCTCAAGTTCTTGTCGATAATCATCTTAACCTTAATTCACAAGGGAACTCTAGTGAGGTTCAACCTTGAAGATTTCAACCATCCCATGAGGGTATGGAACGAAGAAAATTAAGACAATGACAAGTAAAGCTTCCATAGTCCCTAAATAAGACTAGCATCGTTGTCCCGTCTTCCGCTTTCGCTAGTGGGGCTCGAAGCCGAGTCATGGAACGACAATCGATTTGCCGCAAGCCATAGACAGAGAAACGAATCCAAACATTCAGGTAACGTAGCTCGGGAAATCACGCCTGTGTTCATCGGAGACATGGATGAGATGTCTTTAGATTGCCTTCTTTCGAGTCAATTAGTTGGAAGTCATTTAAGGTTCGTACTCACTTCTTCCGTCTCTGGATCACCCATCATCGGAAATCACCAAAGTATGGAGACCGAATCCATACAAACCCAAATTTCTTTCAATTATCTAGGAAATTAATAAGACCCGTCTCTTGCACACTCCCAGGTATTAAAGAAGCGAGAATGCTAATAGGTTCATAATATGTAGAGAACTAGACGAGGTTGGAAACTTTCTAAGACCGCGGGCTGTTGGTGGAGAAGTAAGAGCAAGAAGTTCAGGATATCAAGGGGAACTAATGGGCCGGGCTAGCCCAAATATTTCGATCACCACTTATTGTTTGAAAATAAACAACCACATTCTCAACAAATCAATCAATGAAGGGGAGATATGGATTGCTCTGCAAGTTGGAAATTTGGTTTTCGAAAAATGAAAAACGACAAAAAGGATGTTCTGAATTTCAAAAAAATTATCAAAATTCTACATGGTATTTTGGCAGGGATATAGTTTCATATCATGTACAAGAGTGATAGCGTATACACGCCTCGTTCCTTGGAAATGGGAAAATTGGGGATTTTTTTTAATTAGCCTTAAATCAATTGTACAAATGCTAATTCAATTATAAACTTTTGAACTTTGTGCTAAACATTTTCATAAAATCCACATATAATTATTCCTTTCAATTTTTACTAGAAATCTCTAACGCAGTGGTATGCCATGACGGACATTCGATAATAACTAAATCATCACGTCATAGATTTTCAACAACAATTGATCAGAAAGACTATTTGGAATTTTGTGCAAAATTTTATGAGTAAATTGATAGCATTGAAAAGTTTACTACTAAATTGATATTCATGTAATAAGTTTATGACTAATAAAGTATATTTAGTAAGTGCCTTAAGAGCATTAGATTACCAAATGTATGATAAAAAGACCACTTTCAATAGGATAATTTGGTTAAAAACAAAAGTTAAACACAGTGCAGTTAGTTACAGTAATTTTAATGATGTGTACAATGAGGTTGAAAACATTTCCTCAATGTAATATGAATAATTAGGGTAAAAGAGGAGAACATATATAATGTCTTATCTATTTTAATCAGCCTTGATAGAATTGGATTGGCATAATTAAACATATCTTACGCTGATGTGTTTTACACTCTTCAAAAATTCGAGTGTCGAATATTAAGTAGTCGAAATCTTAAGTATCGAAAACCATATAAAAAGGATTTTATTATAGATGCAAGTTAAATAATAAATTTTATCAGTTTCTTACCAAACATGGAAAGTCAGCATTATTAGAAGGTTTGGACGATCCTTTTGGTAAGATTTTAATTTCCGCTGAATATTTTATCATTTTAACAAGTTAAACATACCCTTCCTAACTTATTGGTTTTTAATTTATACCACTCTATTAAGTTATGTGGAATAGGGGTAAGTATGGTCCAGGTTGGGCTGGTCTAATACTCAATCCTAGGACCAACCTACACAGTATTGATCCTCAATTTTTGGGATCAAGGACCGACTCGTTGAGCTTGGGACTAAGGGCCAAACCAACCCTATGGGTTCGATCTGGTTCCAAGGTCAACCTAAGACCAATCGATTACTTTTTTGTATCATTTTTATATTCTTTAAATTTCATATCAATCAATAATGTGATATTTAACAACCAAATTATGAACACCAACACATATCAAACAAGAATCTAAGAAAAGATAATGTCAAAACCACATTTATTAAAAGTAACAAATTGATTTAGCTATTTCTAAAGCTGAAAACTTCAGATCTTAGACGACCCTCTTCTTTATTCCTATTACTATGGTGAATGAAACACGTGAAATACAATTGAACCATAAGAAGTTCAAAACTTGTAATATAAACCATGGGTTATATAACTTCATACTTTTTTCATTCTTAAATGGTCACTCTAACTTTTGAACACACAAAAATAAAATAAATAATACACATAATTAATATTTGCTAAAATTTTAAATTAAAATTATTTTTAGCATAATTAATAGGATATCTAATAACTTCTATTCATTTTTTTTGGTAAGTTAATAACTTCTATTCATTCATCTTTTGTAAACTCTATTTATTGATGATAATAATCTCCTCGATAAAATAACCTATATTAAAAAAGAGAATGTGTTCATTATATATAAAAAGGAATTGACAAAATAAATTAGAAATATAACAAAATTAGAGATGATTGGTTCCCCGAGTAGTCCAATTCCTCCTAGAACCAAGAACTGAACCCACTGGTTGAGCCAATTCTTGGGCAGTCTAATAAAATCAGAAAATTTCTAAAAAAATTGACTTTATTTACATTTTTTTTAAAAATTATTCTTTTCATAAAGTTGGGTAAAAAGAAAATTGGAATTGTTTGATCAATTGATGCCTTTCACATACAACGTAAATTTAAATTAATTTTTAAACTTTTCTATATCTTTATTTTTAGTATAATATGAAAAATATAATCGGTCCAATCCAACTCTCTTATGAACCGAGAACCGGATTGCTTGGATACTGGTTCCACTTTTGTGAAATGGGGACTAGATCAATACTTCCGAGAATTGGACCAACCAAGTCGGTCCATATCGGTCCGAGTAGTTCTTGGTTCGATTAGTTAAATTTACTTACCCCTAAGCAAAATCGAGACATTATTTAACACTTGCGTTTCTGGTTCGATCAGTTCAATTTGCTTACCCCTAAGTAAAATCAAGACATGATTTAACACTTACAAATATTGAATATTTAATACATGTATTTGAAACTTGCTAACTCAACTGTTTTTGTGGGGTAAGAGCAATGAAGCAAGTGAGTTGCATTTGTAAAGGATGCTAGGAAAGGTAAGCATTTTCACTAGTTGAGTTGAGCTTGTGAGACGAACGACAAGCAAAACTTAGGAAAGCTAATAGAGCGAGGCAAGCAAAGAGGATTTCTATTTTTTAGTCAAATTGTGGTTGTGTTAAGTAAAATTTCATTTTCAAATTTACAAAACAAATTTACATAAGAAAGAACAGGGGCAAAGGAATTAAGATTTAAAGTGGACAAACATATATGACATATTATTAATATATTATAAGTACCAATATCAGAGCTAGGTTGGATCAACCCAAAATTATTAGAACTAGCGATCAACTTGTATAGTACATGGTTAAGAATTTCAAGACTAAGGACCAACTTAGTCCCCCAATAATCTAGACAAGGGCCAGCCGGGTCGAGCCAGTCTAGGATTGGTCCAGGTTAACCCTGGAAGCTGCTCACCCCTATGGAGTTGGAGGTTCTCGAGGGAGTGCAATTGAGGAGATTAAGTCCTAAAAAGTTCAATGTTCTGTATTTAAGCTTCGTTAATTTAGCAAAAAAATTGCCCATTTTAAAAATAATCGTTTGTATCGATTGAAATAATTAATTAATAGAAATTGCTTTTGTTATTAATAAGAAATGCTACTATTGCCTGCATCACCACATAATGGAAAACCATATATCTCAACTTGAGAACACAATAAGCAATGACGCAGATAGAGGATAGACTCTTAAGAAAAATCGATAATCTCTTCCTTATCTAATTTTTCAAGCTTGAACTTTTTTTCATCTAAAAAAATTCGGTCTAAATTAGTGATCACTACTCAAGAGTTTTTATTAACTTTTATATACGTGCTTCCCTTGGTATGCCAACCTATTGTTTAGGTAATTTTTTTTTTTAGAAAACAACATAAATGTGGAAGAAACCGTTATTAATCGAATATTTCAAATAAAAATATGCGTAGGTTTATTCAAAGTTTTCGGAGAAGAAAGTTTGCCTCTACTTTGTTTCAAGGAAGATGAATGATAATGAAAATATATTTTTAGAAATGATCACTTGTATTGCTTATAAAAATGAAGAAATGAGAAATAATTTCATCGTCTACAAAAATATTTAGATATGAATAGTTGTTGATAATGAAAAAATATTTTTCATCGATTAATTATGTTAAGTGACATAAATAATCACTTTTAGGAAAATATTTTTCAAATCAATTATTTTATTCACTGCTGATGACTTTCTTCCTCATCTTTTCCCCTCAACCTGAATCCAAAGTCGATCTCTTATAATAAGCTGTTAATTGTCATGGCCAAAGCATTTAAGGACGGTTGTGTATATCCAAGTCAGTGTTCATAGAAAGATTTTATAAGATGGCTTTAAATTGTTGATTTCAATTCTTCGTTTTGTCTTATCATTTTGAGATCAGATTACTTACAACAAAAAATTGCACATCGTGCTTTGAGTGACTCCAACTAAATTGTGCTTATGCTGATGAACGGAAGTAGCCCTAAACTCCAAAAAGGAAGAGAAAAAGAAGTCGATAATTAAACATATTCGGAAGGCAGCCTTTGATCAAGCCAAATTAGGATTGTCTCCTTGTATCCTCAGATATAATTAAGCCATCGAACCAAAATATGGAAGAGATTGTCCTGCCTTTGTTCTCAAATTCTATCTGTCCTGGAGGCAGTTGACAAAACCAATGTTGAGTTGTTGTATCTCATTCCCTGGGATTAAGACAAAGCTTTAAAGCTTTGTGTCACAATCTCATATGAGCTTTCTGACATCGACAAACAAGCAGTTTTGTACTCGGATTTCGTTAAAAATTGGTCCTAAGGCACCTGTTAAGAGCACCGGTAGGGTATATTCTGACTTTTAAGACACTGATTACAGATAACACAAGGAAAATGGTGCACTAAAAGATTGCAAACTTTCTTCCAGTGGCATCTTGGAAAGGGCTCTCGAGACACTTTGTAACGGAATCCCTTTAATTTATACTAATAAAGTACGGCTAAATATCACTAGGCATGCTCATGCAATACGAAACCCTAAACCTACTCCCTGCAGCAACCTCATTAAATTTGTTCTTATTGTTGGTCATCTTCGTCAATGCAACTCAACCATTCTCTCAAGAATAGAGCGGTTAGGTACGTTTTGCTTGTTTCGAAACGAGGGAAAGCGGACATTCTTTGCGTTGGAAAAGACATGGGTAAATGAAGTGGAGTTCCTTTTAGTTGTGTCCCGTTGAGTTGATTGATATGTACTTTTCAAGGACCATGACGACTATTTGATGAGTTTGTGAACCTTTGCTCCAAATTAATCAAAACAAAATTAATGCTCTGATTGTCTAGCGGAAAAAAAAATATGACTTTTTTGAAAAATGTTTCTAGAAAATCATTTTTTGGAGAAAAATAATAATGCTTTTCCGTTGTCTAATTGAAAATTGAAAATAAATTAGAAAAAAAATTCAGTATGTTTTAGTATGGAAAATCTGATTTGATTTTTTTTAGAGAAAATTATCAAAACATTCAAAAAAGTTTAATTATTTTTTTTGTTTCTTTTTCCTTCTTCCCTCAACCAATCATTGGCCAATGACCGGCCACAAGCGAGAGACAAGCTCAAACAAAGTTGGCGAGGCTTGAGCTCACCAAGTTCCAATAAATTGAGCCAAGTCTTGCCAAATTTGGTGAGTTCTGGATTTGGGAGGAACAGTTGGACGATTGAGTGAAATTTTCCAAACAGCGAAATGTCGACAATCAAGACCGGTGGCGATGTGCTCAAGAGAGGCTCATGAATTTTTTCCAACTAGTGGCCAGGGCTAAAAACTCCAAAATCCCAATATATGGCCATAAACCTCAACCATGTGCACAAACCGAGTAACATAGCTTCCCATCTAACTTCACTAGCCTTCGGGACAAAATCAATCACGTCCAAGGGCTTGGATGCATTCTAGAGATTTCAAGGAACACGGTGATGTCCTCAATTTCTTGTGGGTTTTCCTGAATTTATCCAATTTTGTGTTTTTCTCTCCCTACTCGCGAAGCAGGGGCTCTTTACGATTAGAGTAACTCTTGGCAAGATTTGGACGACTCGACGGTAAGGAGGGGTGGTGCGATGGCTCGCGAAGGTGCAAAAATAAGTTAGCTTTTCGATTGATGGTCATGGATGGCCGTGAGTAGATGTGTAATGGCTTCAATTGCTCGAAATTCTAGCCGAATTGCACAGCGAGCGAAAGTCTGTTTTTGAATAGTATTTTTATTATTATTAAAAATGCTAATGTGGATGCTATCGTGACACTTTTGGCCGGAATTTCTTGCCGTTGGTACTTAAGTGATCATTTTTTGTTGGAATTGGCACTAAAGTTATTGTTTTGAAACTTTTAACACTAAAATCAGTATCGCACACAACTTTTGGCACTCATGATATTCTTCTCCCTAAACAAAAGTTTGGACCTTGAGATGCTTCATGCAAATTTCTTAGGGTTGTGCATTTTCATCAATACATGTTCTCATTATGTAATCTTTCAAATACTTCATGACAACACAATTCTTACTTAATTTTTCAAATATCCACTTCTCGCACGCATGCAATGCATATACACCTCTGCTAGCTCTTCTACTAGGAAAACAGCTAGATCCAACGATGTTAGATTTTCTTCTAGACGCCTGGGGGATTAGCTCGATTGTATATATGTTGACCGTCTTTCTGGTTTGATCGGAAGGCCATTTGTCTAAATTTGGTTAAGTTATGATGAGCGCCTGCACAAAGAAAATGAACTGGACAGACTCGTTCGTCTCCTTTTTGGTCGGTCAAATTATTTATACTGTTTTTATTTATCTGTATATTGATTCAATTTTTGTCCTAATCTTTGCTGAAAATGCAGTTCAGTGCTAAAATTATGGTTAAGATTTGGAGACTTAAGGAAGACGCGAAGGGAATTCTCAAGTGACCCCGTCCCCCTTCAAAAATTATGCAACGCCAAAAATTGAGTTTGATTTCTAAAACATTAAGTCGAATATAGCAGAAAAAATGACACAAACTGTTCTTGAAATTTGGCCAAATATGCACTGTGATATCTAAACTTTCAATTTATTTGTCCATGAACCTTTTGTACAATTTTAAGCTGGTTCATGAACTATATAAATATATTTAATGAAGTCCCTGGACTTAAATTAATAGAAGGAAAATATTGAAAATTTTTATATACACAAAGAACTAGTTTGAATATATATAAAACTTTCAGGGATCATATTCAACAAATTGAAAGTTCAGAAATAATATTTCATATCGGGTTAAAGCTCATGAACTGTATTGAACAAACTGAAAGTTCATGGACCACATTACGTAATTGATCAAAACTAAGGACCATTTGTAAGGTAGGATTGGGTAAAAATTCCATGGGTTGTTACTAGATTATATCCCAGACGGTACTTGGTGGACCCAAAATAGAGCTGGAAAAATAATCAAATAATAAAAAATATTTGCGAACAGTTCAAAGTTGGGCTGGAGGATTACTCAAGATCAACTCGATGACTTGCACGTCTGGGTCGAGCTCATCAAGCTACGTGATTATATATCATGTCACGTCGAGTTTAAGCTGGTAATGTTAAGCACGAAAGGCCTGCAAGAGTGTTATTGAGTATTTATTATTTTCTATAAAGCTTATAGTAATTATTTGAATACAAATTTAGAATTCTTAAAATTAATAGCACATGGCCACCCTTCTATACATGTGTAAGAGAAAAAAAAATCTTAGAAAGCACACTACACTTATTCCAAATTTCTTTAAATAAACTTATGAGTAAATAGGTGTTGGAAAATTGGGATAAAAATGGTGAATGAGAAATTATTTTTAAAAGAAAACCTTTAGTATGATGTGGGTCCCACATGAAAAAAACAATTTTGAATTGTTAGTGGCAAGTGTATAAACACTTGTCCCACATAAAATAGAAAAAATGCTAGTGAGTGCTTTATATGTGATTACACTCCTTTGGAGTGATAACATAATATCACAAGCACTATGTCTCGCGTGCACGCATAGGGGTTGCAAACTATGTTCCCGATGAACTTGAACTTACGCGTGAGCGTGCAATTTATGCACACGAATGCAACCCCGAATAGTGGACTTAGATACAATTTACTTTTTACATTCTTTCTATATTGTTACGTATTTTGTGACGGCAGGATTCGTTTGTTTTGGAGACGTGTGGTTAGACCTAGTAGAGTCTGTAATCCCCAGATTCAAATTAAATGCGTCTTTAAGTGGTAGCGTTTGTTTTAATTAGTATTAAAGACTGTTTCAACGGCTGATTAATGATGATGTTTAATTCCTAAATGACCGATTTACTTTGGCAATGGTAGATTCAATACTGTAAAGTCGGATATTGTTTTCGAAAAGAATATTGCATCGTGTTAGAAAATGTTCAATATAGAAGTTGTTTTGGTTCGCTGAAAGTCTCGAAGCTCTGATCTTCATTGTTGTCAACTGTTGTATCCTGTAAGACAGACATCCACGTAACGTCACATGTACTTGAAGGAAACTGTGTGGAACACAAGCCTCGGTTTTTACATATTATGTTCTTAGTTTTGTAATTGAGCTAATTTATAATTGTGTCGTTTTATTAAAGTCCATCTGAATTGTATACGTCCCTCGGATTTGTGTAAAGCCTCCAATAATAGGTTGATAACATGTGCTTGTACTAATTGCAATGAAGTTCTTGCAAGCGTAGTTCTTTCACGCCCTCAACAAGACAAAAGGTTTTTTTGGACAAGCCCCCGCTGCTATGGTATCAACTCATGGCTCAATTATGTATATTTTATAAGTAAAATGGTGTAGATGAATGATCAGCGTAACAATCACTTTAGCGCGTTTTCAAGATCTCACGCCCATTACGGAATGTTTGATTTAAGCTATAATTACTCAGCCCACTCATAAAATGTCTTAAGTTTGTCATCCAAATCTATCAGCATGCCAAAAACTAGGAAGCCTTTCATTAGGTGAGGTAGCAAATGCCAAAGACTGTAGAAATCCACCGTACGATATCTCTCAAACTTGTATTTTTCTTATGAAATGTATCATAAACTCTTTAGCCAGATACTATCATACTAAAGAATGTTTGATTTGAGTCACGACTACTAAACTCACTCATGAGTGCACGAGGCCGTCATCCCAACTCTATAGATGTGCCAGCAATCAGGAAGTCTCCATTCACATGAGGTATAGCAAACCCCGAAGGCACAATCTTTCTACAAATCCAATCTCAATGTTGCTCAAAACTTGTACACTTACGGAAGACGGCATAAGCTCTTTATCACTAGGCTATCACGCTCGGCCATCTCGTGGGTCCAATATCGATTACTTTATGCAAAGACTGTCTACATACCTATGCGAGAGAGCAGGAGAGGGGGATGGGCATTCAGCTGAACCAACCCCCCCATGTTTCTTGACTCAGCTAGAGGTTTTTAGGATCTTTGGTGGTTGATCTATCGACTGCGAAGGACAAGATATAAAGAGAGCTAAAGGTCTAAGAGTTAGAGTGCGCTAGTTGTGCCAACCAAGAGACCGCATCGTCGGACACATACTCATCTTTGCACTTACTTCTTCCTCCAGAAGGTCAAGGGTAACTCCAGTGCCATCCCTAAATGGCTTATGTGTCCACCGCTAGTTTCCTCATTGTTAACATTTATAGCACCAATTATATTGGTCCAAAACGACCCAAATTGAAACCTTAAATACTTTGTAAGGATCGATATCTTATCGTTACAACTACCGTGCTATAAGGATAACATGTCACAAGTACGTAAAGTTTTGTATATTTTACAAAATCAAGTGCTGAAATTGTAATACCACACTTTCTTTTTGACTAGGTCAAAATGACCTTGTGGGCCCTACAAGAAAATAAAGAAAAAAGAAATGAAAGTGAAAAGTAAAAAGGTGAAAAGGTGAAAAGGGGAGGGACGCACGGGCAGAAGCTTCGCAAGAAAGAAAAGGAAAGAGAGGGAGAGAAAGAAGAAGAAGGGAGAGAAGAAAGAAGAAAAGGAAAGAGGGTTTCGTGCACGTGCACGTGCCGTGGAGAGCTCGTCAAAACCAAACCCACCACGTGTCCTAATCTCCGATAAGTGCTCGCACCCCCCGTCCACTTAATCGGGATAGTTTTCGAAATTAGGGCTTAAATTCGGAATTGTGGTGAAATTAGAGTGGCAAATTCTGATTTTAAGATTGTTGGCTGAGAAATCATGGGGTTAACGTACTTTAGGGTGTTGGGAAGCCATAGCATTTGACGGAACTCTATTTGGACTTGTGGTTTGCCCGGAATGAAATTTTAAACTTTGGCGCGCACTGGTTACTGTGCGCGAACAGCGAATTCGTGTGACTTTTTCATCAGCTTTCAATCAGATTTTGGGGTAGCTCTCTTCAGCTATCTTGTAGGGCATCGAAAGAGCTTTCCATTGACTATAAGATCATTAGAAACGGAGTTTTCTAGAGAAAGTTATGGGGAAATCAAGCTTCGCATTACGGATAATTTTGAGTACCCATTTTGTTACAGAGTTAGGTTGGCGCGTAGGACTCATTTGCTAGAGTTTGAGCTATTCATAGTTGGCGTAGTAGTTTAGTTTGATCTTGATATCATTTCCTACTTATGTGATAGGATCTCAAGCTCAAAAGTGTGGTTCAAAAGTTGTTGTTTAGTTGTAAGTAATCCAAGGTGAGTGGTTCTATATCTTCTTTGAGTTTTCAAATTCATATTTTGAACACAATATGAGGTATGTACGGGTTAAGTTACAAAGTGGCATGGTTATTGCATAAAAGCCGGATCAGGCATCTACTATCATTTGATTATTTACTATGGTATTGAAAATGGCTTATGTAAGTTATTATGAAACGTTTCTTATGCAATCATTGTGAACTATTTTATGGAAGAGATTGTGAGATACACGACAAATACTTTATGAAATGTATTTTGTGTAGCAAAGGAACTTAAACGTTGTGGGCTAGTTTTTGGTGAAAGATGTTTGGCGTTATGAGTTTATTTTGTGGGGACGATTCTGAATTAATGTTGTGGATTGTGAAAGATGTTATTGTGCATTTTGTTGATGCTCAACATAACTGTGATGAGAGTATGCATACTAGTGTAGGATGTCCTTCTGGGCCGAGCCACCGGCTTTGAAGGTGGAGACCTTGCCAATGGGGGAATCTTAGTCGCCTTGTCACCAAGCGTTGTGTTGTGACCATGATAGTTTGTTGAGTAATAGATTGATCAATGGAATGAACCATTGATATGGTTTTGGTTGAGATTAATCAATGGACTTGACCATTGATGATTGTTGATGTTTTCTAAATTGTTTAAAGGCTTGTTTATATGAAAAAATATATATTTAGTTATACATGTATATTGTATGTTGAACTCAAACTACGAGTCATGGTTTTGTCTATATGTATACATAGTGGTTGCTCGATCTGCTTAGAAGATATGTTCTACTCACTGAGCTGTGGTTTGCTCATACCATTCATCTTTACATCTTTTCAAGTTCCTCGGCTGGTGGCCGGTAGTAGGAGAGAACGCTGCTAAAGGGGATTTTTGAGAGTAGAAATTTTTGAAATATATTTTAGTTAGTTGTTGATATGGGATTGGACAGAGAAGTTGTATATGTTTTTTTTTTTGTGGTGAACTAGCGAAACTCTGATGTGAAAACCAACCCCTTGTTTATCTCATGTATATTTACGAAGACAAGAGATTGTGAGTTGTTGTCTTTAGGCTGCGTTCTTCGTATGAAGAACGGCCGTGTCATTTCCCCATCCTTTAAGTTTTGGGGTGTGACAGAAATAATGCTTTTTGCTCAATCAAGCACCCCAACTTTTAGAATCTGTTTCAATGTGAGGCCTCCATCAATTAATGCGATGTGATGCGTTCTTACCGACAACACTTTCTTGCTCAGCAAATATTAAGCACGATAGCCTATACGACACGTTCACTCGGCAAAATTTGTGTCCTGTATTCATTTTGGTGTTGGGTGACGAGCAGGGAGAGACACTATCTATTGACGTTGACCATCCTAACCATTCAATAAATCTCTGCAACATGGCATCACCTCGAGAGATCACTTCGGATTCCAATGGCGGCAGCTAGAGGCTATCTAATGGCGTTACTTTCCATGTGGGCATTTCTCGTTCGCGATTTCAACGGCCGTATCATGTTGAGCCAATTTTGAAAAGTCAAGGTACTTAGTTGAAACGAAAAAATGAAAACCATGGATACACGATTGTAAATTGGGTAATGATTTAGATACTTGGGGTGTTATGGTTCTTATACTTCATTGGATTAAAGTCTGAAGGTCACTACGAATCACACGAAATGGACCCACCTACTTGTCACATCGTCCAATCATCCGATAACTTGTCGGAGTGAGACCACCAACATATCTTCCTGTGTTGTATCATGGACGTATATCCTAAGCTTTTCTTCCCAGTCTCTCTCATCCCAACCAACATTAGACCTATGTTGTCATCTGTGGGGTATGCTTATGCAGAATATCCAGGGCATGAACAAAAGTCCATGAACGTACTAATGTTTACATCTGTTTATGCACATCTACATTTAAAGCCAATCCACCTACAAGTTTTAGCTATTAACCATTCCGCAAGTTTCGCATTGACAGCCAGCCACGCCATACAATATATGTGCACACACACGCTTTTGACCAGCAGGTGTTTACGAAGTCCTTCGAATTTCAACAGATAAAGAAATTGGCAGAGGGCCTTACTGGCTAATATAGAGAACCTCAGGGGCGTGTATGCAAACACAAACTTGAAGAGGTAAGCAACGCAATAAATTGGCAGTTGCTCTCTCTCTCTCTCTCTCTCTCGCGTACAATCAAGGATATGAAGAAGCAGGGTAGACCAATCCTATTGATTCGCGCTGTAAAAGTAGCTGAGAATTTATAGTGCTTGCCCTCCTTTCTTCTCTTCCTCTGTGTCCTTTGGATTATTGAGAATTGATTGCTTTAGCTCAACCAACCCCATCTATCTCCATCCACTCTCTCTCTCTCTCTCTCTCTCTCTCTCTCTCCAAATCAAGAAAGAAAGCTCTCCATCACAAGCAAGATCGACCCATTTCATATAAAGAGGCGCATTATTAATTTCCTCGAGCCACGGTTCAGAGACAGTCTTGAGAAATTGAAGAGCGAGCGAGCGAGTCGCGTCTGAGTCGAGGCGTCCACCGGTGAGTGAAGAAGATCAAGAAGCCAAGAGACACGGAGGGTTCGAGAATGCAGGAGGCCACTGTGTACACAGTGAAGGTGGAAGAAGGAAAGGAAGGCGTCAACGGACGGCCGTCGGTGGGGCCTGTTTACCGAAGCATCTACGCCGGCGATGGCCTCGTCGAGTTGGAGCCTGGCATGGAGTCTCCATGGCAGTTCTTCAGGTCTCTCTCTCTCTCTCTCTCTCTAGTTCAAACGGAATACCAGCATTTCTTGGCATTGCACTTTTAGGAAATTTCATAGATTATGTTATGTACACCAAGATATCACACGGTCACGTAGGGCATTAGCCCGCTATCTCGTACTAGCTCATCGTCACATCGGCCACGACTAGATTCGACAAAAAAAAAAAATGTGGGTACATTCGGGGTAGATCGCCGGCTTAGCTTGAGTTGTCCCAACCCATCATGGCAAAGAGGGATCGAAACTGATGCTACTTGCCACCTACCATACCATTTGTCTCTAGATTTGAGACCCAACGACATAAATTACAAATTGAGGAATGAAATGGTGTTTTGATAAAATTTATTTGTCAATTGATGATAAAAAAAAAGGAAAAAAAAGATCAATCCAATTTTATTTTATCTAGTTTATATAATGTTTCCTTTTAAAGTTATCTGGATTTTCTCGATTAGCCTCCATACACTTACCAAACTATAATCATACTCATGCTAATCTTTTATTTTCCCATGATCTCATATATACTAAATCTTTTTTCATACAATGGGTCACAACAAGAAAATGTGGACGAAAATGAAAAATTTAGAGAAGGTTCAAGAGAGAGAGACTCGATCGAAGAGGAAAAAAAATTTAAATACAATATAATCGAATGGCCCATGCAGGTCTCGAACCTGCGACCTTCGCGTTATTAGCACGACGCTCTAACCAACTGAGCTAATAGGCCAATGTTGCGACTGCGTGCGTTGCAAATGAAACTTATTTCTATTATGTTGTTGGCAGTGATACCGCGAAGCAAAAGCCCGACTGCAGAATGCTGGGTCGTCGTCATATCGTGGATTCGAAGGTGCATCCATCTCTCTGTGGGTGGTGTTTACTGTTTATCATCTTTAATGTCATTGAGGCAACTGTGATTTTCTAGCTTGGTCCAAGAAAAACTCCCATGAATTCCAAATTTGTCGTCACCCCATACTTGATGATGTTTGATTCAAAATGGAAGATTGATAATAAAAGAATGGGAAAATGGTGACATGTCACGTGGTAGCTCCCCGCTTCGAGATGGTATGAGGTCTGACTGGATGTGCAGGTCGGTCCTTATGTGTGGCATACGTACCGAGAGGTCTACGAATCAGCGGTTCGCATCGGTTCGGCGATCAGGAGTTGCGGCGTCAATCCTGTAAGTATATATATGTTGGTGAACTAGCCGAGCAGATGAGACCGGGGGATTCATGATCGGTTTCTGCTTGATGGAGGAGATGTGATGAGTTTTATTGATACAGGGCGACCGCTGCGGCATATACGGATCAAATTGCCCGGAATGGATCATTGCTATGGAGGTATGAATGCGACTTGCTCGCTCGCTTGCTTCCACACTTTGCTTAATTATATTAGATTCTGTGTTTTGCCGCGGCAATACAGCAGGAAGACGTTCTACAATGAAGTAGTTTAGTGTTCAGACAGAATGGCTATTCCTGTTTTTATTAGTACTTGGTTTATATATCATGTTTATGGAGCAAATTCACAGCACAAGCCAAAAGTTATTACCTGCTGAGCAAGTACTTCGAGCTGTTAGGGTTGCGCTAATCGGTTTTGTTCGGTTTGGTTTGGCAGGCCTGTAGCGCCCATGCGGTGACATACGTACCGCTCTACGACACTCTCGGTATGATATGAGTTTCTCTTAATTCTAGACTAGATTTCCTTCAAGGTCAATATGCCTATTTCTCCAATGCTCATTCTGCTAGAGCATTAGTTCTTTTCTACAGATCATAGATGAGCTTTATCAGCTGAGCCTTGCACATAACAGGTCCCAACGCGGTCGAATTCATCATAAACCATGCGGAAGTCTCAATTGCTTTTGTTCAGGAAAAGAAGATTCCATCCGTGAGTTTCCCTTTTGGTACCAATTAGTTAATTAGTTCTGCTTCTCGGTTAGCTTCATTTACCCGGTATATCGCTATCTATGCAGATTCTCTCGTGCCTTTCCAAATGTCCGAGTTTAAAAAGTAGGTATCTTGCTCTAAGCGTGTGCTTTAATTTCAGAGCTAATGGAAGATTTAGGGGTTAGAAACTAAGTTTATATCATCCTTGTTCAGCTATTGTCAGCTTCGGAGACGTTGCAAGTGCACAGAAGGCACAAGCAGAGGAACTAGGAGTCTCTTGCTTTTCCTGGAAGGAGTTCTCGCAGCTGGTAAGAGGGCGACGCGTTTCCTCAGTAGATATGTCCTTACTTCGGAGTGTAAGAACAAATTATAGGTGTGTCGATTAAAAAGCTTAGACTATCCATCATGCTTGACCCCATCCACAGGAAAATGCGAACTGTGAATTGCCTGCGAAGAAGAGGACCAATGTCTGCACGATAATGTACACAAGTGGAACAACTGGAGATCCGAAAGGCGTCATCATCACCAATGAGACTCTCATGGCAGAAGTACTCTCCATTGACAAGCTACTCTTCCTTACAGACCGAGTGGTAAATATTCAAGCGTGTTCTCTGTGAATTAAATAACATGTTCTGTTGTTCGTGGATGAGCATTTGATGCTCATTTGAATGTAAATATAAGCAACGGTTGCAAATGAATGCAAGGCTGGCGCTCTACTTCTTCCTGCTTTGTGTTTGCTTGTGTTCATATGTTTATGCAAAAGCTAGAGAAGTTTCATGACACGGAAGTAACGTTAATGTGACATGAAGTTCCTCTATTACAGTTCTCGGAAGAAGATACATTTTTCTCGTTCCTTCCTCTGGCACACATTTACGACCTGACGATGGAAACTTACTGCATCTACAGAGCTGCTTGTATAGGATTTTGGCGAGGGGTAAGCTCACTCGGCCATCCTTAATTGATACATCATTCTGTTTCTACGAGTTCTCTACTCACCTCTCCAGATTTCGTTTCTTAGGATGTCAGATTTTTGTTAGAGGACCTACAAGAGCTTAAACCGACCATCTTTTGTGGGGTTCCCAGAGTCTATGACCGTATCCATACCGGTATTTCACTCGCTAACCCGAGTCGCTAATTTGATATGATTGAGAATTCTGTCACTAGCAAAAAGGATAGCAATTATGATCAGCCAATGGTTACTGTCGATGCTTCAATTCTTGTTTGTTCGTTTTTGAAGGCATACTTGCCAAAGTTTCATCGAGTGGGGCGATACGGAAGAAATTGTTCCAGTTGGCATACGACTAGTACGTCTTCTGATTCCATATCATCCTTCTGAGTTCTATCCCTTTGCAACATGCATCCATATCTCTAATGATCACTTCTCGACAGCAAGTTAGCGAATCTACAAAAGGGATTCCCGCAGGACAAAGCTGCGCCTCTCATGGATCGACTGGTCTTTGAAAAGGTTAGCTTATTTATCCTGCATCAATCTCTTTCTCTGCGAAAATTGAGTGTTTACTCCCATCGGTTTGCATTTGTCTCAGACAAAGCTAGCATTGGGAGGGAGAGTTCGTGTCCTGTCGTCTGGCGCTGCACCGCTGCCAAAGCATGTCGAAGAATTTATACGGGTCACCAGCTGCTCCACATTGGCGCAAGGTTATGGTATGGCTGGTTATATTTGTTTCATCACTCTTTTGTCGAGATTTTAGTGATCCTTTGGTCGAAACTTTGGTAATTTGGTTTTATTATTTCACTGGCATATTTCTCTCTCAGGTCTTACGGAAAGTTGTGGCGGGTGCTTGACATCAGTAGGCGATGTGTTCTCGATGGTGGGAACGGTTGGCGTCCCCATGCCGTCGATCGAAGCGAGGCTGGAGTCCGTGCCTGATATGGGGTATGATGCGCTTTCGAGCACACCTCGTGGAGAGATTTGTCTGAGAGGAACAACAATGTTCTCCGGCTACCACAAGCGGCAAGACCTCACCAACGAGGTCATTGTTGACGGCTGGTTTCACACAGGTAAACGAATTGAATATCTCGGAAAAGCAGCTATAATTTGGAGGAGAGATGTCCTAAAATCAGTTCTTACGTAGCTGACCTATCCGATTTCGACCACCACTTAGCATTAAAGAAAGGGTTGTCTGTTCTCACAAATCACTAAGTTCTGCAGGCGACATTGGTGAATGGCAGCCGAACGGGGCAATGAAGATCATCGACCGGAAAAAGAACATATTCAAGCTCTCCCAAGGTGAATATGTTGCCGTGGAGAATGTTGAGAGCGTGTATCAGCGTTGCCCTCTTGTGACTTCGGTATGCCTCTTCGCAAGTTCATAGGAAGTAGTACAGACACAGGCCAAACATCTCCTGGTTTTACTGACTTTATGGTTCTCCCACGTTCTCCGCCACAGATTTGGGTATACGGGAACAGCTTCGAGTCCTTCCTCGTGGCCGTAGTGGTCCCCGACAGGAAGGCCCTCGAGGACTTGGCGGCAAACCATGGCGTCCAGGGGGATTTCCAATCGCTGTGCCAAAATCTCAAGGTGAAGAAGTACGTGTTGGACGAGCTAAACAGCACGGGCCAGCAGCATAAAGTATGCAGATAGATTCCTATCCCTTGCGAAACGCGAAAGCACGACATTCCATTTCGCCATCTGACTTGAAATTCTCCATGCAGCTTCGAGGTTTCGAGATGTTGAAAGCGGTCCACTTGGAGCCTAATCTCTTTGACATGGAGAGGGATCTGATCACTCCGACCTTCAAACTGAAGCGCCCGCAGTTGCTGAAATACTACAAGGTACTCATTCGAGCCTCTTAGTTTGCTTCCTAAGATAGCTGAGCCGCCGATAACTCAATTTCATGATCACCTCCAATTTGGTAACAAGTGAATCTGTACACAACAAATAAGCAAATTCTTGCAGTTCCTCGAGACTTTCTCGACCTCATCACATCTGCATCTTATAGTCTGCACAATCACAACCACACAGGCTTTTTCCTGCCTCAAGTTCACTGGAGAAGTAATTTGGGAAAGTAACGCATTAACAAGAGCATTGAGTTACTTATATAACGACATTAAGCAGTACCAATTTTTCAAAATTCTTTCTTCATACAAAGCACCGGGTTCTTGGTGAAACTAATAATCTTGGGCGGTACTATCCTTGTTCTTTTTGAGGTCTTGCATAATGCACCCCTTATCTCTCAAAAACTGCGAATGACTGCACTAAACCTGAGTGCTCTTCTGCTAATTGTTTCCTGTAGGACTGTATTGACCAGCTGTACTCTGAAGCAAAAGCAAATAAAGTGTAAGAGCAGCTATTGGAGTGCATATCTCCATGAGTCCACACGCACAGCATCACTGGACATCTGCTCAAAACTACAATTAGATTGTCCCTTTCCTGAAGAATCGATTGAGGTTGGGATCAATTTATCACGCAAGCCCATTCATCGATCCTCGCCTTCACAACTTCATCTATACTTACATGTATTACAATTCAGCCGCTCAATAGATGCTTCAAGATACTCTGATGCTTGGGAGGAGCAGACAATCTATTTTTCATTTGTTAGTCCTTATGACATCGAGTCCTCCTAGTTTACATATAATTCTCGAAATAAGTACAATAACTTGGCTGCATTGGTGATTCGTGAATTCGTTTTCCCTTCTATTATATAATTGCCAAGAAATCAGGAGATCTCTGTATATAATTGCCAAGTGACCATTTGCTTTATGTTCTGTGTTGGTGAAAGGTAGAGACTCGTAGATTCAAAGAGCACATGACTCCTGGCCTCTGCAATGCGCAGATCCATCATGAACCTGAAGAACAGATTGATGCGAAGTGCTACAATCTGGGTCACATTCCTTTTCTTTCCTCTTATATATATCGACCTGGAGAACAAGAATCGATCTAGCAGCAGAAACGGTACGGTACAAATCAAAACAATCACATGTTGAACAATTTGATTATCCACGCCAACCAAAGAGAGTGATCAAGCATTGAACATTGGTGTAGCTTTACCTCACAACTCAGTTATGACTCGTAGCTCTTTCACCTGTTGGTCTGTGAGGAGAATTTGAAGGTCGAACAGTAAGGAAGGAGGAATTAGAAAAGCAGAGGGTGAAGTGAAGGAGGAAACTCAAACAAGAATAGTCAAGGTTAATATAGCAAAGACGTGGACTAATAAAAACTCGCTAAGTAAATTTTGTACATAAAGGACACCTTCAAGAAATTTTTTTTCTGAATTATCTCTGGTAATTCATTTCCCCATCTACTCTTTCTACCATCCTAAAATCATTGATCTCATTTTTTAGTTAAAACACAATAGCTAACATTGACTTCACAAAGCAGCACATGAACTCCAAACTACTACAAACGTCTATACAAGCTACCCAAAGAAAATGATGTCAGAATCAACCCTCCAGTCTGCGAATATTGTTTCTCTACAATACCCTCAAGATCAGGATCTTTCAAGGAGAAAAGGGTCAATCCTCACGTTAGTGCACAAGTGTCACTGTTTGCAGCCCAAGTCTGCACAGCAGAAGCAAAACCAAGATCGGAAAAATAATTCGCATTAACTCAATTGGTTTGAGTCTTAAATAAGGGTGTTCCCATTATTGGAGTAACAAGAAAAAATGATAAGTCTGCATGAATCAATATCTTCACAAACAATGAAAGAAGCAATATCGATTCACACTGCAGAAGCATTGCTGACCTGCTGAAACAGTCTATACAATATAAAGCACCAACGCCCACACAGGGTAAACCAGCAGGAGGAGTATTCCAATGGTGTTCGAAATGCCGTGCGGCTGTGTAAATGAGTTTCTAAAGCCACCAGATGCTCGGATGTGCTCTTGTAGAAGATAACACACAATAAGAAGACATATCAACACTCCAACCCAGCTGCTTCTGAGAGTGCTAAAAAGAAGCTTGGAGCCACCACTAACAATAGAATCAGAGAAGCCGGCATTTCCAGCCAATCTGCAGCCAAAAAATATGACAGTGCACAGGGATTATGAAAGTGAATAGCATATGAGTTGGATAATCAGAGATGCTGATGTAACAGAAAAATAATGATAAGCACTGCTACGAAGCATGCCACACACTGTATTTTCCACAGATTACTCTCATCAACCTAAAAGTTAATTCTTACAAGACAGACCATTTTTGGCTATGTAGTTTCAGTATCTCCATGGATAACACAATATGAAAAGTAACTCCACGGATAACACAATATGAAAAGTTGTATTAAGGAAACGTAAGAATCTAGTGACTGCATTGAGTGTGAAAAGAAAATACACATTGCCTTGTTTCATCCGACACAGGATGCAGAGTGCAATAAAATATGTTTAGACAAGCAAATTGCTGGCGGAATTAGCAAAGGCACAGGAAAAAGTTCGACTAATATGCCCAAAATGAAAAGTGTTAACTTACAAGCAAAAGAAAACAATACCTGGGAAATGCCGAGGAAAGAACAGTCGCAGTATGATAGCAATGAAGGCAATCCACTTTCCTACTTCTCCACTGCACGAGACAGAAATTGACAAGTTACTTCGAAAAGGAAAAATTTTCAGACAGAAGTCAATGGTTTTGTAAAGTTCTATAATCACCTGAATACGTCGAACAACACTGTAGGAAGACTGAAGAATATGTATGGGATCAACAATCCCGTCAGGATGTTTGTTCTCCAATTTGTTCGATCCAGGACCAACAAATAACTGCACGAATAAAAGCAACAATACCCCTTCCATTTCCTTCCAAAATTGTCATACCAGTTTCAAGTACAAAAATTGTGCTCACTGTATCCTCTCTCATTTCCTACTTCAACTTTTGGCTCATGATCCGGAATCAAATAAAGAAAACTGGACGTGCTACTTCTGCCAGGTCGATAGGCTGAAGCTATGATGCCAGGGGTACACAAAATTCTATCCCATAAAACTTCACAAGGAAGTTCCACTATATTCATATGCGCAAAAGTTCATGTGGGATTTTATACCTCTATCAATCCACAAATGGTCTTGCAAAGATTAAGTGAAAAATGCAGCAAGCTCAGTGTTGAGGACAGCTGAAACCAATCACCAGAAAAAAAAAAAAAAAAAAATCCAATCTCCATTTTGTGCAAAGCAGGTCGAAAAGCTCAGAAAAGGAACCAATCCTTCGGATAACATCTGATGCACTGTCACTTCAGAAATCATTTGAGACTGAATGACTAAACTCACAATAACAATTAACCGAAAGAGGACAAGAAGAAAGCACAATTTAGAATCCGAAGGCCCGCATGCTGAGCTCAATACGAAAAGAACAACTAAAAAAAGGCCATCATCTACCAAAAAGCAATAAGCACAAATCACGGGGATCGAGCAAGAACATGACAAATTAGAACACAGCTTCACAACACAGTCAAACATTTTTCGATCATTGAGGGAAAACAGAGTCGAATTCGAGCTCTCACATTGCAGCAAATGAAGCCACCCATTCAAGAAACGTAGTCCCGAACGCCAGGCTCCCCAACTTGACCGCGTGGCTCACCAGCTTCTTCGCGGCGGCGCCGAGCTCCTTCATGTTGGAGCCGATCTGGTCGCTCGCTTCTCGATCCGTCCTCATTCTCCAAGTACCCATGCCTGCCCATGTCCTCCCAAGTTCGCACCTTTCCCCGCGATCGTCGAGATCTCGCGCCGACCCACGATCGCAAGATGGAAGAACAGGCCGTAGAAGCGAAGGAGAGACCCTTTACGCAGCGTCGGTGTCCAATTTGCAGTCCTGGAATTGCAGAGCGGGGGTCGGACCAGAGACAGCAAAGCGGTGAGGATGCAACAGGGAAAACGATTGAATGTGGGGCGCCACGTGGGCCCCTCTCATTGGATATGGAGGGCATTGCACGTTGGCGGTGGTGATGATGGTCGCGATTTTTTTGGATCTTTGTCCTTTTTACTCGATAGCTTCTGTGGATAACTCTGTCCATATTTATTATGGAAAAATTGACATAAATAATAATTAATAGATTTTAAGTAAATATATAATGTAATTTCGGGATGCTAATCGAATATATAATGTGGGATTTTATTAAATAACTTAAGAATTTGGAGGACATTACACGTTTGACTAAAGTTTGGAAATCATTTACGTCATTTTTTCCAGTTGAATATCGAGAATAATGAACATCTTTAAACATATCATAAAAATGTAATTGAGTTTTCAAAATTACAAAAAAAAATATAATCAAATCTTAAAATTTGCCAAATTAATGGAACGAAAATGCTAAAGTGACTTTTTAAAATATTTTATTTATCTTATATAGCAATGACATGTCTAAAATATAAAACGTAGAATTAAAGCGATGTTGTTTTTTGTCAAAGTCTAATTCCTTTGATATAAATTTTGTTTAAATTGTAAAAGGGATAGTTAGACACTACTCCACAATAAGATTGTTTTGGTCACATTACCACTACGTTGGAGAGCGAATTTGAAAGAAAAATCACGTTACTATTTTCTGTCAATCAAGTTGAATATATTCAATATAATAACTTAATTGCAATAATTCGACAAGTTTGAGGAATTTATTATACTTTTCCATTTTTTTAGGATTAAGTTGCGCTTTGGTAACAAATTTTAGAACTTCCAATGAACTTATCCCTAAATAATGACATTCTATTTAACTTCTTATGGTACGCCTATAAATGAGATGTCTTCTTTACTTTTAACTTTTTACACTTTTCGATTGAATGTGGTCCGGAAAAGAAAAAGACCATGCTTGGAGGATGAAGAAATTGCCTATGACAGTTTTATCATGTGCCAGTCCTGCGGCAAGTTAATACAAAAGAGAGGGGTTTCAAAATTTAAGAAGCACAATGAAGGATAAGCATATCACGTTGACAAAGTGATTAAGCATGTATAAACCTCATGTAAATACTTTTCTAATAGCAGAGGAGATCTATTAAGATGATTAATGCGCAATACCTTTTTTGAAAGGTTGATGTATTTCCGACACCCCAATAGTTGTTTCATTTGTGACAATTTTTCACTCTACATCTTGATTAGATTTGGGAAATATATGTTAATACAGCCCGGGAAAAAATATTTAGCAACATTTTAGTTTTTAAAGTTTTTAAAACAATATAAGGCAACTATATCTAAAATTGAAGTTGTGACAAAAAAACAAGTTTTGCTTTTGGTTTTCCTTCTGCAAATTAAAACAATAATAAAGAGTTTCGAATAAGTACAGCAAAGTGTATTTGATGACTGTGTGATGGAATATTTTACTCACATAAATCTGCAATACGAAATCAAAGCAAATAGAAGTGTACTGAATTCGCATTAATCTGTTTGCTTTAATTCAAAGATGGCTATAGTCTCCAGTTTTCAAAATGAAATAAATGAACTCTCTGACTTTTTTTAGAGGATAAGTATATTTAGTGTTTTAAAACTTATCACGAAAATGTAATTAAGTTTTAAAACTTTAAAAAAGAATAATCCAGTCCTAATGCTTGTCACAAAATGCAAATGATATAGAAAACTTGCAAAAAATGAAATCAGATCTTAAAACTTATTAAGTTGAAATGACAAGTCCTTCTATTAACTTCATCTAACTTAATAAAAAAATGCTATTAAATTTTTAGGATTTTATTGTATCAACTTGACAAATTTTAGGACCTTAGTGTATATATAGTTTTTGAAATTAATTGCACTTTATGACAAGTTTTAGGATTTAATTATATTTTTTGAAAGTTCTAAACTTAATTGTACTTTCATAACAAATGTTAAAATTTCCAGTATACTTATCCATTTCTTTAAAGGGAAAATTTTAAACAAGGATTTGAAGTTGAGCCGTTTTCTTAAATAAGGACCCACAATAATATTAAAATCTGAAATTCCCCATTTAAGTCTCAAATAAGGGTCCCAACTTGCCATCCAGCCAAATTTTCGTTGGTCAACTTATTCCGGCGATTAAAGTATTGTCCAAAAATCTTAATTGGGTATTGTTCCCTCTGTAGAATTTTCTTCCAACCAAATCAGAGAGAATCCTCTCCACTTTTTAATTTTATCTATAGAATTTTCTCACAACAAAATAAAAGAAAATCGCAAATTAATCTTATCCAAAAGAATCCGTTTTGACTCAATAGAAAGTTAGGTTTTTCTAACTTGAACCTTCCTTCAAAAAATTAACCCCTTTGTGTCTGGAACTACTAATTGAACCTCTCTTAGCCTCTTCAAAAAAATGAGGTGAAAATAGGCTCTAATGAAAAACTTTCAAGGAAAGAAAAGCATGTATTTGACACTGGGCTTTATAATATAATTGTAATAAAAGTAAGGGTTAATACCACGAAAAACTCCAAACTTTGCTAACTATGACACATTTATCCAGAACTTTTTTTGTGACATAAAAAATCCCAAACTTTTCTCATTATCATACATTTACCCCAAACTTGTTTTTTCTTTTTGTTAAAAAAAATACTACCGACGAGCTCCGGTAGCTAGTAGAGCTCCCCGAAAGACTGCGAAGCCCTCACTAGCTGCGAGTGAGGGCGGAGGGGGCTGGGGAGGCCACCGTGGCCCTCCCCATCGATCGGCGAGGGCGGCCTCGCCCAGATCTGGGCGAGGCAAAAGGGTCGCCTCGCCTTTGCCTCACCCAAATCTGGGTGGGGCAGCCCTCGCCCAACTCTGCCTCACCCAGATTTGGGGGAGGCCATCCTCGCCCAGTCACAAGCGAGGGTCGCCTAGCCCCCACTGCCCTCGCTTGCAGCCGGTGAGGGCCGGACATGGCTTGCCCCCCCCAGACTCGGCCCAAAATCATGCCACAATCAATGGTTTTCCCATGCATGTCACCTATGCAATGAAATGTGCGAGTCTTCATATTCATCTTCGTTACAGCTCACTTGCACATTTCGTCGAACAAGTGGTGTGCATGGGAAAACCGTTGACTGGGGCCTGATATTGGACGGAGTCTGGGCGGGGCAAGCCACATCCGGCCCTCACCAGCCGCGGACAAGGGCCATGGGGGCTAGACGGGCCTCGCTTGTGGCTAGGTGGCCCTCGCTTGCGGTTGGGCGAGGGTGACCTCCCCTAGATTCGGGTGAGGCAGAGCTAGGCGAGGGCTGTCCCACCCAGATCTGGGCGAGGCAACCCTAGCTTGGCCCTCGCCGACTGTAGGGGAGGGTCGCCGTTGTTGCCCCCGTTGCCCTCGCCCACGGCTGGCAAGGGCTTCACCGACCTCCATCAGTATTTTAAAAGAAAAAGAAAAAAAAGTTTGGGGTAAATATGTTACATTGGATAAAGTTTGGGGTAAATATGTCACAATATGCAAAATTTTTGATTTTTCGTGTCAAAAAAAGTTTAGGTTAAATGTATTACATTGGCAAAGTTTGTGGTTTTTCATGTCACAAATTTTTTTTTTGGGTAAATGTGTCACAATGGGCAAAGTTTAGGGTTTTTCATGATGTTAACCCTAAAAGTAAAATTGATTTTGGTATTTGCTCCGAGCCAATTCAGTTTATAAATTGAATTGAGAAATTCGTTTGCTATACAAAGCAAACCAAAACCATTTTTTTTTTCACGAAATCTCCTTTTCAATAATTTTTTGTGGTCCAAAGAATCTTGATTTAAAAATTTTGAACGTCCTCTGTTTTGCTTCATCCTGTCCTCCCACTCGATTGCGTCCCGAGCCATGAAAATGAATGAAAATTATGTTCGTGTCTGTGAGAGAGAGATGAATGAAGGAGGAGGTCAGAGACCGAGGGTTTTGGGCTGTAAAATATACCCCAAAGAAAAAGTGAAGCTTCTGTTTGATTTGGTTGGGAGAACAAGCACGGAGAGCAATGTGGGGAATGAAGAAAATAGAATTCAATTTGGGATAAAATTGACGAAGAACCCATGAATTTAATTTGGGAACTTCCATTCTTAGGATTTATCCTTCTTTTTAAAACCCAATTACGATATTTGGATGAATTTGCCCATGCTCTAATAGTCGGAATTTGTCGGTCGGCGAAAATATGACTGGCCGGCAAGTTGGGGTTCTTGTTTGAAACTAATGGCAACTTCAGACCCTCAAATAAGACAAAATTCACTTTGGACCTATATTTGAGAAAAACTCTTCACTTTAAATTCTCATTTGAAAATTTTCCTTTCTTTGAATGTTGTAAAGTTAATTCAATGGCCTTCATGGCGCAATCTCGCATTGAAGATTATCAAAGTCTTGATGATGTGAATTCTGGTTATGATCTTGGTGATCCAACGTTGAATTCTTGGGTGACCTAAACTTGAAAAGCTTTCATGACATGTAGTTCAAGTCTGGATGATCTAAATTTTGACGAGGCTTTTCCTTCCTGAAAAATCTTCTATCTATCCTGAAATAAATGGAAGGTCCTTCTATTTATAATGAGGGGAAGAGATTTCATTCACACACTTGAACTTGGTTGTCTTAATTCAAGAATTTTCATAACATGGATTCAAATAAATATTCAGTCTTGGCCCCGATTAGTTGATTCTCAATTCTCCTATTCTAGATATAAGAACCTGATCCTCGATTGACACACATCCAAACCATTTCAAATTTGATCTGGATGATTGTAAATTTAACTTTTTTCTAGCTGACTTGTCTTATTTTATGCATTTAATTAGCCAATTAACAATTTATAACTCATTGTCCTATATTAATAGGACGATTATGTCAAGCTCGCATTAATGGAGTTTCCTAAATTTCCTCTCAAACTGCCAATGTGAATGTTATAGCAGTACTATATAATTTGCTCTTCAGGTGAACTTGATGCCTTGCTAATAAGGATCATTCCTTAATGTCCTTTGCAAGAGACATGGCTTGAATGTTTGGTTCTGATTCTGACCATCCCAAATAGGAAAAGAAAGTTGGGCACTTGGAACGACTCATCGAAAGTTGACTGCTTACTTTCACGAAAAGTCAACGACTCAACGGGCACGTACTTTGATCTAGAGAGGAAATTATTGATTTTTTCGTCAAGTGAATTAGTTCGGAACATAATTAGCACTTAATTAAAGTTGGTTATTTTTTCAATAAATTGGGCCACCTATTAACCGTATTCCCTGCATTTGCATCGATCGGCTTGATGCTTAGGTACGGTTTTTATTCTCTATAGACTAATGGTGAATAATAAGGCAGTCTCCATCCTCTAATCAACTTACCCTTCTTTTTTCTAATTTCTCGAAATGTAAAAAGGACATCATTTTTTTCTCATATAAAAAAGTATCTCTCGTTATAGAACGGGCTCCTTTTCTTTGTCATTATGAACGTAAAAAATAATCTTGTTTTTGGTGAGAAAAAAAAGTTGCTTCATAGTCATTCATTCGTAATGAAAACCGAACTTCATTTAAAAAAATATATTTTAAGCTATACAAACAGACTTTCACAACGTGAAAGAAAAAAAATACAATTGTTTACAATAAAAACGTTTGAATTTGTTTATACATATAATCCAATCAGAATCTGTCTTGTCCAATCTTCATTCCCACGAGGGGAAACTGGCCCGCTAAAAAGTTAGGCCCATGTCAGTCCTGGGTCTTGGCCCAAAGGAAGTAAAAGGAAGCCCACGAGATCAGTGAGTTGCTAACCTAAGTCTGATAAGTCGCGGACATTACAATTTCAGTACATCAACATGTTGATAAAAGTGCACCTTCTCGTATTTGCACGTGCAAAATATTTCCCCTGAGTAGAAACCTGAAAGTTTAACATTTTTTTTTGGCATCGGGAAGCATTAAATTACCGGAAAATATGAGGAATTAAGCTATTATAACATTCTCGTTACCTGTCCTCTTACAAGAAGTTTGACAAGGCAAAATTTAGACAGAGATTATTTGCTTGCTCTATAATCTTTTGCGGGCGATCCTTTTCATTCATTTCCCTTAAAATTTAGAAACGAACCTCTCAATAAACAAGAAAATATCAAAAGTTACAATGAATCAAGATATTAAAGTATATCTCCTGTTATCTGCCATCTTGCAAGAAATTTGAGACGACAAAAATTCGAAAGAGAACATTCAAATTGCCCACATATCTTTCTCGGGCGATCCTTCTTCTTATCACGATCCCGTTAAACATGTTCAATCGTGGAAACAAAGCAACGAAACATTGTTAACGATGGAGAGCCAGACAATACCATTCTTCTTCTTCTTCTTCTTCTTTTAAAGCTCAAGTGGCTGTTTCTTTTCTTTTCTCTGACTTTGTCTCTTCCTTGTCATTTTTTTTGGGTCAAAACTTCCTTGTCATTTGAAAAATGCATGTTTATAATGGCGTTCATGAAATTCCTTCACAAGGAAAGTACCTTCGTGCGGATCTGCGTGCCATGAAGCCGGTATCCATAGATGACAGTCGTAGCAAACTAGGGTTTAGCTTTAAAATACTTTATGGAGGAATAAATTGAATTCTAAAATCTTATTATAACTTCTAGATCCAATCCACCTTATTATTCCATATACATATGTTTTTTGGTTTAGGTTAAAATTACTTAATGATGGGATAATTAGATTATAAAATCTTATTAGAAATTCGAGTCCAATCTCCACCCTCTAGTCGAGGAAATACTACATATGTCGAGTGCCGATAGAGATGCGAGATGCTCTGTCATTGATTCTTTTTTTTTTCCCAATTACTAGGATTGAACTGGTAGAATGAGAATGAGATCCAGATTTGTTCTTTTGACAACGTTTGGTGGCATGCCATGATGCAATGGAAAGGGAGGAACATTAAATCTTGGAATGAAAATCAATGTTCGGTAGCAAGCAATTATGAAAATTAAAGGGAACGAACATTAAATCTTGGATGAGAAGTGCCCAATTATCTTACTTTTTTTACATGTGGGAGGTGGCAAAGAATTTGAATGAATGAGTAAAGCTAATAAACATGACGTGTTGTAAAAATGTTGCTTCAAAGAATATAATTGAGAGAATAGAGAAAGATGGAGTAGAGAAAAATAAAATAACACTGAAGGTAGTAGAGAAACTCTCTTTCTGATTCTTATCACTCTTATCGTTATTATCGTTATAATAACCATAACCGAACTCCTATTTATAGGAATACGGAAATAAAATTGCTGTAATAAATTACGTAACATCCGACATTAATAATGTAACGTCCGATATTAATTACATAACGTTCGACATTAATAAAGTAACGGCCGATATTAATAATGTAACGGCTGACATTAATGAATATTCATTACGTACGTATCATATGTTTTATAACACTTTCCTTTGAATATTCATTGTATCAGGAATGTGCATAATACTGCCTCATTAAGAACCTTAAGTCAGAAAAATCCAATGGGATAAAAACCGGACGAAAGGGAAAAAGAGTACATAGCACTAATGTCATGATCTCCCCCTTTTATGGGTGTATTAATTGCCTCGTTAAAAACCTTAAGCCGAAAAAGCCCAGTGGGATAAAAACCAGACAAAAGGGAAAAAGAGTACAATGCATAGATCATCATATCCCCCCTTGAATCAAACCATATCGTTACTTCTGGAGCTAATCAATCTTGTATCTTATGAACTCATCGCATATAAATGCCATATACTAATTTCTCAAAAATTGACGTTGGCAAATATTTGGTAAAAAGATCCGCAATATTATTTATGGATCGAATTTGTTTAACATCAATTTGTCGATTTTCTTGAAGTTCATGGGTATAGAAAAATTTTGGTGATATATGCTTGGTATATCCTCCCTATCACTTGTGCAATACAAGTAGCATTATCTTCATAAATTATAGTGGGAGAATCTGTAACCGGTGTCAAACAACATAAGTTGTGAATATGCTTTATAATAGATCTTAACCAAACACACTCTCTTCTAGCTTCATATAAAGCTATAATTTCAACGTGGTTGGAAGATGTGGCTACGAGCGGTTGCTTCGTAGAACGCCAAGAAATGGCAGTGCCATTATAACAAAATAAATAATCGGTTTGAGAGCGAGTCTTGTGTGGATCAAATTTATACCCAACATCAGGATATCCAATTAAATCAGAGGTAGTTGAATTCTTTGAGTAATATAAACCCAAATATATGGTCTCTCGGAGATAACGGAAAATATGTTTAATTCCGTTCCAATGTCTCCGAGTTGGCTCAGAACTAAAACGAGCAAATAAATTTACCGCAAAAGTAATATCAGGTCTAGTACATTGTACCAAGTACATTAACGCCCCAATTGTATTAAGATATGGTACTTTGGGACAAAATATCTCTTCATCAAATTCTTTGAGATGAAATGGATCCTTTATGGGATCTAGAGACCGTACGACCATAGGGGTACTTAATGGGTAAGTATTGTCCATATTGAAGCGTTTAAGTAATCTTTTGATATACGCTAATTGATGGATGATTATTCCACTTGATTTATGCTCAAGCTTTAGATCAATACAGAGTTTGGTTATACCCAAATTTTTAACTTCAAACTGTTTTTGTAAATAGTTAGCAGTTTTGGTTAACTCTTCTAGAGTTCCAATTAAATTAATATCGTCGACATAAACTGCTGCTATAGCAAATCCGATTTCTGATTTCTTAATAAACACACATGGGCAGATAGGATCATTTATGTACATTTCCTTAGTTAGATACTTACTTAGGTGTTGATACCACATGCGACCAGATTGCTTTAACCCGTATAAAGATCTTTGCAATTTGACTGAGAACAAATCGTGGGGAGTGTATGCTTCAGGCATTTTGAATCTCTCGGGAATTTTCATATAAATATCAGAGTCCAATAAGCCATATAGATATGCCGTCACAACGTCCATAAGACGCATTTCCAACTTTTCAGAGACGGCCAAGCTAATTAGAAAACGAAATATAATCATATCCATCACAGGTGAATATGTTTCATCATAATCAATCCCAGGTCTCTAGGAGAATCCTTGAGCAACCAGTCGGACTTTATACCTGACAATCTTGTTTTTTTCATTTTGTTTTCGGACAAATACCCATTTATATCCAACGAGCTTTACATTGTCAGATATCCGAGTTATAGATCCAAAAACCTCTCGTTTAACTATGGAAGCTAATTCACCTTTGATTGCTTCCTCCCACTTAGGCCAATACTGCCTTTGACGGTATTCAATAATGGATTGTGGCTCATAATCATCATTCATAATTTGATAAGCAACTGAGAATGCAAAAATATCAACGATGATTTCTTTTTGATCCCAAATCTCATTATAATATGTAATGGAATTCTCAGTATTCCCAGGGTTGATCTTTTCATGGGTTTGTGCCTCTTCAGCGGCAATAAATTCTTCAGGAACATGCTCTTCTTGAGCTGATTCATGATTCTTTTCCTTTTGCTTATGAGGAATAGTATCTTCTGATCCTATCGGTCTACCACGCTTCAGGCGTGGGGGATTCAGATCCATTTTAGCATGTCCTTCAGGAACGGCTATTTGAGTTGGAGAATTGACAACTGGAATATGAGACTTTGTTACCTTAACAACATCATTAAATGCGTCTGGAAGTCTATTGGCCATAACTTGTAAATGGATTATACCTTATACCTCGTTTTCACACTCAGAAATTCTTGGGTCTAATTGAGATAAATTTTTCTCATCCCATGAGAAAAACTTGACTGGTGTCTGCTTGACAACCATTGAAGTTGCAGGTGTCCCAATTGATGGAAACTCAGTCTCATCAAATGACAATATGCAAATCTTGCAGTAAAAAGATCACCAGTAGTTGGTACTAAGAACCTAATGATGAATGGTGAATTAAACTCAACATAAATGCCCAAATGGCGTTGTGGACTCATTTTTGTTCTTTTCGGTAGTGCTACAGGCACATGAATTACACAACCAAATGTGCGTAAGTGTGAAATATCAGGTTCATAACCAATAATCATTTGAAAGAGAGATTGTAATATACTAACAGTGGGGCGCAATCTTATTAAGGCTGCTGCATGCAAAACTGCATGACCCCATGGTGTATCTTTGAGATTTGTTCTCAATAATAAAGTTCTAGCAATGATTTGAATATGTTTGATCAATGATTCTACCAATCCATTTTGAGTATGGACATATGTAACCGGGTGCTCAACATTGATTCCGAATGAAGCACAATACGTATCAAAACTTATTGATGTAAATTCACCATCATTATCCATTCTTATGCTTTTAATTGGATAATCAGGGAATTGTACCCGAAGCTTTATAATCTGCGCAAGTAATCGTGCAAAGGCAACATTGCGCGTTGATAATAGGCAAATATGTGACCATCTACAAAATGCGTCCACAAGTACCATAAAATATCGAAATGGCCCACTCGGTGGATGTATTGTTTCACAAATATCACCCTGAATTCTTTTCAGAATTATAGGGGATTCATGATTAACCTTTGTAATTGAAGGTTTTATTATGAGCTGTCCTTGTGAACAAGCTTCACAATTAGTATCCTTGGATAACAATATCTTTGTATCTTTTAAAGGGTGTCCTTTTGTATTCTGAATTATTCTACGCATCATTGTAGTACTAGGGTGACTAAGGCGATCATGCCACAACCCAAATTGATCAGGGTTTACTAATCTTCAGGATATGGTTGCGAGGTTTCAATAGCTTTAATTTTAACAGAATACAAACACATAAGAGAAGCTTGTAATTTCTCATGGATGGTCTTCAAGCCCATCTTATAAGAGGTAATGCCAATATATTCTTTGTTTTGCTCATAGATAGTCTCAATATGAGTACATCTTTGAAACTAAGCAAATTCCTTTTTGATTTGCTGCTTAAAAACGCATCCTCAATATGAAGGATGGTGCCATTTGGCAAAACAATTATGGCATTTCCCGAACCATCAATAATTGATATGGGACCAGATATTGTATGTACACATACCTTACACAATGTCATACTCGAGAAAAAATGTTTATTATGAAATATGGAATGGGTTGATGCACTGTTAAGCAGACAAACATCTTCCATATTCTCGATATGTGTCATTTGCATTTATATTGACAACTTCAGGTGTCAAGTATCAATAAAGTTACAGTTAGTTATAAAAATTCAAAATATTAGAACATTCATAAGTATAAACATATAAAATGTAATAAATTTAATTAAAAGAACAAATATAAAGAAAATTATAAATTTCGAAATCAAGCCAATTAAAAATCCTCAAAGAAATCAGAGACATCAAATGATGCATTTGCTACTTCAGGAGCAAGAGATGCATTTGCTACTTTAGGAGCAAGAGATGTCCTACCGGCAGAGATATTATTGGTCTTAGTAACGGTTTTAGAAGTAGGATTGATTGCAATGGCATGAGATTTACGACGCATGTGAATACCCTTTAAATATGCCTGATATAGGTCAACAAAGTGCTTTGGCATATGATAGGTACGTGACCAGTGTCCAGTCATGCCACAACGATGGAAAGCACTTTCATTAACCTCCTTCATTGACTTCTTTCCTTTGCCTTTATTTAGCCCAAAGTTAAATTTTTTAGGGCGATTAAATTTTCTGCCAACCCTTTGAGGATTGTGCTCTTGCCTGCGCTTATGACTCTTATTATTCTCAAAGTCAGCATGTGCTTCAGGTAATGCTTTTGAGCCAGCAGGTCTAAGATCATGATTTTTCAGGAGCAATTCATTAGTTTGCTCAGCAGTAAGAAGCACAAAAATCAACTCATAGTATGTGGCAAATTGACGCTACCTGTGTTGCTGTTGCAATACAATATTTGAGGCATGGAAGGTAGAGAAAGTTTTCTCTAATAATCTCGCGTCAGTGAGTTTAATGCCACATAACTCAAGCCGAGAAACTATGTCAAATAAAGCGGAATTATACTTATACACAGATTTAAAATCTTGCAGTCTGAGATTCTGCCAGTCATATTGTGCTTGAGGTAGGATAACCGTTTTGGTATGATCATACCTATCCTTTAACCTCTTCCACAGGGTTTGAGGGTCTCGTATTGATAAATATTGAGATTTCAAGCTCTCATGCAAATGGCGACGGATAAAAATTAGTGTGTTTGCCTTATCTTTTGCATCTGACATTCCTTCATCTGTAATTGTATTTGTAAGACCTTGCCCTTGAAGGTGCATTCTATGTCAAGGCACCATGACATATAATTATTTCCATTCACTTCGAGGATATGGAATTTTGGCTTTTCAATATATGCCATGCTTGATATATTCTTCACTACTTTAGGAGCAGAAGAATACTTTCAGATTCGAAATTTTGGCTTCGGGCCAATGAAATGTAAAAATTGATCAAATGAGATGAAGTGTGAAATGATTGAAAATAAATGAAACACTTACCTCGCAAAATCTACTTACTCAATTTGGAGATCTATCGTGCTGATAACGTGTTGTAAAAATGTTGCTTCAAAGAATATAATTGAGAGAATAGAGAAAGATGGAGTAGAGAAAAATAGATGAACACCGATGGTAGTAGACAAACTCTTTTTCTGATTCTTATCACTCTTATCGTTGTTATCGTTACAATAACCATAATCGAACTCCTATTTATACGAATACAGAAATGAAACTATCGTAATAAATTATGTAACGTCCGACATTAATAATGTAATGTCCGACATTAATTACGTAACAACCGACATTAATAAAGTAATGGCCAACATTAATAATATAATGGCTGACATTAGTGAATATTCATTACATACGTATCGTACGTTTTATAATATGTTTATTGAAGCACCAATTGTTAAGACTTTCAGTTAGCCACAGTCCATCTTATCAATTTGAGTGAAAGTGTTGGGAAAATCCTAAATTTGTTATATTTGTGTTAATTTAATCTTAAACATTTTAACTTGGCGTCAATTTAGTCTTTCCAGCTAATTTTTATTGGCTATTGCTAAAGTGAACACCAGTCGATCTACATGGTGTCGCTCGTGCCAATGTGGACAAATTTTAATAATATTTTTATATTCTTTCCATTTTTTTTTCTTGTCTTTCTTCTTCTTTTTACTGGTGATCGGCCATGCTCGAGCAGGCAAGGCTTGATCGGGCAAGGGGGAGCCTAGATAAGGGCTTCTCCCACCAGATCTAACGAGGTCGACCCTCTCCTAGGCTAAGATGGCCTTACCAAGTGTCACCTCAACCTATGGTGAAGCTCGACGTGGCTGTCCTGCCTTGGGCGAGGGCCGGTCTTGCTAAATCTAGTGAGGGAACCCTGCCAAGGCTCAACCTCTCCTAGGCAAAGATTGGCCTTGCCTAGGCTAGAGCGAACTCAACAAACATTGTCTCCACTTGGGCCAAGCTTGGCGAGGCGGCCTTAGTCTAGTGAGGGAAGCCCTTGCAAGAACTCGCTCTGACCTAGGTGAGGGTTTGCCTTGCTTAGGCCAAGGTGGCCTCAACAAGCATCGCCTTTGCTCGAGTGATGCCTAGCAATGCTACCTTCACCTCGATGACCTTGGGCCTTGCCAAATCTAGTGAAGGGAGCCCTTGTTGGGGCTCAAACTCACTCGGTTGAGTCTCACTCATGACAAGTGACGGAAACCCTCACCCAAGCAAGGCCAGCCTACCCGAGCATATATAGTGCCATCATATGTGGGTAGTGCCAGTCATTAACAAATGGAAGAAGAAAGGCAAAAAAAAAAAGGAAAAAAAAGGGAAATGTCTGAAAAAAATAATAAAGAAATTAAAAAAATTATATTTCCCATGTCAGCTCCAATGGTGCCACGTAGACAAGTTAACATCTATGTCAGTGATATCTAATTAAAATTAATCGGAATGATTGCACAATGTTAAAAGGTTTCGAATCAAATCGACACATTTAAAAGGTCTAAAACTAAATTGACATAATTATATTAGATTTATGATGTTTTGGACACTTTTTTCTATGAATTTCTTACTTTGCTTAATTTCATAGGGGTTCCAAACTTGTGTCAGTAATATAATATTATATTGTCAGGATACATATATGTACATGTCATCATATAACTATAGAGAAAACATATATTTAGTTTAAAATTGATTGCACGTGAATTTATTGCTATGCTCTATAAACTATAGGATTCCTCCGTGACATAGGAAACGTCATCAGTTGCCTTTCTCTTGTCTCAATGGGCAGTTTGAGGATAATTTCTCCTTGATGCATTCGTGTGTTGATAGATTCGAAGCACCTGCTCAAGGTGAAGAGAAAAAGGTATATTGTAAACCGAATCAAAAAAATCACATAAGAAAAGGAATATGGCGCAAATATTTTACCCAGGTACACCCAAATTAGGGCTACTTCTTACAAAGAGTTTTACTATATTTGTGACGGATCAAAAGGTTACAAGAACCTCTCTTAAAGTAGAATATAGCTCAAAATCCTAAACTCATCAATTCCTATTTTATCTCACACTAAAATAGGAAACATACATATAAATTCTATTTCTAAGCAAAAATAGGAAGCATAAATATAAATTCTATTTCTACACTAAAATAGGAAACATAAATATAATATTCTGCTTATGATTTACTAGTAGTTGCTTCAGACTTTAGTTTTCCCAATCTCATGTGGGCGAGTCCAATATGAGAAACAAAGGTCCTCGAAGTTTTTGCCAACTCCAACAATCTCTAACTTTGGTGGATACTTCACACAAATGAGAGACTTTCCAACATTATTGATCTTTAGTCCAATCGCATTAGAGCACCATTCAAACTTCGCACCTATGACAGCTTTAGTAAAGAGGTCTGAACTATTCTTCACCATGTCAACCTTCACTAGTCGAATCAATTTCTTCTCTACCTTCTCTCGAATAAACGATATTGTATGTTAATGTGCTTTTGAATGTGAGCGAGACTCTGGATTCTTAGCTAAATAAATAGCCCCTTGCTTGTCACGTCTCACCTCCACAGTTCTTGCTCAAAACTGAGTTCCAAGCACAACCATATGGCTGCTTTTCTAGCATGAGTAAGAGCCATGTACTCAGCTTCCATAGGAGAGAGTGCCACTACACTCTGCCTCCTACTCATCCAACTCAACGCAGCCCCAAATAATGTGAAAACATATCTGCTAGTTCATATCCGACTCTTATTCATTTCATATTCCCAGTTATCAAACTTTTAAATATTAAATCACGTTTTTATGATCAACCGAAATTCAGTTCCATCTTTTCCATTAATTAACGTCCTCTAAGAACCTTTTTCTTCACTTCCCGAAGTCAAAGAAGTCTCACAAGTATAAGACAATTCATTTTTCTTTTCTCGGATCCCGTTGGCTACCAACGGATAATGGCAATCAAAAAATATAACGGGTTTAGGAATTTTTTGGATAAATTCCAAAAAAAAATTATATCGAGCTACTCACAATGTAGAAAAAGAAGATATTAAACCAAAACGGCAACACGAGGTTGCCATAAAAAAAAGTACAGTAAGATGTCAATTTAGGAACTGGTGAGCAAAATTATGTAACTCGAAAAATCATATCTTATAAAAAAAAGAATGCACTGAAAATCAGACAAGGGTGTATTAAAATGTGCTTAGTGCAGTCTAAAAGATCGTAGTACCGGCATACTGGGTTCTATGAATATACATCCTTCCAGGTACTCCATGATGTAAAATGCAGTCCCAATTACAGTCGGATGAGTACACAAGCAGAATACTTTCGGAACTGGGACCTTCGTGTGCTCGCCCAAAGCTTGGAGTACCTATTGCTGATCCGACTGTAATTGGGATTGCATTTTACATCACGGAGTACCTAGAAGGATGTATATTCATAGAACCTAGTTTGCCGGTACTACGATCCTTTAGACTACACTAAGCGGATCTTAATATATCCTTATAGGACATTGTGTCATTGAGGGAGTTGAAGGATGCTTCCCCTTTGCTCAATAGCTCGTCTTCTAGGTCGAGAAAGAGATCAGGCAAGCAGCTCCTGAGGGTCGGGGTGAACAGGTTGTTAGAATAAAATATATAAATAACTCAATGTCTTGATTATTCATGAATGAAACAAATACGTTCGTAATCGGGACCGAATACGGAGATGTGTATAGAATTTACTAACCTCCAGCCATTGATGAAATTCGATGAAGAATCTGTGATGAACGTCTAGAAGTGTCGAACGTCCAAAGAGCAGAAGTCTCTAGCCAATTTCCCTCTAGAAACTGATGGTGTGTTTTCTAAATCTTATAAGGGTTTGGTTTAGAAAACCCCTATTAGAACTTACATTCATACTCCTTTAGGTAACTTCTCCCATCAAGAAGATAACGTTTGGGTATCTAGTAATTATAACATAATATTGTGAATAGTATTTGTTAATGAATTAAAATAGGAAACAAACAAATTCAATATTTATAACACACGTCGCGCCAAGCCACAAGAGGGGACAAGAACCAGTGCTTAATGGTGGTGTGCTTGGGCTCGGACGGGTCTAGAAACATGCAAGCATGGTGGCCGCCGGTGAAGGCTGTGGATGGCATGTATGTGCCGTCGAGCACGTTCCTCTTTTTGACCTTGGACATGTCGAAGAGAGCGGGGAAGCTAATCACGTCGATGAGGACGATGACAATTTGGGTTTGACGAGATGAATGGGCCAAGTGGCATGTTGGCCTTGAAGACCGTTAACCGGTACTCGCATGTCCGGTCGTGGAAGAACTCATCTCTTCCTCGGAAGTAGAAGTAATCGAGACGATCCCTTATCGCACCGAAGAAGGGGAAAGAAGAATATATGGGGATTTCTTCCGGTGGAAGTTCCGAATCCGACATGATCGAACTGACGAATTAGATGAAGATGAAGATGAGCTAGATCGAGAAATGCACAGCCAGACCTCACTTTAGATGACTAGGGCTTTGATGAAACTGGAGATACTAAGGACGGTCCCTGTGGGGCAAAGTTATATAAAGACGTGATCGTATAGTCACAACAAACAATGGCTAGACAAGGACGTCTAGGCTCACCATGGCAAGTTGATTTCTTCCGTCTTATTCAAAGAGCAGCTTAAAATGATAAGATTGGAATCATGAAAAGCTACGTTCTAATCTTCAATGGCTTACACTACAAAAAAAAATAGTTTTTTAGCTACGGCATTTAAAAAATATCGTCGCTGATAGTCACCAATATAGCGACGACTAACAAAATTCGTCACCAAATTGCGACAAGAAATTGAAAGTTGTGGCTAATTAGCGATTACAACAACTGCGTAGCTACTGACGACGAAATTAGCTACTACATATCTATGCCGTATCTAATTAGCGACCAAAGTAGTCACTAATCAACGACGGAAAGTCAGGTGTGTCGCTAACTGCCGACGAAAATATTTTTTCCGTCACAAATTAGCGATGAACAGTTTATTTTATGGTCAACTTTGTCTCTACTTAGTGACTAAACAATAATTGCGTCGCTAACTGGCGACTACATTTGCGACATTACTGTCGTCATGGATGATTAGGCACGACATTTATGTTTCGTATCTAATGTAATAGCCACTTGGCGACTACTCTTTGTCGTGGCCAATTTTTGACGACTTTGGCGACGACTTTAGCTGTCGTCGCTAATGTCCGCATATAAATACAATCAGCACCTCGCACTTTCTCACTTTCTTCTCCCCGAACGGCGTCCTTTCTTGAGCTGCAACAAAACCCTAGATCAGGTTAGTGACATTTTCTGTTGGTTTAACTTATTGTTAATGCATATATGTACATATAGACAAGATTAACCATGGTAGATTGGAGGATTGGGGTTGGAGGATTGTGCGAAAAACGGGTTTGTTCATCGGAGGTAGCAAAATATTTCGGCGAGGTTGTTTAGCGGCCTCCTCTATTTTGATCTTATGTAATGGTTTGAGATGGTCACCCTCGTCCAGATCTACTGTACTTGCATCCCGACGCTTGATGGTAGTTATTTGTGTTTGCATCCCATCGTTTTTGTGCGTTTTGCGGAATTTTGATAAAATTACCAAGCTTATAGGTATTTGACTTTGTCGAATAGCGCTTATGTGTTGATTTGGTAGATCTATGTTTGATTTTTTTGTGCATAACATCTATTAATTTACTTATAACGAAGCTTAATGTTATTTATTTACTATTTATAAGTGTGTAATTTTGTGAAAAATATGTAAATGTTGTTTATCATCATCTTCCAATTTAGACATAATGGAAAGAGATAGGTCTTGGATGTATAATAAGAACTTACCTAGATGTAGAGGATTGACCGAAGAGTTTCGTACTGGGCTGCAAATGTTTATGGAGTTTGTTACTTCAAATGTTGAGTACATGGACGGAAGTACGATGAGATGACCATGTAGGAAATGCAATAATTGTAGATTTCAAGATGTCAATATAGTTAGAGAGCATCTATGCAGATTCGGCTTTACTCCGAAATACTACAACTGGACTTGCCATGGTGAACCATTTATGTCTGATGAGGAATATCACCAAACTCACACATTTTCTGTTAGGGGAGAATGTAGCTCTGCCTTTCCCCAGTTGAATCCATACCAGCGTATGGTCATTGATGCAGCTGGTCATAATTTTGCAAGTTGGGAACCTAACAATGAAAGCACAGACAAAGCGGGGGGTTCTAGTCATACATCACGTGGACATTATATGGGTGACACAACATTTGATGAAAATGTCTGTAATCAGTTTCGTGAAGTGTTGAGCGCAACAGATGAACAATTATGGGTAAGATGTGATAACCACACAAAGTTATCCGTGACGGCTATATTGCTAAATATTAAAGCGGAGCATAATGTGTCAGAGAAGTGCTTCAACTCTTTCGTTCAGGTAATGCGGGAAGCATTGTCCCATGATAACATAATGCCACGTGATTTTTATGACATGAAAAAACTGGTTGATAATTTAGGTCTTCCACTTAAGACTATCCATGTTTGTACTAATGGTTGTATGTTATATTGGAGAGCTGATGATATGGCTGAATCTTGCAAGTTCTGCAGCAAACCTAGATACAAGGTTCAAAAAGATTCGAGTCGTCATGGGAAACATATACCAGTTAAGGAAATGTTTTATTTGCCATTAATCCCCATATTGCAAAGGTTGTACGCGTCTGAAGCCACTACAGAACACATGACTTGGCACGCGCGTCATCAAACAGAAGAGGACCAAATGTGTCATCCGTCCGATGCACATGCGTGGAAATATTTTGACCGAACATACCCTGCATTCTGTGTTGAACCACGAAACATCCGACTAGGTCTGTGTGCTGATGGATTTGCCCCATTTGGGAAATCAAGGAGGAAGTATTCATGTTGGCCGATCATCTTAACACCGTACAATCTCCCCCCTGGTATGTGCATGAAGACACAATCAATGTTTTTGACATTGATTGTGCCCAGTCCGAATAATCTGAAAAAGTTGATTGACGTTTACATGCAACCATTGATTGAAGAGTTGCAACTACTATGGAATGAGGGTGTCCTAATGTATGATATTTACACCGATTCGTTATGAAAGCCATCCTTCTTTGGATGATAAATGACTTCCTAGCTTATGGAATGTTATTCGGGTGGAGCACAGCCGGACTCTTCGGCTGTCCAATATGTATGGAGAGATCGAAGTCATTCAGATTAAAACATAGCAAGAAGACGAGCTACTTCGATTGCCACAGACAATTTTTGCCACTAGGTCATCCATTCAGAAAGAATAAAAAAGAGTTCGTCCAGAATAGAATTGACAAAACACCTCCACCATTGCGATTGACCGGTGAACAACTATGGGAGCGAGTGCAATTATTTGACAGTGTCGTTGAAAACCCGCATGGCATCACTCATGCGTACGGCTGTACGCATAAATGGACTAAACGCAGTATATTATGGGATTTGCCATATTGGAAGAGTCATATCATTCAACATAATCTTGATGTCATGCATATAGAGAAGAATGTTTTTGACAATGTAATAAATACGTTGATGGACGTTCCCGGGAAGACAAAGGACAACCTCAATGCTCGAAGAGATATGAGAGACATTTGTCATCGGCCAACACTGGACGTCGCTCCAGGAAGTTGTGGCCCAAAACCTAAAGCAGTGTACACATTGTCGAAGGAGCAACGGCGGTGCTTTATGTCAATGGTGCAAAACTTTACGCTTCCCTGATGGGTATGCGTCCAACATCGGGAGATGTGTCGATTTGAATGTATGTAAGTTGACGGGTATGAAGAGTCATGATTGTCACATATTTATTGAGCGACCACTTCCAATAGCAACGAAGGAATTTCTACCGAACTTTGTCTAGGGTCCCGTTACTAAATTGAGTAATTTCCTTCATGATATTTGCTTGACAGTGTTAACAAAAGCACACATGGAGAAACTTGAGAATGATATTCCAATTATCATTTGCAACTTGAAACGGATATTTCCCTCTTCGTTTTTTGATTCAATGGAGCATCTATTTGTTCATTTGCCTTATGAGATAAAAGTTGCAGGTCCCATACAATTCTGATGGATGTACCCATTTGAGAGGTATGCGTATATATATACTTCACTGTATGGTTCTTCGCACATATTATTAATTTGCAATTACCACTGATTTTTCCATTGTAGGTTCCTATATCATTTGAAGAAAAAGATTAAGAATAAATCACGTGTTGAGGCATCAATTTGTAAGGCATACATTAGGGAAGAAGTTAGTACGTTTGTTTCATACTACTTTGAACCGCACGTCCAGTGCAAGAGACGGAGACCGGGACGGAATGATGAGGGGCCAATTGACATAAATTGCAAGCCATTATCAATTTTCAATTATCTTGGTCGACCAAGCGGCATATGTAAGGTTTGTTACTTAACAGACGAAGAATTGCATGCAGCACATATATACATTTTATTGAATTGCTCAAATGTAGAGCCATATTTCGAGTAAGTAACCATTTATATTTCGCAACATCGGGAGTTGTTGGAACGTACAACTTTCAATTTGTCGATTATCTCATTTTATATACCCAATTTCAACAGGATGTTTTGTACTTCAATCTCTGGACAACCGCTTCATGAGTTTGATAGCTTGTGCAATCAACATTTCGCCCCGTGGTTGAAATCTTTTATAAGTTCTTTTAACATGATTGTCATTCTCAAGTTTCAATGCTGAAATCCATTTGGTTACCTTATGCGTTGATGCTACTAGGTGGAAAGTGCCCCTGAACTGGTCGAGGAGGAAGGCTTGATCTATCATCTGTCATTGAATCCAAAAGCAAAAGCAAGAACATGGCTAGCATATTTCATAAATGGGTACAATTTTCATACTCATGAGTATGGGCTGGGCAAGTCCACAATAAATAGTGGTATGTGTGTGCAATCCGGTTCTAGCTTAAGTGACGATTTTTATGGATTGCTGGATGAAATCTTAGAGATAGAGTACCATGGACCAATATTACGGATTGTGTTATTTAAGTGCACCTGGTTCGACCCTGTGAAAGAAATGAGGGTGCATTCGAAGTTCCCTTTGGTTGAAATTAACAAAAAGAAAAAATACTCTAAATATGACCCATTTGTGTTGGGACAACAAGCGATTCAAGTATACTATACATCATATCCTAGTTTGAAACGGGACAAAAGCAGTTGGTTTGCTATTTGTAAGACGAAAGCACGAAGCAAAATCGAACAACATTGGACTGATACAACATATCAGTAGGACATCGTAGAGAACTTGGTTGATCCATAGGAATATGATATTTCCACTTTACGAGATCCGCATTGGACAATGTTAGATGTGAACGAAAGTGAATTCGTCGAAACAATGATGCATGACAGTGTTGATGAACAAGCTGAATTTGAGATAGGTGAATTCGACACTGATGATGATGGCGAGGATGTCTACCAGGAATATAACAACGGAAGTGAAATTTCAGAGGAAGATGACGAAGACGCAGAAGATTGTGACTATTATTGAGATGAACTATCCATCTACTGTATTGAGATTGTATACATTGACGTAATATTTATTGCATTATCTTCCATATTATACACGTTTACCTATTCTATATATCAAGCGTCCTTTTAAATTAGCGAAATTGACATTTTCTTGCAGATGACATTTAATTCGCTAGCCATTTGGCGACGGCACAGACAAACGCCATCGCCAAATACTAATTGGCAACGACAACTAAGTCGTCGCCCTAGGGCGACACACAATGATACAATAGTCGCCAATATCCACATAATGCTAATATATGTTCTGTGAATTTTAGCGACTACAAAAACTTATGTCATGGCAACATAACGACGAGATACATTACATAGTCTCTATTTAGCAACTACCTATGCAGTAGTCACGAATTGGCGACTCCCATCTAGAAGGTAGTCTCTAATTAGCCATGACATATGTTTGAGGTTGCTAAATGGCGACGGTAGTCCACTTGGTAGTCGCCAATTATCGCTACTTGGCGACAACAACTCCCCGTCTCTATTTAGCGACTACGCCATGCTTTTGTGATTGCTAATTGGCGACGCCTTCCAAACTCGTAGTCGCTAAGTTGTTGCTAAAATCCACAGAATGCTCGATCGATTGGAGTGTTTAACAAACGTTGAACTTTAGCGACTACTTATTTTATGTAGTCTCTATTTAGCGACTACGTCGTGCTCTTGTCATCGCTAATTGGCGACGCCCTCCAAACTCGTAGTCGCTAAAATCCACAGAATGCTCGATCGATTGGAGTGTTTAACAAATGTTGAACTTTAGCGACTACTTATTTTATGTAGTCTCTATTTAGCGACTATGTCGTGCTCTTGTCATCGCTAATTGGCGACGCCCTCCAAACTCGTAATCGCTAAGTTGTCGCTAAAATCCACAGAATGCTCGATTGATTGGAGTGTTTAACAACCGAGGTTGTTTAGCGACTACTTATTTTAAGTAGTCTCTAATTAGCGACTATATCGTTTGTGTTTTGTTGCTGATTGGTGACTACAAAGTTTGTTGGCGTGGCAATTTGGTGACTACACTTTTTCTGTAGTCGTTATTTAGTGACGATTAAGTACTTACTCGTTGCTAAAGTGTTAGGTCAAAATCGCGAGGGGCCCTCATTTTACGCTGTAAACGGAAAGACGAGTGTGGACGTTTTCTTCTGCTAGGGTTTGTTGACGGAGGAGGCGATGTCCATCCAGCCCCGTTCGAGCCCGTCGCCGACCCACGCCGAGACAAGCCGAGCCACGCGCGACGAGTCACCCAGCCCTGGACCCCGACGCGCGGCGCCTTGACCTCGTGTTCGTCCACACCGTTCAGAGGTAAGCGCGATTTCCCCACCCCCTGCCGCCCACGGCGCAAATTAGGGTTTTCGGCATATTTAGGGTTAGGTGTGTGTGCGGTTGTTGATGGTTGCTGTTGAATAGAAATTAGGGGTTGGGGGAGCTGATTAGGGATTTGATTGGGTGATTAGGGTTTTCAATTTAGGGTTTTTTTTTAAAATTAGGGAAACTATCGGTGATTAGGGTTGATAATTTAGGGTTTTTTTTCGAAAATTAGGGTTTTGGGAGCAAATTAGGGTTTTCAATTTAGGGATTTGTCGAAAATTAGGGTTTGTATCGTAAATTAGGGGTTGGGGAGCTGATTAGGGGTTTGATTGGGTGATTCGGGTTTTCAATTTAGGGTTCTTTCGAAAATTAGGGCAACTATCGGTGATTAGGGTTGATAATTTAGGGTTTTTTTTTCGAAAATTAGGGTTTTGGGACCAAATTAGGGTTTTCAATTTAGGGATTTGTCGAAAATTAGGGTTTGTATCGCAAATTAGGGTTTTAGGACGGTTGATTAGGGTGTATGGAATTAGGGGTTTAGGGGTTGGGGGATCTGAGTAGGGTAATCATTCAACGAGTAGGGTTTTTTTCTCCGAAATCTTAGAGATAGCTCGGAAATTAGGGTTTTTTTTGTTGCAAATTAGGGTTTGGGGAGGTTGATTAAGGCTTGCCATGGTATATTGCGGTTTTCAATCATTGATTAGGGTTTGCATTGGGCGTACGGTTGTTTGATTGGTTGATTAAGGGCGACGAGTGGTTGATTAGGGTATTTACTCAAGGATTAGGGGTATATTTGGCTGTTTATTTGTCATGGTTTGCTCATATGTTTTGGTTATATATATTTGAATATCTTATCATAATTAACATGTTTTGAATAGATTGGTTTGAGTAACGAAGACGATTTGTCGTGACAGTTCAAGGATATTAATCAGCAAGTTTGTGATTTAATCGTCGCCATGGTAAGTACATAGTAAGGTGTATCAATGGTCAGCCACATTAGTTGACTATAATTTTAAGGGCGACGGTTGTCTATTTGTGATATTTCCTTCTTGATGTGTGCAGTATCCACGTGGAGGTAGGCGGGGTGGGCATGGAGGCTGAAGGCCTGTCCAAGGGGTGCGGTTGTTCGATTCCCCCTACCCCGGCAGAGGAGTCCTCCCCCTCTCCGGCCGACCAGCCAGCGTAGCAAGCTGAGGACGCGTCTCCAACGACTCCAGTGCCGCCCCCCACCTAGAGATGCTGATGAAGGTGCTGGCGTCGGGTCAAAAACTCAGCCTCCATCGTCGCAAGAGAGTCCAATCGACCCACATGGAGGCCAAGTTTATCATAGACGGACAGAAGGGCCAAGTGTGGGCCAACCGTCGACATCGAGAGGGCCAGCAGGTGTAGTTGAATCGAATTGGGTCCTAGATGATCATGGGAGGAAGCTAATCTCACCTGATGGAGACTCGTAAGTGAAACGAAAGAACGTTCATTGTGCGTTTTAAATTTGATTTTTACTGTTAAGTATTTATTTCAATGTGTTAACAAATTGTGTTTACAAATTGCAGATTCGTAAATGCCACTGCCGTGGTGCGAGAGTTAAATGAAATCGTCAATATGTATTGGCGAGGGCCATGTGCGACGTATAGCGCCACCCCACAAGGTGCAAAAAATGTGTGGTGGCGTGAATTCTCGGTAAGTGCAATGTTGAAATTCTATGGTCCGATAGTACTTATATTCGATAGACTTTTTACAAGTTTATGTTATAAAATGCATGACTTGGCAATGTCATTGGTTTTCAACTATATTTGCAGCGGAAGTTTTGGTGGGCTGAGAATAATGAGGGCGTTATCAAAAATATTTTTGACAAGAAAGTCAGGGATCACATGCGAAATATCATGAATAAAGCGCACACAAGACAAAAGAGTATCGAGCGACAATTAGGCAGACATATTGATGATATGGGGATCGGAGGAGCATAAGAAGGCGAGCGAAAGAAATAAGCTAAATCGATCTTCCAGTTCGAGAGGAGGCGGGACAGCGACATACGTGGGCGACTCCATCAACATAGGAGAGCACAGACGACGAATGATCAATTAATTATTTGTCTTTTTTTATGTAAGTGAAATCACTAACGTATCTAATGCATTGTATGTTATTGTTCATAGGCGAGGGAATTGGGGAAGGAGCCATCATTCTCTTAGACCTTCAAGCGCGCATTCATGAAGAAGGATAAGACATTTGTCAGCGATAAAGCCCGAGCCGTGAAAGTTGGTTAAATTTGGATAAATAGAACAGTTTTTTAAATTTATGGTTATTGTTGTCTGAAGTGATGATTTCTTTTTTCAATGCTCGAATTAGGAAAAATTTGATGATCTTATGTTAGCCAGTACAACTGGGGGTGAACAAGGGAAGTTGGCGATGCTTGAACCATCGCCAACTGAGCAGGTGAAGTTATGGGTGGAGGCATCAGGTGGGGTGAAACACGGCAATGTGTTTGGTCTGGGAAATCTGGGGAGGGAATGTGCAAAGTCCGTGGCTGCATCATCATCAAGAGGAGCAGGTTCGAGAAGACGCGGCATCGGCCTCAGAAGTTGCTGAGTTGAAACAGCAGCTAGCCTAGAAGAACGATGAAATCAAAAATCTCCAAATGAATATGGCAGAGGTCATGCAACGTTTGGACGCCATGCAGGCAGCGCAAAATCCCCATGGACTTGGAGGTCCACCTGCCCCAACACCAGCCCCAGCCCCAGTACCTACACCCGTAGGTGATGCCAGCCTTGAGGATGAAGAATATGATGATGATGATGGCATGGATGAGACCCCATAGGTGATGGCTATGTTCTGTGTACATATGTTGGGATTCAATCCAGTTTTTCCTATTTTCATTGTACGTAGTAATGATTGTTGCATGGGGACAAGAAAATGATGTTTTTACTGGGCTATAAACTGGATTTGAATCACAAATATATTTTGGATATGTCGATTCCTGTTGGTCTATGTATGCTGTTTTATCCATTGTCATTAGGCTTGTTGCTATGGGACTGATATAGTCAGTCGTTTTTTTTTTTTTGCATTATGTGGATTTTAGCGACTACATCGTGTTTATGTCGTTGCCAATTAGTGACTACCAATTCTAAGTAGTCGCTAATTATCGACTACAAGCACAAACTCGTCGCCAATTAGCTACAAGAAAAACAACTAGTTGCCAAATAGCGACTACAACGACTCGTAGTCGCTAAAATCCACAGAATGCTCTTGAACGCATTTTGTGGATTTTAGCGACAAAGAGACTCTCGTAGTCGCTACATAGCGACTATTACAAAAACGTCGTCGCTGTATAGCGACTACACAGTACTTCTTGTCAGCAAGTGGCGACGATAACTATGTGTAGTCGCATAATAGCAACTACCATTTAAAGAGCGTCGCCACTTAGCCACTAAGACGACGTACCATCGCCAAATCCAGGACTATAGCGACAAAAAGTTTGTGATAGTCGCTAAGTAGCGACTACACGGCTACTTTAGTCGCCAATTAGCCACTACACATGCCGTGCCGTCGCTAAAATACACAGTATTGATCAACGTCGTCTGACGACAGCATTCTGAACATTTGAGCGACGAGGATTCTGCTTTTATCGCTGAGTAGCAACAAGGCACTACTTGTAATCGCTAATTTGCGACTACGTGTCTGGTAATCGCTGATTAGTGATTACATGTCTTTGGTCGTAAACTAGCAACCATGTCTGTAGTTGCTGCTTAATAATGTGGTGTCGCATATTAGCGACTACACTAGCTACAATTGTGATTTTGTTGTAGCTAATTAGGGACTAACTCCGTGACAAATATTTTTGGTCGCTATTTGGCGACAATAGTTAGTGGTAGCCAATTAGCGACTACTTGTTTTTTTGTTGTCACTATGGTGGTCACTAAATTCTTTTAGTGACGACATTTCTCATTTTTGTCGTCGCAAAATACGTAGCTAAAGGACCATTTTTTGTAGTGATACCTAACAGAGTAATTTACGAGTTAAAAATGATTAATTTGTTTGATTTTTGATCAATTTAGTATCTGATGTAAGCTAATCTTTAAACTTCCATAGAGTCAACGTTACTCACGAGCGGAAATATCGCGCTGTCCCAACCACACAAATCAAATCAAGTGAAATAGCTTCAAAAACTCCATCCGGACTTTTGAAAAATTTACTTGAAACTCAAATTAAGTAATGGCCTCTGAAATTTCTCTTAGACTTTCAAGAAAAATATGCTTGAAACTCGAATCAAGCATTATAGAAGATCGAAAATTACTTTTGGATTTCCAAGATTAGATACTAGAAATTTCAATTACGTAATTTTATCCCTTTGGACTTTTGAATAAGATTCCTGATTTTCCAATGATGCATTTTGTGACATTTAGACAAATATGATGCTTCAAAGAACAACTCGAGCGTTCATAATTCTTCAGTCTTCAAGAAAACAATACTTGTCAAACATGATTAGAGTAAAACAACATATGCATTCATTAAGGCATACATGTCAACTTGTACGTGATGGTTTCATCATGTTTGCATAATCAAACTTCCACTGGAGAAGATCATCAATCAAGATCAATTTCACCCATAGCGTGTATTTTTAAGAATGACAAATAAGATATTTTCGGTTAGAAAGGACTTTCGCTCACCCTCATTGGAAAAGCAGTTTAAAGTCACTCTTTTATGTCGACAAGAGTCCGAGTATTTGCAAATAGTATGACCTTACCAATTTGAGAGGTCTTTATTAGGAGGTTTGGTCAATGCCTAAGCAAAAAGAACTCTTTGAGTCAAGGTTTAGAAAAGAATTTCTTCAATGAGCATCTTCAACATTACAAATCAAGAACCCTACAAAAATAAACAAAAATAATTCTTACTCACACTCTTCGAACAAAGCTTAAAACATTATAATATCATGTTAATTCAAGTGCCATAATTAGAAGAGATTTTAAAAGGGATGTAACGTATGTTTGGCTCAAAGATAAGAAATACGTTTGTGATCATTTCAATTGTCATTGACCTTCCTTTCATTGGGGAATTGTTTCCAAGGCTCAAATTTCAAGTTTCTAACTTTGCTCCACCAGGAATGCTACCTGATTCAGCATTTTTAGGAAAATCCAAACACATTGAGGGTTAACTTTCACAAACTTGAGGCTCTGGCTCTGAGTCTATGGGCATCGGTGTTGCTTCACTAGGCACATTGTTTTTTCTTTGCCCCATAGGTTCTTCACTTTTCTTTTGGATTTGAGCATTAACCTTGCTTTTACCTGGCACACTGTTTTTTCTTGCATTGTTTTTCTTTCGCTTTCTTTATGGACTAAACGAGACTAATTTGTACTGACACGTCTTTTAGCAAGCAAGGCCAAGGCTACCTCAACAAGCATCGCTATTGCTCGGGTGACCCCTAGGGCCCTAGCAAGTTTACCTTTGCCTTGAGGACCCTAGGCCTTGCCAAATCTAGTAAAGGGAGCCTTTGTTGGGGCTCACCCTCACCTGGTTGAGTCTTGATCATGACAGGTGACGGCGAACCCCACCCAGGCGAGGCCTACCACCCGAGCATAGTTGGTACCTGGCCATCATATGTGGGTAGTGCCCAATCACTAGGAAATGGAAGAACAAAGACAAAAAGAAAAGAAAGAAAAAAGGGAAACATCTGAAAAATAAAGAAGAAATTCAAAAAAAAATTATTACCCATGTCAACTCCAGCAGCACCACATAGACCAATTGACATCTATGCTAGTGATATCTATTCAAATTTAGTTAGAATGACTAAATTGGCACAAAGCTAAAGGGTCTAGAACTAAATTGACACATATAAAAGGCTTAAAACTAATTTGACACAATTGTAATAACTTTATGATATTTTCGACACTTTTCCTTGTGAATTTGGTACTTTGCTTAATTTCATAGGCGCTCCAAATCTGTGTCAGTAATATAATATTATATGGTCGGGATACATATAGGTACACATAATCATTTTTCTTAATTGTACGTTAAAATGATGGCGTCAATGCAATAGGATATCAACGTGACTTTACGTGAATTTTGGATAACAAGAATTAGCTTACGTGTTAGAACAAGACTCTTTAAACCACAAGATTTTATACAAACATTATATCTTATAGTTGACTTATGTGACCAATTCCAACTATCTAATGAGCATAATAAAAATAATATATACCTATTGTGTGATTATGACATAATAATTTTCAACGTTTTCTTGGCGTATTATTGATTCTTGACATGTTACGTGACTATAGAGAAGACATAAATTTAGTTTAAAATTGAAATACTTCCCTTGAGTATGACATGGTATGCATTATATGTGTACAATTCAATTCCTCCAAAACAGCGAATATTTTTTCGTAAGTCTAGCAAAAACGTGCGCGAGATGGTTACGGAGACAATCCTTTCTCAGCCGTACTTATGATTAGTGGGTACACGTTATTGACATCATGTACGTGTAAACTTAAATTATTTAGGATTGATTCATTTCATGGAAAACATAGCATTTCTGAAAAATATTTTCGAGGAAATCATTTTTTTAAAAAATAACAATATTTTTTGTGTTCATTTGAAATTTAGGAAAATTATAAAAAAAAAGATTTTTTATTTTTCAATTTTTTTTCTCATTTTCTGTATCCTACATTGATTGGCCCCTGGTGACACACTATTTTTGAAAGAAGATGAAAAAAAAGAAGATGAAAAATGTTTTCCGCTTTTTAGCGAAAAATATTTTCCTCACTTTTGAAAGTGGTTTTACCATTGGTGAAAAATGTTTTCCTTGTCTATTTTGATTTTCATGAAACGAACGTCGGAAAATTTGAAAAATGCTTTCCTGAAACTCGAATCAAGCATTATAGAAGATCGAAAATTACTTTTGGATATTGCCGAAGTGAAAGCCAGTCAATCTACATGGCATTACCAATGCCAATTTTAACAAAATTTAATAATATTTTGACATATCTTTTGATTTTTTGTTGTTTTCCTAATTTTTCCTTTTTTTTCCTTGTCTTTATTCTTCCTTTTACTAGTGATCGGCCATGCTAGGTGATGCAGCCCAAGTCAAGCTACTCGAACAATAGGATTGAGAGAGTGATTCACACGCGACCAGAAATTTCAGTTCTGCACCCCTTCATGGAAATAGACGTAACTTTCTTGATACAAATCGGATCGACCTGATTCCAAAGCCAAAAGAACAACGACGTCTAGATCTAAAACTTTTATGTTTTGGTTTTTCTCAGATGAGCACTTTAGAATGGTCGAATTTGGGTTGGAAATGGATGAATAATAACGAACAGAATATGAAAAGATAAAAACTTCGTTGGTTGCTCTTCTAGGCCTCCAATGAAGTTGAGAGAACACCGATTCTTCTAGATCGATGGATACAACTCTTCAAGGATGCAGACTTTGGAAAACTCCGACTCTTCAAGAACGGAGTGAAAACTCTTTTAGGTTTTCAAGAGTGTGAACTCTACAAGGTTCACCGGTATTTGCTTAAAACCAATATTTTCATTCATCAAAAGTAGTCTACCTTTTTACAAGGAATTAGAAGGCTTATATCATCAAAGAAATAAAGACAGAGCATGGTCAAAGAAATTAAGAGAAAGCATTGAAACTAGGAAGTGAAAACCTAGAAACTTAAAGGCAATAAAGAACTATGAAACTAGAAAAATAGTAAATGGCATAATGTCTTCCCAAGGTGTCTTCAAGATATTGATACGGTTTGACAACTTCATTGACAAGAGGTTCATTGAGCTTAAATGCGGCCCGATCTTCTTGATTGAGAGAGTTGGTCTTCAATTCGAGCTACATCACTTGGGCATGCGAACCTTGCTTAGGCAAGGCTTGATCAAGCGAGGTTGAGCCTTGGCAAGGGCTTCTCTTGCTAGATCTAACAAGGCCGACCCTCTCCTAGGCCAAGATGGCCTCACCAAGTGTCACCTTAGCCTAGGTGAAGCTTGACCTGGTCATCTTGCCTTGGGCAAGGGCAGTCTTGCCAAATCTGGTGATGGAATTTGCCAAGGCTTAGCCTCTCCTAGGCGAAGGTTGGCCTTGCCCAAGCCAGGCTGGCCTCAACGAACATCGCCTCCACCTTGGCGAAGCTTGGTGAGGCGGCCTTGGCCTAGCGAGGGAAGCCCTTGCAAGGGCTCTCCTTGACCTAGGCGAGGGTTGACCTTGCCCAAGCCAAGGCAGACTCAACAAGCAAGGCTAAGGTAGCCTCAACAAGCATCACCTTTGCTTGATCGATCCCAGCAAGGCTACCTTTTATGTGGGTGACCCCGGGCCTTGCCAAATCTAGTGAAGGGAGCCCTTGCTGGGGCTCACCCTCACTCGATTGAGTCTCGCTCACCCAAGCAAGGCCAGCCCACTCGAGCATAGCTGGTGCTCGGCCATCATATGTGGGTAGTGTCCGGTAACTAGCAAATGGAAGAAGAAAGGAAAAAAGAAAAGAAAAAACATGGGAAAAATCTGAAAAATAATAAAGAAATTCAAAAAACATATATATTACCTATGTTAGCTCCGATAGTGCCACGTAGACCAATTAATATCTATGTCAGTGACATCTAATCAAAATTAGTCGGAGTGAATGCACAAAGCTAAAAAGGTTTATAATTAAATTGACACATTTTAAAAGTTTAAAACTAAATTTACACAATTATAATAGATTTATGATGTTGTGGACACTTTTCTATATGAATTTGTTACTATGCCTAATTTCATAGGGGTTCGAAACCTGTTTCAGTAATATAATATTATATGGTCTGGATACACATGTACATGGTCATCAGTTTTCTTGATTGAACGTTAAAATGCCGGCGTCAATACAATAGGATATCATCGTGACTTTACATGAATTTTGGATTACAAGAATCAGCTTACGTGTTAGAACAAGACTCTTTAAGCCACAAGAATTTATACGAACATTGTATCTTATAGTTGACTTATGTGACCAATTCCAACTATCTAACGAGCATAATAAAAAGAATATATACCTATTGTGTGATTATGACATAATAATTTTGAACGTTTTCTTGGCGTATTATTGATTCTTGACATGTTACGTGACTATAGAGAAGACATAAACTTAGTTTAAAATTGAAATACTTCCCATGAGTATGACATGGTATGTATTATATGTGTACAATTCAATCCCTCTAAAACAACGAATATTTTTTTGTAAGTCTAGCAAAAACATGCGGGAGATGGTCATGTAAACAATCCTTTCTCATCAGGTTTGGATCCCTTGACGTACATAAGGAGATCCGGCCTTGGGAGCCGTCTGATTCCAATAGGGAAGTGGTTTTTTTTTTTTGAAAAAATAAAACCGTCCGATCTAAATCAGATGATTGTATCAATGGGAACGGCACCCCTGTAGTACTGCAGGGATCCGTTTCCTCATCAGTTGATGGAAATCTCCTCCAGTTGTACCTATGATTGATGGGTACACGTGATTAATGTTGATGACTCTAACAAAAGTATAATATAATCCTAACAGCCCGACAAAGGTGGAGAAACGCCGATCCATTTTCAAGAGTCAGTACAAATGGGGCGAGACTTATCGAACCTTGTACAGATGACAACTCTCTCAGAATCTTTTCCTTTATTTGTTCAGTCGCTGACTCGAGCATCAAAAGATCCCCCGAGAAAAGTAGCATGGAGACTCATTTACGTACCCATGTTATGTGGATCTATTCACTTCTTAAGAACTGTGCATACTGAACATATCGTAGTATATACTATATAGTCTAAGGAACACTGGCGTGTAGTTTTTACATATATGGTCGAGATTCATCAATACCAACGCGTCCTCCTCTCAGACTGCCTATTTCTCAATCACAACGTCCATGCTTGTTGCGTACGCATGGGTCATATGGAGGCAACACGACGTTTAGATAAACCTTGGTTAAATAACGAGACACGCGAATCTACATCTATATGCGACCAAGAATCGATAAGTTGTCCAGTGCGATGGACCTTTGATCTTGTCATAGAAAGTGTTAACTAAAGTGAAATTAAGGTATCGAGAAGATATGCTCTGCAAACATGACATTTCTTGATTTTAAGCAAGCGACTTCTTTGGAGCGGGTACTTCTGTAATTTATGGAGCTTAGTCGAATGCCGTTGTTTCTAATTTTACTCAACTCAATCAAATCCCTCGATTAGGCAAAACCCCCATGCACCGGGATATCAATCACTGTAGTGCTTCATCAATATAAATACACTGCAACTGGATGTCGCCGTGCTTTGATAATTCAACCACGCACATGAATTTATTGCTCTGCTCTATAAACTACAGGATTCCTCCGAGACGAAGGAAGCGTCATTAGTTGCCTTTCTCTTGTCTGGATGAGCTATGTTAGGATAAGTTCTCCTCGATGCATTCGTGCGTTGACAGATTCGAAGCACCTGCTCAACGAACCTTGCTAAAGAAAGAGTTTGAGCTGTCCCCATGAGACCATAATGAAATGCTTTATTCCTTACAAATCACACTACTTTGCGGTAAACATGATTTCCTGCAAAGTCAAATCGTACATCTTAATAAAAAAGATAAAGTCAAATAAGGCCTTGAGGGAGGATGGCCACAAATTGAATGTCGGCGACGATCCGATCTCTATGAACTGGCTTCTGAGGTAGCTTTTGGTCACGGCGGCGAATTACTCACGCTGGCCTTGGTCAACGACTTGAACGTTGCAGATGATCCTAAAGGCAACTCCCCAGGGTCGACGTCGAACGTGTCGTAACGAAGGAAGAGCTCCGCCACCATGACCCTGCACAAGAGCACCACCAGGTCCTTCCCCGGGCACTGCTTGTTCCCTGGCGTCGGCTCGTCGATCTCGCGCCCGTTCGACCAGTACACGTACTTCAGCAGCCTCTCTCCTTCCCCCGTGAACCTATGGCCCACAAACTCCTCCGGATCGTCGAAGACCCGGGGGTCCCTGGTGGCGAATGGCTGATATCCAAAGATCATCTCGCCCTTCTTGATGGCGAAGGCTGCATCATGGCTCCGCACCACCATGTTGCACTTCGCCTTCCCGTATTGGAACGGGACCGGAGGCTCCATCCTCAGTGCTTCGTAGACGACCGACTTGGTCAAACTCATCTTGTCCAAGGCACTGAGAGTGACCCCTCCTTCCGATTCCACGACCGATCTGATCTCCTCAGCGAGCTGACGGTGCAACTTCTCTCCACCCGACGCGACCCACTTGATTAAAGCCGGAAACGCCGTTTTCATCCCGCCGTAGGCATTGAAACCCGCAACAAATACAAGGTTATGGCAAGCTTCATCTCTTTTGATGCCTAAACTCTCGGCTTCGTCCAATATGGATGTTGCGTTCTCATTGAATGCGTTATAGAGCTTTTGGTAATCAGATTTGACTAAGAATGGAGGCAATGGGAATGTGTGTAGGAGCATGTCCTCTAGAAAGTTTAAGGCCTTTGTCAAGCCTAGGGTCATCAATGGGGCAAGTTGGAAAAGCAACCAAGAATCAAAGAGTTTTGACCCCTTTGTTTCTATGGTCGCGTCAAGCGGTTTTGTGTCACAAAAAAGCCTAAACATAAAGTTGAAGGACATTTTGTCACTAACCGTATTGAAGTATGCCTTGCCTTTGCTAGCTAGCTCATCTTCCAGGTCGATGAATAGCTCCGACAGGCAGTTGGTAAAGAGCGGGACGATTTCCCCGTGCCGAGACGCGAGCACGGAGAAGACGAATTGCTTGAGAACAGCGTGTTTGGGTTCAGATGGGTCGAGGAAGGCGCATACTCGGTGACCGCCAAAATAGTCGAGGGAGGGCATGTAAGTCCCATCAAGCACATCTCGCTTGTCAACCTTGGACGTGTCAAAGAGGATGGGGAAGCTGGCCGCGTCAAGGAGAGCGATGACCTTCGAATCTGAGGCCACGAAAGGGCCCGGCGGCATGTTGACTCGGAAGACAGTCGAGTCGTACTCGCGCATTCGACACCTGAAGAACTCATCCTTCCCTTGCTTGTAGAAGTAGTCGAGACGATCTTTTATCGCGCCAAAGAAAGGCTTGCCGTAACCTCCGGGAATTTCTCTAAGTGGAGGCGCACTGTCCCGAGAAACTTCTGAAGTTCGCTCGACATTGGATGGGGAAGAAGATGAAGGAGAAGGAGGATTACCTGAAGACATTGATGATGAAGAAAATAAACTGGGGCATGGACAGAACTCAAGGCGAAGTTGAGGAGCTTAGTCAGGGAATTGAAATATAAAGCAAGCAGGAGACTTATTTTTATGCTTGAACAGAACAGGATAGGTTTGTATCAAGTTGTCAACCTGACATTATCCATACAAACGTTAACTTTCTTGGGTGGATAACCGCTGGGTATTTAATTCTTCAGATCAACTATTAATCTAATTCATGTCAGCAAATTGCTTCATCCAGCGCATTGGTTATCACACCATCTATCATCGGGTCGGTAGACGTCGTCCTCAAATATTTATATTAAGAAAGAAGTTGAGATACACACGAAACATTTTACCATTTAGTCAATCCCCTAGGTAAGCTCTCGGCTTATTTTTTTTCACGAAATAAGACAGTGAACATGTAACCTTTACTGTGGACTATAGGCTGCGACAACGGCTTTCCTAAGATCGCCATAACTAGTATTTAGAAACATACAATCGAGAAGAGTTGATTTTACTTACTTGATTTGAAATCCATCGTTCTTGATGCAAAATACGACGAACACTAGCACAAGATCTTCTCCTTTATGACCCTCTGTATCAATAGCTCAATGAGACTACCCTTCACTGCTCTCATAACCTTATGAGCTTGTGGAATTCTGAAAGTTTTCATAATTTCATTAGGGCTAAAGGAGGGACTTGAGCATTATTTATAGAGTTTCTAGCCAGGCTCTTTCATTACGGGCCGGGCCCAACTTGACCCACACCAGCCAAGGCCATGTTAAACTGATTAAGAATCCTTATATCCAACCTTATTAGACCAACCCGTTATACGGTAAATTACAATACCAATTAATAGAAGCCCACATTAGAAAAACTCTTACATTCTCTCACTTGAGCAATATTAATTGAAATTGTATTGTATGTGCGCACATTTATGCTGGTCTAGGGATTATTCTTAATAATCAATCCGATTCTATATAGTCTCAAACACCGAATCATGGTGGTAACTGCATTGACATAACGCCAAGCCTTTCATGGTCACAAATGTTTTTAACTCTACTGATATTGATTTAATATGGTAATGTGACAAATGGATAACACCTCCATAAAAGTAATACTTTATGTGTCATCCACTTTGTCAGTTACTATTTTATCTCCTTATATGTCACGAAACCTTATGTGCCACGAGCGAATATCTTTATGGTTTCAACGAACCCACATATGTTCTTTATGGCTCCACAAACCTACATATGTACTTTATGGTTCCAATGAACTTGTATATGTCTTATTTTATAGTTAACTTTTCTTTATGTGTAACAAGACATATCTTTAAGGCTAATAACTAAAAGTCCCTACCATTTACTCAAGGTTTACACGGTACCTTGAGATTTTGTTGTGTATATATATATATATATATATATATATATATTCAACAACTCAACAATGATTGCAAAATGTTGATACATATCAAAATGTTATAAAATGTAACAAACACTAATGTAAACTTTATTAGAGCACAAACTGAAAAGCAACTCCCACTAAACAACAACATCCCGTGATACTTCTAAGCTCATGCTAATGATATGTCGTTCAAATACACAAGGGTGAAGGCCTTTAGTTAGTAGATCTGCAACCATATCATCTTTGTAAATATGCTCTACTTTAATATCACCATTCTTAGCCATTTTCTTTATGGTCAAATACTTGACCTCCATGTGTTTACATCCCTTGAGACTTCTGTCATTATTGATAAACGACACCGCAGCATTATTGTCACAATACAACTGTATGGGTGCATCCATAAAATCAAACACAACCAACTCCTTAATGAGGTTCCGAAGCCAAATAGCATGACTAGCAGCCCAAGAGCATGCTACAAACTCTGTTTGCATGGTAGAGAATAACATATTCTGTTGCTTTTGGCTTTTCCATGATACTGCATCTCCTGCTAACTTAAAGATGTATCATGATCTACACTTCGATTCATCTTGAACATGTCTGTAAATCAGCATATAATCTCTTGTCCTCTTTAAGTACGTTAAAACTTTCGTGGCAGCAATCCAGTGATTGTGTCCTAGATTGGACTGATACTTGCCTAGAAGTCCAGTTGCAAAAGCAATATCTCGCCTAGTGCAAACTTGAGCATACATGATGCTTCCAAGTACACTCGCATAAGGCACATTCTTTATTTGGGCTTTTTCAATGGCCGTACGAGGGCACTGTGACTTACCCAGTTTGTCACCCTTAGAGATGCCTCAGCAAGGTCCTTCATGTCGAAATTATTTGATAGTATATACTTCGTCTCATGCAGTAATCCAAGATCACTATTTGCAAGCAAGATATCATCGACATAAAATATGAGAAAAATAAATTTCCTCCCACTGATCTTGTAATATATACACTGATCTACTCTATTCTCAACAAATCCGAATGAAGTAACAATACTATGAAGCTTTAGATACCATACTCTAGAAGCTTGCTTAAGGCCATAAATAAACATTTTCAGTCTACATACAAGCTTACCTGAATCATCAGCTGCAAAACCTTTGGGTTGTACCATATAGACCTCCCCATTAAGGTTTTCATTTAGAAAAGCAGTTTTTACATTCATCTGGTGTCACTCCATATCAAAATGAGCTACTAATGCCAATATCACTCTATGATCATCCTTAGAAGAGACTGGAGAAAACGTTGCTTCATAGTCAACTCCCTCTCTTTGAGCGAAACTCTTGGCTTGGCTACCAGTCTGGCTTTAAACTTCTCAATCTTTCCTTTGAAATCCCTTTTGGTCTTATATACCCATTTATAGCCGATGGGCTCGTATCCTTTAGGCAGTTCAACAAGATCTCATACATCATTATGTTTCATAGACTGCATCTCATTTTTCATTGCATCTAACCACATATCTGATTGAGGACAAGAAACAACATATATATATAAGTCACTAGATCAACCACACAACCGATATCGTAGCCATGCTCTCCTATATAAACTATATAATCAGGTGGAATGGCTAGTCGTCTCTCCCTACTAGACCTCTTGAGTGAAGCTACCATAACCTCATCTTGAGTTTGAGAGATTTGAGGAACTTCATCAGGAACCGTTTCAGCAATAGGATCCTGACCTCAACAGGCTCAATTTGTGGCATGGGAGGCTCCATAATTGTCTATACAAGTAGAGAAAAGGACACAGCTATCCCTACAGAACTGATATCTTCATAATCTGTGGGCAGCTACCTTCATCAGCTACATCGAGTTCTAGAAACTTAGCCGTCTGTGATTCCACAATTCTTGTACCTCCATTTAGATTATAAAATCAATATCCCTTCGAATGATCTGGATAAGAAACAAAGTAACACCGAGTGGTTCTAGAGTCTAACTTGCTTAATGTTGGATTATATAATCTCACTTTTGCAGGACAACCCTAAACCTTAAGATGATTCAAGCTAGGTTTACGTCCAGTCCACAACTCGAAAGGAGTCAATTGAACAGCCTTGGTAGGAACTCTGTTTAGAATATAAAGAGCTATTTTTAAAGCTTCACCCCATAGGAAATCAGGCAAATTAGTTCTACTTGTCATACTCATCACCATTTCTATGAGGGTGCAATTGCGCCTTTCGGCCATACCATTCTATTCAGGACTCCTGGACATAGTAAACTAAGCTACTATCCTAGAATCCTCCAAGTATTTGGCAAATGGTTCTTTAAGCTGTCTAGCATCGCCATGCTTGTCATAATACTCACCACCTCGGTATGATCTAACAACCTTTATGACTTTTCCCAATTGTTTCTCGACTTCAATCCGAAAAAATCTTGAACTTATCAAGAGACTCAGACTTTTCCTTAATCAAGTACAGATAACTATATCGAGAACTGTCATCAATAAATGTGATGAAATAAAAATTTATATACAAGGTTGTTGTATAGGGTCCACTGATGTCAATGTGAATGACCTCCAATAGGTCAAAACTGTGGACTGTAGTTTTCTTCTTTAATTTAGTCATCTTGCCTCTACAGCAGTCTATGCAAGTCTCCAAGTCACTTATAAGAGAAGGTAGGATGTCAGTCTTTATTAGCCTATCCACTCTTTCCTTGGAGATGTGATCCAAACGTTTATGCCACAATTTCTAAGATTGTTCCTTAGGAAGAAGCATTTTGGAAACAACCTTTTTAGCTGTATAAGCAGCTTATATATCCGTGGGAGCTAAACATAATCTATACAATCTATTGGACATATCGCAGTACCCAACCTTATTTGAATTAAAAAACATAGTAATACCATTATTCCTTGACTCAAAAGAGTAACCACATATGCCCAAACATGATATGGAAACTAAGTTCCGTCTAAAGGAAGGTACAAAAAATGTGTTCCTTAACATTAATTTAAAACCAGAATACTTCTGCCACGAACACGACGTCGACTTTATTATTGTTTCCCACAATGAGCTTTGATTCATCCTGATTTGACTTTCTCTGGTTTATAAATCCATGTATGGTAAACGCAACATGATTAGTTGCACTGCTATCTAGCCACCATTAACTGGATGGAGTTTTAGATAGATTGGATTCATAAACTAATGCCAAAGAATCAATATATGAATGCTCACGCTTAAACAACCAAGCTTTATATTTATTGTAGTCATTCTTTATGTAACCCTTCTTCTTACAAAAAAAAAAAAAACAGAGACCACCATCCTTAGAAGAGGATGCTTTATTAGGACCCGAGTGGTCAGAATGACTAGTGGCTTGATGAGTACCTTTACGAGTTCGACTTTTGAACATCTTACCCTTCTTATGACTAGAACTAGAGACATATAGGGCCAAATGCCTCTTTTCTTTCTTTAGTTTCTCTTCCTCTGCTACAACCCTAACAATTAGGTCATTAACTGACTAGGTTTCATCTTGGGAATTATAATTGATTTTGATGATATCAAAATTAGGTGGGAGGGTGTTTAGGGCTTGATGCACAATGCAAGTATCGGGAATGAAAATATTAAGAGCTATGAGTTTAGTCTGTAAGTCCACCATCCTAAAGACGTAATCCCTAACTCCTCCATAACCATCATACCTCATATTGAAGAGTCCTTATAGATCTGTCCTAATCTCGGCATTAAGTGAGACACGATTCCTAGCCTCTAAGGCTTCCATCGTTTGTTTAGCAGTGCAGTCAACTAGCAGACCACTTTTCAAGTGTTCATGAATGAATCGCTTCATAGATAACAAGCAAATCATATTGCTCTTTTCCTAGGCCACAAAGTATGCTTTATGGGGTTATGTACTGTCAGCAGTCAGATCTGCTGGCTTATTCTTACTAAGAGCAATATGAACATCTGCTAACTCTATACCAAATAGAAAATCCTCTTTCCAATTCTTGAAATTAGAACCAATAAAAACGCCAATCATTATGGAGCTGCCGTTTACTGAGAATGTGACTAATTAACAAGTAATGAAAAATAATCAGCATAATGTGAGTACTGTGTAACATGAACCTTATAAGTCACACATCCTAAGAGCTACATGCATTATCATATAACCACCTTTGGGCAGAATACATGACATGCAGTTGCATACTCTCAACATGCCAGTCACTCCTCAATCATATGATGTACATGTATCCCTCCATAAACTAATATGTAATCACCTCCTTTAGGAGTATGATGACATATTAGAACAGGAGACATCTTACCACAATACGAGACTGATATTTCTCAAATCAAATTAGGTGTGTCACTTTGGCGGTCACTCCCCAATCAAATTATTAAAACTCTCTCATACCAATGATATAAATTTTATGTCTCACATTTACCATATGCATAGACTTTAGACTTGAAGACAGGGGCATTTGTCACTAAAATCATATGCTATGCCAATTATATTGCTCGGTTTTATTGATACATGTTAAACCTTATACATGCAATCAACAAATCATGCTCTACATATCCATACATGATCATATACATGTGAGCTTATATATGTACTTCAAAAAATCATATAGAAATACATGAGAAAATGCCAAAATAACCCAAAATATACAAGTCCATAAGGTTTTATATGCATTTTCATGTCTCTAAAAGCATCAAACATGCAAAATAATTAATGTAGAGCACATTCATACGAACACAACACAGCAAACCATGCCTCAATCAGAGGTCGGATGAGCCATAACGAGCCTGAAGTCGCGGGTGCGGTCTGACCAGTAGACCGGTTCAATGCCGGTCAAATTGGACGAATCGGTTCGATCTGACTCGGTTGAACCGAACAACCGGTTTAGTCAACTGACTGGGTCAGGTCAACGTGTCAGACCCGGGTCGGGTCAACAATCCGGACCTAGGTCAGGTCAGTCGACAATCTGAACCAGATCAGTCAATGGGTCAAGGGTCGGGTCGGGTTGGTGAGTAGGTTGGTCGACGATTGAGTCGGGTCGGGTCGGGTCAGGTGAATCGCCCCACCGCTCGAACTGCCTCACCCGGCCCGAACCTGCGACATACGCGTGGCACACATGCAGCACGTGGGTGGCGCATGGCGCGCATGGGTGCGCGTGAGCGGCATGTCTCACTACCTTCGGCGCACATGCAGCGCGTGAGCCATCGTCCGACCGCCCTCGGTGGCCTGCCACCCATCATTATGCTTGTCTCAACGAGCACAACCCATTTATGCAATAAAATTTAACTTTCACCAAACGAAATTTCTGAAATCGCACGAATACCATATAGTTCTAAACCTAAACTATGGCGGCTCTGATACCACTTGTAGGCCGCGACAACCGCTTTCCTAGGATCGCCATAGCTAGTATTTAGAAACATACAATTGAGAAGAGTTGATTTTACTTACTTGATTTGGAATCCATCGTTCTTGATGCGGAATACGACGAACACCAACTCAAGATCTTCTCCTCTTTGACCCTTTGTATCACTGGCTTAATGAGATTGCCTTTCGCTGCTCTCATAACCTTATAAGCTCTTTATGTGAAGTGAATGTGGAGTTCTGAGAGTTTTCAGAATTTCATTAAGGCTAGAGGAGGGACTCAAGCGCTATTTATAGAGTTTTCAGTCATGTCCTCTAATTACGGTCAGGGCCCAACTTGGCTCACACCAGCCATACCTATATTAAACTGATTAAGAATTTTTATATCCAACCTTATTAGACCAAACTCGTTATACGGTAAATTACAATATCAATTAATAGAAGCCTACATTAGAAAAACTCTTACATGGACACCACACAGTAAAAAAACTTGCTTTCTTCACACAGATCTGCAACTCGATCAAATTTACATGACCAGCTACACATCTCCCTCGCTCTTGCTCTCGCTTTATAATGGAGTTATCATTTGATGTAGACAATGGAAAAGTTAATCCTGGCTCAGTGGCGTGGGCTTCTAACCAAGTGGTATAAACATAGCGAGCGCAAGCGTGACACTCCCAGAGTCTTCAAGTCTAAGAAAAATCGCTCTTGGTATATTTTCTGCAAATAGCATTGAATGTGGTTTGCCAATGCCAATTGAAGATTTGAGACTTGAATTATATGCAATCCACAGGATGTGTTAAGAATACTATGCGTGCTTGGCTGGGTAAATCGTTAAGCATTCAACCTACTTCAACGTGAGCAAAGAAATCCTGCAGATAGAAAATTTTGGAGACCGGACGAACAAATGAGTTCAACTTGAAAGCTCATTGATTCATAAGCTGAGAAAGTTATTTAAAAAAATTGTGAAATTTATTGTAAAGATAACAGTTCAATTCTAAACATACGTACGATTAGCCAATGTAGTGTTTCTGGCTAATTATGACTAGAAATTATTGAGTTCAGCTGTGCCACGTAGAATAATTGGCGTCCATTGTCAGGAATGACTACATTGACAAAACGCAAAAAACAAAATTTAGGATCGAGTCTGCCAAATCAAACATTTATAACTACCTTGACCTTTATATAATATGTTTGTGATTTTTTTAAAAAACTTAATATCCCTTTATATGGCCCTTTGCTTACGGAAGTGAAACATCCACAAGAAATTGGTCACGCAATGCAAATAAAGGGTAATCTAATTAGGGGCATTCCTTTCAAGATCATCTCAACCACACCCTTTACCTCCTTAGAGAAAACCCATTTTGTATGTTTCATTTCCAATGGTATTATACAGTATCTTATGCGTATTAAGTTACATTTACATTCAATATCTCATTGAAGACAATTTAATGTCGAAACTATGACTCCATCAGTTGCAGCACCTTGTGAAGGTTACCATATCAACTTCTCTCTCTCTCTCTCTCTCTCTCTCTCTCTCTCTCTCTCTCTCTCTCTCTCTCTCTCTCTCATGCAAATTCAGTCTCAATATAGCATGCTAAATGAAGTTTCCGGTTAGTACAATACAAGTCTCGTAGCTCCTCTTGGATCAAAATTAACTACAACCCGTTGACCGAGTACAATGCATGAATTTCCTAACCCTTTAGCTTTCTTTTCCATTTTTACTTGTCCGAATGCTTTAGAAGTTAATGTTAACAAGAAAAGGGGGGGATGAAGAAGTCAACGTGCGACAATTTGGTGATCTCAAGGGTTAGCAGTGGTCCCTCATTGCCAAAAAGGTACGAAATGATCTCGCTCTCTTATCGGCTTAGGACGGGTCGATCCCTCTTTAGCAAAGAGGTGCGCAACCCACGTTATAAAGAAGTCAATGTGCGACAATTTTGTGATCTCTAGGGTTAGCAGTGGTCCCTCATTGCTAAAAGGTATGAAATGATCTTGCTCTCTTATCGGCTCAGGACTGGTCGATCCCTCTTTGGCAAAGAGGTGTGCAACCCACATTTTTCACATTTCACATTGAATGAGGATGGATCATAACAAGAATCTGGTCACGACTCTTGTTCAAGGCACATTCCCAAAGTGGCATTTTTCGGGAGGTCATAATCGAAGTTTTAAATATTATGGCTCTGGTCTTTATGATCAATCGAAATTCAATTCCATCTTTTACATTGATTAGTGTCGTCTAAGTGTAAGAGCTTTTCTAATGTGTGCTTCTATTAATTGAAATTGCAATTTAACATTTAACGGGCTTGGTCTAATAAGGTTTAATATAAAGGTTCTTAATCAGTCTAATAGGGGCTTGACTGGTGTGGGCCGAGTTGAGTCTAGCCCGTAACAAAAGAGCCTAACTGGAAACTCTATAAATAGCACTCAAGTCCCTCCTCTAGCCCTAACGAACTCTTAGAATTCCACATTCACTTCACATAAGGAGTGCATAAGGTTACGAGCACAATGAAGGGCAGTCTTATTGTGCTAGTGATACAGAGGGTCATAGAGGAGAAGATCTTGAGTTGGTATTTGTCGTATTCCGCATCAAGAGCAATGGTTTCCAAATCAAGTAAGTAATGTCAACTCTTTTCGATTGTATGTTTCTAAATACTAGCTATGGCTTAAAGGATGTAAAGGACGCACCACCAGTCAATGGTCTTAATTGGGATTGGAAAGAAGCTCACCACCAAAGGTCTAAAGGAAATTCCACCAACCTTAGGCTAAAGGGTTGATTACCAAGGAGTAATCCACTCTCCAAGGATAAAGAAATCGTATTTTGATTCAACTCACAAAGAGAAATTCTTTTCATTCAATCAAGTCTGCATTGCAATAGAAATGACTCATCTATTTATTGAGAGACTACGGCATAGATAAAAATTAAAGAGTGTGGGTACTACCCAGTAACTACCCGACATTAAAACTTTGGGACAAACTAGTCTTAATAGATTTTACAAACTAAAAATACTAAAGACACTTAGGAACTAAGAAAAAAAATAAAAGACCTTTTGACTGTATAGCCTTGATGAGTTGTGTTCTTTTGAGCTTCTCTTTGAATCACCACCTAACCACCTCATAATGTTACAAACAAATTCATTTGTTAACCTATCGAAACAAGTTATAACCAAACTTAGCATCGCATATTTGAATAAGCAAAACTTGATCCGTTGGTGAAGATATTTTTGATTTACATATTTCCTCATCAAGATGGATAAAGTCGGATGTGCCCGCATCATTCTCCCCAGGTTGAGAAGATTTGTCCTCAAACTTGCATAAATCATCATCATCCAAATTAAGAGAAAGGTCTCCCATATTAAAAGTGGCTAAAACTCTAAAATCTCCAGGAAGTTCTATTTTGTATGCATTGTTGCAAATCCGTTCAAGAACTTTAAATGGACCATCAGCTCTAGGCATGAGCTAGTTCTTTCAAGGGGATGTAAATATTTCCTTCCTCAAGTGCAACCACACAAGATCACCTTATTCGAAATGAGCCTTCTTTCTATATTGATTTGCTTTTTTTTTTTGTAAGACTCTTTAGCATTTTTTATCTTGGAACGAATCTGCTCATGAAGTTTCTTCATTGTTTGAGCTCATTCCTTTCCATCAAAGTTCACTTGCAATGTCGATGGAATAGGAATCAAATCGATCGATGTAAGGGGATTAATTCCGTACACAACTTCAAAAGGTGAGCTACCAGTAGAATAATTCGACGACTAATTGTAAGCAAACTCAGCATAAGGATGCTTTAAATTCCAATATTTCAAAGACTTACTCACCATACCGCGAAGAAGAGTGGTTAGAGTACAATTGGTTACCTCCGTTTGGCCATCAGTTTGAGGATGACAAGCCATGCTAAATAAAAGTGTTGTACTAAGCATTTTACATAATGTCTTCCAGAAGTAACTCAAAAACTTGGAATCACAATCTGACACAATGACTTTCGGTACTCCATGGATGCGAATAATCTCTTTGAAATATAATTTAGCAATATGAGAGGCATCATCGGTTTTATAACATGACACAAAATGAGCCATTTAGAGAATCGATCGAAGACTACCATAATTGTGTTCTTCCCCCTTTGAGTTCTAGGAAGAACCACAATAAAATCTATACTCACATCTTCCCAGGCCTGAACTGGTACTGGAAGTGGGGTGTATAAGCCTTGATGAAAATGACTCTTGGCTCTTTGACATGTCACACACCTTGAGATGATAGCTTGCACATCTCAAGTTATCTTTGTCCAATAAAAATGTTCTTAAAGAACATCAAGAGTCTTGTTAATACCGAAGTGACTAGCCAATCCTCCACCATGAGCTTCTTAGATAAAAAACTCTCTAAAGGAACTCTTCGGCACATATAATCGATTTTCTCTAAAAACAAAACCATCTTGGACAAAATAAGTATCTTGAACTCCATGTTTGCAACCATTGATGATCGAAGAGAAATCAACATCTCCAGAATATAATTCCCTCATCGATTGAAAACCAAGGTTCCTAGAATCCAAAATAGCAAGCATAGAATATTTCCTCGATATATCATCCGCAACAACATTAATATGGCTAGGTTTATATTTCAAGACAAAAGAGAATGATTGAAGAAATTCTACCCATTTGGCATGTCTCAAATTCAATTTGTATTGACCCCTAATGTACTTCAAAGCCTCATGATCATAATAAAAAACAAACTATTTAGGTCTCAAATAATGACTCCAATGATCAAGAGCTCTAACAATGGTATAGAACTCCTTATCATAAGTCGAATAGTCTTCTTCGAATTCGTCAATTTCTCACTAAAATAAGCCAAAGGCTTTTCGCTTGGACAAGAACAGCGCCAATGCCAACTCCACTTGCATCACATTCAACTTTAAATACTTTATCGAAATAAGGAAGAGTAATAATAGGAGACTCACAAAGTTTATGCTTGATTGCCTCAAAAGCATTGTGAGTAGCCTTTGTCCATACAAAAGAACCCTTCTTCATGCATTTTGTAATAGGAGCCATGATATTATTGAAATTCTAGACAAATCTTTGATAAAATGAAGCAAGCCCATGAAAACTCCTTACGTCAAAAATGGACTTAGGAACTGGCCAAATTTTCATTGCTTCCACCTTGGATTAATCGATAGGAATTTCATCTTTCAAAACAATATAACCAAGGAACATGATATTGGAAGAAAAGAACTGACACTTTTCCATCTTACCACAGAGCTTTTGCTTTCTAAGAACTTCAAAAATCTGCTTTAAGTGAGAAACATGTTCTTTCTCGCTTTTGTTGTACACAAGGATATTATCAAAGTATACAACAACAAAGTAGCCAATATACGGACGTAGAATCTCATTCATCAGCCTCATGAATGTACTAGGAGCATTAGAAAGATCGAGTGGCATAACCATCCACTCATAAAGGCCGCCTTTAGTTTTAAAAGCCATCTTTCATTCATCTTTGTCTCACATACGAATATGGTGATAACCACTTCACAAATCTATCTTTGAAAAGACAATGGAACCATATTACTCATCAAGCATATCATGAGGTCTAGGTATATGGTACCTATAGTTAATGGTGATGTTGTTAATGGCTCGGCTATCAACGCACATTCTGAACGAACCATCCTTCTTGGGGACAAGTAGGTACAGAACATGGGCTCATGCTTTCTTGAACATACCCCCTTTTGATAAGTTCTTCAACTTGCCATTACAACTCCTTTGTTTCCTTTGGATTACATCAATAGGTTGCTTTGTTTGGTAAAGAAGCACGGGGTAGCAAGTCGATATGATGTTCAATACCCCTAATTGGAGGTAATCTGGGTGGCAACTCCTTTGGGAACACATGCATATTCTTTCAACAAGGAATGCATTTTTGGGTTTAAAGGACTCTCTACCTCACTCTTTTTCTCAACCATTAGCAAAGCAAATACATTCTTTTAATTGCTAATAGCTCTCTCAACCCGTGTTTCACTCAAAAATAAATTTTTCTTACTAGTGTTTCCCTCCCTAGGTTGAGCTTTGTGTATAAGAGTCAGATTCAAGGGTGTAAGAGTAATGCATTTTTTATCATTACTAAATGAATATGTATTCTTGTGCCCATCATGAACAGCCCTCCTGTCATACTACCAAGGTCAACCCAACAACAAATGGCATGCATCTATAGGAATAACATCACATATAATCTAATCTTGATAATTCTTCTCAATCGAAAACGAAATTAAAGCTTGTTTGGTTACCTTAAGATCGCTCCTTTTATTAAGCCATTGAAGCTTATACGGATTAGAATGTTTCGATATTGGTAACTTTAGCTTGTCAACCAAGGTAGTCGATGTGACGTTGGTGCAGCTTCCTCCATCAATGCTGATAGAACACACCTTACTGTTAATAGTGCAACAGGTGTGAAAGATGTTCTCCATTTGTTCATCATTTTTAGGAGAAATGATGATGTGTAAAGCTCTTCGGCTCACCAATAATTCGCCACCATCAGCATTTTCCACAATGGTTTCTTCGCTTTCAAATTCAAATCCATTCTAGTCAAAATCATTCTCAATTTATTGAAGCTCCATATCAACTTCTCAATTTCTTAAAGAGTCATAAACAATTAGCTTGAAAATGCCCATAACCTTGACACTTAAAGCACTTTCTTCTGTCACTATCTAATTTCTTTGCAAACCCTTTAGTAGAGTTCATGGTTACCTTTTTTTTGCCATTTTCTTTCACATTCGTACTTTCCGCTTTGCTTGAAGAAGTACCCTTAAAGAAGGGTGTTCCCCTTGTCGAGAGTCTAGTTGATGAAGCTCTGCTACACTTTTGTTGCTTCTCAACCTTCATGGCCAATTTGCACACGTCTTCAAAAGACCAATAAGATTGAAGTTCAGCCCAATCAGCAATATCCTTGTTCAAGCCACCAAGGAATCAAGCGATACTTTGTTCCGACATTTCTAGAATGTCATATCTCATCATAAGTTGTTCAAACTCCTTGATGTATCCTTCAACGCTTAACCCATATCGCTTAAGGGAATTCAACTTGAGGAAAAGGTCTTGCTTATAATTTTCGGGCAAAAACCTCTTACTTCATGAGTTTCTTGAGTTTTTCCCAAGAACGGATTTTTCTTTTTCCTTCCCTAACCTGCTAATTCTTCAAGTTTTCCCACCAAAGTGACGCATATTTTGTCAAGTTCACTGGAGAAGTAATTTGGGAAGTAACGCATTAACAAGAGCATTGAGTTACTTATATAACGACATTAAGCAGTACCAATTTTTCAAAATTCTTTCTTCATACAAAGCGCCGGGTTCTTGGTGAAACTAATAATCTTGGGCGGTACTATCCTTGTTCTTTTTGAGGTCTTGCATAATGCACCCCTTATCTCTCAAAAACTGCGAATGACTGCACTAAACCTTGAGTGTTCTTCTGCTAATTGTTTCCTGTAGGACTGTATTGACCAGCTGTACTCTGAAGCAAAAGCAAATAAAGTGTAAGAGCAGCTATTGGAGTGCATATCTCCATGAGTCCACACGCACAGCATCACTGGACATCTGCTTAAAACTACAATTAGATTGTCCGTTTCCTGAAGAATCGATTGAGGTTGGGATCAATTTATCACGCAAGCCCATTCATCGATCCTCGCCTTCACAACTTCATCTATACTCACATGTATTACAATTCAGCCGCTCAATAGATGCTTCAAGATACTCTGATGCTTGGGAGGAGCAGACAATCTATCTTTCATTTGTTACATATAATTCTCGAAATAAGTACAATAACTTGGCTGCATTGGTGATTCGTGTATTCGTTTTCCCTTCTATTATATAATTGCCAAGAAATCAGGAGATCTCTGTATATAATTGCCAAGTGACCATTTGCTTTATGTTCTGTGTTGGTGAAAGGTAGAGACTCGTAGATTCAAAGAGCACATGACTCCTGGCCTCTGCAATGCGCAGATCCATCATGAACCTGAAGAACAGATTGACACGAAGTGCTACAATCTGGGTCACATTCCTTTTCTTTCCTCTCATATATATCGGCCTGGAGAACAAGAACCGATCTAGCTGCAGAAACGGTACGGTACAAATCAAAACAATCACATGTTGAACAATTTGATTATCCACGCCAACCAAAGAGAGTGATCAAGCATTGAACATTTGTGTAGCTTTACCTCACAACTCAGTTATGACTCGTAGCTCTTTCACCTGTTGGTCTGTGAGGTGAATTTGAAGGTCGAAGAGTAAGGAAGGAGGAAATTAGAAAAGCAGAGGGTGAAGTGAAGGGTAAGTGAAGGAGGAAACTCAAACAAGAATAGTCAAGGTTAATAGAGCAAAGACGTGGACTAATAAAAACTCGCTAAGTAAATTTTGTACGTAAAGGACACCTTCAAGAAAAAAAAATTTCTGAATTATCTCTGATAATTCATTTCCCCATCTACTCTTTCTACCATCCTATAATCATTGATCTCATTTTTTAGTTAAAACACAATAGCTAACATTGACTTCACAAAGCGGCACATGAACTCCAAACTACTACAAAAGTCTATACAAGCTACCCAAAGAAAATGATGTCAGAATCGACCCTCCAGTCTGCCGATATTGTTTCTCTACAATACCCTCAAGATCAGGATCTTTCAAAGAGAAAAGGTTCAATCCTCACGTTAGTGCACAAGTGTCACTGTTTGCAGCCCAAGTCTGCACAGCAGAAGCAAAACCAAGATTGGAAAAATAATTCGCATTAACTCAATTGGTTTGAGTCTTAAATAAGGGTGTTCCCATTATCGGAGTAATGAGAAAAAATGATAAGTCTGCATGAATCAATATCTTCACAAACAATGAAAGAAGCAATATCGATTCACACTGCAGAAGCAATGCTGACCTGCTGAAACAGTCTATACAATATAAAGCACCAACGCCCACACAGGGTAAACCAGCAGGAGGAGTATTCCAATGGTGTTCGAAATGCCGTGCGGCTGTGTAAATGAGTTTCTAAAGCCACCAGATGCTCGGATGTGCTCTTGTAGAAGATAACACGCGATAAGAAGACATATCACCACTCCAACCCAGCTGCTTCTGAGAGTGCTAGCAAAGAAGCTTGGAGCCACTACTAACAATAGAATCAGAGAAGCCGGCATTTCCAGCCAATCTGCAGCCAAAAAATATGACAGTGCACAGGGATTATGAAAGTGAATAGCATATGAGTTGGATAATCAGAGATGCTGATGTAACAGAAAAATAATGATGAGCACTGCTATGAAGCATGCCACACACTGTATTTTCCACAGATTACTCTCATCAACCTAAAAGTTAATTCTTACAAGACAGACTATTTTTGGCTATGTAGTTTCAGTATCTCCATGGATAACACAATATGAAAAGTATCTCCACGGATAACACAATATGAAAAGTTGTATTAAGGAAACGTAAGAATCTAGTGACTGCATTGAGTGTGAAAAGAAAATACACATTGCCTTGTTTCATCCGACACAGGATGCAGAGTGCAATAAAATATGTTTAGACAAGCAAATTGCTGGCGGAATTAGCAAAGGCACAGGAAAATAGTTCGACCAATATGCCCAAAATGAAAAGTGTAACTTACAAGCAAAAGAAAACTATACCTGGGAAATGCCGAGGAAAGAACAGTCGCAGTATAATAGCAATGAAGGCAATCCACTTCCCTACTTCTCCACTGCACGAGACAGAAATTGACAAGTTACTTCGAAAAGGAAAAATTTTCAGACAGAAGACAAAGGTTTTGTAAAGTTCTATAATCACCTGAATACGTCGAACAATACTGTAGGAAGACTGAAGAATATGTATGGGATCAACAATCCCGTCAGGATGTTTGTTCTCCAATTTGTTCGATCCAGGACCAACAAATAACTGCACGAATAAAAGCCACAATACCACTTCCATTACCTTCCAAAATTGTCATACCAGTTTCAAGTACAAAAATTGTGCTCACTGTATCCTCTCTCATTTCCTACTTCAACTTTTGGCTCATGTTCCGGAATCAAATGAAGAAAACTAGACGTGCTACTTCTGCCAGGTCGATAGGCTGAAGCTATAATGCCAAGGGTACACAAAATTCTATCCCATAAAACTTCACAAGGAAGTTCCACTATATTCATATGCGCAAAAGTTCATGCGGGATTTTATACCTCTATCAAATCCACAAATGGTCTTGCAAAGATTAAGTGAAAAATGCAGCAAGCTCAGTGTTGAGGACAGCTGAAACCAATCACCAGAAAAAAAAAAAAAATCCAATCTCCATTTGTGCAAAGCAGGTCAAAAAGCTCAGAAAAGGAACCAATCCTTCGGATAACATCTGATACACTGTCACTTCAGAAATCAGACTGTCGGATTTGAGACTGAATGACTAAACTCACAATAACAATTAACCGAAAGAGGACAAGAAGAAAGCACAATTTAGAATCCGAAGGCCTGCATGCTGAATTCAATACGAAAAGAACAACTAAAAAAAGGCCACCGTTTACCAAAAAGCAATACGAACAGATCACGGGGATTGAGCAAGAACATGACAAATTAAAACACAGCTTCACAGCACAGTCAAACATTTTTCTATCATCGAGGAAAACAGAGTCCGACGAGAGAGGGCAGAGTCGAATTCGAGCTCTCACATTGCAGCAAATGAAGCCACCCATTCAAGAAACGTAGTCCCGAACGCCAGGCTCCCCAACTTGACCGCGTGGCTCACCAGCTTCTTCGCGGCGGCGCCGAGCTCCTTCATGTCGGAGCCGATCTGGTCGCTCGCTTCTCGATCCGTCCTCATTCTCAAGTACCCGTGCCTGCCCATGTCCTCCCAAGTTCGCACCTTTCCCCGCGATCGCCGAGATCTCGCGCCGACCCACGATCCCAAGATCGAAGAACAGGCCGGAGAAGCGAAGGAGAGACCCTTTCCGGGAGCGTCGGTGTCCAATTTGCAGTCCTGGAATTGCAGAGCGGGGTCAGGGGCCAGAGACAGCGAAGCAGTAGGGATGTAACAGGGAAGATGATTGAATGAGGGGCGCCACGTGGGCCCCTATCGTTTGCACGATGGCGGTGGTGGTGATGGTCGCGATTTTTTTGGATCTTTGTCCTTTACTCAGTAGCTTCTGTGGATAACTCTGTCCATATTTATGATGGAAAATTTGACATAAATAATCGATAATTTTTAAGTAAATATATAATGTAATTTCGGGATGTTGATCGAATATATAACGTGGGATCATATTAAATAAATTAAAAATTTAGAGGACATTGCACATTTGAATAAAAGTAACGAAAATCTTAAAATATATGACAAAAATGTAATTGAGTTTTCAAACTTGCATAAAAAAAATGCAATTAAATTAACGAAAGGGTGGCTATGTGCTATCAAATTAATGAAACGAGAATGCTAAAGTGACTTTTTAAAATATATTATTTATCTTATATAGCAATGACGTGGCTAAAATATAAAATATAAAATTAAAACGACGTCGTTTTTTATCAAAGTCTAATTCCTTTTATATGAATTTCATTTAAATTAAATTGAAATCCTAATTCATTTTATTTAAATTTTATTTAAATTAAATTGAAAATTTAGATTGTAAAAACGAGAGTTAGAAACGACTCCACAACGAGATTGTTTTGGTCACATTACCGCTACGTTAGAGAGAGAATCTAAAAGAAAAATCACGTTACTATTTTTTGTCAATCAAGTTGAATATAGTCAATAAAATAACTTAATTGCAAAAATTTGATAAGTTTTAGGAATTAATTATATTTTTCCCTTTTTAAGGATTCAGTGCATTTTAGTAACAAATTTTAGAACTTCTAATGAACTTATCCCTAAATAATGACATCCTATTAACCTCTTATGGTAAGCCTGTAAATGAGATATCTTCCTTTTTTTTTTTTGGTTGAAAATGAATATATTCATTCATTCACTGGAGCTCTCAATATCAAGAGAGCAAGATTCCAAACATAACAAGTCCCAAATGGATTGGGGGGCTTAGTAAGCCAATTAGAGGAGAGAGCTCCTAAACGGTGGATTTTCGCAATTCAATCCACTACTTAGTTGACTTCTCAATAGCAATATATAATACAAACATTTTGTAATTAAGCCTGTAAAATCTTACACTCCTTAAAAATGCTTTGGAGGGTCCATGGGCTTTGTAAAGCATCTCCACTCGACATGCACACGGTCGAATTGTTGCTAAAGAGCTCCACTTTAAGTTCTACCTTTGAGTTTAGATGAAGTGCAGTTCTTGTTTGCAGTAAACACGATAATAATCCTTCCTTAAGCTAGGGCTTCAACACCTAAAGCAGAAGCTACTTGAACTGACTTTGCAAATCCTGTGATGACTATATAATTAGACTCACGGAGGACGTCGGCCACCGAACCCACCATTGCGCCTTCCTGCCACAAGCCATCAACATTCATCTTCAAGATGCCAGGTCCCAGAGTCCTCCATCGGTCAGGTTCAAATCTACTTGATTTTCCTTTTTTTAGTGCAAGTAGATTCGAATTAACCTAGGTCTTGCTTGATATCGTTGCATCATCCACAATTTGTCATAGATCTGGTCGGAACGACTGGAAAATCAGCTGGTTTTGAGCTTTCCAAATTCTCCACATAAGGTCCTCGATCACTTCTGGCGATGGTGAGATAGGTTGAGGTGATGTGCTTTCCTCAATCCTCGTCAAGTTTTGACAAGTTTTAGGAATTAGTTATACTTTTTTCCATTTTTTTTAGGATTCAATTGCACTTTGTTGTAACAAATTTAGAACTTCCAATGAACTTATCCCTAAATAATGACATCCTATTTAACTTCTTATAATATGCTCGTAAATGAGATGAAATCTTTACTTTTCACTTTCGATTGAGACATCTTCTTTACTTTTTACACTTTCGATAAGGAAAAGAAAAGGACCATGCTTGGAGGAAGAAGCAATTGCCTATGACAGTTTTATCATGTGCCAGTCGTGCAGCAAGTTAATACAAATACAAAAGAGTGGGGTTTCAAAATTTAAGAAGCACAATGAAGGATAAGCATATCACATTGATAAAGTGATTAATCATGTATAACCCTCATGTAAATACTTTTCTAATAGAAGAGGAGATCTATTAAGATGATTAATGCACGATTCCTTTTGTGAAAGGTTGATGTATTTCCGACAACCCGATAGTTGTTTCACTTGTGAAAATTTTTCACATTACGTTTTGATTAGATTTGGGAAATATATGTTAATACAGCCCGGAAAAAGGAACATTCAACATTTTTTTATAAAGTTTTTAAAACAAATATAAGGCAACTATATCTAAAATTGCTTTTGGGTTTCCCTCTGCAAATTGGAACAGAGATAAAGAGTTTCGAATAAGTAAAGCAAAGCGTATTTGATGACTGCGTGATGGAATATTATACTCACATAGATCTGCAATACGAAATCAAAGAAAATATAAGTGTACTGAATTTGCATTAATCTATTTTCTTTAATTCAAATGTGGTTACAAATCTCCAATTTTCAAAATGAAATAAATGAACTCTCTAACTTTTTTTAGAGGATAAGTATATCCATAGTTTTGATAATTCAGCCCGCGCACGTGAATTTATTGCTCTGCTCTATAAACTATAGGATTCCTCCGAGACGAAGGAAGCGTCATCAGTTGCCTTTCCCTTGTCTCGATGGGCCATTTTAGGATAAGTTCTCCTCGATGCATTCATGCATTGACAGATTCGAAGCACCTGCTCAAGGATCCTTGCTAAAGAAAGAGTTTTAGCTTTCCCCCATGAGACCATAATGAAAAGCTTTATTCCTTACAAATCACACCACTTTGCGGTAAATTTCCTGCAAAGTCGAATCGTACATCTTAATTAAAAAGATAAAGTCAACTACGGCCTTGAGGGAGGATGGCCGCAAACCAGGACAGCTTTTAATTAATTTACTCGCCAGCGTTCCGGCTTTGGTGCTTTGTATACACCACGGAGCAATGCCGATCAATCCAATCTGCATGAACTGGCTTTTGAGGTAGCTTTTAGTCACGGCAGCGGCGAATTACTTGCGCCGGCCTTGGTCAACGACTTGAACGTTACAGATGATCCTAGAGGCAGCTTCCCGGGGTCGACGTCGAACGTGTCATAACGAAGGAAGAGCTCCGCCACCATGAGCCTGCACAAGAGCACCACCAGGTCCTTCCCCGGGCACTGCTTGTTCCCCGCCGTTGGCTCGTCGATCTCGCGCCCGTTCGACCAGTACACGTACTTCAGCAGCCTCTCTCCTTCCCCCGTGAACCTATGGCCCACGAACTCCTCTGGATCGTCGAAGACCCGGGGATCCCTGGTGGCGAACGGCTGATAGCCGAAGATCATCTCGCCCTTCTTGATTGCGAAGGCTGCGTCATGGCTCCGCACCACCATGTCGCACTTTGCCTTCCCGTATTGGAACGGGACCGGAGGCTCCATCCTCAGTGCTTCGTAAACGACAGACTTGGTCAAACTCATCTTGTCCAAGGCACTGAGAGTGACCCCACCTTCCGATTCCACGACCGATCTTATCTCCTCGACGAGCTGACGGTGCAACTTCTCTCCACCCGACGCGACCCACTTGATTAAAGCCGGAAACGTCGCTTTCATCCCGCCGTAGGCATTGAAACCCGCAACAAATACAAGGTTATGGCAAGCTTCATCTCTTCCGATGCCTAAACTCTCGGCTTCGTCCAATATGGACGTTGCATTCTCATTGAATGCGCTATAGAGCTTTTGGTAATCAGATTTGACTAAGAATGGAGGCAATGGGAATGTGTGTAGGAGCATGTCCTCTAAAAAGTTTAAGGCCTTTGTCAACCCTAGGGTCATCAATGGGGCAAGTTGGAAAAGCAACCAAGAATCAAAGAGTTTCGACCCCTTTGTTTCTATGGTCGCGTCAAGCGGTTTTGTGTCACAAAAAAGCCTGAACATAAAGTTGAAGGACATTTTGTCACTAACCGTATTGAAGTATGCCTTGCCTTTGCTAGCTAGCTCATCTTCCAGGTCGATGAAGAGCTCCGACAAGCAGTTGGTAAAGAGCGGGACGATTTCCCCGTGCCGAGACGCGAGCACGGAGAAGATGAATTGCTTGAGAATGGCGTGTTTGGGTTCAGATGGGTCGAGGAAAGCGCATACTCGGTGACCACCAAAATAGTCGAGGGAGGGCATGAAAGTCCCGTCAAGCACATCTCGCTTGTCAACCTTGGACGTGTCAAAGAGGATGGGGAAGCTGGCCGCGTCGAGGAGGACGATGACCTTCGGATCTGAGGCCACGAAAGGCCCCGGCGGCATGTTGACTCGGAAGACAGTCGAGTCGTACTCGCGCATTCGACACCTGAAGAACTCATCCTTTCCTTGCTTGTAGAAGTAGTCAAGACGATCTTTTATCGCACCAAAGAAAGGTTTGCCGTAGCCTCCGGGGATTTCTCTAAGCGAAGGCGCACTGTCCCGAGAAACTTCTGTATTTCGCTCGACGTTGGATGGGGAAGAAGATGAAGGAGAAGGAGGATTACCTGAAGACATTGTTGATGAAGAAAATGGACTGGGGCTTGGACAGAACTCAAGGCGAAGTTGAGGAACTGAGTCAGGGAGTTGAATTATAAAGCAAGCAGGACACTTATTTAAATGGATTTTTATGCTTGAACAGGGTAGGTTTGTATCAAGTTGTCAGCCTGACATTATCCATAAAATCATCTACTTCCTAGGAGGGATAACCACTGGGCATTCAATTGTTCGGGTCAACTATTAATCTACTTCATTCCTGCAAATTGCTTCATCCAGCGCATTGATTATCATTGTTGTGAATTAATGCGGAAATTAACTAAGATGTTGTAATTTACGTCAACGTGTAAAATACAGAGAAATAACGATGAATAATACGGACACTAGAAATTTACGTGATTCAATCCGAATACTGGTACCTACGTCAACGTATCAATACGCTCGTGTTTTTCGCACTTAGATCATACCAAATCCCAAGTATTTACAAGAAACAAATAATTCACGAAGCACCCGAGCGGTTACGCACACCTTCTCTTTGCACGGCTCTACTTAGGGCGGCTCTTCAAAAGCTATTGTGCGCGCGGCTTCTTTCTTTGTTGTATGCGTGCCTAATGTGCGTGCGGCTCTTCTTGCGGCTACTGTGGCGTGAGAAGGAAAACCGCTCAAATAGAGCACAAGGGAAACCCTTCTTTCTTTTTGCTCATGGGCCCCACCTTCCCCTTTTGGCAATAGTAATCTACAACTTGAATTTGACTTGTTGACTTCGTGCTCCCATGTGTTCTCTTCGTGTAAATCAAATCGCAAACGAGCAGTCGATCAAATTTGCATGACCGGCTACACATCTCTCTCTCTCTCTCTCTCTCTCTCTCTTCTCTCTCTCTCTCTCTCTCTCTATAATGGAGTTCTCATTTGATGTAGACAGTGGAAACGTGAATCGTGGCTCAATGTTGGTACAAACATCGAGGGCACAGGCGTGATACTCCTAGAGTCTGAAAGTTGAGAAAGACCTCTCTTTGGTATATTTCAAAGCTCATCGGTTCATAAACTGGGAAAATTATTTCAAAAAAATTGTAAAATTTATTATAAAGATACCAATTCAATTCTAAACGTTTTTATGATTAGCCAATGTGGTGTTTCTGGCTAATTCTGACTAGAGATTATTGAGTTGACAGTCGTGTCACATAGAATGGCTAGCGTCTGTTGTCAGGAATAACTGCATTGATAAAACGCTAAAAAAAAAAATTAGTGCTGAGTCGGCCAAATCAAACATTTACAACTACCTTGACCTTCACATAATATGTTTGTGAATTTCTTTTTGAAAGTTAATATCCCTTCATATGGCCCTTTGCTTGTGGAAGTGAAAGATCCACACGAAACTTCCACGCAACGCAAATAAAGGGTAATCTAATTAGGAACATTTCTTTCAAGATCATCTCAACCACGCCCTTTACCTCCTTATAGAAAACCCATTTAGTATGTTTCATTTTCAATGATATTATATGGTATCGTACGCGTATTAAGTTCCATTTACATTCAATATCTCATCAAAGACAATTTGATGTCCAAACTTTGACTCCATAGTTGCAGCACCTTGTGAAGGTTACCATATCAACTTGCATCTCTCTCTCTCTCTCTCTCTCTCTCTCTCTCTCTCTCTCTCTCTCTCTCTCTCTCTCTCTCTCTCTCTCTCTCTCTCTCTCTCTCGCATTTACATTTCTCTTGTGGAAAAACTGAGCCGGCCTGAATCGGGTTATGTGGAGCGGCCTAATGAAAACGATAGGTCTTGAGGCCGGAAGCAGCCTCGAATAACCTCAAGTAACTCCCGGGATATAGTCTCAACGTAGCATGCTAGATGAACATTCCGATTAGTACAACATGAGTCTCGTACCTCCTCTTGGATCAAAATTAACTACAACCCGTTTACCGAGCACAATGCATGAATTTCCTAACCCTTTAGCTTATCTTTTTCCATATTTACTTGTCCGAATGCTTTAGAAGATCAATCGTAACAAGTAAAGGGGAAAAAGAAGAAGTTAATGTGCGACAATTTGGTAATCTCAAGGGTTAGCAGTGGTCCCTCATTGCCAAAAGGTGCAGAATAATCTCTCTATCTTATGGGCTCAGGACTGGTCGATCCCTCTTTGGCAAGATGTGCGCCGCCAGTGAAGGCGGCGGACGGCATGTGTGTGCTGTCGAGCATGTTCCTCTTTTCGACCTTGCATGTGTCGAAGAGGATGGGGAAGCTGATCGCATCTAGGAGGACAATGACATTAGGGTTCAACGAGATGAACGGGCCAGGCGGCATGTTGGCCCTAAAGACCGTCGACTGGAGCTTGCGCATCCGGTCACAGAAGAACTCATCTCTTCCTTGGAAGTAAAGTAATCGAGACGATCCCTTATTGCACCTAACAACGGGAAACCATAATTTTCGGGGATTTCTTTCAATGGAAGATCTGAATCCGACATGCTCAACGCAACTAATTAGATGAAGACGAAGATGAGCTAGATAGAGATACGCACAGCCAGACCTCGCTTTAGATGACTAGGGTTTTGATGAAACTGGAGATAATGAGAATAGTTCCTTGAAGGGCAAAGTTACATAAAGACGTGCTGGTATAGTCACGACAAACAATGGCAAGACAAGGGCCAGTAGACTCACCTTGGCAGGTAGATTTCTTCCGTGTCATCCAAAGAGCAACTTAAACTAAGAAGAATTGGAATCATGAAAAGATGCGTAGCCATTTCCGGTGGCTCACCTAATAGAGTAATTTGCGAATGAAACGTGATTAATTTTGTTTGATTTTTGACCAACATTCTGGCAAGTCAGTTTAGTATCTGATCTTTGTAATAGCTAATCTTAAACTCCCGTAGAGTCAACGTTACTCACGAGCAGAAATTTTGCGCTGCCCCCACCACGTGAAGAACGAGGAGGGAAATTAGTGATGAAATATAATTTCGAAAAGGTCTCTTTCCTTCCCCATGAAAGATTTAAAAAGAAATTCCCAAATTGCATTCATGATTAAGCAAAGAGGAACCCTTGAGCACGCGTGAGAGATGCTCTGGAGTTGAATCAAAGATCTTGGCGATTCGGGACGTTGCATCTTACGCAACGAATCAAGTGAGGATATGGGCATGATCTTGGAAATATTTTTAAAAAGATTGGATAACATTAATTAATCAACTTCTTATTTTAAATTAATCAAACCCCGAGTGATCGTATTGAATTGGATTTTGGCATCTATTGATAACGGGCCCAGTTGGGCAGCAAAATGTAGGTAATTGTATTTACCGAAATCCCGTAATGGAAGTAAACACGCTTCTGTTAAGGTTTGCTATGATTTGTCACTTTTTATCCCATTGAAAAGCAGCTATAGAGAAATATGTCATAGAGATGAAAATTTGACATTCCGATATATTGTCGATTTCAGGCAAAGTCATATTGATATATTTTACGTTTGTGAAGCCATGGCTCAAACATGTATATATTTAATTTCGTTGTATATATAAAATTAGTGTTTTACATTCATATACATTGATCCGATTTATTTTTTATTAATAAAATGTTTATGATTTGACATCGACACATGAGTGATGAAATTTCATAGCCGAGAGTCTACACGAGCAACACTTCATAAGGAGAGAAGATTTCATTAACCCCCCTACCTCGCTAGACGCCAGCTCCAAAAGAGCCAACCAGCGAGTTTCTTCGAAGGCCACGTTTTGCACCGACCATAATTTGTTGGCCGGTTCAATGCAATCTTCACCACTCGCACGAAGCTTAGCCATATTTGAGTGTAAAGGATGTCGATGGTCGTGACCTACCGATCAAAAGAAATGATGGACGAAGTTAGAAAGTATGATTCGAAAACTTTAGTCATTAGATAGATGGAGTGTTCATAAATATAAGACCCATTGGAACTTCTTACCTTACTCGGAAATAGAATGGCAAGCAACATAAGAAAATGGCAGACGAGAAGCCTCGAGGCCGAAATAAATGCGAGGCGAACCTCGCTTACAATACCATGTTTGAAAATTCAACTAAACATTTTAAGTGGTTGAGTAAGATAGAAATTTCACAAAGATAACACTTACTGAGCCCTACATTGAAAATTGTACGTGGAACTAGATAATCGAGAAGCCTCACGCTGGAAATAAACTTGCCATTTTAAAGACAAAAGTTTTCTAAAAAAGTATGATTATATTAAAATAATATTGATTTTACGACTATTATTTTGTTTTTCCAAAAATATGTTATATAAGAGTGACGCAAGATTGGTATCAGTTTAGCACCACTGCGTTGGTACGAGCCTTAAAGGCAATATAGATGTGCACAATTAAAAAAAAAAATACCAGGGTCTACAAAAATAAGATATTATTCTAAATAACTTTGTCCCCGCGTTCGAGTAAACAGTGATGAGCGCTAAGAAGACATGTTAATCGTGTTTCTTGACTTGCATGAGGCCTAAAAGGCCAAGGTTTTCGAGTTTAAACCGTGTTTTCCTGTGAGCTCTTGTGCTTTTTTTAAGAAAATCTTAAAATATGAGACTCTGCATTTATTATGTGGGCGTAAGAAAACTGGGTTTTGTAGTGAAGTGAAATTAGGTGAAAAGAAACACTGATCGATTCTATTTGGAAAGCATTGACGACTACAATCGTAAAAGCCCGATCCCGTACCATGCCAGAGGCATTATAAATTATGGGACTTATGATTTATAGAGACCTCAAATTTCTCTTAATGAACAACAAATAACAAAAAACGAAAAAAAAAAATGAGAGTAAAAAGCAATAAAAAAAAATAAAAACCATAAAGAAATCAACTAATCAAAAATCAAATGGTGAAAAATAAAAAAAAAATACATAAAAAGAAATAGGACAGCCCACTTGCGATGCAGCCCAGCTCTTTCTTTTTTCAGCCCACTCTCTCTTGGCCCATCTTTCTTTTCTTCTTTCAGCCTCAGCCCAGTTGGCATTTCCTTTCTCTTCACCGGCGCCGAATCTGAGTATACGTTTGGAATGGTAAGTTTGTTTGTTAATGTAATTTCATTATTCTATTTCTAGAATAAATTTTTAATTCAAAAATAGATGTAGAACAAATATAAGGAGCAAAAACTTTCCATTCGACAACCACCCGCTTCATCCATTGCCTGCCGGCTGTGACCGCCTCCTCCCATCGCTAGCCACCGACAGTTGATTGTTGGCAGGAATAGAGATAAAGAATGCCTATTAAAGGAATTTTTATTTTAGGAACGAGAGTTTTGTGTCATTATTAAAATTGCTTCTTCACTCATATAATCAATTAGGAAATAAAAATCGGACAAATCTACTTATGATTAGAGATTATGTTCAGAAACAAAATGGTAACCATCCACGTCCTAAGTCGTTATGCGAACCATGAGATCGTTTAGAACTTGAGCCAAAAACTAAGCCGATCCACATTGGTTCTTGGCTGGCTAAGGGGAACCATGTGTGCATGCTTCTTGGAGAGGTCGTTTCGATTTGTTGGGTTGATCATTCTGCATTATGTTTGGTGCACTGGATATTCCATGTGACGTATTTGCATTCAGATCGTGTGTATTTTCCCACATGTCTTGCATGGAGTAAGTGTCGGGTCTATAATCTGGGCACGAAATGTACTTGCCTGACTTGGGTTTAAACCTAGTTTCACAAAAACAGGTTGAGTCCACAAATTCGCGACCAATTCTAACAATGCTATTGTCTGTCTTAGGATCATATTTCTAGTTAATGTCGTTCTGTACATGTTTTGATACAAAATTGATGCATCATTTGAGCTTAGTATCGCTTATAGATCGAGATTGAAGGCCATGAATATGGCTTGAGGAAACTATTATGGGCAGTTTAATGTGCACCAGAGGTTTGCTTTAATGAATTATTCTTTTAAAAAATTAATAATGAAAAATCAGGAAATTGTCCAAATAAAGTCTAAAAATGTAGGGCAGTGCCAAATTTGGGGCAGTAATATTATTTTTTAATTAACCTAATTTTCTAGTCATTTTCCTATTGTAGTTCTGTTTTGGTATTTTGGAACAATATTGTAAATAATCCACTTTTATAATTATGTTAGAATTGTCTAGTATAGTCTCGTGTATTTAGAGTGATTTCATGCATATTTAAATACCCGCTTTGCTCACAGGGATCCCATCTTGAGTTGCAATAATAAGGCCAGAAAATATTCTTTGCCGGAATCATATCGGGTTCTTTTTTCCTGCATTTACTTTAAAGCCATTTCAGTTTCTTAAGTATTTACTTAATTTTTTGGTAAGGTGCTTAAGTATTTACTTAATGTACTGATTTTTCAATAATTTGAGTGTTAAATTTTCTCCTATATTAGATTAGGACTAGCCTAGATATTAGAGAAAATAACCCTACATGTGAAGTTAACTTCACATGCTCATTTAGAGACTTAGAAGACCTTGTCGCGATCTACCCGAACCCGGGAAGGGGGATCTATGGATAGGTTTAGAGGTATTCGCTCTCGATTCCTCAATCTTGAGTTTGGATTCTCCCAAATCCATACCTCGCGTGACATTTATGCGATATTCATTTTAAAAATTCTTTAATGACCCAAAATATTTCTAGGAGTCGCCACTAGCCTATTAGGGTCGGCTAGAAACCGAGTGAAAGCATGGGAGATATGCTTCACTTTCTATGCAACCAGAGAATCTTAGGGTTCGGGGACTTGTTTACGCTAATATTTCTATTAACGCCCTTTCGGTACCTAAGGTTGATTATCTTGTTAGCTAAAATGTTCTTACGCAGTCTTGTACTCAACTAAAGACCAGTTCACTAATTGAACATGTGTTATTGGATTCAAATCCTAATCATACTAAAAGAAAATCAACAAACAATGTAATGAAATGCGCAATCTAAGTGTAATCGAAATAAAGTGCGCAATCAACAATCCTAATTGTCTCTAAAAGAAAAAAAAAATCAATCAAAGCACTCCTTAAGGTAAAGCCCTAAGGGCTTATTCAATTGATTTTTGAGTTTTTGAGTTTTTGAATTTTTTTATATTTTTTTATTAATTTTCTATTTTCCTAATTTTTAATTTTTTTTTCTGATTTTTCTATTTTTTATTGATTTTTTATTATTTTCTGACTTTTTATTAATTTTCTGATATTTTCCGATTTTTATTATTTTTCGATTATTTTCTGATTTTTTAATTAATTTTTATTGATTTTTTATTAAAAGCGGACTCGGACCGGGTCGGTAGACTCGGACCTTAATGATACGGGTTGGGTATTGAATTCGGATTGGGCCAAGCTTATGGCCCAACCCAAACTAAAAGATGGTCTAAGCCTAGTTATAAAATTTGGCCAAAAACTAGAAAATGCCCAAAGAAAAACGAATTTTTATACAAAACTAAAGCCCACAACTTATTAACCATTCTAGCCCACGAAATCTAATTCTACCCAGCCCAACTTAGGTTTCTAATTTCGATTTTTAATATTTTTATTTCTTTTTCCTGCACTTCATCTTCTTCCCGATGCCATGTTCTTTCACCGCCATGGCCGGGAGCTTCAATGGAAGATCCTCACATCGGAGTGCAACTCTACTTCTCACGTAATGGTCTCAAATTCCCATATGTGATTTAAAAATCCAGAACTAAATCAAAATCAACATTTGGACATTCAGATTTAGTTCTAGCATTTCCCCGAACACTTGAGGTGCGAGAACTCTCATGCTTGAACGAACGGGAAAACTCGATCTACAGTTCATCAAGCATAAAAACGCCACGAACGAGCTCAAAAATTAAACATCTTATCGTTCAAATCGATATGAAGATTCGTGATGACTTACCTGTGAGATACGGAGGACGCGCATAAGGAAAACTTGAACGACGTGGCCGGTGCTCTCAAACGAACGGGCGTCGTTGACCGGACGAACAGCGACCTCGCATGCAGCTCCCTCTTTGTCTATATCGTCCCTCGCGTTGTCTCCGTCCTCAATCCACAATGCACCGAACGAAAGAAAACAAGCAGAAAGTAGAGTTAAAGTCTTCTTCCGATCTTCAAGCTTGTCACCGAGAGAAAAACGAAGAGCGAGGCCCCCGAGAAGTCAATTCTCTGATCTTCAACGCCATCGAGAGAAAAAACCAAGAGCAATCATTCAAAAACCAAATTTCTCTCTCTGGACCTCTCTCTCTCTCTCTCTCTCTCTCTCTCTGTGGATTTCTCCCCCTCTTCCCCCACGCTCCTCTTCTTTTTCTCTATAACAGAATGATCCCCCCTCTTTTTTTTTCGAGCGCCAGCGAGGAAGGGAGCGGGAGCGAGAAAAAGATTCCCCCAACCGAATTCAGTTTTTTTCTTTTTTTTTGCGAGCCCCCCCCCTCTCTTTTCGCTTTTTCTGTTCTGCCCCCTATTCAACTTCATTTACATGGGCTCAAAAAGGAAGAAGGACCAGGCTTTCCTTTCTTTTGGGCTTACGAAAATACGTTTGAATCAATGGGGCTCTAGCAATCTTTATGTGTGAGATGGATTGGACTTAAAAGAAAAGGGAACAATGGATTTCGGAAGTGGCCCGTTTGTAAACAGCCCATGTATCATGTGAAACGAAGTCCATTTGATCCAGCTCGGTCATTAAGCCTTTTTATTTTTTGGAGAATTTTTTATTTCTTTAGAGAAAACTTCTATTTTTTTTATTAACACTAATTTTCAGAAAATAGACTAGAAAATGGTTTAATGGATCGGTAAAAATTAGGTGTCAACAGACCTTTAGTATTCTTAGTAGTCATAATCAAGAGTATGGGATCCCTTACATTAAATAGTCAACTAGTTAGGTACTGAAAATGTTATAATAAATATTAACGTAATTGAATCTCTAATCCTAAATCTTTGGTTATGTAGGAAGTGAGATATCTATCCCATTTGGTTTCTAATCAACCCTAATAGATTAGTGCCGATTCTCCATTCAAAATTATCATAGTGATATTCTGACTTAATTTTTATATCCTAACACTACGTGTTATATAGGCTTGGGAGTGCTTATGTCTAATTGAGAGATGGAAGCCTACCTTTTTTAGTAATATCCCTAAACCTAATGCTATATTCCCCTCCGGACGGAAAAGGTAGGTCAGGACATTCACTACTCGAGATATGCTTCTAATTTCCTCTATGGCCTTAAATCGATTGCTGACGAGCTCACCCTTATTAATAGCATAGTGTTACTTGAAGATCTCATCTTGCATGTCCTCAATGGTCTTAACATTTGAGTTTTTTTATATATTGGCGTCCATATGCACTCATGATACATCTCTGACCTTTAAAGAGCTTCATGACAAATTAGGGCATATTTGCTAACATTTTTATTTCTTTATTTTTATAGTTCTTTTATTTTCCGAAACAAAACAAAAAAGGAATTTTGTTTATGTAAGTTAACTAATTTTCCTATTCCTCGGAATAGATTTGTAGTTAGGAAATAGATTTAAAAATAAATAAGACATTAAAAAAAATTTGTTCTAGAGAGCAAAAAAATAAACAGTGCCATTTAGAAAGACAAACTCAGCATAACCTAGAGAGAAACTCGAATTCGACGCAAAACACATAAGAACCAACCTAAAAATTTGGGTCGATTGGGGCAGGTTCGAGTTGGTTTCTTGTTCCTGACATTCTCAAAGTAATATTTATGCTTTCTTTCCTTGTCAAAACTGAGCATGATAAAATGACTATATCTTTTTGACTTGACAAATAAAGGAGTTAATGGCTACATAATGCATGCTATTACCAATATAATGTGCTAACAAATCGATAAAAACATGTTCAACTAAGGTACAAACATGAAATTTACCCTACTTTTCACTTTGCTAGATTTTGAAACTTTACTCGCATCAACTTTTTGTTCCAACTTCTTCATAGTGAACGGACAAGCAAACTTTCATAGTGAATGAACCATATATATTCCATGGCTAATTTACTATGTCCCTCTCATGGTTCGAAAGAATAGGTACTTTAGAAATTAGCTTCACCTCCAATAGATTGCGCTCAATGTTTTTTAGTTATCATTCCTTTGTCTACCAAACAATTAGTTAGCTCCCTTCATATTTCTATTTGCCTCCTCATCAAATTGAGAAAGAATTTGGAAGTTCCGGACTTCATGTACCCACCTTGCAAAATAAAATTGCGACATGAATATTATTAAATTGCTTAACAAAAACCAGAAAATTATCTTTTTCAAAAACATTTAGCAAATAAATCAAGCTATTGAAGACGTATGTTGAGTTGTACATACTTATGAACTTAAAAATTGAAATTGGTTGATGCTATTATCATTTGTCTTGTGTTCATAGTCCATGCTCCAGGGGTTTTCGATGTCATTTGTTTGAAAGTTTTGATAAGCTTATGCAAATAAGTGCACGAACTTTAGGTCGCCTCCATCCTTAGTTAATTATTTTATTTTCGCACTTTCCACCAGGCAACATTTGCTCTTTTTCTTGCAACTAAAAATACTCAAAAACTCTATGCAATTATTTCTTGTAATGCCAAAGATTTACTATTCACCTTATTATATTGTGAGTCATAATGGAGCTTATGACCAGTGGAGCTCTCTGCTGCCATTTTCAACCATCCATCCTTGACTAACTATTACATTTCTAAGATCATCTGAAAATATCTTAATCAGTTGATTTCTTACAAAAATCCAGTCTTATCTAAACACGAAATGTTAAGTCTCCACCAAAACCTTTATAATTAAATGAAAAACAAGGGAATAGAAATTTTCAAAGTAGTGCTAAATGCATTTATATTCTTATTATAATTCTAGAAATTAAATTTTTGTGTAGTTGTCAAAAGCGTTCTTTTGTTAAAAAAAAGACTCATATGGAAAATAGAATAAAAAAATTATTTTTGAACATAAATTATTCCCTTAAAGAGAAATGTTATCAAATGCACCTATGGTTGATCATTGAATAGAAACCACCATCGATCTCCATGTTGCAACCACCAATCTTACTTAGAGGTCTTCCCATTCCAACAAATGGTCTATTTCGACCAAATAGTCACCTCAAAATGAGCAACCACAATGGCAAATTCCTCACTTGAATCAACTAACCAGGGGTCACGGTGGCGTCACAAATCGAAGACCCCATGGTCACTACTCGTGCAATTTTCTTGTCGTCCACTTTGTGACCAGCGAGGTTACCTCGCTAAAACGTACAAACAATTTCATTTGACAATTCCGCTAGCAACATGGAGATCCATAGTTGCTGATCCCTCGTGTTCCATTATGATTTGCAAATGTTGGTTCAAAATCCCAGATTTGAACAAAGCTTAGCACGAGTTTGACACAAACAAAAACATAAATAAAGCTGATTGGTGACCCTTATTTGACAGTTGGTGAAGAGGAGACCGGCGTTGGATTTGCAGGATCAGGGTAAATGGAGACAATGGAAGAAGGATTCTTCAAGGAGCGAAAGAGTACAGTTGGGTGTATATAAATAACACGGCAGGATCTATTGACAATTGAGGATATTAATATTGAAGACAATAACACGACATAATTGGATAAAGATGAAGCAAAATGAGAAAATTATGCAGGAACCAATCAGAGTTTGAATTTGATGTTGCCGAATAATAATAATTTAATTTATATGACAAATGATTGGCAGTAATATACAATTCAAAATAAAATGTAGTTAAATAACATGCAATTTGATATGCAATAAACAATAAATTTATATATAGAAATAAAGAGATCATTAAATACCAATCCTCTTTGCAATAGGGTAGTGATCTGCACTCAAGATGAAGATATGGTATAAATAAAGTATCAAGTTACTCCACAATAGGGCAGTAATCCGCACTCAAGATGGAAATATGGTAAAATGCAAATAATATAAAATTACTTCGCCCCACAATAGGGCAATAGTTCGCACACAATATGAAGTTAGTGACTCGGGCAAAATTGTAAGAAGAAGTGCAATAAAGGATCATGGAAATATCTTTACAAATATTCAAAAGAAAATTATAAGTGCAATAGGGATCATAGAATTTCTAAAAAGTAGAAGAAATTCGATAAGTGAATTTTTATTTATCGTGAAATTGGTTGATTCAAATAATCATGGAAATAGAAATGATTTCCTAATAGTTAGAGAATCGTAAATCAATGAGGTGATCTATATAGATCAATAAAGGATATGATCTATGTGGAGAAGTAGATCAGTAAATATGAATCCAATCTTCTAATGATAGAGAGATCCACTACAAAAAAACAGCCATTTAGCTACCACATATTAGAGACGAAACGAAATGTAGTCTCTAACAGTGACGATATTAGCGACATAATATAAAAGCGTCTCTAAATGTAGACGAACACAAAAATTTCATCGCCAATTAGAGACACCAAAAAAAGTTGTCGCAATGAACGACAACTTTCGTGACAAAAAACTTCAGTCAAACTCTAATTGACGACCAAGTTTATTTCGTAGCCAAATTTAGTCGGCAAATAGCGACTAATTTAGTAATTTATCGTTATTTGTCCAACCAAACTACAATATCGTCGCCAAATAGTGTCCACTTTATCGACAACATATAAATAGTCGCTATTTGACGATGCTTCCTAAGTTTCATCACAAAGTTTGGACGATGTACTCTGTCGTCTGTAAATTTGTCTCAAATTAGGGACGTTTTTATGTGCAGTAGTTAAGTAGCGACTACAGTAATATGGTAATGTAGATCCCTTGCCAATTAGTGACGAAAATTATTATAGTCGCTAATTAGCTTCTACTTTGGCGACGACTTATTAAGTATGTCGCTAATTTCAGAATATAAAAAGGACACGATAGCGACCTCAGCTTTACTTTCTGCTGGAAGCCCGACTCGCCTCTTCTGTTCTTCCTCTACAGCGGCAAACCCTAGTTTGGGTAAGGTAAGTCAATTTATACGCTTTCTTCTCTTCCCATCCTTTGTTTTTCTTTGTATAATACATGTATTGTGTCACCTACTTGCATTTTTTTCTTAAATGTAAGTGGGTAGCTTGGCCAAGCCAAGCGGAGTGTGTGTGCAACCTGTAAAGGTTTGATGTGCGTATGAGCGGCTGTCAAGTGGAGGCCGGTGCTCGATTAAACCCAGATCTACGCAAAAGGATCGATGTGCATGAGTAGATCTCAATGTACACCTATTTTTGGTCCAGATTTTGCAATATGGGTAGACGAAAAAAATGATATATACATTTTTTTTAGTTCGAATGTCCATTGAAAGTAGCAAATACATGTGTGTACGTGTGACTCCAACATATTTTTTGTAGGTACATGTCAATTATCAACTGTAACAATTGATTTGTATTACGTTAATCTCGGCTTGGGCAGCAACTTTATACTATAATCCCCACGTTCCTCCGGTTACCAAGTAAGTGTTACTCAACCTAATAGTACATAATATGTTTCCTCATGTACACATTAGCCTTAACTAAATTGCACGAGTTGTTTTTTTATTTATATACAGCGACAATGCAAAACTTTAGGTCTTGGATGTATAACAAGAACTTACCTAATCGTCAAGGTTTGACGGATGAGTTTCGTGCTGGGTTGGAAATATTTATGGAATTCGCTACTAGCAATGTTCATGTCATGGACGGAAAAAAATTACGGTGTCCGTGCAGAAAGTGCGCAAATGGTAAATTTTTGAATGTTGATACAGTTGGAGAGCATCTATGTAGATTTGGGTTTACTCCTAACTATTACAATTGGACTTGTCACGGAGAAGCATTTATATCTGAACAATTTTGTTGGAGTTAGTGAACAAGCTCCACACAGTGAAGATTGTGGTTATGATACACAACTGAATCCGTACGAGCAAATGGTTGTTGATGTGGCCGGGCGTGACTTTGTTGAAGCATCGACCCATGTTTCTGCATTTGAACATGGAGGTCCTAGTCATGACATGGGTGGAACAGGATTTGATCCAAACATGTGTAATCAATTCCGAAATGTGTTGAAAGCAGTAGATGAACCTTTATGGGTAGGTTGTGAAAATCAAAGCAGATTATCTGTCACTGCCAAAATGTTGAATATTAAGGCAGAGAATAATGTTTCAGAGCGTTGCTTCAATTCTTTTGTTGATGTCATGAGAGAGTCATTACCAACTGATAACGTACTTCCAACAGACTTCTACGAAATGAAGAAGCTAGTTGACAACTTATCTCTTCCTTACGAAGTGATCGATGTCTGCCGCAAGGGTTGTATGTTATACTAGAGAGATGATGAGAATACAGTAATTTGCAGATTTTGCAATTCACGGCGGTTCAAAGTTATGAGGGACAACAGTTGTCGACCGACACGTCGTTCGTACAAGCAAATGTTTTATCTGCCGATAACCCCTAGACTGCAAAGGCTTTATGCTTGTGAAGCAACAGCGCGACACATGACGTGGCATGCAAATCATCAAACCGAAGGGGATACAATGTGTCATCCTTCTGATGCAGAAGCATGGAAACATTTTGATAGAACATACCCTGCATTCGCGTTGGAGACTCGAAACGTAAGGTTAGGTTTATGTTCAGATGGTTTTGCCCCATTCGGGAAAACAGGACGACGTTATTCATGTTGGCCAGTGATTTTAACTCCTTACAATCTACCTCCCGGTATGTGCATGAAGACACCTTACATGTATTTAACTGTGATCGTGCCTGGTCCGCAAAACCCGAAAAAGTTGATAGATGTGTACATGCAACCCTTGATTGAAGAATTAAAAATGCTATGGAACGAAGGTGTCCTTACCTACGATGTTTATACTGCACAAACATTTGTAATGAAGGTGGCGCTTCTGTGGACGATAAATGACTTCCCAACATATGGAATGTTATCTGGTTGGAGCACAGCTGGACTATTAGGATGTCCAATATGTATGGGTAGGTCAAAATCGTTCAGGCTAAAACATGGTAAGAAGGTGAGCTATTTTGATTGTCATCGACAATTCTTGCCTGCAAATCATTCATTCAGGAGGAATAAGAAAGATTTCGTTAAAAATAGGATTGAAAGAACACCTCCCCCTTTGAGGTTGACCGGTGATCAACTTTGGGAATGTGTGCATTACCATCCTAGGGTTGTAGACGACCCTAATGCGACTACTTATGCGTATGTCAGTTCACATAAGTGGACTAAACGCAGTATCTTCTGGGACCTACCATATTGGAAGAGCAATCTCCTTCACCATAATCTAGACGTCATGCACATAGAAAAAAATGTGTTCGACAATGTCTTTAATACGATTATGGACGTCAAAGGAAAAACAAAAGACAACTTGAATGCAAGAAAAGATATGAGGGATATTTGTGATCGGCCCACATTAGCCGTTGATCCTACTAGCGTCGGACCGAAATCAAAAGCAGTTTATACATTGGACAAGGAACAGAGACGTGTCCTTTGTCAATGGTTGCAATCTGTGCGCTTTCCTGATGGATATGCTTCGAATATCGGTAGATGTGTTGATATGAATTTATGTAAGCTGACGGGAATGAAGAGTCATGATTGTCACATATTTATGAAGCGCCTACTTCCCATAGCGACAAAGGAATTGCTACCAAGTTTTGTATGGGGGGCCATTACAGACTTAAGTAATTTCCTTCATGATATTTCATCGACGATGTTGATGGCATCACATGTGGATAAGCTTGAGAGAGAGATTCCAATTATTCTTTGCAACTTGGAAAGGATATTTCCTCCGTCGTTTTTTGATTCAATGGAGCATGTCTTAGTTCATTTGCCTTACGAGGCGAAAGTTGGGGGTCCCGTACAATTTCGTTGGATGTACCCATTTGAGAGGTGAACCATTTTGTTTTCAACTTATTAAGTTTTATGCATGCTTCGGTTAGTGCAATATGTTCTCACCAACTTATGTATATTTTACTAGGTTCTTATATCATTTGAAGAAAAAAGTGAAGAACAAGACACATGTTGAAGCTTCAATTTGTAAGGCATATATTGTCGAAGAAGTGTCGACATTTGCTTCATACTACTTTGAGTCACATGTCCAATGCAATAGGCGGAGGGCGGGACGTAATGATGAGGGCCCCGTTGATACTAATTGCACAGCTTTCTCAATATTCAATTATCTTGGTCGACCCAGCGGTGCTTGTAAGTTTCGATATTTAACGGGCGAAGAATGGCATGCAGCGCATACATATGTCTTGTTGAATTGTCCAGATGTGGAACCGTATTTCGAGTAAGTATACGTGCCCCATTGTCCACTTATAGTTAGTATATATGATGACGGGTAGAGGCACTTGTGTTTTGATCAAACTAATGGTTTTTGTAGGATATTTAAAACCTCACTTTCTGCAATACCTCGAGATGAGTTCGACCGATTGTGCGATTCTCACTTTGCAGCTTGGCTCAAATCATATGTAAGTTAACAATTTTGTTGTTACACGTTTCATATTTTATAAATTTAGCAAACGTTTGATCATATATCCATGCACGTTTTGTATTGATTTTGTCATCGAGTAGGTTCAAAGTAATCATGACCCAAATGATCGTGGATTTATACATCATCTGTCTATGGGACCAAAATCAAGAGCACGTTCTTGGCCATCATATTTCATAAACGGTTACAATTTTCACACTCGGGAATATGGAATGGGAAAAGGCACAATGAATAGTGGTGTGTGTGTGCAGTCAGGAAATGATGGAAGTTTGGAAGATGATTTCTATGGCTTGTTGGATGAAATCATAGAGTTAAAATACACTGGACCACAAATGCGTGTTGTCTTATTTAAATGTACTTGGTTTGACCCCGTCAAAGGAATGAAAGTGCATCCGAAATATAATTTGGTTGAAATAAATCACAAAAGAAAATATATGAAGTATGAACCATTTGTGTTGGCCCAACAATCAATTCAAGTGTACCACGCATCATATCCTAGTTTGAGGCGAGACAAAGATGATTGGTGGGCTGTTTGTAAAATAAAAGCACGAAGCAAAGTGGAGGTTGGCTGGAAGGATACATCATATCAACAAGATGAATTTCAGAACACTGTTGATACTGAGGAATATAACATTTGTAGTTTAAGAGATCCATGTGGAGCAGTAGTGGAAGTGGACACAACTGAAATCCACGAATCAATCGTGGGAAGTGATGAAAATTCTGCGACAGACGAGGAGGAAGCAGATTGGGGGACAAATGATGAGTATGAGACTGAACCAGAAGACCAAACCGATGACTACAACGAAAGTGAAGAAGAACATGAGGATGATGATGAAGGCGACCTGATGGAATCCGCTTCTGAAGACGAAGATATATGACTACCCATGCTTATGAGCTACTTGTTGTAGTAATTGTTATTATAATTGAATTTATATATGATGTATGAAAGATGAATTTAGTAATTGTTATTACCAGATTCGCTCTTTTCAAGTAGATACTGGCTGACCTAGGCTATGTTACAGTTAGTGGTTTAGGAGTTTAGATGATTACGGTTTATGAATTGGGTTTTGGCCTGTGGGGGTTTACGGTTTCGGGGTCTGTAAATGGCGACGAGTATATATATTACGTTCTTCAATTAATGACGAATTCGTTTTTTAAATGGCTCAAATATATATTAATATATATATAGTGACGACTATATATGTTATGGTCTCCAATTAGTGACGAATTTATGGTCTCCAATTATTGACGAATTCGTTTGTTAATTTAGTAATATATTTTAATATATATATATAGTGACGACTATATATGTTATGGTCTACAATTACTGACGAATTTGTGGTCTCCAATTATTGACGAATTCGTTTGTTAATTTAGTAATATATTTTAATATATATAGTGACGACTATATTATTATGGTGGACAATTAGTGACGAATTTGTGGTCTCCAATTAGTGACGAATTCGTTTGTTAATTTAGTAATATATTTTTATATATATATAGTGACGACTATATATTATGGTCTACAATTAGTGACGAATTTGTGGTCTCCAATTAGTGACGAATTCGTTTATTAATTTATTAATATATATTAATATATATAGTGACGACTATATATGTTATGGTCTCCAATTAGCGACGAAATTTACTTATTTGGCGACGAGTTGTTGAACATGTCACTAAATCGTGGATACATGTACCGATTTGGCTAATTCGGATTTCACTTCAGTAAAAACTCCTCTTTGACCACGTCTCTCGCGTGTAGAGAGACGAATCGCCGATCTCCTACAGGGCCGCTCATCGGAGCCGTACCGTCGCCGGTGGCCGCCGACCTGCCGCTCCTTCGCTCGTTCTACCCTCTTGAAGTCAGGTAACCATCTCCTACTCCGGTCTTCTTCAACAATTTCCACAGTCCATTGAGTTACGGTTTTTGGATTCGGCGTTTAGGGGTTAGGGTTAGGGTTACGGAGTCATTTTTTCTTTCCTCGTTTTGTCCAATGCTTTTCTCATTTCGCTTTGAACATTTTGCGTTCGATCTATTCCCCACCTGCATTCTTTCGAAGTTGTTGACTTCAACGTCCGTCTACTTTCGAAAATCGACGGTCGCCGGTGATGTTTTAGGGCTTTGATGGGTTAGGGGTACGGCTCCGACGGGTTAGGGGCAAGGCTCCGACAAGGACAGGTTAGGGCTCCGACGGGGTATGGTTAGGGCTCCGACGGGTTAGGGTGTCGATATGTGTTTGGTTTTTAGGGCTCCGAAAGAAAACAGTTTAATCGCACCCATGAGGGTTGCGTGTAAGGATTTCTGCATAGGCGTGTTGTGATATTTGCTGCCAAGTAAGTCTTTAATTGGTAGATCGGCTTGGTAAAAAGTTGCTCGGTTCTAACATATATATATATATACGCTTCCTGTTGTGCAGGAAGTTCTTGCAAGTGAGACGGTACTGTCCGTCAGCAAGAATGGTAAGTTATCCGTATCGTTATGTAAATATGTGAAGCATCTCCATCGTAAATGAACAACTTCATTTCCTAATTGTTGAGTGTAATGGACAGTATAAGCGTGGAGGTCGGCGTGGTGCTCGTGGTGGTAGAAAACGGGGCGGAGTTCGGCTGTTCAAATCGCCTTCCCAAGCTGACGACCCTACTCCCGGGACGACCACGGCTGCCGCCGGGACGACCAGCGCTGCTGCCGTGACGACCACCGCTACTGAAGGGACGGGCAGAGGTAATGGTATGCCATCACCTGCCAATGTTGATCTCCCGGTAGACCTTCCACCTCGTGACGACGATGTGAACGAAGATACACAGCACAATGAGGGGTTAGGATCAGCGTCCGAGACACGAACACCAGACGACCTCAGTCCTCCAATGCAGGATACGCCATTGTCAGCGGGACAAGATATCCAAGATGAAGAGGGGCCAGTGTTTGATGAACATGGGAGGAGATTAATCAAACCACAAGGCGATTCGTAAGTACACTTAATTCGTACCTATATAAAACAAGTACAATATGTGGTTGTTGTGAAGTTATTCATGATGTTTATTGACACTTTGTCGTCAATCGTGCAGATTCATCAATGGAAATTACATTGTAAGGAGGCTTAGTCGAATAGTGAATGATCATTGGAACGGGCCCTTTTGTTTGTTGAGCATCGCTCCGAAGGACGTGAAGGAACTTTGGTGGGAGGAGTTCACGGTAAGAGTACTATGTTGTATTTTTATGAAAATGATTAGGTTGTTCGAGACACTAACTTGGCTTTTATTTTATGTTATGATTAACTATGTCATTTTCTTTGCTTTGCAGCGACAATTTTATTGGGAGGCTGCGAAAGAGAATGACGTTCGCAGAATTTTCAGAAAAAAGGCTGGACACCACATTAGAAATGTCATGAACAAAGCTAAGATTAGACAAGAGAGGCCGCTTTGGGTGTCAAATGACAATTGGGTGCAAATAACGAATCATTGGGCAAGTGAGCAGCATAAGCAAATTAGTGAACGGAATAAGCATAATCGAGGTGCAGGGTCCAGCGGGAAGGCAGCCACATATGCGGGAGGATCGATCACCATAGGGGATCATAAAAGACGAATGGTAAGTTTATGAATTTCTGAAATGTAGTGTGCTGTCTTTTGTAAGTTTAGATGACATATTTTGCTACTTATGCTCCTAATGTGCAGGCACGGGAATTGGGGAGGGAACCGTCATGTCTAGCAACATTTGAGAGAACATTCCAGAAGAAAGACAAGACATTCATTAGCGAAAAAGCGAGAGTGGTGAAGGTATGTGGGTTGTTGACATATAGGTAATGTGTAGTTGATTATGGACAATAATATATGACAAATAGTCATTTTTTCCGGACATCATAACACATGTAGGAAAAATTTGAAGAGCTAATGTTGGCACGCTCGGCTGATGCTGAAGGCTCTTCCAGTGCGTCAATTGATGAGGACGCGGTATGGATGGAGGCTTCGGGAGGGGTGCTGAATGGGCAAATTTATGGCAAAGGGTCAGAATCAAGAGAATATGTGAAGAAGTTTGGGACATCATCCTCATCATCAAAAACTGCAAGGAGGCCTCCTTCAGATCCAGTTATTACTGAAGAACTCACCCAGCTCAAGGCACAGCTTGCAGAGAAGTCTGAGGAGTTAGCAAGGGTGAACAGGAAGGTGGACTTCCTACTGCAGCGATGGACTGGCGGGCAACCCTCGCACACCAACAACACCAACACCGACACCGACACTGCATTGCCCCCTTACACCTTTGGTGATTCACGTAATTGGCCTCCGGTCAATTCTCAAGGTGAGGTAGGTGATGGGTCAGCGAGTGATGGCGCGACTGGTGATGAGGATGGCATGGACAGCGCAAATTAAGTGATAGGGCTGCGACTTTTTGAGTGAGTTCACAGTTAGTCAATTTTATACATTGATTGAACATTGTGTTGATGGACTACCAATATTTAGTAATTGTCATTTATGTTGCTACATAGGGCTGCGACAGTACGAGGAGGATGGCAAGCGTGAAGCTGATGGTGGCTGGCATGGTGGCTTGGCGCTTGTGTAGGATGTGTAGGCATTTTTTTTGGGTTCAACATGTATATATACTATAACGCCTAGGTTTATTTTCATGTTTTTAGTTATATGTACTGACTGGACCTAGTGGTATGATATGACGACATTTTGTATCTCGTATGCTTATGTTAATATATATGATGTTTCAACTGCAATTAGGTGCCACCAGCCTTTTTAAGGGCAACATTGGTTTTGCGCAAGAAAGGCCACTGCCTCTTTCCAAATCGTCTCTATTTAGCGACGGTAAAGTAGTACAGCACGTAACTAATTAGCTACGAGATTTATTAAAACGGTCACTAACAGTCCAATTGAAAATGGCAAGATGTTTCCATTTAGCGACGATCTCAGTTAAAGCGGTCGATAACTTCCGACAATTTAAATGAAGATCGTCGCTATTTTGTGCACAATGCAGAAAATGGACCACAATTAGAGACCAATATGTTGTCTCTATTTAGCAATGAATTAGTTTTCACCTATCTGTAATTGCTGACGAATTTTAGTGGTCGTTACATATCTGTCTCTAAATGGTGACCACTTTCATAAAATTCGGGTCGGGTTAACATAGCGACAGGAGTCGGGTTTTGGTCACCAAATACTGACGGTTTATTTTGCATCTCTAATAAGCGACGATTTGTTTTCTCAAATTTGGTCGGTAAATTTAGCGATACGCCAGTGGCGACGTTAGATAACTCGTCACTAAAGTGGTCTCTAAACGTAATTGGTGACGAGATTTGTGCATTTTTCGTCTCTAATTGCTCGTAGCTAAAATGATGTTTTTTTTGTAGTGATCGAGATCTCAAAACTGCAGTAGATATTACATAGGTCGAGTGGATAAGGAGGACATTGTTTTATTGCATAACTCATAGTTATTTTAGATTGGTTAGAAAGTATGATTGTATTGCCATTACAAAAGTTGTATAGCTGAAATCAAAACTCATGAACTTTATTCTTATCCACAGTTATTAAAACTTTTCTATTGTGCGTAAATACCTTCATGTATCGTGTTGAATTATACGAGTAATATATTTTTTAATTTAAAAAAATAATATTTTATTTATAAAAAACATATATATTTACTTTCTTTCATTTTTCTAAGCACTTTTTCCTTATTTTGATATAAATACATATATATATAATTACTTAATCTATTTCATTATTTTCTCAGGTTAAAAGTATTTTGCTAAATGAAAGAGTAGTATCATTCAATAATACCACGTTAATTAACTCTGCAATATGAAGAACAGAAAACGGTGTATGACATGTGCATTAATTCAATAAACGGATATAATCTTTAACTTCCAAGTAAAATAAACGGATGTAATTTCTAATAATCTAATTCTTTTCCTCTAATAAGGAAAAGACAATTCAAGGCCTAGATAATGTGATCTCCGATTGAATAGCACAAACCTTATTTCTTCTTTACATGCAATTCGAGGGGGACCTGGATCACCTAACGTCACTTTTTGTGACGTTGGGTGATCCAACGGTTCAAAGAAGAGGGGGCGCTGCTTTTCATGGGGGAGTGGGGAGGAAGGGACGTTGGATGGAAGAAGATCAGCTAACGTTACGTCAATTGATCCTTCTCCATTCGAGGGCTTTAGTGACTTGATCTCGTCTCGGATAGTACAATCTTTGCTTCTTTTGACAAACTGGCTTTAACGAGATGAAGGCTTGATCTCATACATGAGACGATCGAGATCTTGATGACCTGAATATTTGGTGAGTTCTTGATGTCCAGCTTCCAAAGTCTTGATGACCAATATTATAGGTCCTTAGACTTTATTGACCTTCCCAAATTGCTAATTTCATCAAATATTATCCTCCTATCCAATACCTGCCCACTTTATCCACTCTTCTCAATCACCATTATTGCTAACTTGAGCGTATGTTTGAACGCTAAAATGGATTAAGCAACAAGTCGAGCGACACGTGAAGAAGTTTTATGTATTCAATGAAAATGGATGACAATCCATACTCACCACCTTTATGCATTAAAATAATTCGGACGTTCCATATTAAGTTGAAAAATCAAAGCGTGTGTTGCAAAGATACGTAAAAAGTATTTGGGATTAATCATTTTATAAAATTTTGTATACGCCGGGACCCCTGTTATTTGACTTTTTCATGTATAGGGAAATGCATGAAACGTTTCGAATAATTTGATAAAGGTCACAGGTGAATGATTGAATTGGCTGCCATGATTAAGGGATGATGTCTCGTACCACGCGGCAGAGCCTTTTGGGCTAATCTCCATGATAGAAGTATTCAAGCAAAATTAGCCGACCCTGAAATCCTCTGATTTGTCTCTTTAAGTCCGTGCTAGCTTATTAAATTCTCAAATAGGCCCCATTTTATGCTTATGGTTTATGCCGGATCTCAGATTATTTGCAATTTGCCACCTGATAATACAACTATTGACATGTTTAGCCAAACATTTTATTAAGTTAAAGCAAAGAACCAACCAATGAAACAATCACAAGAATTTATTCCACAAGCAAACCAATCGAACCGATTAAATCACAACCTGGTCCTAGTAGATAATTTCACGACAATGATAAGACCAAGATATGCTTGAGACTCAGCTACTTGTGGCCTTGGACATCGACGTGAACGTCGCCGTCGACCCGAGCGGCAACGTCCCAGCCTCGACCGTGAACGTGTCGTAGCGGAGGAAGAACTCCACGAGCATGACCCTGCACAAGAGCACCACCATGTTCTTCCCAGGGCACTGCTTGTTCCCCACGGTTGGACCGTCGATCTCGCGCCCGTTCGACCAGTACACGTACTTCAACAGCTTCTCGCCTTCTTCCCCGACGAACCTGTGACCCACGAACTCCTCTGGCCTCTCGAACACCCTCGGATCCTTGGTTGCAAACGGCTGATATCCAAATATCATCTCGCCCTTCTTGATCTCGAAAGCCGCATCGTGGTTGTGGATCACCATATCCTCCTTGGCATGGCCGCACTGGAATGCCACTGGAGGCTCGATCCTCAGTGCTTCCCAGACGACCGACTTTGTCAAGCTCATCTTCTCCAATGCTGCGACCGTGACCCCGCCTTCTGATCTTACGACGGTCCTGATTTCCTCGGCAAGCTGTCGGTGCAATTCTTCTCCAGCGAGTCCCACCCACTTGATCAAAGCCGGGAATGTGTTTTTCATGCCCCCGTAGGCATTGATGCACACGAGGAACACAAGGTTATAGCAAGCTTCGTCTCTCTTGATTCCCAAACTCTCGGCTTCATCCAATATAGATGACGCATACTCGTTAAACACCTTGTAGAATTTTTTGTAATCGCCTTTGAGCAAAAACGGAGGCAAGGGGAATGTGTGTAGGACTATGTCTTCCAGGAAGTTCAGTATCTTTGGTAACCCTAGGGTCATCAAAGGTGCAAGTTGGAAAAACAAGTACGAGTCGAAGAATTTTGTCGCTTTGTCAGTCGCAAGGATCGTGCTAGAAGGGTTTCGGTCGCAGAATAGGTTAGCCAAGAAGTTGAAGGACATTTTGTTGCAATAGTCATTGAAGTATGCTTTGCCCTTGCTAGCTAGCTCATCTTCTAGTTCAATGAAGAGCTGTGATAGGGAACTCCTAAAGAGTGGAATGCACTTATCATGTCGGCTCGCAAGAGTCGATAGGAATAAGCCTTTGAAGATGGCATGTTTGGGCTCGGACGGGTCAAGATAGGCGCACATGCGGTATCCGCCCGTGTAATCAGTCGAGGGCATGTAGGTTGCGACGACAACATCCCTCTTTTCGACCTTGGACGTGTCAAAGAGGATCGGGAAGCTGACAGCATCGAGCAGCACGACGACCTTAGGGTTTGCAGCTATGAAAGGACCCGGAACCATGTTGCACCGGAAGACCGTCGACTGGTACTTCTCCATCCGGGTCTGGAAGAACTTGTCTGTCCCCTCGTGGTAGAAGTAGTCAAGCCGGTCTTTTATCGCGCCAAAGAAAGGCAAGCCATAATCTCCGGGAATTGCCTTTAGAGGAAGATTTGATGAAGAAGGTGTACACATCGTTGGCTCAAAAATGAGAAGGGATTTGTTTAAGAGTTGGGTTTCAAAGAACAATATGGACGAACAACTGAATTCCTCTCGGTGCTATATCTCACAAAATTATGTTTGTCGATGCATTATCACATGAAACCGCTGGTGTTATATATAGACACAGAGAGAGAGAGAGAGAGAGAGAGAGAGAGAGAGAGAGAGAGAGAGCTTTTAATAAGTCCATAGGAGATATCCAACGCCATTCCTGAGCCATCATTTGATTAAGATGTAACAAGTGTGAAAGTACATAAATATTAAACCACGTCTTCACCTAACGGCTTAAGCTTTTAGGACAGTTGGCGTTGGTTATTCACAAAACTTCACATGGTATCAGAGCGGGAGGTCCTGAGTTCAAATCTTACCAGGCCCCTAGTCTCCCCAAAGTCCTTCCACGCTTAGTACTAGGCAAACAAAAAAGACCAGACTAAGCGTGAGGGGGAGTGTGAAAGTATATAAATATTAAACCACGTCTTCACCTAACGGCTTAAACTTTTAGGACAGTTGGCGTTGGTCATTTACAAAACTTCACAACAAGTTTGACACGTTTGTTTTTCATTCCACACGTTCGCGGTTACATATCTTGAAGAACAGCTTAATCCTCACCCTCGGTCTAATTATATCCTTACACACTTTTCTTGATTCTGACGGGTCGAAACCAAGAAAAATGTTCTTTACCCAAAAAAAAAAAAACCAAGAAAACTGTTCCTGCATGTGGCCTTTCCGAAAATTCCACGCAAAGCTTGTCAGAGATGATGAATAAGATGCATAATCTGTGTTGTCGAATATTCTCACGTAGATACTAGGTCAACCACGCAAGTTCTTGCGACCTCAGGAACAAGTCTCGAGATTTGCTTGTGAAACCCAAACACCAATTCTTTATCATTGGATTTGCGATAGATAATTCCGAACGAATAGACGGTAAGCAAGCATATTCACATGATTAATTTGTACAGCTAGGCATTGAGCGTCAGTCGAAGAATTCTAGTTTGGATAGACTATCGGTGGCATTCTCTGGGATATGAATATTAGTTATACAGCTGTCTAAAAAATGTGATTGATTCTACCATTGCAGGAAGTGCTGAGATTTTTCCAATACTGCTACGATTGACCGGTCTAATCTAGGATGAGGACGATAGCTCGCACGTGGGCAGCTCCCAATGCCCCCTTTTAATTCTATTTGTTTATACATGTTAGAAGGAAATTCTTGAATGAGCTCTAGCTAGGTAAATAGGTGCGAAAAAGAAGAAGAAGAGGAAGATAATAACATGAGAATATTCATTCTCTTTTTTCCTTTCCTTATTTTCACCGACAAATAAATTCCAGTAAATCTACTATCGCAATTCTTTGAAGACTACTAACCTTCTATATAATCTGCTATCTAATAAATAAAGTATTTCTCAGAGGGAATCAAGTTCAATGACCTTTAGGGCAAATTTTTTAATGTAAGTGTCAAGGCCCGATTGATAAATATCACCCCAATTTCTGCCTCCGTTTTAGCATTGTCAAGGGGAAATTAGGTAAGCGACATGTGCTTTATTGACTGACGTTGCTCTGAAGTTTACACGTGGGTCGCCATCTCGCCTAAATGATAGGAACAGACTAACCTGGGGGGTCGAAAGCCTAGACCCAAGAGGCTATGGTCATGAAGTCAAGAGGTGATTAATTTAATGGGCAAATTTAGATCCGAGTGATTTAAAAGGGGGACCGTCTGGATCCAGATCCAAATCTAACCCCCATTATTGAGGGGTAGGGTTTATTTTTTATTTAAAAAAAAGTCTCAAACGGCTGGCAAAAGGCGACAGATCCAGTGATATACGTCACTCAATCTGTTTCCTCAATGGACACGACCAAGCTTTGCACCCAAGCCAAATCCTAAATTTTGGGCCTAAATTTGTTTACCATGCTCGCCCGTCACAAGAATTTTATACACAAAATCCTGGGTGTCGGGTCGGACTTGGATAGGGCTAATCGGGTCTAGCGGGACTTTCTCATTGAATGCCCTTCCCGAAGCCCGCCAAAATTGTCTTCCAGCGCTAATGGCTTGGATCAATCCTAGGCAAGCCCTTGAGCTGCTATGATAAATAAAAGCTACCCTTAAGACCGGAAAATCGCCAAAAAGGGCCAAGGCCCAGTAGGGACATAAAATCCAAGATCCCAAGGCATATGAATTGATAAAAGACCTGAAAAAGGTATCTCGAGTGACTTGATTTTGTGTTCTGAATGGTTTTTTTTTTTTGAAAAAAATTGCCAAAAAAGTCATAAACATTTATTACTTATATCGATTCAGTCATTAACCTTTCTTTAAGCCGATTCAATCATAAACATTTTCCACATTTGCCATTTAAGTCCTTTCGGCGGATTTTGGCTAGAAAATGCCTACGTGGCGACGACTGGACCTCACCGGCAACGACGTGGCGATGACGAGGTGACACGTAGCGACAAATTTTTTTGTTCTCTTTTCTTGCTCCGACCACTTCAAAGGGCGTCAAAGCCCTCGCCTGCGACGTCATCGCCACGTTGTCACCAGTGAGGTCCGGTCGTTACCACGTAGGTATTTTCCGGTCAAAATCCGTCGGAAGGACTTAAATGACAAAGGTGGAAAAGGTTTAGGACTAAATCGGCTTTAGAAAAAAAAAGGTTCAGGATTGAACTGGCATAAGTGGTAAAAGTGTAGGTATTTTTTGACAATTTTCTCTGATTTTTTGTATGCTAAAAATTCTTCGATAGGAGATATGCACAGCCAAGTATTCTTCGCTGTCCAACCGCATTTTATGCATGCACAAACTCCACCATAAACGAACTTAGGATCTTGACAGTTTGCAATGTAAAAATAACTCGATGGGATTTCCAACTCTGAATTTCCAAAATGAGAGCCCTGATTCTGCCTAAAGGGCCGTGCCCCAAGTCAGAAGACGCCTCGTCCTATTAGGCATTATTTTGGCCGTAATGCTGCTTTCAAGATCAGCACATTTCACTCCATCATCTTCTTAACTCCAAAATTTTGTATTACAAGATTGTTAGATACTAATCTTTGTTAGCTAAAAATTTCCATCATAAATGCTAACATTCTGAAATGAGTTCCCTTTCGAAAATTTCAGGAGAATAAAAAATTTTGCTTGCTTATATATAAATTTGGATTTTTCGAATAAGCGTCCCAAAAATATTAAATTGAATTGCTCTAAATTAAGTATGCTTGCAAGTATTACGAGTAGGCCGAATATCGATTCAAGCCATCTCAAATTGGCACTCCTCGACCGACTCTGTCTGTGGTGTGAACGTAGCAAAAGACCTCTCTCACGAAGCACGGAGATAGCATCTGCCAGCACTTGGTAAGTCGAGCAATCGTCAAAGGAACGTTCCTTACAATTTACCAAAGAAGGCCAATCAACGGAACTTCATTATGCCTCCCTATTCAAAAGAGAAAACCTAATCTTGGGAAATATACAAATCGACGACCTTCTAATACATGTTCATCCTTGTCGCACTCTCTTTTTTCACCTCTCCCTTCTCTGGGTCATCACCACGGCACAAACCGGTCCATGAGCAAGCACACGGTGGCCTCCGAGATCGTGCTCTCGGCGTTGGCCTCGACCTCTCTCCTCTTCTCCGCCTTCTTGGCCAGCGATGCCTTCTTCAGTCCTGCCTCGGCCGGCTCCTCGCGTTCTTGGTCGGGCTTCGATTTCGGCCGGAGCAGCTTCTTGATCGAAACCTTTTCTCCGAGCTTGGCGAGCTCGGACTCCCATATCTCTACCAATGCAGACATTTACTCTCGAGCCTTCTACTCTGCGGAGCTAAAAGAAGTCTCTTGTTTTTCCCTTTCTGGTGGGAGTTTGTATGAAGGAATTGCTGTGGTAATGAGGAGAGAAACAATGGGTCTTTCTTTTATAGGGGGAGACGAGGTCTGGATGTGGTGTGGTTTGGAGGTAACTAGGGTTTTCCAAGGAAACAGGTGGGAGAGAACCAAGGGAATCAGTGAGTGGACAAGCACACAAGAAACGGCCAGGGAATAGAATATGAGTATATTCCACAGCACTGGCTGTGCATGTCTCTCGTTGGGACCAATCGCCTCGTGGAGTTCACTCGTGCCATGACCATGAGAATGAATATGCTTTGTGATTCCAGACCCAAGAGGCCTATCAGATTCTACTCGTCCTCATGGTGCAATCTCACGAGTTCATGTACACACATGAAACTTCGTCCCATGAAGTGCTTAATTTGGGCTAGCCTCTTGTATGGTGCGTGGATGCGAAATCTTTCTCACGACCCAATATGACATTCGGCATTCAAATCTTTATTTTCAATTGGGGTGATGCCGATTGCTTATCGTGACTGTAGCAAATTAATATGAAGATGAAACAAACGAAGCAGTAGAATAGACAAATATTTTACGTGGTTCGGTCAACCAAGAAAAGTTTCTTAAAAGCCTACATCCACGGTCAAAATCCCCATATTTTTCTTAGCTTCTTGGGGGAGATTCACTCTTCTTAAATAAAGAAGAGTACAACTTAGTTACCAAACATGGCCTACAATCTTTATGGTGAATAGAGATACTACATATTGAATCCCGATCCTCAATCCTTTTATGATCTGGCAAATTTATCTCGCTAACAGTAACCAACCAAAAAGTACTTATGAAACGCTTAGGCATCTTTCTATTATGCTCACTTGAGTATAACGTTATCCACAAAATAACGAGCACACGATCATTTATGCTCTATTTGATCTGTGTAGTTTCTCTTATCGGCTTTATTTTGCTCATTTAGATGAATATGACAATGGTACTTATTACTTTTGATTTGATGATTCCCGTCTAGATCGAATCGAATGGATACAGTTGAATACAAGGAGTAAGCATCCTTCCCACTTAATTTCAATTCATATTAAGTTGTGCAATGAGTGACGAGCTCACTTGAAATAAGTAAAAATAATGCTTCAAATCAAATATTTTGTGGACGTTAATCGCCCCATTTTCATTCTTTTAGCTGATTAAATGAATTGCGGCGGATTATTCTCCTCCTTATTGGTCTTGTTGGGTTTTGAGGATTACGAAAATCCTCTCGAAATTAGAAACGAATTCCAATTAACGCAGCGGAAAACTTTACTCAGGATCCGTTGTATCACCGATCTAAAGGCACATTACGTATTTCGAACGTACCTTGGATTTCCACAGATTAGATGCCCCCATTGTAGCATGATAAAACTTTCAAGAATCACCAATGGAGAGAAATCACAAGCGAGAACGTCACTTCACTTGGAGAGAGATCTAAAGAGAAAACCGACCTTTTGTCTTTTTTACATCAGTTTTTCTATCTCCTCTAATAACTGCCACTTATGGGCCCATATTGGGCTTGGTCCATTTTGGCTTGACCCAGGACACATAGCCCATCTTGGGTGGCGCATAAAATCCTTCATGTCCCGAGGATAAAAGTGAGGAAAAAGTCCACGTGGCCATGGGGCCAGGCCACGCGTCGTTAACAACATCACGACCGCCAGACTTATCTTGTCCACGTGGGTCAGAGCCCATCCCGTCCGTCCACCGGTGGCTGGAAAGGGACGAGGGGATAGAGATGGGAGAAGCTTCCGACCGTTGGGCTGCTTTGTCACCATAACGGCCACTTGTTTTCTCCTCCGTCACGTGCAGATTTCTGAAATTCGTCTTGTACTTGCCGTCTTGGGGCTTCAACGATTATGATGTGAACTCACATCTCGGTCCATGCAACCTCTGGACAACGACGATGACTCGCGAAACTCTCGCAATGAGGAACGGCAAGGCACGGCACGGCACGGCGGCGGTATTATTTCGGTGAAGCTCCGGCGAGACTCCGGTGAGCTTCAAACGGCGGTCCCTAGTAACGGCAAGGCTCTGAGGGGCTGGGTGAGGCTATACGGCGGCGGAGGAGCTCGGGACGGCGATGGACGAGAGTGGGACAGCGGCAAAGGAGCTCGAGGCGGCGGGAACGGTGTCGAGATGGCGTGAACAGTGGCCTGAGACGACCGGTGGGGGCTAGTAAAGTCGGCACAGTACGCGACGGCAGCGAAGGCTGGAACTCCGGCGGAGGACGTGAGCCGCTCGCTAGCGGTTCGGCATCTCGTGCAGCAACTGTAGATGGCTTCGGTGGCAGGGCATGACGGTGAGCGAGACGAGACGGTGAAGGTAGTTCTGGCAGCGTCGTCCTTCGGTGGAGATAATGGCGGCGTCAGCTCGTGTCCCAGCAGCGGCGAGTAGAGAAGACCAGAAGAAGACGATGAAGAAGAAGGAATGAAGGAAGAAGGAGCGAGTGTTGTTGGGGGGGGGGGGGGGTGCGGGAGAGAGAGAGAGAGAGAGAGATAGCTCACGTGGCAGGTCTGCATGGGCAGCTCTACGCCCCATTGGACCGGGGCCACGCAGGGAGAGAGAGAGAGAGAGAGAGAGAGAGAGCTGACCGGCGGGAAAAGGCAAAAGGAGAGAGAGGACCGAATTATCAAATTCTCCTTGGTGTTAAATTTCAATTTTTTTGGGCCCAAATTGTAATTACCCAAAAGTTGGCGGATCTTTTTGCAATTATCAAAAGTTTGGGGACAGCCCAAAACATTATTCATGGTTTGGTCCAAGGAACACTCGGGACCAACAAACCACCAAACTAAATCCGAAATTTTAAATGTTAAACCCCAAAAATAGCCGAAAACGGGCCATTACAAGCTAAGGGAGGTCTTTGTTGATACATCCCAGTTTGTCTTTGTTGATGATGTACATTTCGACAACTTGAGATCATGAGCCAATTGTAGGAAATGAACGTATCCACCAATACAACCATGCATCCTCTTTGTTTTTACTAATTCCATTAATGAACTTTCATCTATTTTTTCCCATTTATTTTCCTTATTTATTCTGGCGATAAATGCACTACAAATCTTTCAACTTTTTGAAAAAGAATAATTAAGTATAAAATATTAAAAAAGTATAATCAAATTTTAAACATTAAAATATAATTAAATTTTAAAATTTGTCAAATTATTACAATCAAGTCATTCTATTAACATCATTAGTATATTTAACGGAAAAAACTAACATTGTATTTTAAAAATAATTTCTCTCTCTGATGTGGCACTTTTTATTACTTTTTTTTCTAATCTTATTTTATTAAATAAAAAACTAGGATCAAAGAAAAAAAAAGGGTACGAACTTGTTGTTAATCGTTGTTGATGCCACCCATACTGATGGTTGGCCATAGGCAAGGTTGGCGCGCCCTAGCCAACCGTGCACAAGGCATGACCACCATAGGCAGGGGTTAGCGACCCCACCAAGCCTGGATAAGACTTTGCCTTGGGCAACACTAATAGTTGCTCGGGATTAGAAAAGCTCGTTGGTCCTTGCCTTGGACCAAGGAGGCCTCACTTGGGTTTGGCTATGGCTAGCATCACTTAGGATTTGGCTATTGACACTCACTCCAAGTAAGGCCCGACAAGCCCATTCTCGATAGTTGTTGGCCCTCACCTAGGCCCAACAAGGCCTTGCCTAAGGCGAGTGATGGTCATCAGCCCCATAAAATGATTGGTGCTGCCCAGATTTAGGAGTCCTCAACCTAGTTTGGGCAAACCTTGCTAACCCTTGCTTGCACCAATGAATCCGCCTAAGACTAGATAGCACGGACCACCCACACCTAGGGACTAGTGAGGCCCTTTAGAGTCCTAATAGCCCCTCTAGAGACTAGCAGTGGTAGCAGCACCACTTGTAAGTCGTCGTCTTTTTCTTTTCCCTTTTTTCCCAATTTCTTATTTTAAATTATTTTAGTTTATGAATTTATTTAAATAACTTTTAAGATAAATTTTTACTTAAAATTATATGTAGGAGAGATAAATCATTTTAAAAATATAATGTCAACATTTTTCATTAGAAAAATTAGTAGGGTTGATTTATAAACTTGATTGTATCAATTCGACAAGTTTTAAAATTTGACTGCACTTTTTAAAAAATTTATCAATTTCACTCGTAGTACACTTATCCCTTTTTTCCTACGGTGAAATGAATTCCATATTCAATCAATTATTCTTTTTTAAGGAAAAATACTGATAAAGTTTTGAGAATACCCCACATTAAGCTAAATATATGTAGAATATGTTAAGTAATTGAGGATAGTGACGTTCTCATTTTATAACTAACGTTTAAAATTTCGATGTCTTGCTTTTCTAAGGACACATCAACACAATATAGACTCAAATTATGTTTGAAGGACCTTCTGAATTGGCGATTAAAAATAAAATAAAATAAAAAGATGTGCACTGAATTATTTTTCCCATGTTGTTTAGAAAGTACAGACCTACCAATGGTGAATAACAATTATTACAGATATATGAGGCCTACATCATTATCAATATTTTCCAATAAACATTGTTAGAATACAAATGTAAGCTCGCCAATGGAATTGAGTTATATTGAAAATAAAATTGACTGTGTATCATTATCTAAAACCTGCTTAAGTGAAGAAAATGTACTGCCATTCTATAGAATGAAGCTTGTTGAAATAGAATCAATGTATGTGCTCTTTTTTGCCTCTTGCACAAGTAGTCTTAGAAAGGAGATATAAACCAATTTATGGAATAAATCTACGTGCTAAAAATAAACTTTTATGTGTCCTTCTACAAAACCTACTTATGTAAAGAAATTTATACATATGTTACATGTCATTTGATAAGACTAATTACATAAAGCAAGGTTTATGCCAGTAGTGCACTGAATAAAAGTTCATTGAAACTTGTTGTTTGCAAAGTCGAGGATGATGGAAGAAGAGAAAAAATGATTATGTGAAATTATGAGTGTATTTCTTCTAGTAAATTTTTCTAATTTACATTTTCGAAATAAAATGAATTTTCATTAAAAAAAATATGGCATCACAGAAAATGGAAATAAAGTCGTCATTCAATGGAAAGATAATGCCTTTTTTTTAAAAAAAAATTTGCGGTTGGAACTCTGGCTTCATCCACATATGTTTCTATAAACAAAGAAGGTCCATAGCAACACAAATCGACTGCGACTTCTAAGTCTTCATCCACATTAAATTACTTTTTTGCTTGACATTTGAAAAGATGTAAGAGTGTCACGTCCTTTCGGTGAGGAATTTTGGTAGCACTCTTGGTTATGACATGTTCTGGCGGCCATTTGGATTGTATAGTTGTGCTCTTTGATTTTATGGACCATTACTTTTAGCTGATTATATTTTACCTATATGTAAATCATTTATAGATGCTCCCTATCACTGGATTATATAAAGATTTAGAATATCCTTAATTATTAACTTCTGCCAAAGGTAGAATAAGAGTTGACTAAGAGTCATTTGTCATTTGCGAATGATCCTTCTGGAACTTTTTTCCTCTTTCCTTTGCGTGAGATTATACAATTTAAGAAGACTCTTCAATAATTTCATACATGATTTCACACTTTCAAAGTGCTCATGTCTCACGGTGCAAGTGACAAATATTTCCTCTTTCTTGTTTTGGTAACGTCAAGAGATTTGTATTGACTTTCACCAAATTGCGCTATCCAATGTGAGAACCTGGCACCAAAAATTTGCACTAAAAGTGACACTAGTCAATGTCAGGTATGATCGAAAGGGTGGTATGGTTGCAAAATGAGCATAAAAGGCTAGAAACCAAGGCCACTAAAAAAAATCTACATATTAAGCTAAACCAGACCTCTGTTAAAAATAGAAGGATTAGGGCTCCAGTTGCCCTGCTTTCTCCTATTGCTAGGATTATCCGTGACTTGCTTGAAGGTCATTGCTTTATCTTTAATAAATTTCTCTAAGTGTTTTCGCATGGCTGGTAGGACGACCTACTGATGTCTGAAGAAGCCGTCATTCATCTCCATCCATATCATTTTGACATAATGTTCCAAAGGAAGAGCGAGCTAAGCTTTGGTGAAAGCTTTTCCCAGAATAATGGTGGATTGCCCATTTGAGATTCTCTAACCACGAACTATTTCACCACAACAAGTTACATTTTGCACCCCCAAAAAAGTGCTAACTAGCTCGTAAAGTGACACCCAAAGAACATGTTATCTATGGAATCCGGTCTATACTTATAGAAAACACATTCAACAACCAAGATTCTGCGGCAAGAAAGCAAGAATAAATGGGTCGGCAACCTGTTCCGCGTTGTCAACCACAAAGAAATTGCTGCCCTGGGATGAGTGCCTTATGTTGAGGTTGTCCCACATCGGTTGAAGGAAACATTGATAGGTGAATTATAAGTGTGAAGGAAAGCCCCATCCTTTGAGCTAGTTTTTGGGATGAGAGAGCCCAATAGTACCTAACACCGGTATCAAAGCCAGGTTGCTAACAAATCTGAACTCAATAGTCACACAGAAGCGAATTGTTAATGCTTCGACTGAGGCCCAATGTGTGAGGGGGAGATTATTGAGACTATCCCACATTGGTTGAAGGAAACGTTGATGGACGAGTTATAAGCGTGTGAGAAAAACTCATCCTTTGAATTAGCTTTTTAGGATGAGAGAGCTCAATAGCACCCAATACCTTATTCCAAAAAAATGAATGCCATACAACGGAATGGGCTCTCGGCTGGATAATGCTCCACATTAATGCAGCAGAGAAGGTTCCAGACAAGTGCCCAAGCCACCGAATCGATCTTGACTACTACTCAATGATGGAAGTGGCACTCCCCATGTTGCTATGATGTCTTTGAGTAGGGATGGCCGTCCCAAATCAACAAGAAAAACAGACGATGGCTTGCCTAGAGAAACCAGAATGACAAATATCTCGGTTAGAGAATAGTAGATTTAGAGGTCCTCTAGGGTGCCACAAATCAAGCCACAGTGATACCGATAGACCATCTCCAATTTGCCACTGGAATAGGTGTCAAAATTCCTGACAAATGTCGAGCTTCCACGCCTATGAGCAAACAGTAAAAATATTTCCTCTTTGGTTTTACTAGTTTCACTAATTAACTGTCTATCTAATTTTTAGCTCCTCATTTTCCTTATTTTTTCTAAGGATAAGTGCAATATAAATTTGAAAACGTATCTCGATAGTACAATTAGATAGTAAACCTTTCAAAAAGTGATCAATTTTTTAAAACTTGTCAAACTGATGCAATCAAGTCATTTCATTAATACCGCCAATGTATTTAACAAAGAAAGTTGACATGGCATTTTAAAAATAATTTCTCTTTTAGACGTGGTATTTTTTTAATTAATTTTCCTATTAGTAAAAAGATAAAAAAAATTACAAAAAATTAGGGAAAAAAAGTGCACGAACTTCCATTATTACCCTTGCCCATCTCTAGAGGGGCCCAATGATGTTTGGTCTTAGGTGAGGCTGGTGGGCCCTAACTAGCCATGGATTGGGGCATCAAATGAATGGATCGGGTCGGGTAGAAAATAATCAAACCGTATTAATTAATTTAATATGTTTTGATCCATTTTCATGCAATACAATTTTAAGGACCCATACCTGACCCGATTCATATTATTAAAACACTTCCATATTTAACCAAGTTCAGGAAATTTTGCTTCTTGATTTTTTTACAAAATGTATTGTTAAAATAATTTTATACAATACAATTTATTTGATATTTATGTAATTTTTTTCATTTTTTTATTTTAAAAAATATATATTTTAAATTTTTTCTTTTTCCTCTTCTAGCCACCGGAGTCTAATGAGCTTATCCCTGGCCTCTTGGACGATGACCGACTTAGAAAGAGGAAAAAAGGAAAGAGAAAAAGGGAAAATAAAATAAATCAAATGTTTATTTTTAAAAATTAAAAATAATTAGAATTTTAAAATTTTCATAGTTTAAAAATGACTTGTTAATAACATTTAAAATTAATTAGGTAACCATTTTATAATCAATTTAGAACCCATTTAAGACTCATTAAGTTATTAAATGACTATTTATAACCCATTTAACATTTTAAGCTAACTCATTTATAACCTACATTATCCAATATGAGTTAAAATATCGATTTTTGGCTCATTTTGTCACCTCTAGCCATGGATGAGGCCTTGCCAACCTATGCAAGGGTCAACAACCCCATCAAGCTTGGGTGAGGCTTTCCCTAGGTGACACCAATCCTCACTCAAGCTTTGCGAGGCTTAGGCCAGTGAGGCCTCGCTTGAGGTTGGCTATGGCTGGCATCACCCAAATTTGAGTGAGTGGCACCAACGACGCCTTGCCAAAGCCAAGTGATAGTCATTAGCCCATGAGACAGCTAGCGTCGCTAAGATGTAGGCATCCCCTCATCCCAGTTTGGGCGAGCATTGCCAGCCCTTGCTTGTGCCAATGAGAAACTTGCCCGAGGCTAGATAGGGCCAACCACCAACACCTAGGGGCCGACGAGGCTCTCTAGAGTCTTATTGGCCCCTTTAAAGATCAGTAGTGGTAGCAATGTCGCTCGAGAGTCCTTTCCTTTCTTTTTCCTTTTTCCTAATCTTGTATTTTCAATTATTCTAGTTTTCTTATATTATTCAAATCAATTTGGGTGGAAAATTATTTAAAATCCTATGTAGGGGAGAAAAATAATTTTAAAAATACAACTTCAACATTTTCCATTAGACAAATTGATGGTTTGAAGTTGAACTCGATTATACCATTTTGATAAATTTTATGATTGTACTTTTTAAAAGTTTTAAAACTTAATTTCACTTTAACAAAAATATTTAACTTATCCCTTTTTTCTAAGATGAAATGAATTCCCTATTCAATTAATTATTCTTTTTGGAAAAAATTCCAATAAACTTTTGAGAACCACATTAAGCTGAATGTATTTAGAAAAGTTTAAGTAACTAAGGATAATGATTTAACATTTTATAGCTAAAGTTAAATATGTTGATATTTCACTTTTATAGGAAGGACACATTAGCACAATACAGACTCAAATTACGTTTGAAAGACCTTTTGAGTTGGTGAAAAAAGATAAAAGTAAAGAAAAAAGAGGTGCAAAGAATGATTTTCCCCATGTTGTCTAGAAAGTATGAACCTAATGGCGGTGAATAAAAAAGATTACAGGTATATGAGACCTACATCATGATCAACTTTTATTTTTGGCATAAACATTCTTACAACAGAAATATAAACTTGTCTATGTAAGATATACACCTATTTATGGAATAAAGCTACATGCTAAAAATAAAATTATATATTCTACAAAATCTGCTTATGTAAAGAAGTTTTTAGATATTGTACATGTCATTGGATAAAACTGCTTAGGTGAAGCAAGTTTTACACCGCTGGTGCACTGAATAAAAGTCCATTGAAATTTGTGTATACAAAGCAAAGGATGATGGAAGAAGAGGAAAAATGATTATGTGAAATTGCAATTGTATTTCTTTCAGCAAAATTTTTCAAATCTACAATTTTGGAAATGAAAGGAATTCTCATAAAATTTATGGCATTGGAAATGAAGTCATCATTCAGTAAAAAGAGTATGGATTTTTAATTTGCAGCTGGAACTTTGGCTCTATCCACATGCCTTTCTGTAAACAGAGAATATTCATGACAATTCAAATTGACTTTGACTTGTAAGTCTTCATCCACGTACTATTACTTTTTTGCTTTACATTTGGAAAGATGCAAGAATGTCACATCCCTCTTGGTAAGGAATTTTCGCAACACTCATGACTTTGACAATTGATATCTTCTGTCGGCCAGTTTTATTTTTTTGGTCTGAACTATCGGCCAGTTGGCTTGTATTGTTGTGCTCCCTTCTAGCTGTACATTGTACCTCCCTATTATTAAATCATGTAAAAGTTTAAAATACTTTCAATCATTAACCTAGAATCGATTGCCATCCTCAGTGCTTCGTAAACGACCGACTTGGTCAAACTCATCTTGTCCAAGGCACTGAGAGTGACCCCACCTTCCGATTCCACGACCGATCTTATCTCCTCGACGAGCTGACGGTGCAACTTCTCTCCACCCGACGCGACCCACTTGATTAAAGCCGGAAACGTCGTTTTCATCCCGCCGTAGGCATTGAAACCCGCAACAAATACAAGGTTATGGCAAGCTTCATCTCTTCCGATGCCTAAACTCTCGGCTTCGTCCAATATGGACGTTGCATTCTCATTGAATGCGCTATAGAGCTTTTGGTAATCAGATTTGACTAAGAATGGAGGCAATGGGAAAGTGTGTAGGAGCATGTCCTCTAAAAAGTTTAAGGCCTTTGTCAACCCTAGGGTCATCAATGGGGCAAGTTGGAAAAGCAACCAAGAATCAAAGAGTTTCGACCCCTTTGTTTCTATGGTCGAGTCATGCGGTTTTGTGTCACAAAAAAGCCTGAACATAAAGTTGAAGGACATTTTGTCACTAACTGTATTGAAGTATGCCTTGCCTTTGCTAGCTAGCTCATCTTCCAGGTCGATGAAGAGCTCCGACAAGCAGTTGGTAACGAGCGGGACGATTTCCCCGTGCCGAGACGCGAGCACGGAGAAGATGAATTGCTTGAGAATGGCGTGTTTGGGTTCAGATGGGTCGAGGAAAGCGCATACTCGGTGACCACCAAAATAGTCGGGGGAGGGCATGAAAGTCCCGTCGAGCACATCTCGCTTGTCAACCTTGGACGTGTCAAAGAGGATGGGGAAGCTGGCCGCGTCAAGGAGGACGATGACCTTCGGATCTGAGGCCACGAAAGGCCCCGGCGGCATGTTGACTCGGAAGACAGTCGAGTCGTACTCGCGCATTCGACACCTGAAGAACTCATCCTTTCCTTGCTTGTAGAAGTAGTCAAGACGATCTTTTATCGCACCAAAGAAAGGTTTGCCGTAGCCTCCTGGGATTTCTCTAAGCGGAGGCGCACTGTCCCGAGAAACTTCTGTATTTCGCTCGACGTTGGATGGGGAAGAAGATGAAGGAGAAGGAGGATTACCTGAAGACATTGTTGATGAAGAAAATGGACTGGGGCTTGGACAGAACTCAAGGCGAAGTTGAGGAACTGAGTCAGGGAGTTGAATTATAAAGCAAGCAGGACACTTATTTTTATGTATTTTAATGCTTGAACAGGATAGGTTTGTATCAAGTTGTCAGCCTGACATTATCCCTAAAATCATCTACTTCCTAGGAGGGATAACCACTGGGCATTCAATTGTTCGGGTCAACTATTAATCTACTTCATTCCTGCAAATTGCTTCATCCAGCACATTGGTTATCATTGTTGTGAATTAATACGAAAATTAATTAAGATGTTGTAATTTATGTCAACGTGTAAAGTACAGAGAAATAACGATAAATAATAAAGACACCAGAAATTGACATGGTTCGGTCTGAACGCCGGTACCTACGTTTACAGGGAGAGCCAGCAAGAACAATCCATTATAATTGGATAATTGAACTTACAATTGCTCAATACGCTCGTGTTTTCCGCACATAAATTATATCAAATTTCAAGTGTTTATAAGAAACAATTTAATCGGATAAAATAAATAAACAATTCACGAAGCATCTGAGCGGCTAGGCACACCTTCACGCGAAGAAAGACAGCACCCTGCGTTTTCTTCGTGCGGCTCTACTTAGCGCGGCTCTTCAAAAGCTATTGTGCATGCGGCTTCTTTCTTCGTTCAATGCATGCCTTCTATGCATGCGGCTCTTCTTGCGGCTATTGTGGGGTGAGAAGGAAAACCGCTCAAATAGAGCACAAGGGAAACCCTTCTTTTCTTTTTGCTCATGGGCCCCGCTTTCCCCTTTTGACAATAGTAATCTCCAACTTGAATTTGGCTTGTTGACTTCGTGCTCCGGGATGTGTCACTTCGTGTAAATCAAATTGCAAACAAGGAGATTCCTTTTCTTTATTTGTTTTTTTTTTTGGTAAGGACTTTTCTTTATTTGTTTCCTCTTTTGTGAATCCAAAAAAAGATAGGCTTTTTCTTGAAAAATATTCATTAACAAATTCAATTAACAAATCGTTATCCAAATTCAAATTCGAGACATAATTTCACAATTTTCCACATTGGCTCGACGTTTGAAGCCAAGCTATAGTCCTCATTATCCATGCTGCTCTCCCATCACCCTGAACGGTGATCACTCTCCACAGATGCCAATAGTGCTCAAACAAAGCTTGAGCTTCGCCAAAGGAACATGCTTAGTCATCGTGTCAGCCGAATTATCTATTGTAATAATCTTTTTGATAATAACATTATCCTTAGCTAAGACATCTCAAATGAAGTGGTACATGACACCAATATGTTTCGTCTGCTCGTGATAAACTGAATTATTCGTCAGAAATATCGTACTTTGGTTATCATAGTGTATATCAACACTTTTCTAATATAATCCAAAGTCCAAAAGCAAATATTTTAACCACATTGCTTCTTTCATTACAAAGGTCAATGCCATGTACTCCGCTTTAGTCGAAGACAATGCAACGTCGTCCTGCAAGGACGCCTTTCAACTAACTGCACCACCTGCTAGTGTAAACAAGTACCCTGCTAAAGACTTGTACTCATCCAAGTTACCCACGTGATCAGAATTCACATAACCTGCAGTCTCTTTGCCATGACTGTTCCTCCGGTACACTATTCCAACGTCTGTTATCCCTTTTAAATATCTAAGGATTAATTTCACAGTTTTCCAATGAGTTTTACCAAGACACTTCATGTAGTGACCAACCACACTCACAGCTTGTGAAATATCAAGCCTAATGCACACCATAACATACATAATACTACCAATGGCACTAGAATACAGAACATGAGACATATGTTCCTCATCCTCCTCAGTCTGCGGTAATAATTTATTTGAAAGTTTAAAGTGCCTACAGATTTTGCCTACTGCATATTAAAATGCAACGTGATCTTCTCGCGTAAAATTACTACAATCCTATCATGCAAAATCTCTATACATAATATTTTCTCTGCAGCACCTAAATCTTTCATCTCAAACTCAGCACTTAATTGTCTTTTCAGTACATCAATATCAAACATACTCCTAGCCATAACCCCTAGCCACTATGATGACTCAGAATTAGCCATCACCTCAGAATAAGACAAAGGATCATTTGTTTCCACATCGTCATCTACCTGCGGCTCTGCTAGTTGTACAATATGATCGACTTCAAGAAATGCGGCCTTATCTGCAATCTCAACTTCTGTTACCTTCGAGATCTCTAGAATCTCCACCTAAAACTCTACATCACCACTGACACCATGATTTGTTTGCTATGCTGGTAGTGTCTCAGAACTCCTTTTTCGAAGCATTACAGTCTCATCGGAGATCACATCTCTACTGATTATAAAACCGGATGATCTGGGATCAGTGCACCACAACCAGTAGCTTGTCACCCCTATGCATAACCCAAAAATATAAATTTCTTTGACCTCGGCTTAAGCTTACCATCATTTGTATGAACATAGGCAAGACATCCGAATATACGTAATTCGGAATAACCAATAGGTTTCCTCGACCATACTTCCTCAGGAGTCTTCCACTCAATAGCAGATGATGGATATCGATTAACCAGGTAACATGCCAAGTTCACTACTTTGGCCCAAAATTCCTTGCTAATTTCAGCATGCGAAAACATGCTCCGAGCTTGCTCAAGTAGAGTTCTATTCTTACGTTATGCCACGCCGCTCTGCTGTGGTGTCATAGGTACTGTGCGGTATCTTACAATACATTCTTTCTCGCAGAACTTGATAAAAGCTTTACCGCAAATACTTCATGCCATTATCAGTTCTCAGGTACTTGTTTTGTCTATCTAACTGTTTCTTAATCAATACCTTAAAATTCTTGAACCGATCAATTACATCAGATTTGTACTTTAGAAAGTATACACATACCTTCCTAGAATAGTTGTTGATAAAAGTTAGCATATAACGAGCACCTCCTTTCGAAAGAATCGAAGATGGGCCCCAGATATCTGAATGAATATATTCAATTGGCTACTTTGATAAATGAAAACATGTAGTAAACTTAATCATGTGCTGCTTCCCAAAGATAGTGTTCTCACATAAGTCTAATTTACTTGTCTTTTAACCCTTCAATAAATCTCTATCACTCAACATTGTCATATCTGCCTCACTAATGCACCCCAAATGCATATGGCATAACTGAATCAAATCAAAGTCCGACTCACCTAATGAAACTGTAGTAGCTCCTGTCACGGTTTGTCCCAATAGAAAATAAGAAATCACTATCAGTTAGAAAATAAGTCTAACTTACTTGTCTTTTAACCCTTCAGCAAATCTCTATCACTCAGCATTGTCATATCTGCCTCACTAATGTGCCCCAAACGCATATGGCATAACTGAATCAAATCAAGGCCCGACTCACCTAATGAAACTGCAGCAGCTCCTGTCATGGTTTGTTCCAATAGAAAATAAGAAATCACGGTCATAGCACATCGAGAGATCTTCAGGACTCCACCTTCAGCAATGCACTTACATGAAAAATAAGGTTCTTCTTGAGCTCCGGTACATGCCTCACATCTGTCAATATGTGAACCACCCCATCGTGCATCCAAATACGAATTGTCCTTATCCCCATAACTTTACATGCTATTTATTCCTTAAAAGAACTCTACCATCATCTGCGGTCTGGTAAGTAGTAAACCACCTCTTATGAGGTGTCATATGATAAGACCACCCTGAATCTAGCACCCATTCGTCTATTGATGAAGTAGTAGCCACACTTAAAACAGCTTATGCATCACTATTGTTCCCATCAATAATGTTTGCCACACTACTTGTGACATTCTACCTATCAACTTTATTCCTCATATTTGGACAATCTCTCCTGATGTGTCCTTCCTTGTGACACTCAAAGCACATCACGCGTCCCTTGGACTTTCCATGATGTGATCTTGATTTGCTTTTACCTCTGCTGCTACTAGGCTCCCAATGTTGCTCTCTACACTGAATCATTAGTCCTTGCGCAACATTTTGCGCTAGATTGTTATCATGTAACTTTCTTTGCCACTCTTTAGAAAACAAGGCGGATTTTACCTCTTCCGAGGAAATCATAGTATGCCCCTATAACAGTGAATCGGTAAAGTGCTCTCATAACTCTGGTAAATAAGCTTCATCATCAAATATCTTATCGACGTTCTTCAAATCCATCATGAGTTTATTAAATTCATCTATATGAGTTTTAATAGACGTACCTTCAATATATCTAAACTGAAACATCCTCTTCAATATGTACAAACGGTTGTTCAAACCTTTCTTTACATAGAGTGCCTGAAGTTTTGTCCACAACGCTACGGCATCCTTTTCCCGGCCTATCTCTATTAACACTTCATCCAATAAATTCAATAGGATTTGACTCATAGCTTTCCTCATCAACACATCCTTATCAGAATTTATCAATGTATCGGGCAACTCATCGTTGCCCTCCAATGTTTCTACCAAACCCAGAGTTGTCAATAATGTCTCCATCTTAAGACTCCACAACCCAAAGTTATTTCTCCCGTTAAACTTCTCAATTTCAGCTTTCATCCCAAACATAATTGCAATCACAAGATATCTAGATAATAATCAAACAAGCCAACAAAGCTCCAAATCATAATCCAAAATATCTAACATGTCTCCGATACTAATTGTCGTGAATTAATGCGGAAATTAACTAGGATCAACGCGTAAAGCATAAAGAAATAACGATGAATAATAAGGATACCAGAAATTTATGTGGCTCAGTCTAAATGCCGGTACTTACGTTCACAGAAAGAGCCAGCAAGAACAATCCACTATAATCGAAAAATCAAATTTGCAATCGCTCAATACGCTCGTGTTTCCCGCACCTAGATTATATCCAATCCCAAGTGTTTACAAGAAACAATTTAATCGGATAAAACAAATAAACAACTCACGAAGCATCCAAACGGCTACGTACACCTTCGCGCGAAGAAAGATAGCCCCTTTCATTTTCTTCGCATAGACTTGGTTTAACCTTTACTGTGGACACCACACGTAAAGGGACTTGCTTTAACAGGCAAGTTGCCCAGCCTGTTGAGTGTACTGTAGGTTTTGGCCCTAAGTAAAGGGACTTGCTTTCTTCACACAGATCCGCAACTCGATCAAATTTGCATGACCGACTACACATCTCTCTCTCTCTCTCTCTCTCTCTCTCTCTCTCTCTCTCTCTCTCTCTCTGTGTGTATAATGGAGTTCTCATTTGATGTAGACAGTGGAAACGTGAATCCTGGCTCAGTGGCGTGGGCTACTAACCAAGTGGTGCAAACATCGCGGGCACAGGCGTGACACGCCTAGAGTCCGAAAGTTGAGAAAGACCTCTCTTGGTATGTTTCCTGCAAATAGCATTGAATGTGGTTTGGCAATGCCAATGGAAGACGCTTGACTTAAATTATATGCAATGCACGGCACGTGTTAAGAAGACTGCGTGCTGGGCTGGGTTGATCTTTGTACATTCAACCTACTTCAACGTGAACAAAGAAATCCTGCATATAGAAAATTTTGGAGACCGGACGAACAAATGACTTCAACTTCAAAGCTCATTGATTCACAAGCTGGGAAAATTATTTCAAACAAATTATTTATTGTAAAGATACCAATTTAATTCTAAATGTTTTTATGATTAGCCAATATGGTGTTTCTAGCTAATTCTGACTAGAGATTATTGAGTTGACAATCGTGCCACATAGAACGGCTAGCGTCCATTGTCAGGAATGACTACATTGACAAAATACAAAAAAAAAAAAGGACCGAGTCGGGCAAATCGAACATTTATAACTACCTTGACCTTCACATAATATGTTTGTGAATTTTATTTTGAAAGTTAATATCCCTTCATATGGCCCTTTGCTTATGGAAGTGAAAGATCCACACGAAACTTGCCACGCAATGCAAGTAAAGGGTAATCTAATTAGGAGCATTCCTTTCAAGATCATCTCAACCACGCCCTTTACCTCCTTATAGAAAACCCACTTTGTATGTTTCATTTTCAATGGTATTATATGGTATCGTACGCGTATTAAGTTCCATTGACATTCAATATCTCATCAAAGACAATTTGATGTCGAAACTTTGACTCCATAGTTGCAGCACGTTGTGAAGGTTACCATATCAACTTGCATTTCCCTCTCTCCCTCTCTCTCTCTCTCTCGCATTTACATTTCTCTTGTGGAAAAACTTAGCCGGCCTGAATCGGGTTATGTGGAGCGGCCTAATGGAAACGATAGGTCTTGAGGTCGGAAGCAGCCTCGAATAACCTCAAGTAACTCCCGGGATATAGTCTCAATGTAGCATGCTAGATGAACATTCCGATTAGTACAACATGAGTCTCGTACCTACTCTTGGATCAAAAATTAACTACAACCCATTTACCGAGCACAATGCATGAATTTCCTAACCCTTTAGCTTATCTTTTTCCATATTTACTTGTCCGAATGCTTTAGAAGATCAATCGTAACAAGTAAAGGGGAAAAAGAAGAAGTTAATGTGCGACAATTTGGTAATCTCAAGGGTTAGCAGTGGTCCCTCATTGCCAAAAGGTGCAGAATAATCTCTCTATCTTATGGGCTCAGGACTGGTCGATCCGTCTTTGGCAAGATGTGCGCCGCCAGTGAAGGCGGCGGACGGCATGTATGTGCCGTCGAGCACGTTCCTCTTTTCAACCTTGCACGTGTCGAAGAGGACGGGGAAGCTGATCGCATCTAGGAGGACAATGACATTAGGGTTCGACGAGATGAATGGGTCAGGCGGCATGTTGGCCGGCCTAAAGACCGTCGACCGGAGCTTGCGCATTTGGTCACGGAAGAACTCATCTCTTCCTAAGAAGTAAAAGTAATCAAGACGATCCCTTATTGCACCAAAGAATGGAAAACCATAATTTTCAGGGATTTATTTCAATGAAAGATCCGAATCCCACATACTCGACGCGACGATTTAGATGAAGACGAAGATGAGCTAGATACAGATACGCACAGCCAGACCTCGCTTTAGATGACTAGGGTTTTGATGAAACTGAAGATAATGAGAATGGTTCCTTGAAGGGCAAAGTTACATAAAGACGTGCTGGTGTAGTCACGACAAACAATGGCAAGACAAGGGCCAGTAGACTCACCTTGGCAGGTAGATTTCTTCCGTGTCATCCAAAGAGCAACTTAAACTAAGAAGAATTGGAATCATGAAAAGTTGCGTAGTCATTTCCGGTAACTCACCTAATAGAGTAATTTGCGAATGAAAAGTGATTAATATTGTTTGATTTTACCAACATTCTGGCAAGTCAGTTTAGTATCTGATCTTTGTAATAGCTAATCTTAAACTCCCGTAGAGTCAACGTTGCTCACGAGCAGAAATATTGCGCTGCCCCCACCACGTGAAGAACGAGGTGGGAAATTAGTGATGAAATATAATTTCGAAAAGGTCTCTTCCCTTCCCCATGAAAGATTTTAAAAAAATTCCCAAATTGCATTCATGATTAAGCAAAGAGGAACCCTTGAGCACGCGTGAGAGATGCTCTGGAGTTGAATAAAAGATCTTGGCGATTCGGGACGTTGCATCTTACGCAGCGAATCAAGGGAGGATATGGGCATGATCTTGGAAATATTTTTAAAAAGATTGGATAACATTAATTAATCAAATTCTTATTTTAAATTAATCAGATTAATGGATATTTTAATATATATATATATATATAAAACCCCGAGTGATCGTATTGAATTGGATTTTGGCCTCTATTGATAATGGGCCCAGTTGGGCAGCAAAATGTAGGTAATTGTATTTACCGAAATTCCGTAATGGAAATGACTCAATAAACACGCTTATGTTAAGGTTTGCTATGTCCCCTCTTTAAATAGGCATAACCTATTTGTCACTTTTTATCCCATTGAAAAGCAGCTATAGAGAAATAAGTCATAGAGATGAAAATTTGACATTCCGACATATTGTTGATTTCAAGCAAAGTCATATTGATATATTTTACGTTGGTGAAGTCATGGCTCAACATGTATATATTTAATTCCGCTGTATATATAAAATTAGTGTTTTACATTCATATACATTGATCCGATTTATTCTTGATTAATAAAATGTTTATGATTTGACATTGACACATGAGTGATGAAATTTCATAGCCGAGAGTCTACACGAGCAACACTTCATAAGGAGAGAAGATTTCATTAACCCCCCTACCTTGCTAGACGCCAGCTCCAAAAGAGCCAACCAGCAAAGGCCACGTTTTGCACCGACCATAATTTGTTGGCCGGTTCATTGCAATCTTCACCACTCGCACGAAGCTTAGCCATATTTGAGTGTGAAGGATGTCGATGGTCGTGAACTACCGATCAAAAGAAATGTCGGACAAAGTTAGAAAGTATTATTTGAAAACTTTAGTCATCAGATAGATGGAGTGTTCATAAATATAAGACCCATTGGAACTTCCTACCTTACTCGGAAATAGAATGGCAAGCGACACAAGGAAATGGCAGACGAGAAGCCTCGAGGCCGAAATAAATGCAAGGCGAACCTCGCTTACAATACCATGTTTGAAAATTCAACTGAACATTTCAAGCGGTTGAGTAAGATAGAAATTTCACAAAGATAACACTTACTGAGCCCTACATTGAAAATTGTACGTGGAACTAGATAATCGAGTAGCCTCACGCTGGAAATAAACTTGCCATTTTAAAGACAAAAGTTTTCTAAAAAAGTATGATTATATTAAAATAATATTGATTTTACCACTATTATTTTGTTTTCAAAAAATATGTGATACAAGAGTGACGCAAGATTGGTATCAGTTTAGCACCAGTGCGTTGGTACGAGCCTTAAAGGCAATATAGGAGAGTCCAGCAAATTTCCATGTGCACAATTAAAAAAAAAAATACCAGGGTCTACAAAAATAAGATATCATTCTAATTAACTTTGTCCCCGCGTTCGAGTAACAGTGATGAGCGGTAAGAAGACATGTTAATCGTGTTTCTTGACTTGCATGAGGCCTAAAAGGCCAAGGTTTTCAAGTTTAAACCGTATTTTTCTGTGAGCTCTCATGCTTTTTTCAAGAAAATCTTAAAATATGAGACTCAGTATTTATTATGTGGGCGTAAGAAAATTGGGTTTTGTAGTGAAGTGAAATTAGGTGAAAAGAAATACTAATCGATTCAATTTGGAAAGCATTGACAACTACAATCGTAAAAGCCCGACCCCGTATCATGCCACATAGATTACAAAAGATGCATTATAAATTATGGGACTTATGATTTATCGAGACCTCAAATTTCTCTTAATTAACAACAAATAACAAAAAACGAAAATAAAAAATGAGAGTAAAAAGAAATAAAAAAATAAAAACCATAAAGAAATCAACAAATCAAAAATCAAATGGTGAAAAATAAAAAATAAAAAATAAAATTACATATAAAGAAATAGGACAGCCCACTTGCGATGCAGCCCAGCTCTTTCTTTTTTCAGCCCACTCTCTCTTGGCCCATCTTTCTTTTCTTCTTTCAGCCTCAGCCCAGTTGGCATTTCCTTTCTCTTCACCGGCGCCGAATCTGAGTATTCGTTTGGAATGGTTAGTTTGTTTGTTAATGTAATTTCATTATTCTATTTCTAGAATACATATTTAATTCAAAAATAGATGTAGAACAAATATAAGGAGTAAAAACTTTCCATTTGACGACCACCCGCTTCATCTATTGCCTGCCGGTTGTGACCGCCTCCTCCCACCGCTAGCCACCGATAGTTGATTGTTGGCAGGAATAGAGATGAAGAAGGCTTATTAAAGAGAATTTTTATTTTAGGAATGAGAGTTTTGTGTCATTATTAAAATTGCTTCTTCACTCATAAATTCAATTAGGAAATAGAAATCGGAAAAATCTATTTCTGACACTAGAGATTATGCTCATAAACAAAATGGTAACCATTTACGTCCTAAGTCGTTATGTGAACCATGAGATCATTTAGAACTTGAGCCAAAAACTAAGCCGATCCACATTGGTTCTTGGCTGGCTAAGGGGAACCATGTGTGCATGCTTCTTGGAGAGGTCGTTTCGATTTGTTGGGTTGATCATTCTGCATTATGTTTGGTGCACTGGATATTCCATGTTACGTATTTGCATTCAGATCGTGTGTATTTTCCCGCATGTCTTGCATGGAGTAAGTGTCGGGTCTATAATCTGGGCACGAAATGTACTTGCCTGACTTGGGTTTAAACCTAGTTTCACAAAAACAGGTTGAGTCCACAAATTCGCGACCAATTCTAACAATGCTATTGTCTGTCTTAGGATCATATTTCTAGTTAATGTCGTTCTGTACATGTTTTGATACAAAATTGATGCATCATTTGAGCTTAGTATCGCTTATAGATCGAGATTGAAGGCCATGAATATGGCTTGAGGAAACTATTATGGGCAGTTTAATGTGCACCAGAGGTTTGCTTTAATGAATTATTCTTTTAAAAAATTAATAATGGAAAATCAGGAAATTGTCCAAATAAAGTCTAAAAATGTGGAGCAGTGCCAAATTTGGGGCAGAAATATTATTTTTCAATTTTCCTAATTTTCTAGTCATTTTCCTAATGTAGTTCTGTTTTCGTATTTTGGAACAATATTGTAAATAATCCACTTTTATAGTTACGTTAGAATTGTCTAGTATAGTCTCGTGTATTTAGAGTGATTTCATGCATATTTAAATACCCGCTTTGCTCACAGGGATCCCATCTTGAGTTGCAATAATAAGGCCAGAAAATATTCTTTGCCGGAATCATATCGGGTTCTTTTTTCCTGCATTTACTTTAAAGCCATTTCAGTTTCTTATGTATTTACTTTTTTTTTGGTAAGGTAATTAAGTATTTACTTAATGTACTGATTTTTCAATAATTTGAGTGGTAACTTTTCTCCTATATTAAATTAGGACTAGCCTAGATATTAGAGAAAATAACCCTACAAGAAACTTCACATGCTCATTTAGAAACTTCGAAAGAGCTTTAGTATTTTTAGTAGTCATAATCAATAGCATGGGATCCCTTACATTAAATAATCAACTAGTTAGGTACTAAAAATATGATAATAGATATTAATGTAATTGAATCTCTAATCCTAAATCTTTGGTTATGTAGGAAGTGAGATATCTATCTCATTTGATTTCTAATCGGCCCTAATAGATTAGTGGCAATACTCCATTCAGAATTATCATAGTGATATTCTGACTTAATTTTTATATCCCAACACTACGTGTTATATAGGCTTGGGAGTGCCCATGTCTAATTGAGAGATGTAAGCCTACCTTTTTAAGCAATATCCCTAAACCTAATGCTATATTCCCCTCCGGACGGAAAAGGTAGGTGAGGACATTCACTACTCGAGATATGCTTCTAATTTCCTCTATGGCCTTAAATCGATTGCTGACGAGCTCACCCTTATTAATAGCATAGTGTTAATGGAAGATCTCATCTTGCATGTCCTCAATGGTCTTAACATTTGAGTTTTTTGATATATTGGCGTCCATATGCACTCATGATACATCTCTGACCTTTAAAGAGCTTCATAACAAATTAGGGCATATTTGCTAACATTTTTATTTCTTTGTTTTTATAGTTCTTTGATTTTCCAAAACAAAACAAAAAAGGAAATTTGTTTATGTACGTTAACTAATTTTTCTATTCCTCGGAGTAGATTTGTAGTTAGGAAATAGATTTAAAAATAAATAGGACATTAAAAAAATTTTGTTTTAGAGAGCAAACAAATAAACGGTGCCATTTAGAAAGACAAACTCAGCATAATCTAGAGAGAGACTCGAATTCGACGCAAAACGCATAAGAACCAACCTAAAAATTTGGGTCAATTGGGGCAGGTTCGAGTTGGTTTCTTGTTCCTGACATTCTCAAAGTAATATTTATGCTTTCTTTCCTTGTCAAAACTGAGCATGATAAAATGACTATATCTTTTTGACTTGACAAATAAAGGAGTTAATGGCTACATAATGCATACTATTAGAAAAAAAATTTGCTAACAAATCGATATAAACATGTTCAACCAAGGTACGAACATGAAATTTACCCTACTTTTCACTTTGCTAGATTTTGAAACTTTACTCGCATCAACTTTTTGTTCCAACTTCTTTATAGTGAACAGACAAGCAAACTTTCATAGTGAACGAACCATATATATTCCATGGCTAATTTACTATGTCCCTCTCATGGCTCGAAAGAATAGGTACTTTAGAAATTAGCTTCACCTCCAATAGATTGGGCTCAATGTTTTTTAATTATCATTCCTTTGTCTACCAAACAATTAGTTAGCTCCCTTCATATTTCTATTTGCCTCCTCATCAAATTGAGAAAGAATTTGGAAGTTCCGGACTTCATGTACCCACCTTGCAAAATGAAATTGCGACATAAATATTATTAAATTGCTTAACAAAAACCAGAAAATTATATTTTTCAAAAACATTTAGCAAATAAATCAAGCTAGTGAAGACATATGTTGAGTTGTACGTACTTATGAACTTTAGAATTGAAATTGGTTAATGCTATTATCATTTGTCTTGTGTTCATAGTCCATGCTCCAGGGGTTTTCGATGTCATTTGTTTGGAAGGTTTGATAAGCTTATGCAAATAAGTGCACCAACTTTAGATCGCCTCCATCCTTAGTTAATTATTTTATTTTCGCACTTTCCACCAGGCAACATTTGCTCTTTTTCTTGCAACTAAAAATACTCAAAAAGTCTATGCAATTATTTCTTGTAATGCCCAAAGATTTACTATTCACCTTATTATATTGTGAGTCATAATGGAGCTTATGACCAGTGGAGCTCTCTGCTGCCATTTTCAACCATCCATCCTTGACTAACTATTACATTTCTAAGATCATCTGAAAATATCTTAATTAGTTGATTTCTTACAAAAATCCAGTCTTATGATCTAAACACGAAATGTTAAGTCTCCACCAAAACCTTTATAATTAAATGAATTGAAAATGGGAACAGAAATTTTCAAAGTAGTGCTAAATGCATTTATATTCTTATTCTAATTCTAGAAATTAAATTTTTGTCTAGTTGTCAAAAACGTTCTTTTGTTAAAAAAAAAGACTCATATGGGGAATAGAAATACAAAAATTATTTTTGAACATAAATTATTCCCTTAAAGAGAAATGTTATCAAATGCACCTATGGTTGATCATTGAATAGAAACCACCATTGATCTCCATGTTGCAACCACCAATCTTACTTAGAGGTCTTCCCATTCCAACAAATGGTCTATTTCGACCAAATAGTCACCTCCAAATGAGCAACCACAATGGCAAATTCCTCACTTGAATCAACTAGCCAGTGGTCACGGTGGCGTCACAAATCGAAGACACCATGGTCACTACTCATGCAATTTTCTTGTCGTCCACTTTGTGACCAGCGAGGTTACCTCGCTAAAACGTACAAACAATTTCATTTGACAATTCCTCTAGCAACATGGAGATCCATAGTTGCTGATCCCTCGTGTTCCATTATGATTTGCAGATGTTGGTTCAAAATCCCAGATTTGAACAAAGCTTAGCACGAGTTTGACAAAAACAAAGCATAAAAAAAACATAAAAAAAGCTGATTGGTGACCTTTATTTGACAGTTGGTGAAGAGGAGACCGGCATTGGATTTGCAGGATCAGGGTAAATGGAGACAATGGAAGAAGGATTCTTCAAGGAGCGAAAGAGTACAGTTGGGTGTATATAAGATAATAACACGGCAGGATCTATTGACTATTAAGGATATTAATATTGAAGACAATAACACGACATAATTGGATTAAGATGAAGCAAAATGAGAAAATTATGCAGGAATCAATCAGAGTTTGAATTTGATGTTGTCGAATAATAATAATTTAATTTATATGACAAATGATTGGCAGTAATATACAATTCAAAATAAAGTGTAGTTAAATAACATGCAATTTGATATGCAATAAACAATAAATTTATATATAGAAATAAAGAGATCATCAAATACCAATCCTCTTTGCAATAGGGCAGTGATCTGCACTCAAGACGAAGATATGATATAAATAAAATACCAAGCCACTCCGCAATAGGGCAGTAATTTGCACTCAAGATGGAAATATGGTAAAATGCAATAATATAAAATCACTTCGCTCCACATAGGGCGATAATCCGCACACTAAATGAAGTTAGTGACTGGGGCAAAACAGTAAGAAGAAGTGCAATAAATGATCATAGGAATTTCTTTACAAATATTCAAAAGAAAATTATAAGTGCAATAGGGATCATAGAACTTCTAAAAGGAAGAAGAAATTTGGTAAGTGAATTTTTGCTTACCATGAAACTGGTTGATTTAGAGAATCATGGAAATAGAAACGATTTCCTAATAGTTGGAGAATCGTAAATCAATGAGGTGATCTATATAGATCAATAAAGGATTCGATCTATTGTGGAGAAGTGGATTAGTAAATATGGATATGATCTAAAAACTGCATTAGATATTGCATAGGTCAAGTGGATAAGGAGGACATTATTTTATTGCATAACTTATCATTATTTTAGATTGGTTAGAAAGTATGATTGTATTGCCATTACAAAAGTTGTATAGCTGAAATCAAAACTCATGAACTTTACTCTTATCCACACTTATTAAAATTTCTCTATTGTGTGTAAATACCTTCATGTATCGTGTTGAATTATACAAGTAAAATATTTTTAAATTTAAAACAATAATATTTTATTTATCAAAAACATATATATTTACTTTTTTTCATTTTTCTTAAGCACTTTTCCTTATTTTAATATATCATACATATATAATTACTTAGTCTATTTCATTGTTTTCTCAGGTTAAAATTATTTTTGCTAAATGAAAGAGTAATATCATTCAATAATACCACGTTAATTAACTCTGCAATATGAAGAACAGAAAACGGTGTATGACATTTGCATTAATTCAATAAACGGATATAATCTTTAACTTCCAAGTAAAATAAACGGATGTAATTTCTAATCATCTAATTCTTTTCCTCTAATAAGGAAAAGACAATTCCGAGGCCTAGATAATGTGATCTCCAATTGAATAGCACAAACCTTATTTCTTCTTTACATGCAATTCGAGGGCTTTAGTGACTTGATCTCGTCTCGGATAGTACAATCTTTGCTTCTTTTGACAAACTGGCTTTAACGAGATGAAGGCTTGATCTCATACATGAGACGATCGAGATCTTGATGACCTGAATATTTGGTGAGTTCTTGATGTCCAGCTTCCAAAGTCTTGATGACCAATATTATAGGTCCTTAGACTTTATTGACCTTCCCAAATTGCTAATTTCATCAAATATTATCCTCCTATCCAATACCTGCCCACTTTATCCACTCTTCTCAATCACCATTATTGCTAACTTGAGCGTATGTTTGAACGCTAAAATGGATTAAGCAACAAGTCGAGCGACACGTGAAGAAGTTTTATGTATTCAATGCAAATGGATGACGATCCATACTCACCAGCTTTATGCATTAAAATAATTCGGACGTTCCGTATTAAGTTGAAAAATCAAAGCGTGTGTTGTAAAGATACGTAAAAAGAATTTGGGATTAATCTTATTTCAAAATTTTGTATACGCCGGGACCCCTGTTATTTGACTTTCATGTATAGGGAAATGCACGAAACGTGTCAAAGAATTTGATAAGGGTCGCGGGTGAATAATTGAATTGGCTGCCATGATTAAGGGATGATGTCTCGTAACATACGGCAGAGCCTTTTGGGCTAATCTCCATGATAGAAGCATTCAAGCAAAATTAGCCGACCCTGAAATCCTCTGATTTGTCTCTTAAGCCCGTGCTAGCTTATTAAATTCTCAAATAGGCCCCATTTCATGCTTATGGTTTATGCCGGGTCTTAGATTTTTTGCAATTTGCCACCTGATAATACAACTATTGACATGCTTAGCCAAACATTTTATTGAGTAAATTAGAGGGATAAACCAACCAATGAAACAATCACAAGAATTTATTACACAAGCAAACCAATCGAACCAATTAAATCACAACCTGGTCCTAGTAGATAATTTCACGAAAGCAATGATAGGACGAAGATATGCTTGAGACTCAGCTGCTTGTGGCCTTGGACATCGACGTGAACGTGGCTGTCGACCCGAGTGGCAACGTCCCGGCCTCAACCGTGAACGTGTCGTAGCGGAGGAAGAACTCCACGAGCATGACCCTGCACAAGAGCACCACCATGTTCTTCCCAGGGCACTGCTTGTTCCCCACGGTCGGACCGTCGATCTCGCGCCCGTTCGACCAGTACACGTACTTCAACAGCTTCTCGCCTTCTTCCCCGACGAACCTGTGGCCCACGAACTCCTCTGGCCTCTCGAACACCCTCGGATCCTTGGTTGCAAATGGCTGATATCCAAATATCATCTCGCCCTTCTTGATCTCGAAAGCCGCATCGTGGTTGTGGATCACCATATCCTCCTTGGCATGGCCGTACTGGGATGCCACTGGAGGCTCGATCCTCAGTGCTTCCCAGACGACCGACTTTGTCAAGCTCATCTTCTCCAATGCTGCGACCGTGACCCCGCCTTCTGATCTTACGACAGTCCTGATTTCCTCGGCAAGCTGTCGGTGCAATTCTTCTCCAGCGAGTCCCACCCACTTGATCAAAGCCGGGAATGTGTTTTTCATGCCCCCGTAGGCATTGAAGCACACGAGGAACACAAGGTTATAGCAAGCTTCGTCTCTCTTGATTCCCAAACTCTCGGCTTCATCCAATATAGATGACGCATGCTCGTTAAACACCTTGTAGAATTTTTTGTAATCGCCTTTGAGCAAAAACGGAGGCAAGGGGAATGTGTGTAGGACTATGTCTTCCAGAAAGTTCAGTATCTTTGGTAACCCTAGGGTCATCAAAGGTGCAAGTTGGAAAAGCAAGTACGAGTCGAAGAATTTTGTCGCTTTGTCAGTTGCAAGGATCGTGCTAGAAGGGTTTCGGTCGCAGAATAGGTTAGTCAAGAAGTTGAAGGACATTTTGTTGCAATAGTCGTTGAAGTATGCTTTACCTTTGCTAGCTAGCTCATCTTCTAGTTCAATGAAGAGCTGTGATAGGGAACTCCTAAAGAGTGGAATGAACTTATCGTGTCGGCTCGCAAGAGTAGATAGGAATAAGCCTTTGAAGATGGCATGTTTGGGCTCGGACGGGTCAAGATAGGCGCACATGCGGTATCCGCCCGTGAAGTCGGTCGAGGGCATGTAGGTCCCGACGAACACATCCCTCTTTTCGACCTTGGACGTGTCAAAGAGGATCGGGAAGCTGACAGCATCGAGGAGCACGACAACATTAGGGTTTGAAGCTATGAAGGGACCCGGAACCATGTTACACCGGAAGACCGTCGACTGGTACTTCTCCATCCGGGTCTGGAAGAACTTGTCTGTCCCCTCATGGTAGAAGTAGTCAAGCCGGTCTTTTATCGCGCCAAAGAAAGGAAAGCCGTAACCTCCGGGGATGGCTTTTAGAGGAAGACTTGATGAAGGAGGTGGAGACATCGTCGGCTCAAAAATGAAGAGGGATTTGTTTAAGAGATGGGTTTCAAAGAACAATATGGAAGAACAACTGAATTCCTCTCGGTGCTCTGTCTCACAAAATCAGCACAATATCAAGTTTGTCGATGCATTAACACATGAAACCGCTGGTGTTATATATATACACATAGAGAGAGAGAGAGAGAGAGAGAGAGCTTTTGATATGTCAATTGGAGATTTTCAACGCCATTCCTGAGCCATCATTTGATTAAGATGCTACAAGTTTGACACGTTTGTTTTTCATTCCGCACGTTCGCGGTTACATATCTCGAAGAACAGCTTAATCCTCACCCTCGGTCTAATTATATCCTTACACACTTTTCTTGATTCTGATGGGTCGAAACCAAGAAAAATGTTCTTTACCCCAAAAAAAAAAAAAACCAAGAAAACTGTTCCTGCATGCCGCCTTTCTGAAAATTCCACGCAAAGCTTGTCAGAGATGATGAATAAGATGCATAATCTGTCTTGTTGAATATTCTCACGTAGATACTAGGTCAAGCACGCAAGTTCTTGCGACCTCAGGAACTAGTCTCGAGATTTGCTCGTGAAACCCAAACACCAATTCTTTATCATTTGATTTGCGATGGATAATTCCGAACGAATAGACGGTAAGCAAGCATATTCACATGATTAATTTGTACAACTTGTCAAGCCCCACCACTCCCGGTCTTTAGCCACGTAACGGTCCTGACTTGATTCTTTCATTAAACCAATGTAATATTAAGCGGAAACCATATACTCCAAATATATCTTCACATAGCTTCATAACAAGTACCTTACAAGATCGGCCCAGTCATTAAGTCTCAAAAGTTAGGGCATCACAACCCTTAATAATTACATACCAAAAGTAGGGTAAGAAAGGGGGAGGGGTGTCGGACTAACACTATATACATACAAAACGGTTCCCTTTCTATTGGTCAACATAAACTAAGGGTACTTAAAAGTCAGTATTGCGTCCCATCGGGCTCCACATCGATCACGGTACCGTCTTCGTGATCCCTATCGTCAGGGTCCAAGTTTCTTTCGATGTAGCCTCCTATTGCCGGTCCATGCTGCCCGAATTAAAATTTCATCCCTCCCTCTCTAACTTCACAGTGTTCCTCAACATATTGACGCGAAAACCAAGTCCGTTCCCATGGGTCCCGTTCCCAGGGGTCCCATTCCCAGTCCTTCCTGCAGTGTTTCTCCACGCTAAGTCCTCCAGGCCAGTCCTTCCTATCTATGACCCACCCTAAGTCCAAGGGGCAAGGTAGTATCGCCATGATCTCCTCGTCGTCATCAGTGTCGGAGTGTAGAACTGGCTCCCCTTCCTCTTCCTCGGCCAGCTCCTCTTCTTCCTCTATCCATTCCTCGTCCTCGGACTCCTCTTCCAGGTTGTTCGGGTCCTCCTCAGGGTCCATTATCGGGTTCTGAAATAATTGGTGGTTGTGGTGGGGTGAGATACGAGAATATCTCAGTGAGTGAATCTTAACCTAAAACTAGAAACATCACTGTCCTAGGGTCCCTATTGGTTCTCGACCTCCCGTCCTATCCTCCAATAAAATTCTATTCGCTTAATTGCCTTCTACAATTGGCTCTCCTCCAACCCTCTAACAAATTTATAAACACTTAATTTCCACTAGTCTAACTATGAGTCGCTGATGCTTGACCGAGACTTGGCACCAAGCCCAACATGCCTAATCAACTAATCAGCCCTCATAAAGTGACTTAGTCTAACAAAAATCAAATGAATTACAATTAATTCACATAAATAGTTAAATAAAATGGAATCACATGACTAATAGATGATAAGACCGTTCCCAACCGGTCTAAACCCTAACTCAATTAATTCAGCTTATTGCCAACTTCTACTCCGACCACTCCTCCTCGAGGACCATTTGTATGGACTCACCCATCGGTCGCATCGTCACTCCTTTGGGTCAATCTCGCGGCTCAAATTGGTCAATCAACACCAATTTTGATCCATCAATTCATCAATCAAATCTCAAGCCATGCCAATGCATCTCATCAATCATTCATCTCATTCAAAACTATAATTCAATCATCCAATTGACTAATTAATCCTCTACTAAGACAATAACGCGTCTAATTAAGGTTAAAGCCCACTTACCTCAAATTGAGCTCGAAAAATTGACAATTGGTGTCAATTGAAGGCGGTCGAGTCCAAGAGAAGCTGTGACGGGCGACAATTTGGGCTCGAGTTCTCGAATCGGTCGAAAATCAGCTCCAATTGTGAGTCGGGTCGGAAACCAAGTCAGGAATCGGGTCGGGAGCCGGCTCGTGGAGGTCTGTCCGAGTCGGGGCTTCGTTCTTCCTCCTCGGGCCGAATCGGACCTCGCAACTTGTCGGATCTGGAAGCTGACTTCACCACGAGTCTAACGGCACCGACGGCGTGTCCAACAGTGGCCTGAGGTGGGCGCAGCGCGGCCACGAAGGGCGGCGATCGGCGGCTAGAAATCGGAAGAAGGGAGGAGGAAATCAAGCTCAAAATTGTGAGTTCTAGACCAAATTGTTCGAAACCAAAGCCATTTCTAAGCTTAAGGGGTATCTAGGAACCGATTGGTGCCATCAATTTCGAGTGGGTAGGTCTAGATTGGCCGGAATTTTAGATCTAGGGTTTTCGGCTCTAATTTGGGGCAAACTTGAATCAAGCCCAAAAATTGACGAACCAATACCAAATCAATTCAATCAAAGGCCACAAATCAGTCCTAGAGACTCCTAGGAGTGGTTTCCATGCAATGGGTCGAGCTACAAGTGAGAAAATCAAAGGAAAATCGAGAGGAGGAGCTCGGCCAACTTACCGAGTTGCATAAATGGGCTGGTCGCGAAGCTCCCTTTCGGGGGCTGCTGGCGGCGAAGGGGGCGGAGTCGGCGGCGGCGGCTAGTCGGGGCGTCGAGTGCGAGTTGAGAGGATTCCAATGGTGCTCGTGGGAAGGAAAACAGTGGAGTGAGGAGGGAGAAAGAGCCCATTGCAGGAGGCTCGCGGATCAACCCGGGAAGGAGAGGGAATGGACGGCTCGGGCGTGTTGGGGCGTCACCATCACCGATCCAACGGTCGGGAGACTCCCCGACAGCGCTGGGGAGAGACCTGCAACGCTGGCCTACGGTTAGGTGGCCGTAGCCTCACCGATGGGACGGCTGGGCACGCGCGTTCCACGTGCTCGCCGAATTGTCCAAACGGTGGAGGAAGAAGGAAGAAGAAGGAGAAGAAGGCCGGGCCTTCTCGTGCGGGCCGGGCTTGGGCTGCCCCGCGCGGGTTGGCCTGGGTCTTCGGGCGTCCGGGCCGAGTCCTTGGGTCGACCCGGTTGGATTAAAATAATAATATTTAATAAAAATAATTAATATAAAAATAATAATAAATTATAGAAAAATCCCAAAATTCTGAAAATTTCCCCAAAATAGAATTACGCATTTTTGGGCTACGGGGCTTTTTAAATAACCTTTAGAGAGTGCAAAGATAATTTTTACAAATTTCCATGTCTCCTTGGAAATTACTAAAATTTTTCGGAAAAATCTCGAGGCCCTAAAGTTACGGTCCGAGCCTTCCTAAATATTTAATTCTTCATCTAGAAGGTAGGAGAGCGGTTGTTACAATTCTTCCCCCCTTAAGAAATTTCATCCTCGAAATTTCCTGTTTCTATTTCCTCGAACAAATAAGGATGCTGACGTCTCATGGCTTCTTTGCTTTCCCAAGTGGCTCCCTCTGTATCATGATGCTGCCATACTACTTTGACTAGTGGAATCACCTTGTTCCTCAACTTTCGATTTCTCCGGTCTTCAATTCTTATAGGTTTCTCCACATTGGTGATCCGATCCTCCACTTCTATATCATCGAAGCTTAACACGTGCGAGGGGTCAGGTTCATACTTCCTTAACATAGATACATAAAAAAAACATTGTGTATCTGCTCCAAATTCGGGGGTAGTGCTAACCGATACGCTGCAACACCTATCTTCTCTAAAATTTCAAATGGTCCCACATACCTAGGGTTCAGCTTTCCCTTCTTACCAAAGCGAGATGTCCCTCGCTTAGGTGACACATTCAAAAACACATGGTCTCCCACTTGAAACTCCAAAGGCCTACGCCTTTGGTCTGCATAATTCTTTTGTCTACTCTGAGCTATTCTCAGTCTGGTCCTGATCAATTTGATTGCCTCCTGAGACTGCTATACAAGTTCAGGGCCCATGATCTTACGTTCTCCTACTTCGTTCCAGCATACCGGAGTTCGACACGCATGACCATACAATGCCTCGAAAGGGGTCATTCCGATACTTTGCTGGTAAATGTTGTTGTAGGTAAACTCCACCAGGTGTAGGCGATCCTCCCAATTACCCTTGAAGTCCAAAACACATGCCCGCAACATATCCTCAAGAATTTGAATGGTCCTTTCAGATTGCCCATCAGTCTGTGGGTGAAAGGCGGTACTATAGTTCAATCTAGTACCTAGGGCGGTTTGTAGGCTTTTCCAGAAGGATGCAGTGAACCTCGGGTCACGGTCCGAGACAATCGTTACTAGCACTCCATGAAGCTTGACAATCTGGGTCATATATAAATTCGCCAATCTACTCAGAGGGAAGTCTTTACGCACTGCAAGGAAGTGAGCCGACTTGGTCAACCTGTCGACGATGACCCAGATTATGTCATGCCCTCTTTGACTCCTAGGTAGTCCGGTCATGAAGTCCATCGTGATGTGTTCCCATTTCCACTCTAGAATCTCTAAGGGCTTCAGTAAGCCTCCTGGTTTGCAGTATTGGGCCTTTACTTGCTGGTAGGTCAAACACTTAGCCACATACTTCGCCATGTCAGCTTTCATCCCGTTCCACCAGTAATGGGGCCTTAAGTTCTGATACATCTTCGTGCTCCCAGCATGAACACTGTAATTACTCCTGTGTGCCTCGGCCAAAATTTCTTCCTTGAGTGACAAATCGTCCGGCACACACCACCTTCCTTGAAACTTTAAAACTCCATCCTCTGAGACTTTGAAGTTCGGATCCCTTTGTCCATCCTCAAGCCGAGTGATTTTCCTGATAAAAGAGTCTGTGGCTTGTAACTCATTAATTTTAAACTGAATACATGGCTCCACTCTCAAAGTGGCCAGCAAACTAGTGAGGTGCCCTACTTCAAACTTGAAGTCTGAATCCTTCACCTTCTCCAACAGTTGCCATTCATCGACCATTAATGAGGCTAATGAGGACTTACGACTGAGGGCGTCAGCTACTCGGTTTGCCTTGCCGGGTGATATTAAATATCATAGTCGTAATCCTTTATAAGTTCCATCCATCTCCGCTGCCTCATGTTCAATTCCTTTTGGGAGAACAAGTATTTGAGACTTTGATAGTCCGTAAAGATCGTAAACTTTTCTCCGCACAAATAATGTCTCCAAATCTTAAGGGAAAAAATGACAGCCGCCAATTCCAGGTCATGCGTCGGGTAATTTTGTTCATGAGGCCTCAACTGCCGGGATGCATATGCCACCACCTTCCCATACTGCATCAAAACACATCCTAGCCCTTGATAGGATGCGTCACTGTATACTTCGTAACCGCCAGGTCCTGTGGGAATCATAAGTACTAAGGCAGTAGTAAGCCTTCTTTTCAATTCCTTGTAACTTTCTTCGCACCTATCAGTCCACTCAAATTTCACCTCCTTCTTTAATAATCTCGTCAGGGGCACTGTTATACTCGAAAACTTCTCCACAAAATGACGGTAATAGCCTGCCAAGCCTAGAAAGCTGCAGACCTCTGTCACCGTGGTAGGTCTTGACCAACTCAGTACTGTCTCAATCTTAGCAGGGTCCCCACAAATTCCCTCACTTGAGATCACGTGGCCCAAAAATGCCACGCGATCCAGCCAAAATTCACATTTGCTAAATTTAGCAAATAGTGAGTGACTTCAAAGAATCGACAACACCTTCCTTAAGTGTTGTTCATGCTCCTCGGGACTTTTCGAATAGACTAGTATGTCATCAATAAATACAATGACATATTTGTCTAGATATTCCTTGAAAACTCTATTCATCAAGTCCATAAACGCAGCTGGAGCATTCGTCAACCCGAATGGCATTACAGTGAACTCATAATGGCCATTACGAGTGCGAAAGGCGCTCTTGGGGACATCTTCCCTTTTGATTCTCAGCTGATGGTAACCCGTTCTCAAGTCGATTTTTGAGAACACCGAGGCACCCTGAAGTTGATCGAACAGATCGTCAATCCTGGGCAAAGGGTACCTATTCTTGATCGTCACTCGGTTCAATTGCCGGTAATCGATACACAACCTAAAGGTCCCATCCTTCTTTTTCACAAACAGGACTGGTGCACCCCAGGGTGATGCACTGAGGCGAATGAACCCCTTATCCAGTAGTTCTTGCAGCTGTACTTTGAGTTCTTTTAACTCCGTGAGAGACATCCTATAAGGTGGCTTAGAGATCGGCTCGGTCCTAGGGAGTACTTCTATTACGAACTCAACTTCTCTCTCAGGGGGTAGTCCTAGCAACTCTCCGGAAATACGTCCGGGAACTCTCGCACTATAGCGACTTCATCTAACGTAGGTCCCTCCACCGATACGTGTTTCACACTAGCTAGTAAACTTTGGCAACCATCTTCCATAAGGTGGGCTGCTTCTAAAGACGAGATGAGTAGGGTCGAAGGCCCTCCTCCATTAACAACAAACTGATAGCTAGGCCCCTCTAATGGACTAAACTATATCATCCTCTTATAACAGTCTACAGTAGCCCTCTGCTTTCTCAACCAATCCATCCCAATGATCAAGTCAAAATCATACATAGCTAGGACAGCCAAATCAATCAACCCTTTCTCTCCATCGATTACTATCTCGCACCCCTTACATCTATTCGTCGACAACATACTGACATGCATAGGAGTTGAAATAGATAAAGAGACATCCATCGGTTCAGTAGTCAGCCCTACTAACTCAACAAATTGTTCCGTAACGAAAGAATGGGTAGCTCTCGTATCAAATAGAGCATAGGCAAGGTGCTGATGTAGAGAAACAGTACCTGTAATAACCCCTTCGGCATTCTGGGCCTCATCCCGAGTCACCGCATACATCCTTTCCCTAGCCGGGGGTTGATTTGCAGGGGGAGGTGTGTTCCAGACTGACTGCCCAAGGCGCAAGGGTGGCTGGTTTCCAGTGGGGTGCTGAGGACAATCTCTCGCCAAGTGACCCTGTTGGCCACACCTAAAACATGCTCCAGTCATCAATGGGCACGGACCAGCCCTATGGAATCTCCCGCATTGACGACACTTATTATCTTGATAAGATGGCGGCCTCTGAACTCCGCCACCTCTCTACGGCGGCATGGGATTTTTATATGCAGTCATCGGCCTCTTCCCTTGCCGACGACTTTCTCGGTCTGCCACTTGTCTTGATCCAGGCATAGTCGTCCCCTCTGAGGTTTCCTTCTCTATCATCAATGCACTTGTGTATATTTCAGTGTAGTCCTTCAGCTTCAGGGGCGCCAATAGTATTTTAATCTCAGGTTTCAACCCATCACGAAACCTAATTGCTCTCTCGGCCGGGTCCTCGACCATCTTACCTCGATACTTTGACAATTCGGCGAACCTCGCCTCATACTCAACCACAGATGAGTTATCCTGGCAAAGTCTCAGAAATTCCGTCATCTTCTGCTCCCTTGCCACCTTGGAGAAGTACTGCCCATTGAATGCATTCACAAAGGTGCCCCAGGTCGGTGTTATCCCCTTAGGGAATATGGTATCCCTAGTAGCCCACCACCAGTGGCTAGCGTTACCTTGCAATTGGTAAGCCGCCAACGCCACTCGGTCAGCTTCCGAGCAGTCCATAATTTCAAAGATCTTGTCCAATTGCTGGAGCCAACCTGTTGCGGTTTCAGGGTCTCCTATCCCATCAAACAGTGGAGGGTTCATTTTCAAGAACTGGGCCACCTGCCTCGGCACTATCCTCCATTCGTTTGCCGGGGCGACTACTGGAGCAGGAATCTCTAACTCGTCCCCATTATCCTCCACATCACCCTTAGCGGGTCCCAGTGTAGCGGTGGCATTCTCTTCTCTCATTGCCGCCATAGCGGCATTAATAGCAGCTACGATCATGGCTTGCTGATTCTGAGCTTGCTGTCATACTTCTCCTCTAAGATCTTCGAGGGACTTCATGAGCCCTTCATACCGGGGGTCTCCTCTAGTACTGTCCTCCTCGATGCTGAAACGACCAATGATCACCCTCCTTCTTGGGGGTCTCTAGTTCCCACTCATTCTCACAAGATCTAAACCTGGTTTTAAATATACAATTTATCTCATCAAGCTCGAAGGACCGTAGCCGTTCTTACCGAGGAAAGAAATCGGTACACATAATTGTTGATGAATGTTTTGATGGTGACAAAACCAGATGATATCTTATGCGAAAGAAAGAAAAGTTTAGAAGGTTAATCCTATTAGAAGATCTTATATGCAGAATGTGGAGATGTTCAGAAGGACAAGATAAGTTCTTATATGCAGAACGAGGAGGTGTTCAGAAGGAAAGATAATTGGTAGAACTCATATCCAGAAGGTAATGGAGTTCGGTAGATCAAGATTCTCAGATATATATGCAGAAAGTCAAAGAGATCTTTTGATTGAGATACGATATAGGATGAGCAGGATTTACGTATCAATGCTCAAACAAAGATATCGATCAAAGGATCAAATCATATCTGATTTTATCCTTTCCTTTCTTGGTTATACGATTCATCTTTGGAAAGAAATCATTGAGCTTCCAACGGACATATTATGGATGGTATTTATGGAAGGCTAAACGGTAACCAAAAGAGAAGATTATTTATAGTACATCCACTGCAAGAAAAACTAAGAGAGAGAGAAATCATCAAAGTATTTGATTGTGAACGAAAGATTGTATTGAAAGAGTGATAGTGAGAAAGTGATCTGATTGTACTATCTCTTTTGATACTAGTGATAAACAGCCGATTGGCTGTCTCTGGACAAAGTGGACGTAGGCTTGGAATAAGCCGAACCACTATAATCTTCTGTGTTTGATCTTCTATACTTTTCTCTTATTACTTCATTTATTCCGCGCTTTACTTCATATTCAGATCGTTACACTAAGCACTTAGCGTTTCAATAATTACTCACATCAAAGGACTTCTCACTACCTTTCTACGCTACAGATATGTGTCACTATACGTTACTTTCTTAAGAAATAATGAACAAGCTACACGTCCCTTCAAGGCACAACCACACTACCATGGTTAACGATTATACGGTCATGCCGTCATGATTGATTACGCAGCCACACCGCTATGATCGTTGGTTAGGCGGCCACACCGCAATGGTCTTTTTTTTTTGGAGAGACACGGACACACTGCTATGATGACGTTCCGGTAATTATCTCTTGCAAGAGCTAGTAGGGCGCGGCCATACCGTCTGATTAACGTCCCTACGACGTATCGTGGACACACCGCTATGATTAACGTCTCCTTGATGTGTCGTGGCCACACCGCCGTGATAAACTCTGGAAACATGCCTCTTTTATTAAACCAACGAGGTCAGGTATCAGGTCTTGCTGATCACTTCCTATCTCATGCTGACTTAGCTAAGCAAGGACTCCTAATGGCCTCCAGCTAAATATCCGGCCTTGTTGTACACATCCCACCCCGTGCCAGCGCGGCTAAACAAGTGACATCAATCCTAGGGTCCAAGGGTAATTCGATATCTAGACCCTAACCTTCCTCCCTAAATTTTTTTTTACTAGCCATAAAATATGTAAGAAACTATCGAATTTTCTTCCCGAAGGGTGCAATTCAACCTTATCGCTCCAAAGCTCCATCCCGAGCTTAACCTTATAATAAATTATCTCTTCATGCCACCTTGATCACTTGAGCTCCATGAGCACTAATCTAATATCCTCAATAATGCTTTCTCACCTTATCACTCCGTGAACCTAGTCTTCTCTAGGTCCTAACCTAGGCTCTGATACCAACGCTGTCAAGCCCCGCCACTCTCGATCATTAGCCACGTGACGGTCCTGACTTGATTCTTTAATTAAACCAACATAATATTAAGCGGAAACCATATACTCCAAATATATCTTCACATAGCTTCATAACAAGTCCCTTACAAGATCGGCCCAGTCATTAAGTCTCAAAAGCTAGGGCATCACAACCCTTAATAATTACATACCAAAAGTAGGGTAAGAAAGGGGGAGGGTTGTTGGACTAACACTATATACATACAAAACGGTTCCCTTTTTATTGGTCAACATAAACTAAGGGTACTTAGAAGTCAGTCTTGCGTCCCATTGGGCTCCACATCGATCACGGTACCGTCTTCATGATCCCCATTGTCAGGGTCCAAGTTTCTTTCGATGTAGCCTCCTATTGTCGGTCCATGCTGCCCGAATTGAAATTTCATCCCTCCCTCTTTGACTTCATAGTATTCCTCAACATATTGAGGCGGAAACCAAGTCCGTTCCCATGGGTCACATTCCCAGTCCGTCCTGCAGTGTTTCTCCATGCTAAGTCCTCTAGGCCAGTCCTTCCTATCTATGACCCACCCTAAGTCCAAGGGGCGAGGTGGTATCGCCATGATCTCCTCGTCGTCATCAGTGTTAGAGTGTAGAACTGGCTCCCCTTCCTCTTCCTCGGCCAGCTCCTCTTCTTCCTCTATCCATTCCTCGTCCTCGAACTCCTCTTCCAGGTTGTTCGGGTCCTCCTCGGGGTCCATTATCGGGTTCTGAAATAATTGGTGGTTGTGGTGGGGTGAGATACGGGAATATCTCAGTGAGTGAATCTTAACCCAAAACTAGAAACATCAATGTCCTAGGGTCCCTATTGGTTCTCAACCTCCCGTCCTATCCTCCAATAAAATTCTATTCACTTAATTGCCTTCTACAGTTGGCTCTCCTCCAACCCTCTAACAAATTTATAAACACTTAATTTCCACTAGTCTAACTATGAGTCGCCGGTGCTTGACCGAGACTTGGCACCAAGCCCAACACGCCTAATCAACTAATCAGCCCTCATAAAGTGACTTAGTCTAACAAAAATCAGATGAATTACAATTAATTCACATAAACAGTTAAATAAAAGGGAATCACATGACTAATAGATGATGAGACCGTTCACAACCGGTCTAAACCCTAACTCAATTAATTCAGCTTATTGCCAACTTCTACTCCGACCACTCCTCCTCGAGGACCATTGGTACGGACTCACCCATCGGTCGCATCGTCACTCCTTTGGGTCAATCTCGCGGCTCAAATTGGTCAATCAACACCAATTTTGATCCATCAATTCATCAATCAAATCTCAAGCCATGCCAATGCATCTCATCAATCATTCATCTCATTCAAAACTATAATTCAATCATCCAATTGACTAATTAATCCTCTACTAAGACAATAACGCGTCTATTAAGGGTTAAAGCCCACTCACCTCAAATTGAGCTCGAAAAATTGACAATTGGTGTCAATTGAAGGCGGTCGAGTCCAAGAGATGCTATGACGGGCGACAATTTGGGCTCGAGTTCTCGAATCGGCCGAAAATCAGCTCCAATTGCTAGTTGGGTCGGAAACCGGGTCGTGAACTGGGTCGGGAGTCGGGTCGCGGAGGTCTTTCCGGGTCGGGGCTCCGTTCTTCCTCCTCGAGCCGAATCGGACCTCGCAACTTGTCGGATCTGGAAGCTGACTTCACCACGAGTCCAACGGCACCGACGGCGTGTCCCACGGTGGCCGGAGGTGGGCGCAGCGCGGCCACGAAGGGCGGCGATCGGTGGCTGGAAACCGGAAGAAGGGAGGAGGAAATCGAGCTCAAAATTGTGAGTTCTAGACCAAATCGTTCAAAACTAAAGCCATTTCTAAGCTTAAGGGGCATCTAGGAACCGATTTGTGCTATCAATTTCGAGTGGGTAGGTCTAGATTGGCCGGAATTTTAGATCTAGGGTTTTCGGCTCTAATTTGAGGCAAACTCGAATCAAGCCCAACAATTGATGAACCAAGACCAAATCAATTCAATCAAAGGCCACAAATCAGTCCTAGAGACTCCTAGGAGTGGCTTTCATGCAATGGGTCGAGCTACAAGTGAGAAAATCGAAGGCAAATCGAGAGGAGGAGCTCGGCCAACTTACCGAGTTGCATAAATAGGTTGGTCGCGAAGCTCCCTTTCGGGGGCTGCCGGCGGCAAAGGGGGCAGAGTCGGTGGCGGCAGCTGGTCGGGGCGTCAAGTGCGAGTCGAGAGGATTCCAATGGTGCTCGTGGGAAGGAAAATGGTGGAGTGAGGAGGGAGAAAGAGCCCGTTGCAGGAGGCTCGCGGATCAACCCGGGAAGGAGAGGGAATGGACGGCTCGGGCGTCACCGTCACCGATCCAACGGTCGGGAGGCTCCCCGACAGCGCTGGGGAGAGGCCTGCAACGCTAGCTTGTGGTTTGGTGGCCGTAGCCTCGCCGATGGGACGGCTGGGCACGCGTGTTCCACGTGCTCGCCGAATTGTCCAAACGGTGGAGGAAGAAGGAAGAAGAAGGAGAAGAAGGCCGAGCCTTCTCACGCGGGCCGGGCTTGGGTTGCCCCGCGCGGGTTGGCCTGGGTCTTCGAGCGTCCGGGCCAGGTCCTCAAGTCGACCCGGTTGGATTAAAATAATAATATTTAATTAAATAATTAATAAAATAAAATAAAATAATAAATTATAGAAAAATCCCAAAAATTCTGAAAAATTTCCCCAAAATAGAATTACGCATTTTTGGGCTACGGGGCTTTTTAAATAACCTTTAGAGAGTGCAAAGATAATTTTTACAAATTTCCATGTCTCCTTGGAAATTACTAAACTTTTCCAAAAAAATTTCGGGGCCCTAATAACTGTAACACCTAGCCACCTTAATCGGAAGACGTTGTCGACAAATACTCACTCTAACATAATTAAAATTACTAGGAACACAGCGGAAATATTTTTATTAATTAAATCCCTAAATAAATCTGAGGTAATCAATAATGTTTAAACATAAATAAACCTTAAACTTTGTCTTCTAAATACATCAACCAAATAATAAATAACATTACGTCTAACAAGAATTAATCTCCTATTTTATTACATAGAAATGTTCAATAAAAATTATCCATAAATCTTAACATGAACCACTAGCCTCATCTTGCCCTCGGGGAGGGACTCCGTGACACGTACCGACGGTCCGAGTTCGTCGCATTTTCTGGCGAATCTCCGGCGACACTTCCGGCGGCTAAAATTAACTCTTCAACTCAATCAACCGTTCCTTCAGCTCGTCCGTGGGTCGCGGGTGAGGCTGAGGTGGTCGGCGTGCGTGCAGGGGACGGCGGCTGGCCGTGAGCGGCGGCTGGGAGCTGCGGTGAAGGCGTCGAGGCGCGGCTGGCGACCGGTGACGCGGCGGCGAGGCTCGGCTCACGGCGAGTCTCGGCTTGAGCTGCCCATTCCCAGCAACCAGCAATTCAGACTAAATCCAGATGAGCAAAATGAAAATCAAAGCCAATAACTTACCTAGGATCGTTTGGGAAAGACTTGGGAACCTTCCCCGAGTCACGATCACGGCGGCTTCGCGTCTGAGGGGTGGGAGTATCGCGAGGAGGAGCAGAAATCGGGGCCAGTTTCGGTGAGGGTTTCGTCCATTTTGAAGATGACTTGCGCGAGAAAAAAGGAACAAACTCGAAGGAAGACCGGCTGGTGGACGGCGAGGCTGCCACGCGTCCGGCCGTTGGCGTCAACCGCGATTCTCGCGTGATTTGGCGAGGCCGTTGAGGCTGGCGGCGGCTAGGGTTTCCTGTGGGAACCCTCAACGCGCTAAGGAGGAAGAAGAACAGTGAAGAGAAGAGAGGCCGGGCTTGGGGGAAGCTGGGCCGTCCGTGGGCCACGCGCACGCGTGAGAAGAGAAGGGAAGGCTTCGGGTTGGGCTCGCTTGAACTGGCCCACGCGCAGAAGAAGAAAGAAGAGGGCTGAGAATTGGAAAGACAATATATTTTATTTAAATTTCCAAATGCCCAAAATTAGGGCTGTTACACTAAAGTTACGGCCCGGGCCTTCCTAAATATTTAATTCTTCATCTAGAAGGTAGGAGAGTGGTTGTTACTCAACTAGGCATTGAGCGTCTGTCGAACAATTATAGTTTGGATAGACTATCGGTAGCATTCTTTGGGATATGAACATTAGTCATACCGCTATCTAAAAAATGTGATTTATTTTACCCGAGAACGTTCAATGCTTTTGTAAGTTGACCAGATCAAGGTTTCGTGAGCAATTGAATCATATGACACCCGAGAGATTCAATCGCAAGATGAGTCAAAAGAGACTACCATTGCTGGAAGTGCTGAGATTTTTCCAATACTGCTACGATTGACCGGTCTAATCTAGGATGAGGACGATAGCTCGCACGTGGGCAGCTCCCAATGCCCCCTTTTAATTCTATTTGTTTATACATGTTAGAAGAAAATTCTTGAATGAGCTCTAGCTAGGTTAAACATCTTTCTCAATCTAAAATAAATATCATCTTCTTTCTTTGTCCTTTTCAATTTCTTCTTAGCAGTCCCTTTCAAGGTCGATTCAAGAGATGTATCATCATCGTGGAGCCTTCACAGAAAAGATAACGGTAATCATAATTTTGCCTCGTTTAGGTTTCAAGCAGCACGTTCGCCACGAGCAAGTGCAAATGCAGAAAGAGTAGGAATAGGACAACTTCCCCTCGATCGCGAATAGATAGAAGTTTGCTTCTCGATTTATAGCCGCCCTAGATCTGAGAAGACTAGATAGGAACGAGAGGGATCCGTCGAAGTTTCTAAAAAGAGTTTGGACGAAGCACACAGAGAGATTTGTAAATGGTCAAATGTTTATCATGGTCACCCTTAAGTAAATAGGTGCCAACAAAGGAAGAAGATGATGATAATAACATGAGAATATAAATTCTCTTTTTTCTTTTCCTTATTTTCGCCGACAATAAGTTTCAGTAAATCTGATTTCATAATTCTTTGAATACTACTAAACGACGTCTATAAAGTCTGATATCTAATAAATGAAGTATTTCTCGGAGGCAATCAAGTTCAATGACCTTTAGGGCAATTTTTTTTTTAAGTGTCAAGGCCCGATTGATAAATATCACCCCAATTTTTTTAAGTTCAATGAGATGCTATGATAAAGAAAAGCTACTCTCGCCAGCCGAAGACCGGAAAATCGCCAAAAAGGGCCAAGGCCCGCGCAGGGAGATAAAATCCAAGCTTTCGAGGCATATAAATCAGTAAAAGATCGCCTAAAAAAGATATCTCGAGTGACTCGATTTTGTGTTCTGAATGGTTTCTTGTGCGCAAAAAATTCTTCGATCGGAGATATGCACAGCCAAGTATTCTTCTCTGTCCAACCGCATTTCACGCAAGAACAAACTAAACCATAATTGAAAACAGGAACTTGACAGTTTGCAATGTAAAAATAGCTCGATGGGATTTCCAGCTCTGAATTTCCAAAAAGAGAACCCTAATTCTACCTAAAGGGCCATGCTCCAAGTCAGAAGACGCATCGTCCTATTAGGCAAGACTTTGGCCGTAATGCTGCTTTCACGATCATCATATTTAACTCCACCATCTTCTTAACTCCAAAAATTTGTATTACAAGATTGTTAAATATCAATACTTGTTAACAAATAACTTCTACCATAAATGCTAAAATTCTGAACTGAATTCGCTTTCGAGTCTAAGGAGAACAAAAGTTTTGCTTGCTTATATATAAATTTGGATTTTGTGAATGAGCGTCCCAAAGGTACTAGATTGAATTGTTCTAAATCAAGTATGCTTGCTAAGTGTTATGAGTAGGCCGAATATCGATTCAGCCCATATCAAATAGGCACTCGTCGACGCGACCCGTCTGTGGTGTAAATGGAGCAAGAGACCTATCTCACGGAGCAGGGAGATATAGGCATCTGCCAGCACTAGGTAAGTCGAGCAATTGTCAAAGGAACCTTCACTACAATTTACCAAAGAAGGCCAATAACACGGTACTTCATTATGCCTCCCTATTCGAAAAAGATAACCTAATCTTGAGAAATATACAAAACGACGACCTTCTAATACATATTCATCCTAGTCGCACTCTCTTTTTTCACCTATCCCGTGTCCGGGACATCACCAAGGCACGAACCGGTCCATGAGCAAGCACACGGTGGCCTCCGAGATCGAGCTCTCGGCGGCAGCCGGGACCTCTCTCCTCTTCTCCACCTTCTTGGCCAGCGACGCCTTCTTCAGTCCGGCCTCGGCTGGCTCTTCTCATTCTTGGCCGGGCTTCGATTTGGACCGTAGCAGCTTCTTGATCGAAACCTTTTCTCCGAGCTTGGCGAGCTCGGACTCCCATATCTCTACCAATGCAGACATTTGCTCTCGACCCTTTCTACTTTGCGGGGCCCAAAGAAGTCTCTTGTTTTTCCTTTTTGGTAGGAGTTTGTATGAAGCAATTGCTGTGGAAATGAGGAGAGAAACGATGGGGTCTTGCTCCAGGCCCTATTCACACTTGGGGAAAACCATGTCGAAAAATATCTTGGAGATGAGATATCGCACACTGCGAATTCCTGTAGGAACAAGGAAATATCTTCACTTGCTCATGAAGAGCAAGACAAAGTTGCAAAAGTTGCAAAAGTTCAAGGGTGTGGAGCCAGCTGATAGTTGCGAAAAGGAGTTGGATGCGAATCATATCTTCGTAGCCAGGCTAGCAAAAATATCTTGGTTGGAGAAGAAAGAGAGAAGGTGTCCCAATTAAATTGTGTCTAACCTCTCTCTCTCTCTCTCTCTCTCTCTCTCTCTCTCTCTCTCTTCTTTTGAGAAGGTGTCCCAAGATCGCAAGGCACATAAATTGATAAAAAGATTGCCTAAAAAAGATATCTCGAACGATTTGATCTTGTGTTCTAAATGGTTTCTTGTACACAAAAAATTCTTCAATCGGAGATATGCACAGCCAAGTATTCTTCTCTGTCCAACTGCATTTTATGCATGAACAAACTACACATAAATGAAGTTAGGACCATGACAGTTTGCAATGTAAAAATAACTAGGGAAAGTTCCAAATAAGAATCCGAAGTACTATTATTTTTCTCAAATAAGAACTTGAAGTGAAAGATGTTTCAAATAAAAATCTGAAGTGCCCTCATTGTTTCAAACAAGAACCCGAAGTGAATCATGTTTCAAATAAGGGCATGAAGTTCTTAATTAGTTTTAAAAAAGAACTTGACTGCACCTACTGATGATGGCATTTTCATCTTTCAGTTTTTTAATTTTCTTTTCTTTTCAAACAACAAAAAACGGATTAAATTAAAAAAAGTTCAGGGAAGGGTTGGAGCCCTCCACCTATGGCGGCCGCTCCATCGTTGGTGGGGTGGAGGCCAACCAGCCAGCCCTTCGCCCAGCCCTGCTGGCCCCAGATCTGCACTCAGGTGGGGCTGGTGAAGGATCACCAAGGGGACGTGCAACAAACAACATGGAGAAAGAGAAAAAAAATAAACAGAGAAGCAAAACAGAGGGAGAATGAGGCGACATTCAAAGGAGTGAGATCTAGGGAAGAGCACGAAAAAAGAGAGGAGAGAGCTTTGGCAGGACAAAAGAAGAAGGGAAGAAAGAAAAGGGGGCAAAGGGGGGTGTCAGAAGAAAACGAGCACGGGAGAGAAGGTGATCAGGTTCTTGGGATGAGCCCTAGCAATTTCTCTTCAACACCATGACCTCGTGCTTATGCGCCTTAGCTAGTAGCAAAGGTCGTCATTGTTGTCCTTCCATGAGGTTGCTCGCGCTATGATGTCTGTTGACAACTTGTTGGTTCCTTTAGCCTCAGCTGTCCCTCTATTCGAAGGTCGGTGATCCCTCGTTTTGGGAGAGGGCTGCGACCCTATCCCTTTTAGTGATAGCGAGGGGTCGCCAGCCCTCATCATGGGACCAGTGACCTAGCTGACCATTGCCAATGGGCGGACGACACGCCAGCCATGGCCGCCGCCCCACTAGTAATAGGGTGGCAACCACATGTGGGAGGGCTGTAGCCCTACCCCTATATTTTTTTTTTCTAATTTTTTCTTTGTTAATTTGAATTAACTAAATTTAAAGGTAAAATTGTTTTTTTTTTTTACGAAAGTGGCCTTAATCAGCTAGAAAAATGGAGGTCGCCGGAGAACCGTCGAGGTAAGACCCTTATTTGAACAATTACAACCACTATAAGTCCTTATTTGAAACAATAAGGGCACTTTATACTTTTATTTGAAACAATGTCAACTTCATATTATTATTTGAGTAAATGATGACACTTTGGGTCATTATTGGGAATTTTCTCAAATAACTCTAAGGGATTTGCAACTTTGAATTTCCAAAACAGGAACCCTAATTCTACCTAAAGGGCCGTGGCCCAAGTCAGACGATTCATCGTCCTATTAGGCAAGATTTTGGCCGTAATGCTGCTTTCAAGATAATCACATTTCACTCCACCATCTTCTTAACTCCAAAAATTTGTATTTCAAGATTGTTAGATACTAATCTTTGTTAGCTAAAATTTTCTACCATAATTGCTAAAATTCTAAAATGAGTTCCCATTCGAATTTCAGGAGAACAAAAAGTTTTGCTTGCTTATATATAAATTTGGATTTTGTGAATGAGTGTCCCAAAAATACTAAATTGAATTGCTCTAAATCAAGTATGCTTGGTAAGTGTTACGAGTAGGCTGAATATCGATTCAGGCCATCTCGAATAGGCACTCGTCGACGCGACTCGTCTGTGGTGTAAATGTAGCAAGAGACCTCTCTCACGGAGCACGGAGATATGCATCCGCCAGCACTTGGTAAGTCGAGCAATTGTCAAAGGAACCTTCACTACATAAGAAGGCCAATAACACGGTACTTCATCATGCCTCCCTATTCAAAAAAGATAACCTAATCTTGGGAAATATACAAAGCGACGACCTTCTAATACACGTTCGTCCTAGTCGCACTCTCTTTTTTTACCTCTCCCTTCTCAGGGTCATCACCACGGCACGAACCGGTCCATGAGCAGGCATACGGTGGCCTCCGAGATCGTGCTCTCAGCGGTGGCCGGGACCTCTCTCCTCTTCTCCGCCTTCTTGACCAGCAACGCCTTCTTCGGTCCGGCCTCGGCTGGCTCTTCGTGTTCTTGGCCGGGCTTCGATTTGGACCGGAGCAGCTTCTTGATCGAAACCTTTTCTCCGAGCTTGGCGAGCTCGGACTCCCATATCTCTACCAATGCAGACATTTGCTCTCAACCCTTCTACTTTGCGGGGCTCAAAGAAGTCTCTTGTTTTTCCTTTTTGGTAGGAGTTTCTATGAAGGAATTGCTGTGGAAATGTGGAGAGACACGATGGGGTCTTGTTCTTTTATAGGGGAAGACGAGGTCTCTGGATGTTGTACGGTGTGGTTTGGAGGTAACTAGGGTTTTTCGGGGAAACAGGTGGGAGAGAGCCAGGGAATCAGTGTGTGGACAAGCACACAGGAAACGACCAGGGAATAGAATATGAGTATATTCCAAAGCACTGGCTGAGCAATATCTCATTGGGACCAATCGCCTCGTGCAGTTCACTCGTGCCATGAGAATGAATATACCTTGTGATTCCAGACCCAATTAGAGGCCTATCATATTCGACTCGTCCTCATGGTGCAATCGCTCGAGTTCATGTACACACATGAAACTTTGTTCCATTAAGTGCTTAATTTTGGCTAGCCTCTTGTTTGGTGCGTGGATCCGAAAACTTTTAGGGCCAGGAGCCTTTAGCATCGAGTCGAGATCATATACCCAATATGATTTACAGCATTCATATCCTTATTTAGTTTGTTAGGAGATATCAACGCTTTCTTGTGACCGACCAAAAAGTACTTATGGTATGCTTACGCCTCTTTCTCGTATGCTCACTTGAGTAGCGTCATCCACAAAATGACGAGTGCGCGATTACTTACGCTCTGTTTGGTCTAGAATATAATTTGGATTGTCTAGATGAACATAATAACGGTATTATTACATTTGATTTGATTATTTCTGTCTAAATCGAGTCGGATGGATACAAGATGTAGCATCATTCCCACTCAATTTCAATTAATAACGCTTCAAATCGAATATATTGTCGATGTTAATCGCCCTATTTTCATTCTTTTAGCTGATTAAATTAATTGCGGCGGATTTTTCTCCTCCCCGAGGACGGCGCAAAGGACAAAAGCGAGGGAAAAGTCCCGCGTGGCCGTGGGGCCAGGCCACGCGCCATTAACTTCATCGGGACCGTCAGACTTATCTTGCTCACGTGGGTCAGAGCCCATCTCGTCCGTCCACCGCTGGCTGGAAAGGGGCGAGCGGATAGAGATGGGAGAAGCTTCCAACCGTTGGGCCGCTTTGTCGCCATTACCGCCACTTGTTTTCTCCTCCGTCACGTGCGGATTTCTGAGACTCGTCTTGCAGTTGCCGACTTGGGGCTTAAGGTTCATGCAGTGAATCGAAAAAATTATTAAACGAGTTTTAAATCTAATCTTATTTTTTTTTATTTGTGTAAATTCAATCTATCAAATTGATTTTACTGAAAAATCATTGTGTCCAGCCATCCAACGTGGTGTGGACGGCGCCATCGGCCAGGGGAAGAAAGAAGAGAAAGAAAGGAAAATCAAAATTTTTGAAAAAAAAATGGTAACTTAAAAATCATTGATGTTGGTTCTGCTCGCGTCACGTAGTGTGGTTAGCATCCATGTTCGTAATTTTTAGTCAAAATTGACTGGATTGACTAAATTAGTATAAATACAAAAGATTTATAAATCAACTGACAAACAAAAAAATTTAGGGATGAATTACTTTTTCCGGTAATTCTCCTCTTACTAATCAGTGGCTTATTGCCAAAGTACAAATCTAAACCTAAAGAATGGCACAATTAGTTAGAGCAGTCGGCGAGTTTCTCATAAAAAAAGAAAAATCGGAGCACACTCGTTAAAATCGCACAAGATGCTTTTCACAAAAGGAGTTTGCAAACAATCATCAGTGTGGTACCACGTCCATTTCAGCTCCGGGCCCTATCACACTTGGGGGAAAACCATGTCGAAAATATCAAACCATGTCGAGAAATATCTTGGAGATGAGATCAAGCACACTTGGGGGAATTCCCGTAGGAACAAGGAAATATCTCCACTTGCTCATGAACAGCAAGACAAAGTTGAAAAGTTGCAAGAGTTCAAAGGGTGTGGAGCCAGCTGAATAGTTGCGGAAAGGGAGTTGGATGGGAATCATATCTTCGTAGCCACGCTAGCATAAATATCTTGGATGGAGAAAGTCCACAAGGAGAACAAAGACAGAATTTGTCCCAATTGAACCGTGTCTAATCACCTTTCGACATGATTTATTTGGCGAGGATGACTATTTTTAAGTGAGGGAACCGTGGAATTCGAACACGACATGCGAAAACGAAGCGTCGGTCCTGGTCTCGAGTTAGATATGAGGGCCGGACACTTGAAAATGAGTGCGATTAGTGTTTGGCGTACGACGGAAGATGATTGGTTGTGATCTCAAGAATGCTCGTTGTTCAAAAACGAAGCAGATCATCGCCCGATTTCGTGGTAAGGGTCTACTATGTTTTGGAACAGATGTGTTACATTGTACATGCTTCTTCCATATCATATGAGTTTTGAACTAACTCGATTTCCAGGAACGTTGGATCGCAAATCCAAAACGAGAATAACTTCGATTTGTAGATTCTTACGAGATCGCAATTTCGATTCACCTCGGAAACCAACATCCGAATTGCTTGGGTTGTATTAATCAGCAGCAGCATACCTCACGTGAAACAAAAAAAAAAAAAAAATTCACTAAGTTTTACCCTCAGGAACCACTCTGCACTTCACAGCAATCACCTACTTGTTCCTCTTTACGAAAATGCCATTAATTTTCCTGAAAATGTCCGCCCCAAGATCCTAAAGTTTAATACCTATCCAAAATTATCTAAACATTAACTAAAAAATCAAATTGCCTTGACCCAATGTAAAAAGTAAGGAGAACAAGGCCCGTTTTGGTCAGGGTAGTTTCATTAGGTATAGAGGATTGGCTCGTGTTGGTTTGTGGTTGAGGTGTATTGTCATGCCACGTGATTTTGCGGGAATAATAGCACATGACCGATTGATTAATATCCGTCCTTGTGTTTTCCCATTCGATGGTTCATGGACAGTTGTTTGAAATCGCGATTGACAAGTTGTGTTTGATAAATGATATGACCGGGGTGATTGATCTTGCCTTGTTTGTGCTTTATCAATTTGCTAAACAAGATAGTTCGCGAGATTCGTCTTAATTTTGATGGGATTTTTCATCTTCAGTCGTAGATAATAAGAAAAAATCAACGGCGTCTCGGGCTCCTGCCTGTTCACATTTGCCCTGTGGAGAGTCAAACAATTGTAAAAGGAACCTTCAATACAAACTGCAAAAGAAGGGCCAATACACATACTTTCCACAGTTCCCCTATTCAAAAAGGATCATCTACGCTCGAGAATGTACAAAGTGACGACGTTGACATACATCTGTTTTTCCGATCGCACCCTCCTTGTCTCTTCCATCTCCGGGTCGTCACCAAGGCACGAACCGGTCGATGAGCAAGCACACGGTCTCCTCCGACATGGTGCTCTCCGCCGGAACCTCTCTCCTCCTCTCTCCCTTCTCGGCCGGCGACGAGTTCTTCCGTTTGGCTTCGGCCGACTCTGCGCGTTCTTGTTCGGACGTCGATTTCGACTGGAGCAACTTGTTGACTGCAACCTTTTCTCTGAGCCTGGCAAGCTCAGACTCCCATATCTCTACTAGTGCAGACATGGCCTTGACACTTCTGCTTAGCGGAACGACTTTCTCTTCTTTTGGTTGGAGTGATAGGTATGGAGTTTCTGCGGAATGATGAGGGGAGAAATGATGGGGCTTTTATAAGAGGACGATAGGAGGTTCGAAGGCGGTGTGGTTTTGAGGAATCTAGGGTTTTTCCTGGGAAACAGGTGGGAGAGGAGGAGTAAATCCGTGTGTGGACCAGCACACGGGATACGGCCGCGGAACAGAGTACTAGGGAGGGACATCATTTAGGTCGGATTGGATCAAAAGTGGTCCGACCTATACTTTTATATTTAATAAAATTTAGAAAAATTTGCTCCATAATTTTTTTAAAAATTATTTTTCAAAAAATATTATGTGATACAATTTAGTTGATTTTTTCTAATTATTTTTCGAATTTTAAATTATATTTTTATTTTTTGCTTTTCTTCTTCCAATCACCAACGAGGCTCCAGCTCACCAAATTTTAACGAGCTCGACCACATTAGATTTCGATGAGGTCAATCTTGCCGAACTTAGACAACGCTCGAGACTCGTCAAGTCTTGACCTTAGTAGTCTCAAGCAAGCTCGACTTCGCTGAATCTGGCAAGTCTCAAGCTCAACAGTCTTGGGCAAGCTCGACCTCGCCACTAGATCTAGCAAAGTCGAGTTGGCACCTCGCGCGTTGCTCAAGGCGAAAATTGAGTCTTGTAGACCAAGGGCGAGGCCCGAGCTCACCAATCTCAACGAGGCTCGAGCTCGCTAATTTGGCGAGGTCTTAGCCTCCCTGGAGTTTGGTGAGCTCGTCCCTCGTCTCTTAGTCAACGATCAAATAAAAAAGAGGAAAAAAATGAAAGAAAAAAGGGAAAATTAAAATTAATTAGAATTTTAGAATTTTCATAATTTAACAATGACTTGTAAATGAAACTTAAAACTAATCAGGTAACTTATGTATGACCCATTTGGAATTCATTTAAGATTTATTAGGTTAATAAATGACCCATTTAATCTTTTATGAATCTCATACAAATTAAAATATGAATTTTTGATCAATTTTGCCACTTTTACTATTAGCGTATTCCAAAGTACTATCATGCAGAAACTCATGTCAATGAGAACGTATATAGTTTCTCTTTGTCGGGTTATTTTCCTTCCTCGGATGAACATGGCGAAGAGGGTACTACTCTTGCTCACACTGTTTCGAACGCGTCGAGTCGGTCGAGGACTTTTTTTTTTGTGCGATTCGACATCGTTGTCCTTCGACCTTATGAAAATCTTAGTCCTTTTCGCGACGGGGACTTGATTCGCGTGTCGGGCGCGAGGATCATTTCCGATTTCATGTTCGGGTGTGCAGAGATGATAACTCAAAACGAGCAACGGCGATGTCTTAAATCCAATGTTTCGACCGCCGGCGGGGAACTGCTTTGAGATGGAAATGCGAAGAAGAAGTCGACGGCGGTCGTCCCGCGTGCGACGATGTCCTGCGCCCTTTTTGGTCCCCGAGATGGTGCAAGGACAAACGTTTGAAGATTAAAAAAAATGTGCAGGATAATTCACATCATCATGACCGTTGAATTGATGTGGTCCACGTGGGTAGAGCTCATCTCATCCGTCCCCTCCCCCCCCCCCCCCCCCAGAGAAAAAAAAAAAGAGGTTGGGAAAATCACTCTGAGAAAACCGTGAAGAAAAAGGAAAAAGGGTGAGGTGGATAAATCTTTTGGCTCGACGGTGACTAAATACGCGTTGGGTAACGTTTCTGTTCGGAAAATGATTTTTGACCATTTCGAGAATAATTCTTGAACAAAAAAAACGTGTTTGGTATGTTTCTTAAAAGGTTTTAAGTTTTTCTTAAAAAAATATTTTTTAGTAATAACTAATCAAGTGTTCAAAAGAAACACGTTTTGAATTTTTACTTTTTAAGAATCGAGTTTTTTTTACTTCTTATTTCTATATGTTCTCAGAAATTCTCGAGAACAAAAGTGTAAACAAACACGTTTCTGTTTTGTTTTGACTCTCGAGAATAAATGAACGATTTTTTTTTTGGAGAATAGAAACACAAATAAATAAACAGGCCCTAAATTTTCAAGGACCCATAGAGATGCGAGGAGCTTCCAATCGTGGGGCGGCTTTTTATCACCACGCAGCCGCTGGATTTCCATCTTAACCACGTACAGCTTGCTGGAGTTCTTGCCAAAACCTTATTTAATTTAACCTCGAAAGTCGTGCGGTTGCTCGAGACAAATCAATGGATTTCTTGTTTAGGTTTCCAAGCATGTCCAAATTTTTCACTAACTGCGTGTGAACTACTCTTGGTCAAAGTTCACAGCCTCTCGTTCGGCAGGGTTCATGCCGGACCTTCCAATAGCCTTTACGTAAGTGGGACTTTGCGCTCTTGCCCTATGCATCAAATAACCTTCTCGGACGATAGGAGCGCCGGCGATTTACATGTGTACACTCGATCGAATAGAGATTCGATAGTTTTCCACGAAGATAATTCAACAAAACAGCGCGCAACGAATTTTTTAAAAAATTGTTGGAAACGAGGGGTCAAATTGTTGCCAATTTCTGTAGAAACTAAGTAAAATTTCTTCGCTTGCCAATGAAGAGATAGACGAAATGGGAAGGAGTTATCAAAAGTCAAGGGTGCGGAGCCCCATACGTTTTTAGCAAAGATTATATCTTGGCCAGAGAAAGTCCACGAGAGAAGGAAGAGAAAGATGAACAAAATTGTGCATGACGAGGAGATAATTTTGGCCGTCGGATTGATGTTTTTCACCGATGTTTGGGGGTATCGAGGCTGTATACGTAGCATCTGGGGATAGCCTTCGTTGTTGAGCCTGTCATCCAATAAATTCGTCGGTGTGAACCTGCTTGTGTAAGAGCCCAAGCCCAAGTCCAAGTCCAAGCCCAAGCCCAAGCCTAAGCCCAGAGTTGACTTGGTCAGCACCGCTTGCACCGATTCTGGGGAGAAAGAAAAGAGACGCGTGAGACCAGAAGAAAAGGAAGAAGAGAGAAAGGGATAAAAACAAAAGAGGAGGGAAGCCATGCACCCGGGATATCGCCAAGCAAATTCAACTTCAAGCCACAGTGCCCGATAAGTATTTGCGCCCCTCGCTGACTTAATCGAATTTTCTGATTTTGGAGTTATTTTTGTTTATTCATATAACAATAAGAATAGTAAATTTGAGTAAATTTGTCTCTCATCATCATACATTAGTAGATTTGTTGGAAATATAATAGATTCGAATTGGGTAAAACAATGAAATCAGATCAGACTGTTAGGCATGATATCACTTTCTATAAGGATCTATTTGCCCCACGAAGTTGCTAATGGTCTATTGGCAAAAATCCTCCAGGATACAACAAAATCTCTTCAAGAATATTCGATAGCAATTTAAGTAATTCTCTAGTTTCTCTCTATCGGAACTTCTGAATGAAAGGCTGCCATTACCTTAAAGAGACGACTCGAAAATGAACAAACACGACTATTCATTAACGGTTAAACTAAAAGGTTATCTTGAAAAGACACAAACGAAAAAAAAAATTAAATAAATTAATAAAACAAAGTAAAAGGATTAGTGCTAAGTGCACCTAATAATCACGCAATTATTCGCTCCAGTCCACACCCAATCAATCCTTTAGAAAATGAAACTTATATTTAAAGTGACATTCTCTTTTTTACTTTCTTACGTGGGATAAGGAAGAGCACTTTTGTTTGTTTTTCAAACAAACTCCACCAACAAAATTTGCCTTTGTTCAATGTTTGAAAGCCTGGTTTAAGGCTTGATCCTTATATTTTCACCATCAATTTTTTTAGGGTGTAGCAGAAAAACTTCGCTTATAGTTGTTTGAAACAACAGTTTCAGTGAGGGGATTGCAATAGTGGCGGAGCATTGCTAGTCTTGGCATTTGTGTTGCTAGGAAGATGAAATTTATATTACTTCAATTAGGGTCAAACTTCTCATTCCTTCCTATAGATAATTTCTTGTAGGAACTTTTTCATTATTTTTATTGGGGTTTCAGGGTGTGAGGGACTTCGCGAAGTAGAAAACCCACATCTTTGCTTTTGTTTTTGTCATTGCGTAGATGACAGAACGTAACAATATTACATGCTTCCTCAGACGCAAGATTGACCTTTAATGCTGGTTGCAGCACATTGAGTTGATATCTCCTACACCGCCTGATGCTGATATCTCGACCTTCGAGGTGGTGGGTCCAGTGTGCGAGTCTGCAGATTTCTTGGGGAAGGACAGAGAACTTTCAACACCCCTAAGGTTGTTTTTAGTTTTTCCTGCTTTATGATCTGTTCAATGAATATCATCATGTTTCTGATCAAGACTATCGGTTTTGTGCAGGGAGCGGGACTCGTTGTCCATGATGCAGGTGAATACTGCATGAGTATGGCCTCGACTTACAATCTCAAGATGCGGCCACCTGAGTATTGGGAATGCGCCCCTTGCTAATACCTGCTTTGGAAAATGATTATCATAATCCTCTGTTTCTCCTGGACTTTGCTTGGAAAATTTTCTTGGACACCCTTTCAGTTTCTTAACCTGTGCTAATCAACCAAGTAAAAGTGTTGAGTCTGCTTAACTTTACATTGCTTTTACCAGTATAAAATAAAATAAAATGAAGTGGCTTTCAATGAAGTATTCTCTTCCTATAGAAACCATTTTACTAGCAGTATCCAGTCTAAAAATGGGAAAGGCGACTGATCAGTAATAGAGAAGCATTGCTGGTGAAAAACCAGAAGAAATGCACTGTTGCAGGAGATTTTGTCTGATCTGATTTTTTTCCACTGATAAAGAAATCTTAGTTGGACAGTACTGTTTCAAACGTCAGGGGGGAAAAAAACCCTGATATATAATTAAACTCAAAGCCGGCAAGACAACAATGCGAATGAGAGATTAGAGCACGAAATAGTAAGTGCTTAAAAGCGACTAAAGTTGAAGATGGGCAATTCAGATCCATCAAGTAGCCTTCATTTCAATTGTATCCTAAATGCACTATCCAAGACTAGAGGGTTTTTAGCAGTTAGTACTCAAGGATTTTTGGTTTTTATGATTACGGGAAGCAGTAGTGTCTGCCCTCAAACCATATAGAAGTGCAATGTTCTCAAAACAAAGGACGTCGAAAAATCATTTGATCGAATGACTTTTGCCCTTGACAGGGCTTCTAGGTTTGCAAGTATCGATTTTGAAACTGTAACATGGTTCTATTATCATGGATGGTGTCACCATCTTTTCCTCAACGTCAATCTCATTTTCACCTATAAAATGATTCTTCTTTGCCTTTTGGCCAGAACTTTTTTGTTGGATATTTCGTCAGTAATCACTCTTCAGCGACTTATATAGCTGCTTCAGATCGCCTGTGAAATCATCTCTACGCCGGATTGGCATTATATCAACAGGCTAAAACCTTTGGAAATTATGTTTGGCATTGCAGGTTGAAGAAGATGGGTCGATCTGCAAAATCAGTCGTGGCGAGACATTCGAAGACCACTTGCGGTTCTTTGAGGGCCTTTGAGCACAAACGTGCATGTCAGTGGAAATACCACAGCGTCTAGATTCGCAATGGATGGAGTATTGGCATTTCTTTTGTAGATTGTCATCTTTCTTAGTTTAATTTTACTGCTGCTTCTTCGTAGATTGTCTTTTTTCTTTTCAATTTTTTTGGGAGGTTTTACGGATTGATTCTTGATACTTGAAGGAAGACACTCTGTTCTTTCTTTCTATTTACTTAATGTTTTGGTAGGAGGAAAAAGTGTGTTTGGCGGAGGCTTCGATGAAACTATGTCAAGCTGATTTGAAGTTAATTTGATCCTTACTCGAGATCAACTTGTTTGATTTTTAGTTGAGCTCGATGTCATACTTATCAAATAAACTCAAGCTGAGTATTAACAAACTCTAAGCCTAATCAAGCTTTCAGTAATTTTTTGTAGATGTTAAAGTCATTAAAAAACATTGAAAATTACATAATATGTACAGGATTGATGTCTTTTTTTTTGTCTTAATTCCTAGAAAACATTCAACATTAGGTCTGATTTCAATTTTAGCTTAATATTTTTTTGTCTAAAAAAGTTTCACATTTCAAACCTGTCCTCTATATATATATATATATATACATACATATAAATATAATATATAAATATATATTTATATGTATGTATGTATTGTGTCTAGGTACAGTCCAAAATCTATATCGAATTTTGGTTTATCTAAAAAAATCAACTTTCAATCATTTGTTAAATCTATCTCCATATGACTCCTAGACGTGGCACTTATATGTCGATAACAAATTCACATATGTAAGATGAAATGGAAAAGAAATATATTCAAAATGAAAACCATTTTAAAACATGAAAGATGACTAATAGCAATTTTTGGGCAAAAGGCTCATGGTAAAGTTTGGCAATTTTTATCTTAAATAACAACGAGTTGGCTTTATATTTGATATTAGACTTGAAGTGAGGGAAATATTTTTAGACAAAGAAAAGTTCGAGAAATATTTATATTAAATCTAAAGTTTTGGGTTTTATTTTAAGCATAAAAAATTTTGAAGGGAGATTGATACCAAACCTAAAGTTAAGGGTATTTTAGGAAGTTAGACCATTTATTCGAAATCAAGCTCAAAATCGCTCATTTATTAATCAAATTAGATCGAGCCGAGTTTGAGGGTCTAGATCTTCTATTTGATTTAACCTTAAGCTTTAAATTTTTTCACTTGATGGAGGTCAGTTAAAATTTCAAGCACTTAATTGGCAGATGAAAAGAAAAAGAGTGGCGGCATGCTTGATAACGAAAACGTGCGAAGTCAGAAACTTCAATGACACTTATCATTGGAGAAAAATAATGTATTAACAAGTAACAAAAGTACTATTATGCAATAATTTAGCAAGTGTCCATGCAAGGACACCGGCTGACAAAATTCATGCTCGAGTGTCAATTATGATATCATTGTGACTTCAAAGGAGAGGAAAAACTAAAACAACCATAAGGGTGTGAAGATTTCGTATGACCACTGCTAACTGTCTTAAAAGTTTAAGCCGTCAGGTGAAGATGTGATACTTTTACACTCATTCTATCCTAAAAGTTTAAGACGTCAAGTGAAGATGTGATTTAATATTCAAATACTTTTCACTCCCTCTCACACTTGGTATGGTCTTTTTACCTAGTACTAAGTGTGGAAAGATTTGGAGAAACAAAATAGGGGTATGATAAGATTTGAACTTATGACTTCCCTATCTGATACTATGTGAAGATTTCGTAGGACCACTGCTAACTGTCCTAAAATCTTAAACCGTTAGGTAAAGATGTGGTTTAATATTTAAGTACTTTTACAAAGGGTGCTTGACTCGATGGAAGTGGCATAAGTCAACGATGTAATTAAGCATAGCAACGATATGCACATGGTCTATTCACAAACATGCATGATCAATAGGAGTAATTTATTTATTTGTTTTATAACTAGGAAGCACGAGCATAGAGGCTTAACTATTAGGAGACTATGATATATTCTAGAATTTTCATTAATCGATTGAGACCCCCATCCTTTTGGCATGATTTTTAATTTTTCAGTTGGAATTTTCTTTAAACGCCTCAATAAACCATGCCAACTAGAAAAAAGGTAAAAAAAAATCATAGTACAAGCTCTTGAGCTGGATTAGATATACAATTATGGCATATGTAGGATATGAAACGAGGCTCAATTTGTCATAATTGGTTATTTTACTTTCAACTAAGTCATAGTTTGAGTCAATTCATTTCTCATCATCAGACATCCGTTTTGCCTCTGTTTAATATATTTGAACACCTAGTTTAAGCCTCGATCCTTATATTTTCACTGTCAATTTGTTGAGGTTATCGTAGAAACTTTTCATTTATAATTGTTCAAAGGAAAAGTCTTTAGTCATTGTTGTGCATACCACATGTATTGCAATAGCAATAAAGCATAGCTAGTCTTGGCATTGTTGTTGCTAGGAAGATGAAATATATGTATGTTACAGCTACTATGGTTAAACTTCTTATTCCTTTATATAGATCCTTTTTTGAGAATTTTTCCTATCATTTTTATTAGGGATTTGGGGTTTGAGGCGTTTACTTTTAAGAAGCGAAGCAAACCTATACATCTTTTTTTTTTTGTCATTGCCTAGGTGACATGAAGTAACAATACTATCCATTCCCTCAGTCACACTATTGACCTCTAAGATTGGCTGCAACATGTAGTTTGGACATGATGACCAGCCTTAAGATTTTTCGTAATACTGCGTGACACCTTTTCCGATCCGATATCTTATCTAATCTTTCTTTCAACATGAATGGTCTTAGATTTTGCTTTCGCCCTCGACATTTTGCCAAGTTCTTTGAAGGCAGGTGACTAGTTTGGCAAAAGAAAATTTGACCTCAAGTTTGTCAAATGAGGATTTGCCACATCGCATATATCGATCTACAATGAGAATATGACAAGACAATTAAAAGCCATAAAGCAATTAGATAAAAAAAATACTTCAATTTGAGCGAACCTGTCCAAAGGTCCAACCAGTTTTCTAGTCAGATCACACGCCGCATCTTCTGGTGGCTCGTGAGAGTGCGTCCGAGCTTCGATTGGAGCATGGTTTGGGGCGTTGTGTTTGTATGAGTGTCAATTACATTGTGGTCAATTTATTTTACATGTTTGATACTTTTATAAATATGAAAATACATATGGAATCCTATGTACTTGTATTTTTTAGGGTATTTTGGCATTTTCTCCTGTATTTCTCTATGGTTTCTTGAAATATAGCTATAAGCTCACATGTATATGATCACATATGAATATGTATAGCATGATTTATTGATTGCATGTATAAGGTTTAATATGTATCAATGAATTGAGTAATGTAATTGACATAGCATATGATTTTAGTGACAAATGTCCATTGTCCTTAAGTCTAAAATTTATGCATATGGTAGATGTGAGACATAAAGTTTATATATATGGTATGAGAGAGTTTCAAGAATTGAATTAGGGAGTGACCACCAAAGTGGCACACTTGATTGGATTTGAAAAATATCAATATAGTATTGTGATGAGATGTCTCTTGTTATAACGTGTCGTCATACTCTCAAAGGAGGTTAATACATATTGGTTTGTGGAAGGATACATGTACAACATATGGTTGAAAAAGTGATTGGTTCTAGTGGTTCAAACACCCAAAGGTGATGAATTCGCGAAAATTGAAATATATTCTCATGGCCGCTGACATGTTGAGAGTACACAATTGCATGTCATGTATTCGTCCCAATGATGTTTATATGATGATGCATGTAGCTCTTTAGATGTGTAACTTATAATGTTTCAAGTTACATAGTATTCACATTATACTGATTATTTCTCATTACTTGTTATTCAGTGACATTCTCTATAAACAGCAAATCTATAACGATTAAGGTTCTTATTGATTCAAATTTTAAGAAACGAAAAGAGGATTTTCTATTTTGGGATAGAGCTGACAGATGTTTATATTGCTTTTAGTGGGGATAAACCAGCAGATTTGACCAATGACGGTACGGAACCCCAAAAGACATATTTTTTGGCTTGTGAAAAAAGCAATAGGATTTGCTTATTATCTATGAAGCGATCCATTCATGAACACTTGAAAAGTAGTCTGCGAACTGACTGCACTACTAGACAGATGATGAAAGCCTTAGAGGCTAAGAACCGAGTCTCACCTAATGCCGAGATAGGGACACATATGCAATGGCTCTTCAATATGAAGTATGATGGTTCTGGAGGAGTTAGGGATTACGTCCCTAGAATGGTAAACCTACAGACTACCACTTGTTTTTTTATCATAAAAATCAATTACAATTTCCAAGATGAAACATGGTTAGTTAATGACCTAATTGTTAGGGTGGTTACATAATAAGAGAAACTAAATAAAGAAAATGGCCATCTTGGCTTGTATGCCTTTAGTTCTAGCTATAAAAATGGTATAATATTCAAAAATCATACTCGTAAAGGAACTCATCAGGCCACTGGTCATTCTGAAAATTTGGATCCTAAGAAAGTATCATTTTCTAAGGATGGTGGTCTCTGCTTCTTTTGTAAGATAAAAGGACACATAAAGAATGATTGCAATAGATATAAAGGTTGGTTGTTTAAACGTGAGCATACAGGAATTGATTTTTTGACATTGGTTTGTGAATCTAACCTATTTGAAGCCCCATCCAGTTCGTGGTGGCTAGATAGCGATGCAACTAATCATGTTGTATTTACCATACAGGGATTCATAAAGTAGAGGAAGCCAAATTAGGATGAATAAAAGCTCACCGTGAGAAACAGCAATAAAGTCGATGTTGTGTTTGTAAGAGATGTCATTTTAATAATAGATTTTGCTTTTAAATTAATGTTAAGGAACGCATTTTATGTACATTCTTTTAAATGAAATTTAGTTTCCGTATCAAGTTTAGACAGGTGCAGTTACTCTTTTGAGTTAAGAAACAATATTATTACTATATTTTTTTTAATTCAAACAAGGTTGGGTACTGTGATATGTCTAATGAATTGTATATATTATGTATAACTTCCACAAATATATATGTCGTATATATAGCTGAAAAGATTGTTTCCAAAATGTTTCTACCTAAGGAACAGTCTTACGCATTATGGTGTAAATGTTTGGGTCATATATCTAGGAAAGAGTGAATAAATTGATAAATGTTGACATCCTACCATCTCTTAAAAGTGGCCTAGAAACTTGCGTAGACTGCTATAGAGGTAAGATAACCAAAATAAAGAAGAAAACTATAGTTTACATTTCTGACCTATTAGAGGTCATTCATATTGATATTGGTGGACACTAAACAACAACCTTGTGTATAAATTTTTACTTCATCACATTTATTGATGACAATTCCTAATATGGTTATATGTACTTGATTAAGGAAAAGTCTGAATCTCCTCTTGATAAGTTCAAGAATTTTCAGACTGAAGTCGAAAAATAGCTGGGAAAAGTCATAAAAAGTTGTTAGATCAGATCGAGGTGGTGAGTATTATGACAAGCATGACGATACTAAATAGCTTAAAGGTCCATTTGCTAGATATTTGGAGGATTCTTGGATAGTAGCTCAGTATACTATGCCTGGGAGTCTTGAATAAAATGGTGTGGCTGAAAGGTACAATCGCACCCTTATGAAATTGGTGAAAAGTATAACTACTAGAATTAATTTGCCCAATTTCCTATAGGGTGAAGCTTTAAAAACAACCATTTACATTTTACAAAGAGTTCCTACTAAAGCTGTTCCATTGACTCCTTTCGAGTTATGGACTAGATGTAAACCAAGTTTGAACCATCTTACGGTTTGGGGTTGAACCATATTACAGTTTGAGATTGTCCTATAGAAGTGGGATTGTATAATCCAACATTAAGTAAGTTGGACTCCAAAACCACTTTGTGTTACTTTATGTCTTATCCAGATCATTTGAAGGTCAATGGAGGTATAAGAATTGTGGAATTACAGACGGCAAAGTTTCTAAAACTTGATGTGGCCAAAGAAGATAGCTGCTCACAAATTACTGAGAATATCGGTCTAGTAGGGATATTAAGTCATTTTCACTACATATACAGACAATTACGGAGCCTCCCATGCCACAAATTAAGCGTGTTGAGGTTCGGGATCAAGTAATTTCGACATGAAAGACCTTAGTGAGGCATCTTTTGTCCTTGGCATTGAGATCTATAGGTATCGTTCTAGCCGAGTATTGAGTTTGTCTCAAAGGGCATATATGCATTGTATTTTGCAAAGATTCAATATGCAACATTGCAAGTCGAGAATTGCTCATGTCTTTAAAGGTGATAAATTAAGTCTATCATCCTCATATAGTTGTTGAGAAAATCCAAATGAAGAATGTACCCTATGCTAGTGCACTTGGAAGTATCCTATATCCTCAAGTTTGCGTTAGACCAGATATTACTTTTGCAACTAAACTTTTAGGTATGTATTAATCAAATCTAGGACACGATCACTAGATTATTGCTAAGAAGGTTCTAAGGTACTTAAAAAGGACAAAAGCTTATATACTAATTTTACAAACATGTTCAATATTTGCAGCTAGTAAAGTATATAGATTCACACTTTACCGACTGTCAGAATGAATCGAAGTATACATCAGAATATATCTTCAAGTTAGCAGGAGGTGCAATATCATGAAAAAGCCAAAAGTAACAGACTATAAGCAAAGTTTGTAGCATGCTTTTAGGCTGCTAGTCAGGTCATTTGGCTTCGGAACCACTTTTAGGGAATTGGTCGTATTCGATTTTGTGGATACACCCATATAGTTATATTGTGACAATGATGCGGCGGTGTTGTTTATAAATAACCATAGAACTCTCAAGGAGCGTAAACACATGGATGTGAAGTATTGGTCGAGAATAGTGACATTAAAGTATATCATACTTTCATAGATGATATGGTTGCAGATCCACTAACTAAAGACCTTCGCCCTGTGTATTTAAAAGACATGTCATTAGCATGGGCTTAGGAATATCATGGGATGTTGTTGTGACACATAAGGAGAGAGAATAGCGATTGACAAAGGAGATGACACATAAAGTATTACTCTTTGATGAGATGTTACTCATTTGCCATACTACCATATTATATTTATATCAGTATAGTTGGAAATATTTATAAGATCGGATTGACTATTAAGAATAATCCCTAAACCAACATAAATGTGCGCACATATAGTACAGTTTCAATTAGTATAGCTCAAGTGAGAGAGTGTAAGAGTTTTCTTAATGTTGGCTTCTACTAATTGAGACTGTAATTAATCGTATTACAGGTTTGGTCTAATAAAATTGGATATATGATTTTTAATCTGTCTAACATGGGCTTGGCTGGTGTGAGATAAGTTGAGCCCGGTCCGTAATGAGAAATCCCGGCTGGAAACTCTATAAATATTGCTTAAAGTTCCTCTTATAGCCCTAACTCTTAGAATTCCACATTCAATTCACATAAGGAGCTCATAAGGGTACGAGAGCAGCGAAGGGTGGTCTCATTGAAGCCAGTGATATGGTGGGTCATAAAGGAGAAGATCTTGAGCATTGGAATGTTGTACTCTGCTTTAAGAATGATGGATTCCAAATTAAGTAAGTAAAATGAACTCTTCTCGATCGTTCTGTTCTATAATCTAGCTATGACGATCCTAAGGAAAGACGTCGTCATTATAGCGACAACACATTTCACACTGACAATAATTGTAAATCTATCTAGAGATGATCTTCATGACATGTGTATGGACGGTTGAGCATCCAAAGGTCAACCACGGTCCTCGACGTGAGGTGAGCATGGAAGATAGTTTAGGAGCACTTGGGTGAGGTTCAACCATAAAATTGCTTATTTGAATTTACCTATTTACCTCGATTGTAAATATTGTAAAAAATCTTAACTATTCCGGAGGTAAAGTAAAGGTGCGTATGAATGAATGAGACATAAGTGCTTATAAATTTACTATGGGCCTACCTTTTTGGTTCCTTTTGATTTTTTTTGGTAGTGAAGACGAACGGCATATTTTATCCACCACCTGCCAAATGTTTCCATATTGTCTTATTTCTCTCTTCTTTTCCTTCCTCCCTTCTCTCTTATGAGATTGTCCCCGATAGTCATCTTTTCCTCGATGGTATTCTTTTCCTTCTTCTGGGACTATCCCGGATCTCGATGGGCTCATCAGCCTCGTTCAACTCTCCTATGTTCATCTCTATTTTACTCATTCTGGTTCCAACCCGTGCTACACTTGTGTTATCATATTCAAATTCCATAAGATAGACCAAGTATTAAGTCAATAGTAATGTAAAAACTATTTTTTATGTACTTACTTTGTTATGATGTCTTACCACCAACCGATATCTCACCCAAAAGTATCTTTCCATGATATCCTTCCCTTCTAATATTTCCATTTTCTTCTCTTCTTCTCCTCTTTCCTTCAAGATTGTCTAGCTTCAGGATTGTCCCCTTAGGGCCCATAGGGGAAAAGTCTTCTTAAAATTCATCCTATAAGTGCATCCGCTTTGCTCACGTGCATCCTTAAGTGTTACGTGTATAGCGCTGAAGTTGTTCTCGTGCATCCGTAAGTGCTCTATGTATATCGCTCAATAATAAGAATGCTCCCTTTCATTTTCCCAACTCTACTCACAGTATTTGCAATAAAATATGAGGGCTTGCCCATTCCCTGTTCAAGGATTACTCAATAAGAATATTTCTTACAAAATTTACATCGTTCTCACCATTCATAGTCCACCCAACTCCTTTGTCTATAGGATTATTTCATTACATCAATGTTGTTTAGAGACAACTTATATTTAATCTTCTCATACTCTTTGGAGTTCACTTTCTGAAGGAAGAGATACAAGAGGTTGTTAGTCGGTTTTGCCAATTTGGCATATGGTGATGGTTCCGCCTATCTTTCACCATCTAGAAGAGTTCCGTGATCTAGGAGCTTGGTGTTTAGGCCGATTGGAAGATTAGGCAAAAGGGGTACCACAATTACCAACATTATGGACTTTTGGGTAGATTTTCCTTTCTTTTCTTTTTCTTTGTAGGAGTGGATTTTTTTCCCAATAAAATATGAGAGCTTGCCCCATTTTCCGTTCGAGGACTACTCGATCATAATATTTCTTATAATATTCACACTCATTCTCACCACTCATAGTCTACTAAACTCTTTTGTCTATATGATTCTTTCTTTGATATCAACATCTTTACTTACATCAATGTTATTTAGAGGTGGCTTATATTTAATTTTGCTCATACCCTTCGGAACTCATCTTCCAAAGGAAGAGGTGAAAGAGGTTATTGGCCGGTTTGGTCAATTTCACCTATGGTGGCAGTTCCACTTGTGATTCCGCCATTTAAGAGGTTTTCGCCATCTAGGAGTTTGGTGATTCAACCGATTGACAGTTGGGCAGGAGGGGCACCACAATTGCCAGCATGATGGATTTTTGGGTGGATTTTTCTTTCTTTTCTTTTTCTTTATAGGGGTGGATTTTTGGTTTTTTCAAATAAAATATGAGGGCTTTGCCAATTTCTCTTTCGAGGACTACCCGATAAAAAAATATTTCTTACAATATTCACACTTGTTCTCACCACTTATAGTCCACCCAACTCCTTTGTCTACATGATACTTTCTTTGATATCAAAATCTTTGCTTACATTAATGTTGTTTAGAAGCAGCTTATATTTAATCTTGCTCATACTTTTTGAAGCTCACTCTCTGAAGAAAGAGGCTTAAGACATCGCTAGTCAATTCGACTAATTTGACATGTAGTAGTGTTTCCGCCATCAAGGAGCTTGGTGATTCGGCCGATTAGCAGATTAGACAGGAGGGGCACCACAATTGCAAACATGATGGATTTTTTAGTGGATTTTCCTTTCTTTTCTTTTTCTTTGTGTGGGAGAAGTTTTTGTTTTCCCAACTATACTCGCATTACTTGCAATAAAATATGAAAGCTTGCCCCATTCCCCATTCGAGCACACTACTCAATCAAAAAATATTTCTTATAATATTCACACTCGCTCTCACCACTTATAGTCCACCCAACTTCTTCATCTACTTGCCTCCAGGTATGCTATCTTGACTGGCGAGTAATCGCACTCTAGCCTCCAAGGGACAACCTTTTAGGAGACGAACAACTTGCTTGGTTTAAAATAACCATAATCGTTAACTTAGTGTTTCATGCGAATGAAAGAGCCAGCAATTCCTAAAGGTTTTTACCGAGTTAGAAAAAAGAAAGAGAGAATTTAGAAATGAATGGTTTTTTAATTTTGTTCGATATGAACTTCTCTTCAAAAACTTTCATTCCATAAAACTTTGTTACCTGCATTTATATAGGTATTAATGACACATTACATTCACTACTACACGACACATTCACTAAAATGTTAGGTTTCTCACTTAGCTTTTACCTAACTTTACTTTTACATACACTTTCTGACAAACTTTTACGAAGGCAACAAATATAAGATAAATACAACACACGTGTCTAACTTTTTGAGTCTTCGAACACAAACGAAGACAAAACACATTTATTAAAAGACACGTGTTATTTTACCACTAGTTTCAATACTAACGATTGATCGGCTCTTCGGTGTTATTGTCCTCTCAACATCTTTACTTACAACAATGTTGTTTAGAGGCGGCTTATATCATACTTTTTGAAGCTCACTTTCTGAAAATAAAAGCGTAAGAGGTTGCCGCGGTTCGGCCGATTTGGCCTATGGTGGAGGTTTTGCCTCTGATTCCGCCATCTAAGATGTTTCCTCTATCTAAGAGCTTGGTGGTTCGACCGATTGGCAAGATGAGTAGGAGGGGCACCACAATTACTAGGGTGGATTTTCTTTTATATTCTTTTTCTTTGTAAATGTGGATTTTTTGTTTTCCCAACTCTACTCACATTACTTGCAATATAAATATAAGGGCTTACTTCATTCATTGTTCGAAGACTACTGAATTAAAATATTTCTTACAATATTCACACTCGTTCTTACCACTCATAGTCCACCCAACTCCTTTGTCTATGCTGTCCCGTTTGGTGAGTAACCGCGCTCATGTATCCAAGGTATTGCATTTTATGAGATGAACATCTTGCCTTATTTAACAGACAAAGAATCACTAACCTTGTGTTTCGTGCGAAAGAAAGAGGCCCCAATTCCTAAAGTTTTTACCATGCTAAGAAGAAGGAGAGAATTTGGAAATTCGTTTGAGAGGAACTTCTCTTCGGAAACTCTTATTCCGCAAAAAAATTCTTTTATGCCTTTATATAGGCATTCATGACACATTACATTCACAACTTCATAACACATTCACTCACGTGTTAGGTTGCTCGTCTAATTTTTACCTAACTTCACTTTTACATACATTTTCTAACAAATATTTACGAAAGCAAGAAAGATAATACATGTACTACACACATGCCTAACTTTTTGAGTCTTTGGACACAAATGAAGACAATACACATTTATAAAAACACACACTATTTTACCCAAGAAATAGAATAATTCTCGATGCTGAGGATTGGTGGACTCTTCAGCGTTATTGTTCTCTCAACATCTTTGCTTACATCAATGTTGTTTAGATGTGGCTTATATTTAATATTTTCCATACTATTGGGAGCTCACTTTTCCAAGGTAAAGGCACAAGAGGTTGCCGTTCGATTTGGCCAATTTGGCCTGTGGTGGTGGTTCCGTCTATGGTTCCACCATTTAGGAAGTTTCGGTCATATAGGAGCTTAGTGGTTCGATCGATATGCAAGTTGGGACTAGACGTAAACCAAGTTTGAACCAACTTACAGTTTGGGGTTGAACCATCTTACAGTTTGGGGTTGTCCTATAGAAGTGGGGTTGTATAATCCAATATTAAGTAAGTTGGACTCCAAAACCACTTTGTGTTACTTTATGTCTTATCCAGATCATTTGAAGGTCAATGGAGGTATAAGAATTGTGGAATTACAGACGGCAAAGTTTCTGAAACTTTATGTGGCCAAAGAAGGTAGCTGCTCACAAATAATTGAGAATATCGGTCTTGTAGGGACATTAAGTCATTTTCACTACCTATACAGACAATTATAGAGCCTCCCATGCCACAAATTAAGCCTGTTGAGGTTCGGGATCATGTTACTGAAACAGTCCCGATGAAATTCCTCGAATCTCTCAAACTTAAGATGAGGATATCCGCTGTAAATGGGTGTATTAGACCTAAAAGGATTCCAAGGGAAAAATTGAGAAGTTTAAAGGTAGACCGGTAGCCAAAGGTTTCACTTAGAGAGAAGGAATATACTATGAAGCAACCTTCTCCCCAATCTCTTCGAAGGACTCTTTTAAAGTGATCCTGACATTAGTAGCTCATTTTAACATAGAGTTACACTAAATGGATGTTAAAACTACATTTCTAAATGGAAACTTTGATGAAGAGGTTTAGATAGCACAACTCGAAAGTTTTGCATCAGATGATTCAGGTAAATTTGTATGCAGATTGAAAAAGCTAATTTATGGCATTAAACAAGTTTCTAGACAATGGTATCTAAAGTTTCATAGCGTTGTCACTTCATTCGGATTTTATTGAGAACAAATTAGATCAGTGTATATACTGTAAGGTCAGTGGGAGGAAATTTATTTTTCTCATACTTTTATGTCGATGATATCTTACTTGTGAGTACTGATCTTGGATTACTGCACGATAAAAAGCAAATGTTATTAAGTAATTTCGACATGAAAGACCTTAGTGAGGCATCTTTTGTCCTTGGCATTGAGATCCATAGGTATCGTTCTAGCCGAGTACTAGGTTTGTCTCAAAGGGCATATATGCATCGTATTTGGCAAAGATTCAATATGCAGCATTGCAAGTCGAGAATTGCTCATGTCTTTAAGGGTAATAAACTAAGTCTGTCACAATATCCTCATATAGTTGTTGAGAAAATCCAAATGAAGAATGTACCCTATGCTAGTGCACTTGGAAGTATCCTATACGCTCAAGTTTGCACTAGACCATATATTGCTTTTGCAACTAAATAATTAGGTATGTATTAATCAAATCTAGGACACGATCACTAGATTATTGCTAAGAAGTGTCACACCTGTCCTATCAGCAATAGACTAATTCCTGCGGTCTTATCAGTAGTGATATTACTGACAACGCAGTATCGCACTAGTGTCATCATCATGACATAAAGAATATGACTTACCCCCTGATAAAGATCACAATATTTACAGACATTTTATTTATTCAACAACAGCCACACTGAAAGGGGCTACCAGTACAGATAGCAACCAGTTAATAGTTACAAACTCAACTAGCTAAAACAACATAGACTAGATGACATAACACAGCAACCACTCCTGATAAGCACACACTTACAGCAGATTAAAAAGGAAACACAGACTTAGATAACACTCCTATTTACAACCAGTGAAGTCTACGCTTCCAACACTAAGGATCGACTACGCTCCCTTCCTTCGATTCGCTGCTTCCTTCTCCCAGGTTGTGATCAAAAGCCAAATCATCAGGTTCCTCGTGGTAGTCCATATAAAACACCAAGGGTCCTCCAACCTCCCCCTCGTAACGCTGCCAATATTCATGTCCTATCCATTTTCTAAGCTTAGGGTGCCAGTCCCACAGTCTAATCGAGTGCTTTTCGGCTACTCTACCCGAACTTGACTCTACCCTGGTGACCATCCATTCCGACTCTTTAGGTCGAGTCCGATCCATGTCCTCCCTAAACTTCTTGTCAAATTCGCGGGTAGCCTCCTCCATGATCCGCTCCACTTTCCTCCTGGTCTCTTCCTCTAGGGTGCGCTGTCCCGTCGTGGGACTTGGACTCCTCTCCTCCACCTCTAGAGATCGGTCGATTTTGGGATCCATGTTCAGTCCCTGAAAGGGGGTTATATAATAATGAGATATTTAGTATCTCGTTAACTAATTTCCTAGTTTAGTCCTTGGTCTTGTGCGAGTAGAGTCTTTAAGTGAATCCTGGGTAGGTCTTATGAGGGTATCTATAAGGCTCTGCTCCTTTTCGATAACCCTCTTCTGATGGCCGTATGGCCTCTAAATTTCTGGATTGGTATTCTGCAGTAAAGATTAGACGAATACTTTAAATTGGTCAAAATTACCATTCAAATACAATAATTACTTACCTGGAAATGACTCAATCCCAACCTTACCGATAGGGCCTTAAGCCAACAATTCTCTTATAGCAATAAATAAACTCTAATTACCACAACTCAGCATCCAAATCATTCTTGTCAGAATTTATACATATCACACATAATTACTACATTTAGTTAAAGACAATTCAACTCACCTCGGGTAGTTGTACCTGGTGCTTGAGAAAAGGAAGGCAATGTTAATTGGAATCTTCGATCAATAGTCACGTCAGCAAGAGGTCCTGATTTTCCTTGTCCTGTGCACATAGGTCCGACATGTAAATTAAATTTATCCTTACTCTGCCTGCTGGGGTTAACTGAACACTAATTTATCTAATGCCGTCCCTTGCACAACCGCTTTAATCCCACCAAGACTTTAATGGTGCTACCACATTAGACTTTAATCATAACCGTCACTAAATAATTAAATTGGCTCCAATTCTTTCAATTTAACACTACCTTGGATCTATTAGACTCCAATTAGGGAAATTAAGTGTTAATTTGGGTCAATTAATTTCCTAATTGGACTATTAAAATGGAATCTTCTCTAAATCGGATCTAGGAAGCTCAATCGGGTCAATTTTGACCCGTCAGCAGTCAATCGGGTCAAAATTGACCCGCCAGGCTCGATTGGGTCAAAATTAACCCATCAGTCTCAATTGGGTCAACATTGACCCGCCCAAGGCCAATTGGGTCAATTACCGACCCAATGGAGCCAATCGGGTCGCGGGCGACCCGACTCTTGCCCGCGACTCCCGGACGGGGAAGCAGCCAGCTCCGGCGGCCGTTCCCTCCCCTCCTCCGATCACCGACCAGCTTCTTTGGCCGAGGAAGAACCGCCGCCGCAGGGGGGCGTCGACCCATGGTCAGGCCACCGCCAGGGGTGGCCGGAACGCCGGCAAACCTTCCAAGGGTCGGAGGTCTGGCGTACCCATTTTCACGCGGAGGCGCCGGCGGACGATCTCCCTTCAGCTTCTCTCTCTCCCTCATCGCGTTCGTCAATCACCACCCATCCTTCGTCCATCGTTGGTTCGAGCGTCTTGGACGCCACGGTGATTTCCAAGGCTCGCCGGAATGCCTCAAATCAGCCATTCTAGGGCTTCCGGCGAGCCACCCAAAAATTAACGCCCACTTCCCTCTCTCCCCCAAATTACCACGATCCTGATCTACACCACCACTCTAACGAAAACTAGACATTACTCAAGCCAACAATTAAGCCAAGGGGAGGAAGAACTCACGGTTCCAAGTCTGGAGTCTTTGCATCGAAACCCAGCCACCGGCTGGTCGTCGAGCCCACCAACGAACGCTGCTGGTGCCGCGCCGGTCAGTGTCGTCTATCTCCGGTAGTCCCAGCTCGGAGACTGAAGATCTCTCTTCATTTTCGACCGATCTCTCTCCCTTTCCCAACTCTCTCTTCCCCCGTATTCTCTTCGTAATTTCCGTCCCAAAACCAGCATGCACAGAGAGAGAGAGACGCGCGTTTGCCAAATGGGACACGCGGCTTCCGTCAAGCGAGAATCTCTGCCGCGTCACACGCCACCCATCGACCACCTTAGAGCGTTGGAGCTCGGAAACCGCGGCCTTAGTCGTCGTTAAGCTCGAGGGAACACGCGGCGCACCGTGCCCACCACGTGTTCGACGGAAATCCCATAAGAGAGAAGAAAGGCAGGTCAGCGTGAACCGGCGAAAGGGGTGAACCGGCCGGTCTGTCACCCAAACCCGAACCGGTTAGTGGTCAGACCGGCCGTTCGCATTTTTTTTTTAATTCTCTAGACGCGGTCTGTTACAAGAAGAATCTAAGGTACTTAAAAAGGACAAAAGATTATCTACTGATTTTACAAACATGTTCAATATTTGCAGCTAATAGAGCATATAGATTCAGACTTTACCGACTGTCAGAATGAATCGAAGTATACATCAGAATATATCTTCAAGTTAGCAGGAGGTGCAATATCATGAAAAAGCCAAAAGTAACAGACTATAAGCAAAGTTTGTAGCATGCTTTTAGGCTGCTAGTCAGGTCATTTGGCTTCGGAACCACTTTTAGGGAATTGGTCGTATTCGATTTTGTGGATACACCCATATAGTTATATTGTGACAATGATGCCGCGGTGTCGTTTATAAATAACCACAGAACTCTCAAGGAGCGTAAACACATGGATGTGAAGTATTGGTCGAGAATAGTGACATTAAAGTATATCATATTTTCATAGATGATATGGTTGCAGATCCACTAACTAAAGACCTTCGCCCTGTGTATTTAAAAGACATGTCATTAGCATGTGTTTAGGAATATCATGGGATGTTGTTGTTTAGTGGGAGTTGCTCTTTAGTTTGCGTTCTAATAAATGTTACATATATGTTTGTTACTTTTTGTAACATTTCAATATGTATCAACTTTTGCTTTCAATAAGATATTTTCTGAATGCATTGTTGAGTTGTTGAATACATATATTTGACAAAATCTTGACATACTATGTAAACCTTGAGTAAAATTTAAGGGCTTTCAGTTATTAGCCTTAAATAAATGTCTTGTTACACATAAATAAAATTTAACTATAAAATAAGACATATACAAGTTTATTGGAACCATAAAGATATATGTAGGTTCGTGGAGTCACAAAAACATATTTGGGTTCGTTGGAATCATAAATATATTCTCTTGTGGCATATCAAATTTTGTGACACATAAGGAGAGAGAATAGTGATTGACAAAGGAGATGATACATAAAGTATTACTCTTTGATGAGATGTTATTCATTTGCCATACTACCATATTATATTTATATCAGTACAGTTGGAAATATTTATGAGATCGGATTGACTATTAAAAATAATCCCTAAACCAACATAAATGTGCGCACATATAGTATAGTTTCAATTAGTATAGCACAAGTGGGAGAGTGTAAGAGTTTTCTTAGTGTTGGCTTCTACTAATTGAGACTGTAATTAATCGTATTATAGGCTTGGTCTAATAAAGTTGGATATATGATTTTTAATCTGTCTAACATAGGCTTGGCTGGTGTGAGACAAGTTGAGCCCGGTCCATAATGAGAAATCATGGATGGAAACTCTATAAATAGTGCTTAAAGTTCCTCTTATAGCCCTAACTCTTAGAATTCTACATTCACTTCACACAAGGAGCTCATAAGGGTACGAGAGCGGCGAATGGTGGTCTCATTGAAGCCAGTGATATGGTGGGTCATAAAGGAGAAGATCTTGAGCATTGGAATGTTGTACTCTGCTTAAGAATGATGGATTCCAAATTAAGTAAGTAAAATGAACTCTTCTCTATCGTTCTGTTCTATAATCTAGCTATGATGATCCTAAGGAAAGACGTTGTCGTTATTATAGCGACAACACATTTCACATTGACAATAATTGTAATGATCTTCATGACATGTTTATGGACGGTCGAGCATCCAAAGGTCAACCACGAACCTTGCCGTGAGGTGAGCATGAAAGATAGTTTAGGAGCACTTGGGTGAGGTTGAACCATAAAATCGCTTATTTGAATTTACCTATTTACCTCGATTGTCAATATTGTAAAAAAATCTTAACTATTCCGGAGCTAAAGTAAATGTGCATATGAATGAATGAGACATAAGTACTTATAAATTTACTATGGGCCTACCTTTTTGGTTCCTTTTAATTTTTTTTAGTAGTGAGGAGGAATGGCATATTTTCTCCACCACCTGCCAAATGTTTCCATATTGTCTTATTTTTCTCATCTTTTCCTTCCTCCCTTCTCTCTTATGAGATTGTCCCCGATAGCCATCTTTTCCTTGATGGTATTCTTTTCCATCTTCTGGGACTATCCCGGATCTCGATGGGCTCATCAGCCTCGTTCAACTCTCCTATGTTCATATCTATTTTACTCATTCTGGTTCCAACCCGTGCTACACTTGTGTTATCATATTCAAATTCCATAAGATAGGCCAAGTATTAAGTCAATAGTAATGTGAAAACTATTTTTTATGTACTTACTTTGTTATGATGTCTTACCATCAACCGATGTCTCACCCAAAAGTATCTTTCCATGATATCATTCCCTTCCAATATTTCCATTTTCTTCTCTTCTTCTCCTCTTTTCTTCAAGATTGTCTAGCTTCAAGATTGTCCCCTTAGGGCCCATGGGGGAAAAGTCTTCATAAAGTGCATCCGCTTTGTTCTCGTGCATTCTTAAAGTCTTCATAAAGTGCATCGGCCGATTTGGCCGATTTGGCCGATTTGGCCATAGGTTCGTGGAGTCACAAAAACATATTTGGGTTCGTTAGAATCATAAATATATTCTCTTGTGCCACATCAAATTTTGTGACACATAAGGAGAGAGAATAATGATTGTCAAAGGAGATGACACATAAAGTATTACTCTTTGATGAGATGTTATTCATTTGCCACACTACCATATTATATTTATATCAGTAGAGTTGGTAATATTTATGAGATCGGATTGACTATTAAGAATAATCCCTAAATCAACATAAATGTGCGCACATATAGTACAGTTTCAATTAGTATAGCTCAAGTGGGATAGTGAAAGAGTTTTCTTATTGTTGGCTTCTACTAATTGAGACTGTAATTAATCATATTACAGGCTTGGCTAATAAAGTTGAATATATGATTTTTAATCTGTCTAACATGGGCTTGATTGGTGTGAGACAAGTTGAGCCCGGTCCATAATGAGAAAGCCCGGCTGGAAACTCTATAAATAGTGCTTAAAGTTCCTCTTATAGCCATAACTCTTAAAATTCCACATTCACTTCACATAAGGAGCTCATAAGGGTACGAGAGCGGCGAAAGGTGATCTCATTGAAGCCAGTGATATGGTGGGTCGTAATGGAGAAGATCTTGAGCATTGGAATGTTGTATTCTGCTTAAGAATGATGGATTCCAAATTAAGTAAGTAAAATGTACTCTTTTCGATCATTCTGTTCTATAATCTAGCTATGGCGATCCTAAGGAAAGACGTTGTCGTCATTATAGCAACCAACACATTTTACACTGACAATAATTGTAAATCTACCTAGAGATGATCTTCATGACATGTGTATGGACGGTTGAGCATCCAAAGGTCAACCACGGTCCTTGCCGTGAGGTGAGCATGGAAGATAGTTTAGGAGCACTTGGGTGAGGTTCAACCATAAAATCGCTCATTTGAATTTACCTATTTACCTCGATTGTCAATATTGTAAAAAATCTGAACTATTCCGGAGGTAAAGTAAAGGTGCATATGAATGAATGAGACATAAGTGCTTATAAATTTACTATGGATCTACCTTTTTGGTTCCTTTTGATTTTTTTTGGTAGTGAAGATGAACGGCATATTTTATCCACCACCTGCCAAATGTTTCCATATTGTCTTATTTCTCTCTTCTTTTCCTTCCTCCCTTCTCTCTTATGAGATTGTCCTCGATAGCCATCTTTTCCTCGATGGTATTCTTTTCCATCTTCTGGGACTATCCCGGATCTCGATGGGCTCATCAGCCTCGTTCAACTCTCCTATGTTCATCTCTATTTTACTCATTCTGGTTACAACCCGTGCTACACTTGTGTTATCATATTCAAATTCCATAAGATAGGCCAAGTATTAAGTCAATAGTAATGTGAAACATATTTTTTATTTACTTACTTTGTTATGATGTCTTACCACCAACCGATGTCTCACCCAAAAGTATCTTTCCAAGATATCCTTCCCTTCCAATATTTCCCTGTTCTTCTCTTCTTCTCCTCTTTTCTTCAAGATTGTCTAGCTTCAGGATTTTCCCCTTAGGGACCATGGGGGAAAAGTCTTCTTAAAGTGCATCCGCTTTGTTCTCGTGCATTCTTAAATGTGATGTGTATAGCGCTGAAGTTGTTCTCTTGTATACGTAAGTGCTCTATGTATATCGCTCAATAATAAGAATGCTCCATTTCATTTTCCCAACTCTACTCACAGTATTTGCAATAAAATATGAGGGCTTGCCCATTCCCTGTTCAAGGATTACCCAATAAGAATATTTCTTACAATATTTACGTCGTTCTCACCACTCATAGTCCACCTAACTCCTTTGTCTATATGATTCTTTCCTTACATCAATGTTGTTTAGAGACAACTTATATTTAATCTTGCTCATACTCATCGGAGTTCACTTTCTGAAGGAAGAGACACAAGAGGTTGTTAGTCGGTTTAGCCAATTTGGCCTATGGTGATGGTTCCGCCTATCTTTCACCATCTAGAAGGGTTCCGCGATTTAGGAGCTTGGTGTTTAGTCCGATTGGAAGATTGGGCAAAAGGGGCACCACAATTGCCAACATTATAGACTTTTGGGTAGATTTTCCTTTCTTTTCTTTTTCTTTGTAGGAGTGGATTTTTTCCCAATAAAATATGAAAGCTTGCCCCATTTTCCGTTCGAGGACTACTCGATCATAATATTTCTTATAATATTCACACTCATTCTCACCACTTATTGTCTACCAAACTCTTTTGTCTATATGATTCTTTCTTTGATATCAACATCTTTACTTACATCAATGTTATTTAGAGGTGGCTTATATTTAATTTTGCTCATACCTTTCGGAACTCATCTTCCAAAGGAAGAGGTGAAAGAGGTTGTTGGCTGGTTTGACCCAATCCTAACCCGATCCGACCCATCCATTTAACGCCCCTACCTCCCACCCCACTTTGACAATAAAAGAATAAGGCAAATCTTTCCCCTTTCAAACTGGAAAAAATATATATTGAAGGGGTTTAATCTATTTTTTAAAGTGAAGGCTGCAACTCCCCCTCATTTATGACCTCTCTCTCTCTCTCTCTCTCTCCTCCGCTTTTCCGCAATTAATAAAGTAGAGGACAGAGAGTGGGTGAAGAGAGAGAGAGAGGGAGAGGGCATAATTGCTTATGGAGTAGGTAGGCGACTGATACATGCAGGCATTTATTGCTACTATTAATTGCTTGCCTCTCTCTCCAACGTTTGAAAAATTGAAATGAGACTCTTCCTTCACTTTTTTCAACGTGCCTCCTCGTAATAGAAAAATTAACGTAAAAAAGAGAGACCGTATGAAATATTTTGACGGATCTAATCTCGATACGACGCAAATAAACCATCAGAAAAAAGAGAGACCATATTTTAGCTAATGCTTATATATATCAATAATTATTTTTCATAAGCAAAACGGAGTGATGGTTTTTCTGAATATACTTTTCGAATCGTCATTTCTTTACACATAAAGAAAAGTATTCTATTGTCTTCTAAAATTTTGAAATATCTTAACATTCGTGATAATATCTCGTATCATTTTAAACGTTGTTGCTTATGCATTCTGGAAAATTTTTTAAAGTGAAGGCTGGAACTCCCCCTCATTTATCAAGGGGTTTAATCTATTTTTAAAAGTGAAGGCTGGAACTCCCCCTCATATATGACTTTTCTCTCTCTCTCACTCGTCTGCTTTTCCGCAATTAATAAAGTAGAGGATAGAGAGTGGGTGGAGAGAGAGAGAGCACACAATTACTTCTGGAGTAGGTAGGCTACTATTAATTGCTTGCATTTGAAAAATATCCTTTACCTTTCCCTAATTGTCCTTTAGGAGGTTACGTTAACGGCTTTAATGAACATCGAGTTGCTAAGAAAAGTAATTAACCAGTAAACAACCTAAATCAATCTTTTGGGAGGTTGGTAAACGGGTTGTCCGGTTGAACATTAAGGGAGATTCCACGATGAAGAAAGAAAGAAAAAGAGAAGGGGGTAGGTGTGCGGTGGATGGTGACGGGTGCACTTTTCTTCTTCTACATGCGGCCGCCGTACTCTTTTCAAATTCACTTTTTGGCTCAAATTTTATCGTTTCCCATGACTTCTGCCCGTCGTGGGAAACGGCGAAGGATATTAACAATTTAATAACAAGATGAAAAATATCCAACGCTATGAGTATTTAGATTCAACAAAGGATCCCACTCCAATGTAGTAAACTGAAATTATGAAATTTTTATCGTTTTAGAATTCCACATTCACTTCACATAAGGAGCTCATAAGGGTACGAGAGCGTTGGAATGTTGTATTCTGCTTTAAGAATGATGGATTCCAAATTAAACGTTGTCGCTTATGCATTCTGGAAAATTTTTTAAAGTGAAGGCTGGAACTCCCCCTCATTTATCAAGTGGTTTAATCTATTTTTTAAAGTGAAAGCTGGAACTCCCCCTCATTTATGACTTTTCTCTCTCTCTCACTCGTCTGCTTTTCCGCAATTAATAAAGTAGAGGATAGAGAGTGGGTGGAGAGAGAGAGAGCGCACAATTACTTCTGGAGTAGGTAGGCTACTATTAATTGCTTGCATTTGAAAAATATCCTTTACCTTTCCCTAATTGTCCTTTAGGAGGTTACGTTAACGGCTTTAATGAACATCGAGTTGCTAAGAAAAGTAATTAACCAATAAACAACCTAAATCAATCTTTTGGGAGGTTGGTAAACGGGTTGTCCGGTTGAACATTAAGGGAGATTCCACGATGAAGAAAGAAAGAAAAAGAGAAGGGGGTAGGTGTGCGGTGGATGGTGACGGGTGCACTTTTCTTCTTCTACATGCGGCCGCCGTATTCTTTTCAAATTCACTTTTTGACTCAAATTTTATCATTTCCCATGACTTCCGCCCGTCGTGTGAAACAACGAAGGATATTAACAATTTAATAACAAGATGAAAAATATCCAACGTTGTGAGTATTTAGATTCAACAAAGGATCCCACTCCAATGTAGTAAACTGAAATTATGAAATTTTTATCGTTTTAGAATTCCACATTCACTTCACATAAGGAGCTCATAAGGGTACGAGAGCGGCGAAGAGTGGTCTCATTGAAGCCAATGATATGGTGGGTCATAAAGAAAAAGATCTTGAGCATTGGAATGTTGTATTCCGCTTTAAGAATGATGGATTCCAAATTAAACGTTGTCGCTTATGCATTCTGGAAAATTTGTTAAAGTGAAGGCTGGAACTCCCCCTCATTTATCAAGGGGTTTAATCTATTTTTTAAAGTGAAGGCTGGAACTCCCCCTCATTTATGACTTTTCTCTCTCTCTCTCTCTCTCTCTCTCTCTCTCTCTCTCTCACTCGTATGCTTTTCCGCAATTAATAAAGTAGAGGATAGAGAGTGGGTGGAGAGAGAGAGAGCGCACAATTACTTTTGGAGTAGGTAGGCTACTATTAATTGCTTGCATTTGAAAAATATCCTTACCTTTCCCTAATTGTCCTTTAGGAGGTTACGTTAACGGCTTTAATAAACTCTTATCGATCGTTCTGTTCTATAATCTAGCTATGGCAATCCTAAGGAAAGACGTTGTCGTTATTATAGCAGCCAACACATTTCACACTGACAATAATTGTAAATCTATATAGAGATGATCTTCATGACATGTGTATGGACGGTCGAGCGTCCAAAGGTCAACCACGGTCCTTGCCGTGAGGTGAGCATGGAAGATAGTTTAGGAGCACTTGGGTGAGGTTCAACCATAAAATTGCTTATTTGAATTTACCTATTTACCTCGATTGTAAATATTGTAAAAAATCTTAACTATTCCGAAGGTAAAGTAAATGTGCGTATGAATGAATGAGACATAAGTGCTTATAAATTTACTATGGGCCTACCTTTTTGGTTCCTTTTGATTTTTTTTGGTAGTGAAGACGAACGGCATATTTTATCCACCACTTGCCAAATGTTTCCATATTGTCTTATTTTTCTCTTCTTTTCCTTCCTCCCTTCTCTCTTCTGAGATTGTCCCCAATAGTCATCTTTTCCTCGATGGTATTCTTTTCCTTCTTCTGGGAGTATTCCGGATCTCGATGGGCTCATCAGCCTCGTTCAACTCTCCTATATTCATCTCTATTTAACTCATTCTGGTTCCAACCCGTGCTACACTTGTGTTATCATATTCAAATTCCATAAGATAGGCCAAGTATTAAGTCAATAGTAATGTGAAACCTATTTTTTATTTACTTACTTTGTTATGATGTCTTACCACCAACCGATGTCTCACCCAAAAATATCTTTCCATGATATCCTTCCCTTCCAATATTTCCATTTTCTTCTCTTCTTCTCCTCTTTCCTTCAAGATTGTCTAGCTTCAAGATTGTTCCCTTAGGGCCCATGGGGGAAAAGTCTTCTTAAAGTGCATCCTATAAGTGCATCCATTTAGTTCTCGTGCATCTTTAAGTGTGATGTGTATAGCGCTGAAGTTGTTCTCGTGCATCCGTAAGTGCTCTATGTATATCGCTCAATAATAAGAATGCTCCCTTTCATTTTCCCAACGCTACTCACAGTATTTGCAATAAAATATGAGGGCTTGCCCATTCCCTGTTCAAGGATTACCCAATAAGAATATTTCTTACAATATTTACATCTTTCTCACCACTCATAGTCCACCCAACTCCTTTGTCTATAGGATTCTTTCCTTACATTAATGTTGTTTAGAGACAACTTATATTTAATCTTGCTCATACTCTTCGGATTTCACTTTCTGAAGGAAGAGACACAAGAGGTTGTTAGTCGATTTTGCCAATTTGGCCTATGGTGATGGTTCTGCCTATCTTTCACAATCTAGAAGGGTTCCGCGATCTATGAGCTTGGTGTTTAGGCCGATTGGAAGATTGGGCAAAAGGGGCACTACAATTGCCAACATTATGGACTTTTGGGTAGATTTTCCTTTCTTTTCTTTTTCTTTGTAGGAGTGGATTTTTTTCCCAATAAAATATGAAAGCTTGCCCCATTTTCCGTTCGAGGACTACTCGATCAGAATATTTCTTGTAATATTCACACTCATCTCACCACTCATAGTTTACCAAACTCTTTTGTCTATATGATTCCTTTTTTGATATCAACATATTTACTTACATCAATATTATTTAGAGGCGGCTTATATTTAATTTTGCTCATACCCTTCGGAACTCATCTTCCAAAGGAAGAGGTGAAAGAGGTTGTTGGCTGGTTTGATCAATTTCACCTGTGGTGGCAGTTCCGCTTGTGATTCCGCCATCTAGGAGTTTGGTGGTTCAACCGATTGACAATTGGGCACCACAATTGCCAGCATGATGGATTTTTGGGTGGATTTTTCTTTCTTTTCTTTTTCTTTATAGGGGTGGATTTTTGGTTTTTCCAAATAAAATATGAGGGCTTTGCCAATTTCTCTTTTGAGGACTACCCGATAAAAATATTTCTTACAATATTCACACTTGTTCTCACCACTTATAGTCCACCAAACTCCTTTGTCTACATGATACTTTTTTTGATATCAACATCTTTGCTTACATTAATGTTGTTTAGAAGCAGCTTCTATTTAATCTTGCTCATACTTTTCGAAGCTCACTTTCTGAAGAAAGAGGCTCAAGACATTGCTAGCCAATTCGACTAATTTGACCTATAGTAGTGTTCCCGCCATCAAGGAGCTTGGTGATTCGGCCGATTAGCAGATTGGACAAGAGAGGCACCACAATTGCAAACATGATGGATTTTTTAGTAGATTTTCCTTTCTTTTCTTTTTCTTTGTAGGGGAGAAGTTTTTGTTTTCCCAACTATACTCGCATTACTTGCAATAAAATATGAAAGCTTGCCCCATTCTCCATTCGAACACTTCTCAATCAAAAAAAAATTTCTTATAATATTCACACTCGCTCTCACCACTTATAGTCCACCCAACTTCTTCATCTATATGCCTTCAGGTATGCTATCTCAACTGGCGAGTAATCGCACTCAAGCCTCTAAGGGACAGCCTTTTAGGAGACGAACAACTTGCTTGGTTTAAAATAACCATAATCGTTAACCTAGTGTTTCGTTCGAAAGAAAGAGCCAGCAATTCCTAAAGGTTTTTATCGAGTTACAAAAAAAAAAAAGAATTTAGAAATGCATGGTTTTTTAATTTTGTTTGATATGAACTTCTCTTCAAAATTTTTTTATCCATAAAACTTTGTTACATGCATTTATATAGGTATTAATGACACATTACATTCACGACTTCACGGCACATTCACTCTAATGTTAGGTTACTCACTTAACTTTTACCTAACTTTACTTTTACATACACTTTCTGAGAAACATTTACGAAGGCAACAAATATAAGATACATACAATACACGTGTCTAATTTTTTGAGTCTTCAAACACAAACGAAGATAAAGCACATTTATTAAAAGACACGTGTTATTTTATCACTAGTCTCAATACTAACGATTGATGGGCTCTTCAGTGTTATTGTCCTCTCAACATCTTTACTTACAACAATGTTGTTTAGAGGTAGCTTATATTTAATCTTAGTCATACTTTTCAAAGCTCACTTTCTAAAAATAAAAGCGTAAGAGGTTGCCGATCGGTTCGGCCGATTTAGCCTATGGTGGAGGTTTTGCCTGTGATTCCGCCATCTAGGACATTTCCTCTATCTAAGAGCTTGGTGGTTCGACCGATTGGCAAGATGGGTAGGAGGGGCACCACAATTACTAGCATGATTGATTTTTGGGTGGATTTTCTTTTATTTTCTTTTCTTTGTAAAAGTGAATTTTTGGTTTTCCCAACTCTACTCACATTACTTGCAATATAAATATAAGGGCTTACCTCATTCCTTGTTCGAAGACTACTCAATTAAAATATTTCTTACAATATTCACACTTGTTCTTACCACTCATAGTCCACCCAACTACTTTGTCTATGCTATCCCGTTTGGTGAGTAACCGCGCTTAAGTATCTAAGATATTGCATTTTATGAGACGAACATCATGCCTTATTTAACAGACAAAGAATCACCAACCTTGTGCTTTGTGCGAAAGAAAGAGGCTGCAATTCCTAAAGTTTTTACCATGCTAAGAAGAATGAGAGAATTTGGAAATTCGGAAACTCTTATTCCGCAAAAAATTCTTATATGCCTTTATATATGCATTCATGACACATTACATTCACAACTTCATGACACATTCACTCACGTGTTAGGTTGCTCACCTAATTTTTACCTAACTTCACTTTTACATACATTTTCTAACAAATATTTACGAAAGCAAGAAAGATAATACTTGTACTTCACACGTGCCTAATTTTTTGAGTCTTTGGACACAAATGAAGACAATACACATTTATAAAAAGGACACACTATTTTACCCAAGAAATAGAATAAGTCTCGATGCTGACGATTGGTGGACTCTTCAGCGTTATTGTTCTCTCAACATCTTTGCTTACATCAATGTTGTTTAGAGGTGGCTTATATTTAATATTTTTCATACTATTCGGAGCTCACTTTTCCAAGGTAGAGGCACAAGAGGTTGCCGTTTGATTTGGCCAATTTGGCCTGTGGTGGTGGTTCCGTCTATGGTTCCACCATTTAGGAAGTTTCGGTCATATAGGAGCTTGGTGGTTCGATCAATATGCAAGTTGGGTAGGAGGCTTATCACAATTGCTAGCATGATGGATTTTTTGGTGGATTTTCGTTTCTTTTCTTTTTCTTTGTAGGGGTAGATTTTTGGTTTTCCCAACTGTACTTGCATTACTTACAATATTCACACTCGTTCACTCACGTGTTAGGTTATAATATCTTGCCAGCATGATGGATTTTTTGGTGGATTTTCCTTTCTTTTCTTTTTCTTTGTAAGGGTGGATTTTTGGTTTTCTGCAGTCTCGATAAAATATGAGGGCTTGGTCCATTCAAAATTCAAGGACTACTCAATCAGAATAGTTCTTACAATATTCACATTTCATCACTCATAGTCCACCAAACTCCTTTGTCTACAGGCCTACAAGTATGCTATCTCAACTAGCAAGCAACCGTGCTCAAGTCTCTAAGGGATCGCCTTTTAGGAGACAAACAGCATGCCTCGTTTAACAAACACATAATCGTTAATCTTGTGCTTCATGCGAATGAAAGAAGTTCCAGTTTCTAAAGGTTTTTACTAGGTCAGGAAAAAGAAGGAGAGAATTTAGAATGCATGGTTTTTGGATTTCGTCCAAGAGGAATTTCTCTTCGGAATCTCTTATTCCGAAAAGCTTTCTTACATGCTTTTATATAGGTATTCACGACATATTCACACACATGTTAGGTTACTCGCCTAACTTTTACATAACTTCACTTTTACACGCACTTTTTGACAAACATTTATGAAAGCAAGAAAGATGAGACAGGTGCTACACACGTGCCTAACTTATTGAGTATTCAGACACAAACGAAGACAACTCACATTTATACTATTTTACCCATAAAGTAGAGGTAGTCTCAATACTGAAGATTGATGAGTTCTTCAGTGTAATTGTCCACTCAACATTTTTGTTTACATAAATATTATTTAGAGGTGGTTTATATTTAATCTTACTCATACTCTTCGGAGCTCACTTCCTAAAGGAGGAGGCGTAAGAAGTTCCCGGTCGGTTCAGCCAATTTGGCCTGTGGTGGTGTTTCCGCCTGTGGTTCCGCCATCTACAAGCTTGGTGATTCGACCGACTGGCAGTTTGGGCAAGAGGGGCACAATAATTGCTAGCATGATGAAATTTTGGGTAGATTTTCATTTCATTTCTTTTTCTTTGTAGGGATAGATTTTTGGTTTTCCTAACTTTCAATAAAATATGAGGGCTTGCCCCATTTCTTATTCGAGGACTACCCGATTAGAATATTTCTTATAATATTCACACTCATTTTCACCACTCATAGTCCACCCAACTCCTTTATCTACAAGCCTTTATATATGCTATCCCGACTAGTGAGCAGTCGTGCTCAAGCCTCCAAGGGACCTCATTTTAGGAGATGAATATCTTGCTTGATTTAACATACACAATATCGCTAACCTTATACTTCGTGCGATGAAAGAGGCTACAGTTTCTAGAGGTTTTTATCAGGTTATGAAAAAGAATTAGAGAAGTTAGAAATGCATGGTTTTTGGATTTCGTTCGAGTGGAACTTCTTTTCGAAAACTCTTATTCCGTAAAGCTTTCTTACATGCATATTTATAAGCATTCACGACGCATTACATTTACGTTTTTATGACACATTCACTCACATACTCATCTAACATCTACGAAAGCAAGAAAGATGGGATGCGTACTACACAAATGCCTAATACACACAGTTATTGCAAGACACGTGCTATTTTACCAACAAAGTAGAATTAGTATCAATACTGACGATTGATGAGCTCTTCAGTGTTATTATCCTTTCAACAGTTTTGCTTACAATAATGTTGTTTAAAGACCTCTTATATTTAATATTGCACATACTTTTTAGAGCTTACTTTCTGAAGGAAGATGAATAAGAGGTTGCTAGCTGGTTCGGCCAATTTGGCCTGTGGTAGTGGCTCCGCCTATGGTTCTGCCATCTAGGAGCTTGGTGGTTCGGCCGATTGGCAGGTTGGGCATGAGGGGCACCATAATTGCCAACATGATGAATTTTTGGGTGGATTTTCCTTTCTTTTCTTTTTCTTTGTAGAGGTGGATTTTTTGTTTTCCCAACTTTACTCACATTTCTTTCAATAAAATATAAGGGCTTGACCAATTTCTCGTTCGAGGACTACCCGATTAGAATATTTCTTACAATATTCACATTCATTCTGAACACTCATAGTCCACCCAATTCCTTTGTTCACATAATTCTTCCTCTAATATCATCATCTTCACTTACATCAATATTGTTTAGAGGCAGCTTATATTTAATCTTGCAAATACTCTTCCGAGTTCACTTTCTAAAGGAAGAGGCGCAAGAGATTGCTGGCTGGTTTAACCAATTTGGCCTGTTGTGGTGGTTCCACATGTGATTCCGCCATCTAGGAGGTTTTTGCCATCTAAGAACTTGGTGGTTCGGTCGATTGGTAGGTTGGGCAAGATGGGCATCACAATTGTCAACATGATGGATTTTGGGTAGATATTTCTTTCTTTTCTTTTTCTTTGTAGAAGTGGATTTTTTGTTTTTTTTTTTCCTTTTGATTGTCACACTCAATCCACTTTGCCTACTCGTCAGGCTAGTAGAAATCGAAGCATTATTAAGCAGCACTACTAGCATTGGACCACTCTGTTGTTGCTTGAAGAACAAATGACAATTTCCAATATATAGATGCAAACCATATGAAAAAAAATACATGATGATGAAATCAAAATCAAAAATGCAAAAAAGAAGAAGAAGAAGTCGCGAGCATGACACATAAAGCAAACAATTCACTCACTCGTTGCGTCTCAAAATGATTAACTTCTTCACCGTAGCTAAACAAGAGAATCACGATATGACTCCAAGAGCACCACGCACGAGAAGAAGAACGAGAATGACAAAGTTGAGCGAGAGACAGAGAGGAACCGAGTTGTGCGCAGTGGCATGAGCATAAGCGTGAGCCAAAAGTGCAAAGAACAAGTATATGGGACGATTCAATGACATGCTTGTGCCGAAAAATATTTACTTTTAACATTGAATGCATATTTGTTATTGATGGTAATACGTACATCATTTATAAAGGAAAAAAGAAGAAAAATAGAGAAAAGGGTGGGTGAAGGAGTATCTTCTCAAAAGTTAGATAAGTTAGTATGTGTTGGGTTTTACGGATTACTGAAATCCTCTTGAGACCAGAAACTAATTTCAATTCCAAACGCAACAGAAAACTTACTTAGGATCCATTGTTTCACCGATCGAAATGCACATCACAAATTGGACATATCTTGGTAGCTATAAATTAGATGCCTCCTTCGCAGCATGAGAAATCCTTTGAGAATCATCAATGGAGAAAGGAGAGGAGAAAGAACATCACAATTCACTATTTGAGATAGAGACCTAGAGAAATTACTACCATAATGTTGTTTGCTATCTCTTTTAGTAATTGTCACTTATGGGCTCACATTGGATTGACCCAGGGCACATAGTCCATCTTGGGTGACCCATTAATTCCTTCATCTCCCACTCATCAATGATGGGCTAAGTTACATTCTCATTTTTCTCTCATTCGCAAAATTTATATTGGCAAATAATCCGTGAGATCAGCATATTTTGAGAGTTTATTACCATACATTCATTGGGAGTATATAGCCGCTCAAAAATTAAGCATTAAGTAAATATAATATGCAGTGCCCTAAATTAATCAACCATATCATTATTTCTCTTGATCTCTATACATATAATTGAATTTGTATTCGCAATTATGATAATACTCAACCATCATAATTGGTAGACCTATAAACACAAAACTTAAAATATGGCATCACAATCAAATTGATCTTGCTTTTTCTTTAAATCTTTCAATCTTGGTTCAACTCAATTTTCTAGAAATGTCCATTTAGACTAAATCATCCATGGTCATTGGCAACGCTATAATATAATGAACATCGAATAACAACTTCAAGAATAAATAAGAGTCATAAAGGTATTTAATGAGGAACTTATATCCTCAAGAATCTCACACGACAATAAAAGTTGAGATCAAGACTTTGCCAACTTTTTTTGGTCTCTTTAGCATACGCAATATGAAATGCACATCACAGTATTTTCTCCTTTCCCCAAGGAGCGTATGTCTAACTTTCAATATTATACAAAAGATAATTTAGACATACACAATGTCTAACGTGAGTTCAGAAATCTATTCTTTCCAAAACATTCATCAAAACTCATATATGGTTTTAAAGACAAATAAAGTAAAATATGTGGGTTATTTTACTTTCGGATCCTCATCTTAACATTCAATTAATGCGACATCTATATTTTAAGCTTGAGTTTTCGATTATCATATAAATAATAAGCTTAAAATTATATTATTTTTCATTTTGCACCTAGCAAACGGAGACGATTATTCGTGTGAGTGGACTAATCTTATATCTATTCGATATACATTCTCAAACCTAATGCACTAATTATTGAGATGATTAATATCAAATCAAGCTCATACGCATACCATGTGAATAGTTGGGGAAAAATTCAACATTCAATATAACAATCTCTATATAGTTTTAGAGATTTCACATGATTATAGAAATCATCTCTAGATATGGCTTTGTCATGAAACCTTCTATTATCCTTTGCATAGATTGTAAGTTCACATCTTTTTGTGCAACCATATCTTATCAATAAGGTTATACTTGGTATCTTTGTGTTTAGTCTTGGCATAATACCTTAAAATTTTGGTGTATGTTATTGCTACTTGTTTGTCTTGGTTAAATAACATATACTTTTTAACATTTTCAACAACACCAAAACAATCCATTAATCTCTTAATCCAAATATTCTCTTTTATATTGCTAACATATCACTTAGCATTTATTGTGAACAATGCTATATACTTTTATTTTTTACTACTCCAACATATGGTGCCATTATTTAGTAAGAAAACGAAATTTAGAAGTAGATTGTCTTTCATCTAAATATTCTCCTCAAACAACATCTGAATAGCTCTTAAGTTACAGACATTTGCCTTGGTTACTCAACGCGTAATCAGCAATCATTTATATACCTCAGTATTCTTTTTAATAGTTATCCAAAGTATTTAACCTAGATTTGATTGGCATCAACTTACCATTCCAATTGCAGAATATATCTCAGGTATTGTACACATCATAATGTACATTATACTTCCAAAGGCACTAGCATAATGAATCACATAGCATTTATTTATCATATTGGGAACTAAACCCTCAATACAATATCGCTCTCACTCAGATTAGATGACGGTTACATCATTTCTTCAAAGTATTGTAATTGAGATTGGTCAGAAATTAATTCTTCACTACTCACATTGCTCCCACTTGTAATAATGCTAGTACGCTTTAGCTCACTAATCACGTGTCATTTTCCTTTCATTGGCTAACCATGAGACCTTTTATAAATTAGCTTTAATAGTGAGCCGTCTAAGTCTAGCAACCTAATTATGATCAAACATTGCTGCCATTGTTTTTCACATTTCTTTGACAATTTCAAAGTGCATGAACTCTCACATGGCATCATTCTCCATGTTGCTCAGCAACATGATGCGAGCAAGAGAATTCATCCTCTTCCACGCAGCAAAAGCATCATCAGGCTTGGTCATAACCGAGTTAAAAACTTCAAGAGCCTCTTGCTCTTCCAGCACACTTTGGATTTTTATAAGACATATCTCATAATTATCACCATTATAATTCACTACTTTTTTCCGATTACCGACTGTGCTATTAGTTGTTGATATCCATGTTTCTAAACATATTAGACATATATGCACGAATCATTAATGCCTATTCTTTATGTATCTCTTTCTTATAAACTAAATATGTTAACAAATGATTTCACTTCGGCTTTCAAAAGTTCACTATATTTCCAATCATTATTTAAAAATCCTAACTTGAAATCACCATTAACACAATTATTTCGTCAAAACTGGGTTCTCTTGAAGTTAGTACAATTTTTAGAATCTCCTACTATCATTACACTAAAAATAGTAATGAATAATTACTAACAACAATGATTTTCACATAGAAAATCCTATTTACTTGAATATATAAACATATCATAAAGAGGAAACTATAATAATAATATCTATAAGAACAATATTCATAAACTAACATGAACGAAATCACATACGAATAACAAAACTCTAGGAAAGCTTAACATTCTTCTTTAACACATAACCTAATAAAAACCGTTGTATTCTCCCTTGGAGCTTCTCCATGGCACACTTATTTTACGCAAATTAGTCATCAACCCTTGCTTCAAACCCATTTACCATTGATCAAAGCTTTTACAAGCTTGTTATAGACCAACACTATGTTGACCTCAAATAGGCGTTCCATCACCATATGGGAGTGTACGATCTATGGCATCCCATAGCCATTCTAGTGTACGATCTTACTCACTTTGACCAAATAAGCAACATTTAGATCTCCATATGCAAAACTAAAATTTTACATAAATCGTTCATGTCAATCAAAGGAAAGAAAAAAAATTTTAATTTTTTTGTCAACAGTTAACGCAAGTCAACAGTCAAAGTCAATGGTCAACAATCGTGGTCAATGTCAAAGGGGTCGCGGGTCCAACCTCGGTTGGACTAGGTTGCAACATCAGCTCGGACATCTCACGCTTGTGGATTAGCAGCTCAAACTGGTCGACGGGTCAAACCGCTTCAACTGCTCAGGTCGGTGGGCCAGAGGCTCTCGGGTCGTGGATCGTAATTCTTGATCCATGGCCCTTGTCTGACGGGCCGGGTTGAACGCATGAGGCCTCAACTTGCGGGTCAAGTCACTTGCCTGGCTTAGAACTGACGGGCCGAGTCGCGGGCTTTTGAGCCGGGTCTTGACTAGGGATTACTTGCCCGAGATGACGTCATCATGACGTCAGCATCACGATTATGCATGCTATTTAACCGCCGGTGCGTGTAGCCACATGCCTGGCACAGGCCACGCCTCGTTGGCACATGTGGATCACCGCTGACCTTATTGGCCTCATTTTGCAAAGGACGACCCACCATTTTGCTCATATGGAGGAGACTGTTCTGATGGTATACATATATACCATCTATTTCGTATTATATTTGGCAAAAATCGTTATGCCCTTATATCGACATCGTTGGGGCTGTTTGGGGCTCTAGCGGTTGTTTCTAGTGGCCTCACGAGGCTAGTGACCACTCAAAATACTTGTATTGAAAAGCACTATCTAACCATGCCATCAAATCTCAAATTTATCCAGTAAAATAGAAATTATGGCTTATGAATAGTACACTCGAAAAACATTATAATGAGCCCTAATTCTCTGGCAATCTGTAGCAAACAATCAACCTTTGATTGGGAAACAACATCGTTGGCTTTGATACTAATGTTGGGTTTTATGTATTACTAAAAATCCACTTGAAACCGGACACAAATTCCGATTCCAAACATAGCGGAAAACTTACCAAGGATTTGTTGTATCATCGATCGAAAGGCATATCATAAATTGGATGTGCCTTGATAGCCACAAATTAGATGCCCCCTTTGCGCCATGATAAATCCTTACAATAATCATCCATTGAGAGAGGCAAGAATAAAGAACGTCACAGTTCACCATTTGAGAGGGAGACCTAGAGATACAATTACCATAACGTATGTTTGCTATCTCCTCTAATAATTGCCGCTTATGAGCCCGTATTGGGCTTGTCCCATTTTAGCTTGGCCATAGGCACATAACCCAACTTAGGCGGCCCATTAATTCCTTCACTATGGATGAATCATAGAGAAGAAATTTGATTTTAGATCATATTGAAGTGACTAATGTGGCAGCAGATTAGCTATCTACTGATGATGGAGTTGAAAAAGTCCATTGAATGGAAATATCTAATGCTTAAACAATGTGTCCATTTGAACAGTCATGCTCTTTCATTGCATTTAATAGGAATGGCTGAGTACCTTTTCATCAAAGCTTAGTGCAATAACATTCGTTGTCCTTTGCAAAAAGTGGATTTTTAATAGAGGTCTAAAAGGTGTTCAGCTTGATATTTCATATTTATCAAATTTTCTGCTAGATTACCATAAGGTCAAGTGGTTCTGTTTATCAGTTAGCAGCTATGTATTATTGATGCACTCAACATGTTAGTGTGTTCTGTCTTTGCATCTGAAGAAAATCGTGGGATAGTTTTGCTTAGATTGTGTCTGGGCAACTATTCGCAATTTTTGGATGACAAGGTGAATATATTTGTTTGCTCTTCTGGAACTGATGATAGGTGCATTTTCCAAAAAATGCACATGAAAGAAGTATTTTTCAAAAGATAGTTAGATTGTATTGCGGAGACAATACAATTTCGACGGACCCACCACCTTCATTCTATACAATTTGCTTTCCATGTTTTTCCCATTTCCTTCGTTTCTTAGCCTTGGAACCGACCAAGGCTTCCTCCTTTTCTTCAAGACAGATGACACAAATAATTCATCATGTTTTAATTTTATATATAATGTAATTTTCATAATTTAATTTAATATACAACGCCATCTATAAATATATCCGTAATTTTTTGTATATATTTAAATTAATAAATTATATCAAAATATTTAATGATATCTCTAAACTTAAGTTAATAGAAATATGATATTATTTATTTTCATATAATCCTTCAATTAATCTAAACATTTTTTTAAGTTTAGGATTTATATTGAATAAAGTGAAAAGTGCACTGACGACATTGCATGCTAAGCTGAATTTCAAGGTCCACGTCGAATAAATTAAAATTTTAGGGGTTGTATTGGTTATTAGGTTAAAGTTTATGGACTGTTCATATCATTGTCCATTTTATCTAGGATATCTCGTTTTGGATGACCTCAGGCAAATACTAACCAAGGCTTATTTGGTTATTTCTGCTGATTTGTTTAAGAAAGACCATCACTTTATGCAATTTCTTTTATCTATTAGTTAGCATTATTTACTTCTGAAATAGGACAAAAAAAGATTGTAATAATATATGGATATAGGAAAAATTTTAAATCACGAAAATGATCACTTTCAATACATATAGTCATGCCTTATTTTGAAAATATATACAGTCATGTCATGTAACCCTCTAAAAATGTACCTTTTTACCTTATAATAACTTATATATTATGGGTATGGTATGGCTATCCCCTTGCTTTTACACCCTTTTTAAGTACTTATCATATTCTAAATTTAATAGAGATACACACAACACCAATTAGAATCGGTAGCACCACAAATACACACGTTTTCGAATTGGAGAGTTTACAAATTGCAAGATAGAATCCGTATATTTATCCAAAGTGAATATGTATAAGAATCAGAGACTTGTCCAAGCACGAGATACGATCGATACACCACATCGACAACATACGTCTTTCGAATCAAGAACAGCAGCAACTCGTCAAGCAAAAGCTTCTGCGATGATGCGCCACGCCATTCGAGTCCGGCGAGGGCCTTATCCACTCGTACATCCTATCGAGTGGGATTGTAGGCTGGAGAGGCGCGATTGCGATGATCAGTGGCCCTTTTGTTTAGATTTGCGGCAGGGGAGGGCTCGAGTTGCAGAGGACAGCTCCTCCATTTTATTCGAGGGCTCAGTGTGTGTTTACTGTCCACATCTGCTTCTGTACATCTTTTTTATTTTTGTTTTGATGCTTGCTTGACAGGAGGAATTTGAAAGTGCTAGTGCAGTAAATAAATATTTAAAAGCTAATGCGGAAATATAAAGCTTTAGGATAATAAATAGAGTTAGGGAGTAAAGAGAATTAAACACAAGATGTATAGTGGTTCGGTTTAAATCAAGCTTACATTCACTTTCCGACGGTGACAGCCTATTGGCTGAAGTCCACTATGAACCAAAATAATTACAATCTCAAGATTTACGCTTCTCAGCTCGACACTCACAAAGTTCGTGTGTCCACTAACTCTTTACAGAATTGCTCTCTTACGTTCATACCACACAACTTAAAATATCTCCCTTAAATACTCCTTCATGTCTTTATGACCGTTGGCACTTTGCAAAGGAATTCTTCCAATCTAACCGTTGAACAGAATCAACCAGGAGATCTCAAGTTATAAATAGAAACAATAGAGAATATGTTAATCCCGATTTGCCATTCAATCGGGATCTTCAGTTTCCTTAAGTAATACTTGATCCAAATAATTGATTGCTTCCATAAATGTAACAATCAAATCCAATCAATCAATAGGCTGTCGAAGATATATATCAATATATACTTTCTGCACTAGATCTTCGTGGGAAAAAAATAAGATCAACAAGGTCTGTAACCATAAGAACTTAAGTCTATCTTCCCCAGACTTTGGAAAAGTCTGATCACCTCAGACTTTGGGAAAGTCTGAACACCTCAGACTTTGGTATAGTTTTGTCATCGTCAAAACAATCATCAACAGAATTAACCCGACTCTGCGGACCAGATGTAGTTGCCAACCTTGAACACAACTCCAATTCGGTCCTTCAGTCACACGGAAATGAGGAGAGCAGTTGAAGGAGAAAGTTCCTTTTGAGAATAATGAAACACAGTATGCAGCAGAAATAACGTCGACCTTGTCAAACTATTCTATTGACGGTGACTCAACACGGATTTCCTTTGTCTCACTAATCATATACCCTTGACCCCTTTCTTTTTCGTTACTGTAATTCTAGTATACATAGTTTCTTCTTTAAGTTTGAGTCATATTAGACACCATGCACATTGCTTGTAAACACTAATTGGCCAGAGCAGATGAGCACGGGTCTGAAGGTTACAGCACTCTTGCACTTTTTTTCTTCCTTGTAAAGTGCTTTGATCCATAATTCTCTGTACCACGAGGCAATGTGATTTATCGCCCAATTCTTTGTATTTCGATGGATACTTGTCGACGTTCTTTATCAATTGGAGTTTTGTTTGGTCGTGCTGTGGTCGTTAGGAGAGGGATGACGAACCTAAAGAAAGATGGCTAGATTGTGTACAGCCGAATCGTCGTTGGAGTGACCAGCTTGGGCATTTCTCGAGGTTGCGTTGAGTTTCGGTGAATGGCCCTCGTTTGTCATAATGTAAGAGTTGAATCTACTTAAATCATGTCTCCATGAGATCAGCTCAACTTTGATTCCTACTCTTGTATTGGACAAGACTGGACTGCTCCAATCAATCAGCCATTGATTCTGTCAATTGTCATCACACAGGGAGCATCAACATAGAAGCGTAAGCCATAAAAAAAATCCACAAAATTGTGACTTCAATTCACGTCAAGGATGGATGGACATCTAAGTTACTTGTAATGCATAATATATCTAATGTAAAAACACTTCTTCTTATAATTGCTAACACCTTAATGGTTTCTTTGATGACAAGTGGAGTGGGATATTCCATTTTACTCGTTAATGAAAAAAAAAATTCTCAATTGCTTCTTTGAGAAAGAAAGTAAAAGGGAAAACATAAAAAAGAAATAGACATCTTCTTTCACCTAATTGCCACTTACATATATATGCTTTTAAAAACACCAAAAATACGTCCGAAATGTTTTTCTTTATAAAGATGCATTTTTAACAAAAAAATTCCATCTTTAAATTCTAAAATTTTTCGCATCTACCCTAATCACCTAAAATCAAATTAAAAATCAAACAATAAACAAGTTTGGAAAGAGGGAAATTTGGTGTTGTTTTTATTTGGAAGTCTTAAGATTTATCTTAAAATTTGGTAGGGGTGATCGGGTTCAAATAGGACAGGTTCCATACCTGAACCCTGTACTCGATCTTCGGTTCTCCTTTTTTAGATCATGTACCCTATCATGTTTGCATTGGACCCTATACCATACCCACCCTGTTTTTTAAGTCCAGTTTCAAGGTTAACCTTGTTTCTATTGAAACATGTTTTGCAACTTATTTTATATTAATAACTTGTACTTAACTCATACATCAACAACCTAAAGATAGTTCAAGTCCCCTGTTCAATAAGGCACTTGTAATTAATGAATAAATAAAATATTTGACAAAACAAAAACCAAAGATTCACAAGGCAAATTGTTATAAATAAAATCATAAGACAAAGTAAAAATCCTAACATTACATATACATTACTAACAAATATGGATATAATATTAGTCTCATTCTCATAATACTACATGAAATTTTTCATTTGCCTAAATTTTAACAAATCTTTGGATTTTAACTTATCATCCAAAAGTGAAATTAGGTGAGTCAATCCACATAGTACAAAATTTCTAACAAAAACCTAAATTTCATATATAAAGAAAAATCAACAAAAGACCATGTTATAGAGATATATGCAAAAATTATGATTGAATAAAATCTATTTACTTACAAAAACAAAATTTTCACTAAATGAATTTTATTTTTTAATGATTAGGTTTAGGGTTCATAGAAGGTTCCACACCTAGACCATGTACCTTACCCTGTTACAATAGGTTCCCTTTTTTTGGACCATATACCCGATCTCGTTTGCATTGGATCCTATTTTCAGGGTGGGCCAGTCCGGGAATCGGGTTTCTCAATCCTATTGCACACCCCATTAAAAGGATAATTAATTCTTTAAAAAGTATAATTAAGTCATAAAATTTGTTATAAATGTGTAATCAAGTTATACAATTTCCAAAAAGTATGATTATGTCTTATAACTTGTCAAATTAATTCAACCAAATCATTTCATTAATTACAATATTTGAGAGTTTTAGAGCTCTATTACGCTCTCATGATTGCTTTTACTATTTGATTGAAACTTCATTAAAGTTTTTACAACTTGATTGCATCTTGATGACAAGTTGCGGGACTTGATTATATTTTTCAAAAATTTTATGACTCGATCATATTTTCCCGGCTCACTTAATATTTGCAAAAGTGGAGATTCGTGAGCGGCAATCCCCAAATTTTTTTTATTTAAAAACTCTGCTTTTGGTATTTCTTTCCCAAAAACAAAAAAATCGAATGAATTAAGAAGAAAAGGAAGGGGAAGAAACCAACCTTCTTAAGAGCCGTGATCAACCTCCCCCTCTCTTGTGCGCCGACTCCTCCGTCCGCAGGCCATCTCCGTCGCCGATTCCCAGAGGAAAAAGCCAGGCGGGGCCGAAACCCTAGCCCCGGAGCGGAAGGACCGGGGGGCAGCCATGTCGTACGACGACGTGGAGATAGAGGACATGGAGTGGAACGAGGAGCTGCAGGCGTACACCTACCCTTGCCCCTGCGGCGACCTCTTCCAGATCACCAAGGACGACCTCCGACTCGGCGAGGACATCGCCCGCTGCCCCAGCTGCTCTCTCTACATCACCGTCGTCTACAACGCCGAGGACTTCGCCGACGACGCGAGCAAGAAGAACCTGGAGCCCTCGACGCGGCAGCCCATCGCCGTCGCTTGAATCTTCAGGTCGATCTTTTGGGAGTTGTTGTTGACTGTAACATCTGCTGGGTTTTTGGTCGGGGTGGTTTTATTAGGGTGTCGAGTATCGATTCGTGTCGGTTGAGGTTCAGGTGTATTGTTAAGTCTCCTTGATTTTGCCAAATGATAGAGTTCAATGGTTGATTGATATACGAAAGGTTCATGGAATGTGTCATTCGATGGTTTTGGATGCTTTTTTGAGCTTGGATCATGTGGATGCGGTCGATTAATCGGTCCTGCTCTTGGTTAACTCGGCGTTTACATGAGATGAAAATCCAACAAACCGAACAAGTTTGAGGTTGCTTCCTCCTTGGTCTTTATGACAAAGTAACATGAGTTCTGTGATCTTGCACCTTTGTCGTATCTGCTTCTCTTGTTGAGAATTTCCTCATCGGTGGGTTTGGGATTTGATCGGGTGGAAAGGGTGATGTTTAGTTCCGGCTGGGGTCAATGTAAGCAAACTTGGAACCATGAGGATAGCTTCTGTTACCGGGAAACCTGCAACTGTTGAGAATTTATCTCATTCGGTGTTTCTTCTATGGCTGAAGTGTAAAATATTAAAAAACAGTTCTAGTTATGGATATGACACTGGTGTTGATCTTGCCTTGTTTCTGCTTTGTCGATCTTGCTAAGGAAGATAGTTAATGAGATCCATCTTGATTTTGGTGAGAGTTTTATCTTTAGTTGCAGATAATAGACAAATCCATTGTGTAACAGGTCACTCTTTATTCTTTGCACCTTCAAAATCTCCGTGGTTCTTTTTTCTGCGTATCCTGCACCTGCTATTGCTCATTCACATTTCCGTTAGGTATTTCATGGGTTCTTTTCTACTGTTTGTGAGGTCCAGGCATCGGAGTAGCGTGATTTTCAGCAATTTATAAACTCTAGGTTCAGTTAATCTGAGTGCTGATCCTCCTGTTACTGATTTTTTTTTTTTTTGGTTTGCTGATGTTTCATTCTTGCTGAGACATCTTTCATCATGAGCATTTGGTAACCTCTGAGTATAATTATCAGTAAACCCTCTTAGTTATCAAGAAGATTAGAATCTTGGGGTTGCTTCCATCTTGGACTCTTTTATTCGGGTTTGGTTATCTTGCTCTGACTTATCAGAGTCTTGGCTGTTTTCCTTTGTTTTTGGCTTTTCTTTACTTCTTTAATTCTTGTGCATTTATGATTACTTGACTATTTCATTATAATAAAATCCTATATTACCTATAAAAAATGGTTCTGGTATTTCTTTAATTCTTGTGCCTTGTCTTCTGATGTGCTATAATAGGGAATTTCGTGATGTAGATTAAAATCATGTATCCGACTGAAGGTGTGGCCATGGTGATCTTCATGTTTACATTGACTCTAGGTCATTTTCTGTGGTCGGCTTCATCTTTTCTGGCCATTTTGCATCATGTAGTCAGATATATCATGCCACTAGTTGGAATGTCTCTTTTAATTTTGGTTTTTTTGTATAGGTTTTTTTAATCAACTTATTTCTATCTAGGTGGTATCGGATATTTTAGAACCTTAACATCTACTAATTGTATGACCAAAAAGTAGAACACTTAGAAATTTACTTGATGAGTAATAGCATTATTTTGATTGGGTGAAAAGAAAGTTCAGTCATGCTTTGAAGTTCTAGATGGAAATTAGCATTGTCAACAGTTGTAAGCTGCATTGTGATTATGCCAAAATGCACTACATAGAACAAATGTGTGGATGCTTCTGTGTGGGTACCTGTCTATGTGGAGGGAGGAGAAATAAGAAATGTGAAGTGAGTGAACAATTGTTGTCTGTGATCTACTTGCAATTCTTTGAGTAAGGTATCTACATTTATATCTGACTCAAGAAGTACCATGTACGTATATTGGCTATTTGTGCCAAATAAGCAAGAAGAATCACCTTGTGGCCTCTGGAAGCATCATATGCCATACATAGGCTGGCAGTGTTTCTAGTACTTACAAGAATATTGGTTTTTAAATCAGTATGTTGGATGGTTTGAATTAAATAATTATAAATTCCGACCTGGTGACTATGAGTTATAGGTTTTATTCTGAATCAAACTAGTAGACATGAGATGAATCGGCATCATATCTAGAGAAAAGCTTGCTTGTGGGGTTCCCCATGATTTAATTGAAGTTTGTTCTGAGTGTCTAGAGGTTTTCTGTTTCTAGATGTACCTCGTGACTTTCATGAAGAGGAATTGGTGGAAACATTAGCCAGGCTTGATTGTTAAGAGTGCTTGCAATATACATAAATCGCAAAGGGCATTCTCTTTCTGGATTTTTTAACTGCAAATGTCTGCTATCCTGGTCTCGTGAATCTCGTAGGCTGTTGGTTGGGGGTGAATAAACCTTGCATTCAGTTTCTACTTATGCTGTAGTGTGGCATGAGTTTCCTATCTTATACGTTCGTGGAGTTTACTGTAGTTGGTGGGATAGCTGAGGGAGTTTGTCCTGCTTGGCGTGAGGTTGGCATGACTCGTAGGATCAGAAAGACTAAATCCTACGAACCTTCACGACCGAAACAACAAACATAACGTTTCATCAGTCTATTCACACATGGTGGGGACTGGTTCAGGTGACACTCTTGTTTATGAGAAAATTTTCTTTTTAGAAATAGCGCTTTTCTATTTCTGTTCATTAGACGATTTTCTTTGTAAATGAATGTGTTTGGTAACTAGAATAGGAAAAAAAAACAGAAGTGAGTTTTGGTAAATCTTCAATTTTCTGATATTTTTTAACATCTTTTTGAATTTTAATTTTTTCCCTCTTTCTTTTTTTAATCCCTCATTTAGATGATTGCTGACCCTTGGTGATGGCCGGTGACTGGTCAAAGACTTGCCCTGACCTTGGGCGAGCCTCGTCGGTCCTTAGGGAGGTCAAGCCTCGCCCTGTTGTCGACGAGGCTTGACCTCACTTAAGCCATGATAAGGTCCATCTTGCCGTGGAGGTGAGGTATAGTCGTACCAGCCACGGTGATGGCAAGGCCAACCTTGTGATTGTTGTGCAAGGTCGAGCCTTGCCGGGCTAAACCTCACCCTTGGTCAACAGCTGGCGAGGTTGACCTGGCTTGCCCAAGTCTCTAGCTGGTTTTTGTCTCCAAAGGAAGAAGAAGAAAAAAAGAAAAAAAAAAAGAAAAAAGAAAAAAAAGGAAATAAATGATTCTCAACAATAGAAGTATTTTTTTTTTCATTTTATTTCTATTTCAAATCTACTCTATGATCTTTTTTTATATTTTGTGAATATAAAAATTAACTGAGTATTCCCAAAAGGATTTTTATTCTTTATAGTCTCGGAATATAAAAGAACTAAAGAAAGTCAGCAAGTTGCCAAATGGAACCTTAATTGCCGAAGTTGCGATGTCATATCGGGAATCTGCAGCTTTATCCCGATTAAAGAACTTTGAGGCATTGTTCTCTGGAACAAGTGGGAACTCCTTATTAGCCATAACTTTACAATTTAATGGATCCTACGTTCACTCCACTTAACCCAAACGCTCAGTCAGAAATCACTCAGCCTTCGAGCCAGATCTTGTGGAGAGAGCACAAGCCTGTGACTCTCTGATCTACTGTAGTATGGTTAAGATCGTAGCTTGGTGTCCATTGATTTTCATTTGATCAAATCACGGCTTTAAAAAAGTTCAACACAGCTTTAAGACGGACGTCCCTTTACATTAGTTAAAGCAGAGGTTTCTCAGCCCGTTTCCCTCAACCCTCTGCTTTTCATAGTGCAAAAATTTGGTTGTCGTTTTCTGCAATCTTTATTTTGTGGAAACACATGCGGCAAGCACCGGAGCAACATGACAAACAGCCAGATTGGACTCCTGTCCCTTTATGAACGTCCTCTGCATATTTATATCTGCATAGAAACTTGGGGAACTTGGTCCAACAATCCAAACTTACAGGCCATCTACTTTCTCCGGAGCTTCCATGGGCACTTTTCTTGGGCACTTGGTGCCGGGACTCGCCCTTGCGTTGCTTGGTTTATGGCACATCATGAACATATCAAGAAACTACTTCCTCAAAGGATCAAGCAATTTCAAATCACGATTTTGGCATCCGTTCACCGCCTTTTCACCCATGTTCAAGCATTCTGAGCTTGTGCTCGTGTTCTCGTTCTCTATTTTTGCGATATTTGCACAACTTGTTGATTTCCCTTTCTTCCGACTTCCTTTTGAGCTCGATGGTATCGAGCACGCCACCATGTTTCTCCACCTTGCTATATTTTCTGGTTTCGCTGTTCTGGCAGAGATCAACCACAAAACAGAGACTCTATCGGGAGTTGTCGGCGTTCTTGCAGCATCTGTTTTTGGTCAAGAACTTTTCTTGCTTCATTTCCATTCCGCTGATCATGTTGGACTTGAAGGGCACTACCACTGGCTATTGCAGCTCGTAGTGCTCATATCTTTTGTCTCGTGTTTGGCCGCAACATGTTCTCCCACCAGTTTCCCAGCATCTTTAGCTCTTGCCATTTCTGTGACCTTTCAGGGTTGTTGGTTCATAACCATGGGGTTCTTTCTTTGGATCCCAAAGCTTGTGCCTAAGGGTTGCACCGCGCAGTTTGCTAGAGCTAGTGGAGAGCTAGTGCACGGCGCAGTAACTTGCGGCTCAAGCGATGCAGACTCCAGGGCTCGAGCCCTGGCTAATTTGCAGTTCAGTTGGACACTTGCAGGGATTTTGCTGTTAACAGGAAGCCTGTGTTCGAAATTGGCCAGTAAATGTACGGAGGGGGGGCACCATACGGAGTACGAGCGACTTCAGGGTAAAAGTGCCGAGTTGCCTCTATCATTTGATGTATTCAGGCAATCTCAACCATAAAACTTAGTACAACTGCTATTGATACAGCAGTGTGTGTGAATTAAGGGTGTTTGAAGCACTCGCAATCCTCCAACTGATAAGCTGGAGAGGTGAAGATAGTGGTTAAGTTTATTGGCGAATACTATCTATTTCTTTGCAGTTATCACTGCATTATGAAAATTATGAAACTTATCTGCTAATTATTATACAAAAGGAGCTTATTTATAGGAAAAACCCTCTCTCGGTCTAGCGTAATTTAGAAAGATATGTGGTGAAAGATACCCAGGTTGGCAATCGATGGAGAACTTAATTGGTTTTTCTCTATGTAAAATTTATATAGCTCATGTTGAAAAACTTGGGAAGTTTAAGTATGTTATTTTATATGATATGATAATGATTGGTGTGTTTATGTTGTGGAAAATGAATGATTTGAAACTTTTTTTCCTAAAAACGATCAATTGCATCATTTAAAATAATTAGTCAATGCAAAACTTTTTAATTATCGACAATAATATATGTTTAAATACTTTCATGGAAGATGGATATATTTTTCTTTCATCCTTTTTGGTTAGCGATACATGCGATATTTTAAAGGGAAATATTTTTTAAATTATTTCATTTTCCACAAAACAAACAGAGTTGAAGCTCGAGTAGGAAATTGAGTAGAAAGTGACCAAGCCATCTCCACCATTCAATTTTTTAAGGGAAAATGAATTTTGACATAGGTTGAAAATCGCAGCATGAACCTTCACTCAATATATATATGTAGAAAACTACGAAGGGTTTCTTACAAAGTACAATATAATTAATTCACGAGTCAGGAATTTATGTTATGCTATTTTACAAGGGTTTGATGTGCAACATTTTCATATTACTAGATTATTCATCTGTAAGTAACGTAGCTCGTCAACTTATTTAGAATGGTAAATTGTGTTGGCGAGTGTCAAAAACTAGCCGACATTATATGGCAATCTAGTGTAAGGATTCAAATTCTTAAGATACATAAAAAGGCTATGTAACATTCCGTCGTAATCAAGCAAACAACGTCCTAGCATATGGAGTTTTAACTTTACGACATTGTACAAGTTTTTACTAATTCTACTCATATTCAACTTCAAAAAGTCCTAAAGTACAAAATTTTTTAAAGACATCTTGTCCGTTGAAACTAAAAAACAAAATATCATAAAGTCATGTCATAATATTTTGTTATAACCAAGTGTAAATATAATTCTTTTATGTGTTTTACGATATCTTACAATGACACATGCGTTTTTGCCATAGGGAAATGCATATCATCATAAACTGTCACCTTTGATAATTTACATTATAATGACATTTTCCAAACCTAACGATGGGTAAATGTGTTGGTTGAGAACTTCTCTTTCATCGTCAAGGTCAAGAGTTCGAAACCCACAGTTACTAGCCTCTTAATTAGAGGGGTCATGGTGTTGAAGTCCTGTGCTAGTCTACCCCGATGTATAGGGGCTCGGCATTTTAATGATGTATAAGCACGAGAGAGCCCATGATGAATTCCTCAATCATAAAAAAAAGGCATTTTCCTAATGGATAAAAATATCTAAAATTTCTCAATGTATGAGGTTAGAGTGTTAACTATAATTATTTTTCAAAATTCTTAAAGCCAAAAAAGAAGAAGAAGAAAGGAGTGAATGGTAGAACGAAAGTCTCATTCATAATCTCCAAAACTTCTCATGTTGCCTACTATTTCACAAGCTTTTTATGGTCAATTGCACCGTAGCTCAATGAGATTTTGGGAGAAAGCTTGCCAATTGTAGTTTACTATGTAGAAGTTTTAACACTTATTCCTTAAAGTAGGCTGTACTTTGACATAATTCTAAAAGTATAAAAATATGTAGTTGAGGAGAACATAGAGATTTGGAAAGACCTAAACTGAATCCTCACGCTCCACATGTTATTTTGTAGACTCTTATAAATCTTTTACCATTGGGACACATTTATCTTAAACTATTTTTTGTGACATAAAAAAAACTTAAAACTTGTACCAATGTCACACATTTTTTCCAAACTTTATTTTATGATAGCAAAAATCCCAAAATTGTACTCGTGACACATTTACCTCAAATTTTTCTATAACATCAAAATCCCATATTTTTTTCTAGGATGCCAAACTTTGTCACATGAATATTAACTTGTTGTTTTTAGTGTCATAAGAAGAAATTTAGGGAAAATGGATCATTACTATATAAGTTTTGGGTAAATGCATCACATGGGTGTAGGTTTAGAGTTTTTGATATCACAATAAAATTTTGAGATAAATGTATAACAATTGTATAATTTAGTATATTTTATAGCTTTTACCCACGAAACTAATGGTACCACCATCTTAGCAAGCTCCCAAGTTTCCATAGCCATGTGGGGAACAATCTTATATTTAAAACCTTGTAGACCTATGATGTCCTTTTGGCCATGTGCACCTCCCATGTCCACCATCTAAAATGTACGTGCATAATTAATTTCACAACGATCAAACATTTAAAAGAACATGTCCTCACAATAGTAATTTCACATTGATCGGATATAAAAAAAAATTAACATATCTATTCACTTCCTCAATTTCTCACTTTTCTTATCCTTTAATTCTCATATATTTTAGCAAGCTCCCAAGTTTCCATAGCCATGTGGGGAACAATCTTATATTTAAAACCTTGTAGACCTATGATGTCCTTTTGGCCATGTGCACCTCCCATGTCCACCATCTAAAATGTACGTGCATAATTAATTTCACAACGATCGAACATTTAAAAGAACATGTCCTCACAATAGTAATTTCACATTGATCGGATATAAAAAAAATTAACATATCTATTCACTTCCTCAATTTCTCACTTTTCTTATCCTTTAATTCTCATATATTTTAGCAAGCTCCCAAGTTTCCATAGCCATGTGGGGAACAATCTTATATTTAAAACCTTGTAGACCTATGATGTCCTTTTGGCCATGTGCATTTCCCATGTCCACCATCTAAAATGTACGTGCATAATTAATTTCACAACGATCGAACATTTAAAAGAACATGTCCTCACAATAGTAATTTCACATTGATCGGATATAAAAAAAAATTAACATATCTATTCACTTCCTCAATTTCTCACTTTTCTTATCCTTTAATTCTCATATATTTTAGCAAGCTCCCAAGTTTCCATAGCCATGTGGGGAACAATCTTATATTTAAAACCTTGTAGACCTATGATGTCCTTTTGGCCATGTGCACCTCCCATGTCCACCATCTAAAATGTACGTGCATAATTAATTTCACAACGATCGAACATTTAAAAGAACATGTCCTCACAATAGTAATTTCACATTGATCGGATATAAAAAAAATTAACATATCTATTCACTTCCTCAATTTCTCACTTTTCTTATCCTTTAATTCTCATATATTTTAGCAAGCTCCCAAGTTTCCATAGCCATGTGGGGAACAATCTTATATTTAAAACCTTGTAGACCTATGATGTCCTTTTGGCCATGTGCACCTCCCATGTCCACCATCTAAAATGTACGTGCATAATTAATTTCACAACGATCGAACATTTAAAAGAACATGTCCTCACAATAGTAATTTCACATTGATCGGATATAAAAAAAAATTAACATATCTATTCACTTCCTCAATTTCTCACTTTTCTTATCCTTTAATTCTCATATATTTGAAGGTCCAACTTACGTGTCGAAGTTATAAACAAGTTGTTGGGAGATGTATACAAAGGGAAATTGGAAAGGGAGAAGAGAGGGAAGGTAACTTTTTAGTAGGTATGTTGATTTTTCTACTAATGGCGAGGGCATTATGGTAAAGTTGGTTATTACAGGTTGTTTGGATTGATCCAAATCATGAATTGATGTGTTGATAATCCAATTTGCTAAAAGAAGCGAATTTAAGACTTTATTTGTTTCGTGAAAAAATAAATAATTTAAAATGTTTATTTTTTTAAATTACTATTTGTATCACTTGAAATTATTAATTGATGAAAACTATTTTTATTATTTCTAAACATGTTCGTGGACGATAGCTTTCTTTATTCATTCATTTTGACAAATAAGTATTTTTCAAATTCCCATTTTCTCATGAAACAAACGAAGTCAAAATTGGTTATATTACCCAAAATTATAAGATAAAGGAAAATATTTTCATGAAAATTATTCTATTGAAAAGTCAGAAAATAAGTTTTTGAAACTAGTTCCTTTTTTCAAATAAATGAATGTTAAGATTTAAATTCATTCCAAAATTATAGAAGATCCCAACTCTTTATTTATTCAGTGCCACTCAAAGCGTAAAGTGAATGGACTTCCAACCACTAACATACTATAGTACGTAGTTACATATTCAGCCTATAAAATGGCATTCCTAAGGTACTTAAATAAGTTGATAAGCATTCGATAGTGTTCACAAGAACCATCCTCCTTAAAGAAACTAAACAGAAGGAACAAATACTATGAGACCTACGTCCAAATTCATTTTCGCGGTCTACATTATTGCAAGACACGGTGACTTTCCAGACGGTGTGCTCAGGCAACGCTCTCTATGAGGAAGTGAATGCCAGAATGTCCGGATCTTGTTTAAGGAGAATCATCTCATCTACGGTGGTGGTTATCCATGCATCGATTCCTCTGCCTTCGTCGCCGTCGATAAGAACGATCGATCTGATATTGAATGATATGTTGCTGACGAGAATCGGCCTCCCCCACCCGAAGTCAACCTCATGTAGCCCGAACCGGCACCAGCTAGTGAAAACAATCATACACTCTTCGCCTGAGGAGGCGGTCCTGACAAATTCGGCTATAGAATTCCCCACCATCAAGCATAACTCTTCCCTGTCTTTTACTGTTGCATATTTCGATTTAGCATTCGATATCATGTTATGGGTTACACTCACCATCTCACTGAACTCCTTGCCGGCCACGGGTCGATCGGATCGCCCAAGAATCATGGCGTAGAAATTGCCGCCCGGATTCGCGGGTATTTCCAGGTTGATTTTCCCGCGCAAGTTGAACGTCATATAAACCACGAAAGTCCTTTCTTCGCCGTGTTTATGTCGATCGATGTCGGCCAAGGCCCTACTTATTAGCGCCGAAACAACCTCTACTCTTGAAGGCTGGAAATTATCGGTCGCTGAGTCCTTCGCATCATCCATAGCTAGGGCTTTCAGCTTCAACATAGAATCACCGCTGAACCTGAACCTAGACATGACTAATGCCTTGCAGCCAAAAGTACGTGGAGGAGGCCAATCCGCAACGGTCCACGTTTTCATGGGAAATAGAGACGACAATTCGAAACTTGGATGGACCGTCACGTCAAAGTTACCTCGGCAAGCGGTAGCCCACGAATTGATGAACATGGCGATAGGGTACACGTCGCCGATCTTGTGTGTAGAGCGAAGGGCAATCGCTAATCCGCCACACTCGAATGTGTTTACCTGAATCACGACTAACGGACTGCCTACTAGGTTGGCCGGGAATTGCGACAAAAGATCGAGCAGATCCATGTCGGGGTCTCCATGGAGGAGCTGATCAATCTGGCCATCCACTTTGGCATGGACGAACTCGACTCCAAGGTCGTTGCAGTCGATGTAACAATCAATGTCCTCGATGTATCTCCCTGCCATAGGATAAAAGAGCGTCAAAGTTTTGGAAAGTGACTCCTCCATTTGGTGAAGCCTTTGAGAGATATCAACTCCAAGGTTCTCAGCATTATATCTATAGTAGAAGACAACGCCCACATAATTTGGCATTTGAAGCTCATCCATAGATGTTAGCTTCCATTTTCGCCGATTGCTCGGCGTCGGCGCCGATGGCTTGACCAACTTCCTCGACTGTACTTCCACCTTCATGCTTGGATTGCCTCTCAAGATATGTGTGGAAGCACGCCTGTGGAAGTAATTCAAAGAAACGAGGATGGTGGATGTGGCATTGCACATGTTTCTGTCCAGCGAAATGCTGGTTTTATAGAGCACTCCAAGATGATATTTAGGTCTTGAAAGTGATGAGCACCTTAAGATTATGTGTCATTCTGAGTTGTTACATTTGGCTGAGTTGGCAAGCAACGATTAGTACGGGTCTCGTGTCACTGTTTGCTCGGCTCCGTAGACACCTGTAAGAAACCATGTCAAAATATCTTGGAAACGAGAGTCACGCTTTGCCAGTTCCCGGACGAGGATGGAAATGCCTTCACTTGCTCATCAAAATGTCATTAGGTCATGCAAGCCGACACGAGCACTTGTGGTCACAGTTATAATAATGTTTCTACGCCTTGCGACCGTATTTGGAGCTACCACACATGTCGTTGTTGGGTTTACCGTCCAATGTTGACTTGTATAGACTTTGCGGGTCGCAATCTGAGATTTGGATCCCCTTATCTCATATCAGGGGATCAACGGTGGAAAGTGGGGGAGAAAGGGGTGGGGGTTTCCCCATTCTTGGGGGTAGAACAAATGATAGGTGGGATTTGCAGATCACCCTTACTGCTAGGGCAGAGGATCTGTTCCCCGCAATCCGTTGAAAATTTTCTCAAGGAAACCACAAAGTCAAGAAACGGTACAAAGGCCTGTCGTCCAACATTGATTTGTGTGGACTTTGCAGGTCACTTGGCCAAGACCATTGATTCCAGACCACCTAATATCTCCTCCACCCGAGAAAAATTTTGGGTGGTCCGTCTTGGACCAGTAAGAGGGGGCCAATTGACTGGTGGGCCCCGTGCGCTCTCTCACATTGCGCATGACCCACCAGCCAAGTACAACGTTATGAAATGGTACGAAATAATAAGCAGGGCATATCGGTCAACAGATATCTTGAAAATGTATCACACGAATTTGAGTCTTAAAAAATTTTTATTTTCCTAAAAAGATTGTTTTATTTATTTTGGATCTATTTCTTGATGTAAAAAAAAGGGATTACAAATTCGAATTGAATTGGGGGGACAAAGAAGAGGAAGGAACGGACTCCTCAAGAGCCCTAATCAACCTCGCCCTCTCTTGGTGCACCGACTATTCTATCCGCGGGCCGTCTTCGTGGCCGATTCCCAGGGCCCGGGGAAAAAGCCAGGCGGGGCTGAAACCGTAGCCCTGGAGCGGAAGGATCGGGGGTAGCCATGTCGCACGACAACGTGGAGATAGAGGACATGGAGTGGAACAAGGAGCTGCTGGCGTACACCTACCCTCGCCCCTGCGACGACCTCTTCCCGATCACCAAGGACGACCTCCGACTCGGCGAGGACATCGCCCCACTGTCCAAGCTTCTCTTTCTTTTAGAGTTGTTGTTGACTGTAACATCAGCTGGGTTTTTGGTCGGGATGGTTTTATTAGGGTATCGAGGATCGACTAGTGTTGATCGAGGTTGAGGTGCATCGTTAAGTCTCCGTGATCTTGCCAAACGATAAGAGTTCACTGGTCGATTGATATAAGAAAGGTCCATGGAATGTGTCCATTTCGATGGATTTGGATGCTTTCTTTAAGTTTGGATCATGTGGATGCGGTCGACGAATCCGCACTGCTCTTGGTTCAGTCGGTGTGTACGTGCGATGAAACAGGTTTGAGGTCGCTTCCTCCTCGATCTTTACGACAAAGTGGGAATATCGGTTTTGTGATTCTGCGCCTGTGTCGTAATCTGCTTCACTTGTTGAGAATTTTCTCATTGGTGAGTTTGGGATCTTTAGTTCCCGTCGGGGACAATGCAAGCAAACTTGGGACCGTCCGGGAAACCTGCTAATGTTGAGAATTTGTCTCATTCGGTGTCTTTCATGGCGATGGTGTAATATATACTTCAAAACAGTTCTCGACGGATATGACCGTGGCGATCCATCTTGCCTCCTTTCTGCTTTGTGAATCTTGCTCAGGAAGATAGTTGGTGAGATCCATCCTGATTTCGGTGAGAGTTTTCATCTTTCTTTGCAGATATTCGACAAGTCCAGCGTGTAACAGGTCGATCTTTATTCTTTGCACCTTCAAAATCTCCGTGGTTTTCCCTTCTACAGAATACCTGCGCTTGCTATTAATCATTAGCATTTCTGTTCGGTATTTCGTGGGCAAACAGAGAAGAGACTAATGAGGTTTTGGGTTAAATTGACAGGAACGAGTCAATATGAAATAAATAGCTTCTAACCAACCTATTTGATGAGTAAACTACCAACCAGATCCTCACAATTCCGCTGGGATCTCTATCAACTGAGGACAAAAGTTGGTAATGACTATAACTAAGCATGGGTTGTGCACAGTAAGAATTGGAGATAACAATATTAGGGAGCATGTTGAAAAGTAGTGCCAAATCTTGGCCTCAACATCGTGCCTGACCCCTCGTGCTCTTTTGACAAAGATTTGGAAGGCTAATACCTTTCCAAAACTCGGATTTTTCTCAAGGAAAATGTGTGAATATCATAAGCCAAGAAAAATGGCACCATGAGATCACTTTAGCTGGAATTTAGAACACAACAATAGAGAAAAAATGAACTTGTATACCTAGAGTCTATCTTTTTTTTTTTTTAATGTGGAATAGTAGAAATCTAAAGTTCAAGTGTTTTTCTTTCATAGCATTATGTATTACTGGCTCAATAAGACCTACATTCACGTATTTTTATGTAATATTATTTGTGCATCGAGATTAACGAAGATGCATGAGCATTAATTGTAGATTTTTAAGCCAGGGGCCATGTTTTAATAAGCATTAGACTAATAAAGAATCTTTATATCTTACCTAATTAGACTAATATTGTAAAATAGTAAATTATAATCTCAATTTTTTTAACTCACGTGGAGACTCTTATGGATGTGCATTGTTTATCAAGGACAATCTTCCCAGCCTCTTAGTAAAAGACAGTACATTGCGAGCTGTGTAAAGTAACAACTAGGAATAATGGAACACCTTTCCCTGCTTTGCCCTGGACGCACTGAGCATGGTCGGATCCCGCCGTTCAAATTACTATTTCTAGTAGAGGCCTTACTCGAATTGAACAGTGGCTGCTCAATTTCAAACATGCTCCCACTACAAAGAAACTGTAATTTAGCTACAGTTTTTGCCACGGAAATCTGTAAAAAGTCGTCACTAATTCGCTTTTGCCACGACATTAGAGACGGCAAAACTTTTGTAGCCAATAAGGCGTCGCTTACATTAGCAACGACATTTGTGTGGATTCGTTGCTATTTAGTGATGATAGTGCTCTGTCGCTAAGTCGTCATAAAAAGTTCATAGCAAAATTCATTGCTATGTTGCGACGACCGTATACGGTCATCGCAACATAGCAACAATCATCAATGTTGTTGCAAATTTGAGACAACACTATTGTTGTCCCAAATTTGCGACAACAAATAGGTGTCGTCGCAAATTTTGTAGCTAAAGATTTGTCGCAAAAAATGTCGTTGCAAAAATCGTCGCAAATTTGCGAGTAAAATTGGAGTCATTGGTGTGAATACCCATAGCTATTTAGCGACGGATTCACCCTTTCGTCGCACATGAGTCGCTGTGGATTGTTTACCGTCACTCGACAGGTACTATTTTATTCCGTGGTTATTTAGTGACGGCTATCTGTGTGGCTAGCCGTCGCAAATTAACAACTAACACTAATGGCATCGCATGTGTCATTGCTAATTAGAGACGTACTGAGTATTGGTGTCGCTATTTAGTGACAAAAGTTTCTTTTTGTCGTTTATTAGCGACGGCCACTCTTGCGCGTCGCTATATTTGTCTCGAATTGGCGACGGTGTCAGATAACTCGTCGCTATTTAGCAACAAACACACTGTGAACTGTCGCAATTTAGTAACGGCCACAATATGATCATCGCTAAATTTAGCCACGGCCAGTATATGGCTGTGGCTAAATAGCCATGGCTAGTATTTTTCCATTGCTAAATTGTGACGGACTGCTCTGTTTCTGTCGCTAAGTAACTTGCACCCTCCAATTGCGATTCTGTTTGTGGCAAAATTACTTGCTATTTATACATACAAACAACGTCAGATTTATAGAAGGCATCATATAGTAAAACACCCAGCTTTATTCACCATATGAACAACAATATTGTACAATACATACTAAAGTACTTAAAAGTACTTAGCCAAAAAACACTTCATACTAATCTCCCATATCACATTACACACATAAAGCCTAGTCAAACACTTTGGGCTTGGTTTGAAAGTAGAACAACACAGCAAAAAAATAGTTTGCTATCCTAACATATATACATTAATCATCTTGCTCGGCCGTGCATTCATGTCAAACTCCTCAAATATTTGAAGCCTACAAAAATAGTAATATGTTAATGGTATCAATCGAATATTGATATACAAAATCACATTTCAACCAGTAACTTATAACATACCAGCAACAACAATCATGTGGTCAGTGTAGCATACAATGAAAGAAACTATTGGAACTAATGACATGTAGATCATCATAATTCGGTTAGTATGTACCTCATCGTCATGTACTTAGAGGTGTCGTCGTCTCGTCATCATCATCACTCACCCCCCATCACCTGTGCGATTGGTGGGAGGTACATCATCTTCATCAATATCGTCAAGCTGGAGGTGTCGAAAGAGACGTTCCATTATTTTGGCCATCGCATTTATTTTTGCATCTTTTTGCGCTATTAATTCCTTCAACTGCCTCCGTTCATCGCATTTAATTCCTTCATCGCATTTATTTTTGCATCCGTTCGACTCCTCTTTGAACCAGATGCACTGGACTCAGCATCAACCTTTCTTGTGCATTCCCTTACCAAAGAGCCCAAGCCAAAAATTTTCCCTCTTTTTACCCCACCCGACACCTCCACTCATAATGCACTCAGTACCATAATGCACTCATCAAACGCCTCAGTACCATCACCACCACTTGCACTGCTCATGGCAAGTTCATCAAATTTTTCCTACATAATAACATAAATGTAAGTGAATATAACTTCATAAACATAAAAGCTGAAAAATATTTACAAAATTTTGTAAATATATATAAAGGTAACAAACCTTTACAGCTCGAGCTTGACTGCTAATATGTCTTATCTTTTTTTATGAAGGTGCACTCAAGTGTTTGCGAATATGATGGTTCCCTCCCCAATTCTTCGGCCTACAAAAGTAACATAAATGATTAATCTTGGCTAATTGATCATACTTATAAATGATTATGATACTTACCATTCTCCTTCTATGCTCCCCATTGAGCCCCCTGCATATGTGGCTTCCCTTCACTTGAAGTAGAAGCTTGGTTTTTCTTATTCCTCTCACTCGCTTGCTTATACTCCGTACTTCCCCAAACTGTCATCATCTCCATCCAATGCTCAAATAAAATATATAGCGGCCTTTCTTGTCTTCTCTTCGCTTTGTTCATCACATTTCGCATGTGATTCCCGACTTTTTTGTCGAAATTCCTTCTAACTTCAATCTCATTAATTGTATCCCACTAAAAATGCCGCTGCAAGCAACATAAATTAAATTTATTACAGAATTGTTCTTTAAGTTGTGAGAAAATAAAATAACACTACTTACCTTAAACTCATTCCACCACAATTCTTTCACATCAGCTGGAGAGTCGATATACCTAGTGTATGGACCCGACCAATGATTGTTCACTATTCTATTAAGATCCCTCACAACCTGTATAGCATCTAAGAACCTGCATATAATCAGAAATAAATATTGTAAACAGTCCATATATGCACTTACATGTCTCTAATACAACAACTACATGTAAACATCAAGTATGGGCAGCAAGTTGCTTAAAAAATCTCCCAATGGTTATCTTGAATCTGTTGGTGATGCTGCGGTTCTGTCATTGTGGCTTTGTTCCGCTAAAGAATGTGTTCCAACATTTTGTCCATGTTTTGATTGCTTGTTATAAACTTGGCTAGCCATCAGAGTTATTGGGTCGACTGATATCGGTGTATCTTTTGGTGGTTGAGTCCTTGATGATGTCCCCACGTGTGCTTATTGACCAGCAGCCTACTCTTCTTGTCTAAGGTTAGATTAAATTGCTGGGGAAGTCCAAAGCATTGGGGACAGGGACGTGGCCATCGGTGGGTTATTGCGTTTTGAAATTCTTACTCTAAGAGCTTGACGACGAACTCCACGACCACCACGACACCTTCACATAGATATTGTTCACGTACAAATCTGCATTAGACATAAATCTAAGTAACTAACAAAAAACCCGTGTTTTTTCTTACCATTTCGTTCCTTAACATTGCAAAGTAAGCTACTGGCTAGTCAGCGAAACACGTTAACAGCTACTGCCAAACGGATTAAACCAATATTAGCTACACCAAAAGCAAAAAAAATTGTCACTTCTTACTAAAACAGCATTCTCAATATATAGAATGGCTACACAGACGAACCCCATAGAATGGCTAACAAGGGTACGTTTTTCATGAAATAAACAGTGACCACACCAATCATCACCATTCACCGACGTTTGATTATAGTAAAACATGGATGAACCCAAACACAAATTCGGTTTTGCAATGACATAATACAACTCCTAGCCATACAAAGTAACAATCACAAGTCTTTCGCAAAGTAGATAAAAAAATTAAAATAGTTCAATTCACTTACTGATATCCCACAATTGCGACAGCTCTAGCAGCTCGTGCGGCTCATAGAGGCTCTAGCAGCTCGTGTGGCTCATAGAGGCGAGGGGAAGGGAAGGCACAGAGGAATGGCTTCTTCCTCGTTCGTCTAGCAATGGCTTCAGTTCCCTTACAAAAATTTAGGGGTTCTTCAAACACTAACTCTAGCAACAAGATGAAGATGGGTGGAGGACAGCCATTTCACGAATGTTTTTCTGGATTTTTAGGGTTTGGCGGAGGAGTGTCTGTTGTCATTCTGAAGAACGGAAAGCGACGCATTGAAAGACCAAACGTCGGAGGAGGTGCGACGTATCCGGACCAGAGGTCCCAAGGTGCGGTGGAGGGGCGGAAGAGGAAGAGCGATGAACCCTAGCCACGGGGAGAAGAGACTATGGGAAAATAGAGAGGGGTCGCCCTGTCAGTCAAATAAAAAACCCTGACTTAACCACGAACACGCTTAAAACCGTTGCTATATAGCAATGGCTCAGTATACCTATCACCAATTAGCCACAGACAAACTAAAAGCCGTAGCTAATTATCAACGAGTATTTCCTAACATGTGACTAAATTAGCCACAGACAAATTAAAATCATCGCTAATTAGCAATTGACATTTCTTGGCGTGGCTAAATAAGCCACGCCAAACCCTAGTCGTAAGTAATTTGTAACGAATGCATTTGGTAGTGATTAATTTAGCCACGATTAGGGTTTGGCGTGGCTAATTTAGCCATGATTAGGTTTGGCGTGGCTAATTTAGCTACGACAAGAAATGTCCGTTGCTAATTAGTTACGGTTTCAGCTTGTCCGTGGCTAAGTTAGCCACGATTAAACATTTGCGTGGCTAATTTAGCCACGGACAAGAAATGCCCGTTACTAATTAGCTACGATTTGTCTTGTCTATTGCTAATTTATGACAGATACACCTAGTCATGGTGAAATTAGCCACGAAAAAGTCCATTCGTGGCTAAATTAGCCACAATATAATCCAGTCGTGGCTAATTTAGCCACGACAGAAGTGCATTGTGGCTAAATTAGCCATGAACAAACTATGTCCGTAACTAATTAGCGATGGCACATGGGATTCCTCACATCTGGACAATTCTGTAAGATGTATATATGCACCGCATGCCATTCCTCGCCTGTCAAGTAATGATACTTACTAATGCCACTTGGTTGACCAAGATGACTGAAAATAAAGAATGGCTTGCACGTGAGATCAATGGGGCCTTCATCGTTTCGTCTGGCTCTTCGCCTCTTGCTCTGCACGTGCGGCTCGAAATAATAGGATACAAATGTTGTCACTTCTTCCCTAAGATATGCCTTACAAATTGAAGTCTCAACACATGACTTATTCTTTATTTTTTTCTTCAAATGAAATAAGAACTTAATACAATAGAAAGAAGTTTGTCATAACATAATATATAATAATGATGCTCTCCAAAAACACCCATAATTTTAAAAAATAATTCACATCTCAAATGGATACATCCATCGATATTGTACAAGACCTACAACTTTGGCCTCATAAGACAAGTGAACTAAGAAATGCTCCATTGAATCAAAAAACGAAGGAGGAAATATCCTTTCTAAGTTGCACAGGATAATTAAAATATCCATCTCAAGTTTCTCCATATGTGATGATTTTTCTTTTGTCAAGCAAATATCATGAAGGAAATTATTTAAATCTGTAATGACCCCCCATACAAAGTTTGGTAGAAATTTCTTAGTGGCGATTAGAAGTAGTCGCTCCGTAAATATGTAACAATCAGGACTCTTCAAACCCGTCAACTTACAATCATTCAAATCAACATATCTCCCTATATTTGAAGCATATCAATTTGGAAAGCGAACCGATTTCAACCATTGACAAACAACACACCTCTACTTATTGTTTAATGTAAACACTGCTTTTGGTTTTGATCCCTTGCTTGAAGCTACAACATCTAGTGTTGGCCGATCACAAATATCTTTTATGTCTTTTCGTGCATTCAAATTGTCTTTTATTTTTCTAGTGGCATCCATGATCGTATTAATGACATTATCGAACATATTCTTTTCTATATGCATGACGTCAAGATTATGATGAATAATAAGGGCTTTCCAATATGGGAGATCCCAAAATATACTGCCTTTAGTCCATTTATGTGTACTTTTGTACACATATGTTTTGCCAAGAGGGTTTTCAACAATAGTTGGAAAGTAATGCACTCGATCCCAAAGTTCATCACTGGTCAACCGTACTAGTGGAGGTTTTCTTTCGATTCTATTCTTGACGAATTCTTTTTTGTTCCTTTTGAATGCATGGTTCATTAGCAAATTGTGACAATCAAAATAGCTTGCTTTCTTACCATCTTTTATTTTGAATGACTTTGATCTCTCCATACATATTAGACATCTTAAGAGACCAGCTGTGCTCTAACCAGATAATATTCCATAAGCTAAGAAATCATTAATCGTCTAAAGAATGTCAATTCATTACAAATGTTTGATCAGTGGAGACATCATACGTAATGGCACATTCATTCTATAGCAGTTTTAACTCTTCGATCAATAGTTGCATATAAACATCTATAAACTTTTTGAGGATTTGCGGCCCATGCACGATGAGTGTAATAAACATATAAGGTGTCTTCATACGCATATCATGTGAAAGATTGTATGGCGTTAGGGTTTTGAAGTTGACAAAGGAAGATAGAAAGAGGGCTTTGGCGGATCTCGCGAAAATAAGAGCGAGGGTTCTACCGGGGTAGCTTTATACGCGGAAATTTGCAACTGATCATTCTGTTGTCGCTAATTTGTGATGACACTTAAAGTCATTGAAAATTGGCTATGAAATTAGTGACAAACTAATGAGATCGTTGATACTTTGCCACGACGTACATAATACGTCGTTATTTTGCAATGAAAGTGTACTGCGTCACAAAGACCGTTGCTAACTTAATGACGAACTCTAATGGCGTTGCAAATAGGAGACGAAATTAGTGACGAAAATTATGCACATCACTAATTAGTGACGGGAACCACCATTCGTCGTAAATTAGTGACGTAAGCTTGTGTTGTTGCAAAAGGTGTGGCTAATTTGTGACGAAATTTAACTCGTCACAAATTGGCGACGAATTTTGGGACGACCAGTTGATGTCGTCGCTAATTATCAACAAATGGAATTGTTCGTCGCAAAATAGCGATGGGTTGTATTTCGTAGCAAAATGCTTGGTAAATTAGCCACGAATGGAGATGAATTTGGCGAAGTATAAATAGTCGCTAATTAGCGACAACTTCTGTGTTATCGTTGCAAAATTTGTGGCAAATAGTGACGGAATAACTGTTGTCGCTAATTATCGATAAACATTTTATAGCCGTTGCGAATTTGTGACAAAATGTTGTTTTTGTTGCAAAATCCGTCGCAAATGGTGACAGATTTTTGTTTGTAGCAAAATTTCCGTAGCTAATTTACAGTTTTTTTGTAGTGTCCAGGTACTTTCGATCTACTAGCTGGTAGTGTGGAAATCAAGGAATTAATTTCTTTTGCACAAGCAAGCGCTAGAATTCCAATAGTTGGGTAGAAACGAAGAAGAAAACATGCTTGTTGACGCCTAAATTTTGGTCAAATAATGAATAATCAGAAACAATATTTGAGGGATATATGCATAAATAGATTTTGGGAAAATTCGACCAAGACTATGGCATGTGAAAGAAGGAAATTGACCACCCTTAAAGATGAAACAATTGACATAGAGCTTGCGTAAATCCCTTGTCATAATAACGTAATATTGGCAATATAGCAAAAAAAAAAAGGGAAGAAATAAAAATCAATCTTGATTGATCAAGATGAAATCAAAGAATATCTTTCTTTTCCTTGACTAAAATTTGATGTCCGGATACTATAAAAGAGACACCACAAAAAGGAGAAGGGGGAACTCACGCTATTCACACATACAGCCACGTTGAGAGTTTCAAAAAGGGCTTGGCTACCCAACGGTAGGTAACTGTATTGGTTGAGAGTTTTTCCCTCATCGCCGAGGTCAAAGGTTCGAAACCCACGGTTGCTAGCGTCTTAAGTGGGGGGGTCATGTTGTTGGGGTCATATGCTAGTCTCCTCCGAGATATAGGGGTCTGGCCCTTTAGGCTGAGAGGATTTCACTGTGATCAACCACCTTTCGCCAAACTCTTAAACCATCAAACCAAGCATTCTCAATTCGATCTTAATGAGATTATGATCGTGGTCACATTACCAACGCCTCTAGCGAGTTCGCAGCAATCACTCCAACAAACTCGATCCAACAATGCTGTGATCTTTGCTGAGATTAGAACCCGCGTTAGCCATTACATTTGAGTTTGAAATCTTTTTTTTGTAGGTTTTCTAACACTTGACGAAGTCCATCATTGTCGTTTTAGCCTTGTTATCCCTGCCCTTCTTGTCGTGCTGGTCCTAACGCTAGCAGAAACGTGAGTGGACCCGCGCACACCGAGGTGTATTGTGCCGTGCATCTCCATCGCGCTTGCCTCATTCCTCCGATGAACCACTACTCGTACCACCAAATCCACTTTTCGTGAATTTCATTGCCAACCCAACTACAAGGTTGCTCTTACAAGTTAGGTAATTACCTAATCTTTGATTTCATATTTTAATTCCTAATAGAGACTAATATGATCTTGAGTGTTTTAAACATGATTCGATAGAAATTTATAAAATAAAATCTAATATAATCATTAATTTGGTCCGTGAGACGACGAATTCTTTTTTTGATATTTTTAATATTATCCCCAAGCCAAGTAAGTATTCTATCAAGATTACAATATTTGTTAATTTAAAATACGAGACGACATATTACTTTTTCAGATATCGTAATCCTTTTATTTGAATCTTGATAGGTATTGCGTGTGATTCCTATTACATTTGAAATCTTGATTAATTTGGATTACCAATTTTGAACACATAAAAAGAGTAGAATTAAATAGTTACCTTGTTGAATTAGGATTCCATTATGGTTAGGCGTGATTTCTAAATAAAATAATATGTTAAGATAGGTTTCTATGTTAAACTAAGATTTGGGCTAAACTATTTCTTAATTTAAACTATATAACTAGGTAAGATTTTGATGAAAAATAAAAAGATTTTTCTTAAGATAGGTTAGAACTGCATTTTAATTTAGGAATTTATTAATTTTGAATTTCACTAATAAATGAAAAACACCAAAAAAAGAATAATATTATTTGCACGTCATTTAGGTCGTTACATGCCTTTGGTTAATTTAATTAAAACACATACCAAGAGAACTAGTTTAGTTAGGGTTGTATATTATATGACATATTAGGTTGGTCGCATTTAGGGTTAGATTTTGATTATGTACATTACATATTAGCATAGTCTACATATGAAAAGTGAAAAAAAAAAAAAGCATAGCTTAAAGCTGCATTTCTACATATTTAGTTAAACTTGCATGCTATGATTATAAGAAAAAAATACAAAAAATACCATCTGGTCTGTTTTGTTGGTTCATTGTTGTAATTTATTTGCTACTCTAGTTTTGTTGAGTATTTATTTAATCTTTGCACATCTGCATGAACACATCTAGGTGAGGAGATACATCCTAAAATAAATCCAAATTGCTTGTCAAACATTCTTTTTAAATAAAAGAAATGCATCGAAAGAGCGTTAGAGTAATCTAGCATAATCAAGTCCCTAAACTCATTATATCTCCAGTTTGTAGAAGTAAAGTAACTCTCTCGACACTTTACTTGGGTGTCTAGTCAACCTATCAAAAATTGATTAGTGGGGACTGCAAATGAAATTAATTTTACAAGTTAAGAATTTTAATCTAAGTTGCAGATTGGTATAAGTTTAGAAAAGCTTGAATTACGTCAAACTTAGTAATCTATTAGTCGAATCCTATATGGTGCACCTTCGAAAAAATCATGACAATGCTTGGTGGACGGAGATTCACATCAAATTTGGAAGTGCCCATGCGAGCGAGTCCTCAAAATCAACATCAATGACTCTTTTGGGGAAGGTCCGACGAGCGGCGCTATTAGCCATGTCTCCTAAAACAGTAAAAAAACCTTTGTGGATGGTTCTGTAAGATTCGTGAGATCATGCTCAGCTGTGTATGCGGAAGCAACGGCAATGGTAGAAACATTAAACTTCTTAGCCACACGAAATGAGGAAAGTCTTCTAGTGGAGTCGGATCACTCACGAAATGAGGAAAGTCTTCTAGTGGAGTCGGATCACTCAGTCTTTGTGACGGCCCAAGGTAGCGGAGTGGTATCAGAGTTGACTCATGACCACAATGGGCCATAGCGAGGAGGTTGTACTCCTAATGAGTGGAGAGTGTGACGACCCAAGGTGGCAGTGTGCGAGGAGAAGGGATGGCAGTATGTCGGCGCCTTAGTTCGGGACATGCGTAGAGAGGGGCACGTCTCTTGTTCCACATCACCTAAAGAGAGAGGTCTGGGTAAATACACGTTTTCTTGGGGTAGTCTGGGTTGCCCTAAGAAGAACTTAGTCATCCATATTTTTAAACGGGATATGACTAGATATGATATGATAAAAAATTCATAAATTTCTTCATATCCCATCCCCGTTTGGTGAACTACGAATTGAAAGTCGGATATCCTTTTATCCTATCATATCTACTCTTTGGTGAATTACAGATTTAAATTCAGATATTTTAAAAACAATAACATTAGGAAAGCTCAAGGCAAAATGAGTCAAGGACCTTCAACATGAAATGTTTTTAGAATGATCTCAATTTTAATATATTCATTTTGAAACACAAATTCTTTTTATCTCTTAAAAGATTTTCATATGTTTTCATTTTGTTACAGGTATAATACCAAATCAAACAAATGCCTAATTAAAAAAAAGTATAAAGTCCAAAGTTCATTCACTTTTTTTTCCAACTGTCATGAGGATGCAATGACAATTAATCATGTTAAAAAACAATATTTGAACAATTCGCATTAATAAAGTACTTTACAATTCGTCGCTTTCGTAAAATTTCAATGTGAATCGGAGAGCTATTGAGGAGAAGGTTTCGACGTCAATATTTTGGATAATACCTTATTCAATTGAGTTTAAAACTTTTTAAGGGTTTTCTTATTTTTTATGCTAAGCTAAAAATGTTCATTAAAAATGAAAAATCTAAAATTGGTTCAAGAATTATAAAATTTATACTGAAAATCCATGAAATAAATTGTGGTCACCCACCTGGTCATTTTTTTAATTTTTGAAATACTTTTCGATTTTTTTAAATTTTAATATATATATATGAATTTTTATTTTTCCAATTATATATTTTTATTTAGTATTTTTTAATTAAAAATAGATATTTGGACTGGGTCTGGGAAATCTGGTTTGACTCTCTAACCTAGACCCAGTAGAGGAGTTGGAATCGTTTGTGGGTGAATAACAAAGAAAGAAAAAGCGTAGGGTTCTATATTTCGGATAAAATAAATTACGTCTAACATTATCACACATTCCCCCTTTAATTTTTTCTTATCATATCCTAGACATATACCAAACATGAAATAGGATAAAACATATCACATCATGATTTTTGTTCGGTTAACCAGACGCAGTCTTAGTGTTCAAAGCGGACAATATGTGTACAGTGGAGACTCAGTGAAAACCTTTGTCATCAATAGCCAAACAGATGTAATGAGCTTCCTGGAACTCAAATTGGCCAACTGCAGCAGATGCAAACAAGGTCACGGGCTGGATCACCAAAACTCAGTGGAATAGATTTCCGCCTCACATTTGGTTGTCCGATACTCCTTAAGCCCTTTGGGCCTTGCCGTGTCTCGACCCTTGCTTTATGTACTGGAAGACTTTGAGCTGGTAAAGAAAAATGCATTATTCCGATCCAAGATGAAAAAAAAAATGTCAACAATATCTCACATCACAACAGTATGTGGCAAAAATTAGCATTGGCGCGTGAAGACATTAACTTGTTTAGCTAATTATCACTCCTCCTTCTCACTAGGCAAAATTTTAAATAATGATCTAAAATGCGGCATTTTTGTTCAAAGATGATTTATTTTTTATTCCAGTCTCATTTTCCCTATTCATCTTGTTCTTCGTCTAGCAAGATGAACAAGGAAGAGTGGCCAAAGCAACGACCCTAGCGACCAGAGCCTTATGCAAGAATAGCCAGCCCGAGTATTGCAACGATATTGGTGGCGCCAGCCACAGCTTAGGGCTACCAAGCCCTCGTCCAGATCTGAAGAAGATCCCACAGTTTGAAGGAGAAGATGAACAGGGATTGGATCTTTTGCTCCACTTGTTTGGATCTGCCAACTTCACAAGAACAAATATTAGTGAAGCAACCTGAGCAAGAGCGCTCCTTTACTGCAATTTGACCGCACGTAGGGGGAAAAGAAAAAAAGAAAGCGAAAGTCGATGAAGCGATTTTGTGGAATCTAGTGCTCGTACATGAGTAAAAAACGAGTAATTAATATGTTGCATGGTGGGGGCCGATGGTCAACCCTCGTCCTCGACTCGCTCTCGCTTCCTGCCGCTGCTTCGACTCTTCCTCACCATGATCGTCGCAATCTACAATTGAGTCCACAACAGCATCCGAATCATCTCGCACGGGTTAGCCTCAACGCCTCTCTAGCCTTCGCCTTCTTCACCGCATGCTCTCCGAGAAAAGCCTGAAGCTCGTCGCCACACCGATTCATCAACGCAACTCGCCGATCGCGTCGGAGCTGGCTGAGTCAGTGGGGCCCTTGCTCAGAGTGTACACGCTGGAAGAGAAGCCAACATCGACGGCATGCTTGGGGCAGCCATCTTCGCCATGAGGGCTCTATCCTAAAGAATAAGGGTTTGATTCTTGATCTCAACATACAATTGTTAAGATGATTTCTATTGTATAAATACATTATAAGTGTCACACTTATAATGTACCGAAATACTGTACCGTCAACCGTTTTGTTTGGCCATCGTTGACCGACCAAACGACCTCTAAATTAAGTAAAACCACTACATTCTCTTCATAACATCCAAATCTTTCTAATAGATCCAACCATGCTCCTATACATTCAGGCATTGTCGCTATAGAGCTGCCGGAATGAAGACAAACGACCACCGTTTTCCAGCACGGGCGATCCTGACAGCTACATTGTTTCACTTATTTCTTCATATTCTTGACTTCTCTTCCATATTTATGGTACCTACACTAAGAAAGTAGACTTTCTAACCATCGGGTAGGGCATGACGTTACATAATTAACTTGTAGAGTGATTTCCTTAAATTATCTTTGCACTTTAGTCTTACTAGTCTTGTTGAAATATTGCTAGTTGTTTTTAAAGTTTATTGCTATTTAGGTGAAGACAAATATCTCCCTCTTTTGCAAAAAAAAAAATGATGTCTTTGATTTCAAGAGCAATGTGAAAGAAATGATTTTTGAAAATATTTTTATTGTGTGTGATACATTAGCCTTCTCGTTGGATGGACTTCGGGGGAGTTGCGCCCTATGGGGTATGCCCGGCATTTGTGTCGGTAAACGCGCTAAATGGGGTTGGGCGTGATGATATACTCAGATGGATTTCCGATGGAATTAGCCTTTTCGTGGAATGGGCTTCGAGGGAGTAGCGTCATATGGGATGATGAGTATAAGCCCTAATGGATTTCCAATGAAATTAGCTTCCTCGTCGGATGGACTTTGGGAGAGTAGCGCCCTACAGGGTGTGCTCGACTTTTGACTTTTGAGTCGGATGAGCCGTATTAGATGGGGCTAGTACATAGCTTGGGCTACGGTCCAAGGGGCGCGTTCTGAGCCTATGGGTGATAAAAACAAAGCCTTGAGGCCGAGGCAATGCTACGCATTTTGATGTGAGCGCTTGTACAGCCAAAGAGGACAATATATTAATTTGATAAAGGGATGGCGATGGGGCACACCTTTGCCCTTCCAATAAGCGTCAAGACGATATAATAGTAAATGCATATGATGTGTGTGAAATCCTTTTGGTGTTAATGTTGATTTTATGGGAGAGTTGTTTTGGAAATCCGTAAAGAGTGTTCTTTTCAGAAAAAGCGAGATTTGAGAAACTATTTTACAATTCATTTAAACTTGGGTTTTCAAATCTTTGCATGTTGATTACGAGGTCACCTCCTAGGCGAGTTTAAGGATTTCTACTTACTGAGTTTATCTCACCCCGTGGTTAATAACATTTTTCAGGGTCGCACGATGGTTATCTACAAGTTCTCTTTGGTGCTCCGCTCGGCATGACGGTGGAAGTCGAGACAGTAATCGAACCCCATCCTTTGTTGAAAGGTTAGGATAGAGGAGTTAGGCATAACCAACCCCCAATCTTAGTCAATTCGTGATTAAAAGTGCTTCTGGCACGTCTTATTGAAGTCGTATTAGAAAGATGATTTGTGCTCAATAATTATCATTATGTTGATGTATTAATGATGTATAATGTTGTGCTACATGTTATGTGACTTGCCTATTTAACTGGCATTGCTTGTCAGGGATGCTTCCGTGTTTTTATAGAGTAAAGATGAAAAGTCAACAATTGGATCCTGGGATAATATTATCGCAAGAAAATGTGAATGTTGGGACTTATCACGTGCCTAATGGACCGAGACATGATAACTCCGACGTAACGAACCCTTGTGCTTAATTAAAATCATTGAGTACGTTATTTATGTGATCTACGGAAAGGGGTTGTTACATTTGATGCTCGCCATTCATAAATCCTACAAGATCTTGACTTTCAATTAGTGCAAGCATCTAGACTTTCCAACAAGAATAGTTTGTTTGTATCAGTTTTAGTGGCACAAAATTGCTAATGTTCAAAAGCGAGGGGTATGGATACCTAGAATTGGCGGAAACCATGGTTAAGAATCAATTTCTTTCGAATATTTGCTTTGATACCATAAAGAACAAGGATTTGATTCTTGATTTCAATATACAATTGTTGAGATGATTTCTATTATATAAAGACAATACAAGTGTTACACTTTATAAATTAAAGATTACTTGCTCAAGTCTTATCAATTACATGCAAATTACTCTATTCGAGCACCACTTGCACCAATCAAAGAGTCAAACTTAATCGATCCATCTCTTAAGTGAAAAATAGAATCATCTCGTTTGGAAATCGCCAATGCTAAGAGATAACTTACAAGTACACTTGTGAACAACAATATATTTCACTCATACTCTCGAGCAAAGTTATATAATATCTGCACTTCTTACTCTACATGATTGGATGAAAACTTTCTTTAATATGTTCTGACTCGAGTATATTTCAATTACGATACAGTATGTTTAGCTTATGCTCTCAATCGCACGACGTAATCAACTTTGTTTCTTTTTGTAATTGATGCGTTTTGGTCGAAAGTGTGGTTACACTTTCGAGCCAAATGCTGATACGGTAAAAACGTGATGCGGGGCATCAAACCATGCACCAGATCGATGTTAAGAGAATTGAAAAGACATTTTAAGAAGGGTGAATAAAAGGGGACAGAAGATGGAGACCCTGCGTTGCCTCATATGAAGTGTTGCCGGCGCTCCGCCGCCATAGCAGAGGTTTGCGTCCCCCTTTGCACAGTACACCATTCCTCTGGCTGCCGCTGCGGAGAGTGGCGTGACCTTTTGCAAACCACGGAAGAGGGTCGCGAGTCTATATCTTACTGTCGAGGAAGGCGAAGACGGCCCGGATGACAGCAAAGGGTCACACGATCCTTTGCCATTGTAGTTGAGGGTCGCATTGCGTTTTTACAATTGCCTGTTGACGTGGCCTCTTGCCGACGTCGTAGAGGCAGGCCCAGCCCTTTTGCGACGGTGGCGGAGGAATCACTGACGCTTTGCCCTTTTTCTTTGTTCTATTTTCTGTCTTTGTATCTTCATGATTTTGTTTTTAATTTACTTCTAAATTCTTTTTGTTAGGGCCGATGTGTCGTCATAATTTGTAGGCCATATCAGCATCTCATCGAAAACTGGATGGCAGTCCAGCCAAAAGTAGGGTCTCTTTTGTGATAAAATTCGAGTGGTAAGACTACATTTTCAAAATTGAACATAAGGTTAAACCTTCCTGCTTTGGCCATAAGATTGGTAAATGAATGTCAAGCTGGAAAACATAGACACCATGCGTCCAAGATCTGATGGTTTCAAGAATAGATGCTAAAAACATATGTTTGACGTCTGAAGAAGCAAAAGACCAAATGCGCAAATCTTAGACTATCGAGTGACTCTTCGAACTAAGAGGGCGGCCTCATCAAATCCCAAACTAAATAATCTGATTAAGACAAACTGAATTTAGCTTCATTTTCTCCAATTCAAATCGATTTTGCATTTTTCTCTCCTTGGGTCACATAATTTCGTGACGGTCGAGTATAATTTATGACTTATAAAGGAGCAAATAATCAGTCTAATGCTGCCGATTTTGCCTTCTAATCTTTTCTGCCTTCTTAACTATTTTTTTTTTTTTTTGGGTGAAATCCATCAGCTAAAAATATTGCCAAACCCTTCTGGTGTCGAAGCAGAGTATCTTCTTACATCATCAAACAACAAATTAAACATAGTTTTGATCCTGCCCAAAATACATAAATTTAATTGAAAAAAAAGGGAAAAAATAGATGACATCTTTTGCTGCGGACTCTCTTCTTACTCAGCCTCTTCCACGGCAGCTTCGATCCTGAGGAGGACGAACCCGACGGCGACCCCGACGAGGACGAGCCCGTTCATGATCGCCGCGATCCTGAAAATCTCCTCCGCCGCGCTGCAGGTCGAAGACAGAGCCCCACCGCCACCTCTTCTTGATTTTCCCTGCGGCCGGAGAGAGCTCACGATCTTCGCAAATGACTGGTCAGCGCAAACGGGCACCCCCAGCGAGGCCACCCCGCTGTGAGCCTTCAAGCCACCGAAAGAGTTCAGTCCCGCTACGTAGTTCACCCTGCTCTTCCGCTGCCGCGTGGCGGCGGCGGCTGAGGCGGCGAGGGTCACCGGGCAGGCGACGGCGGAGGCGGAGGCGGCTGCTGCCATTGCTTCTCGGACAGACCCACAACCTGGAACGCTGAAAAGAAGAAGCAAAGAAGAGACAGAGAGAAGAGGAAGGGTGATCAGTGGTGTCAAATTAGTGAGAAGATTGACAACAAAAGGCAGTTCGTTCATTGAATGAAAGAGAGGAGATGTAGACCTTGTTTCGCGAAGAGGGAGTAAGAACGGAAGAGTTCGTGGCAGGCGGGTAGAGGAAGTAAGAACGGGGAGGAAGAAATGGGAGGAGTGGAGCGGGGATGAGTGGAAGAGGAAGAGGATAAGGTGCGAAGAATTTGGTTGGCTCACGTGGAGATCAGATGCTTTTCCCGTTTTCTTTGCTTTTATTGAGATGGAAGAGTTATAGCCTGTGAATTCGGTGCACGTGAGCGCACCCTATACGCATCGTTGGATCAGGTGTTTCTATTCACCTCATCCAACGACGCATGTAAATGGGATTCACGTATATTGAATCCATTTAAAATATTGTCTTAAATAAGGGCATGGAACATCCAATTATCTGAAAGGGGCACGGGCAACCCAAAGGAGGATAGCTTTGTGTTTTGCTGAAGTTGTAGCTCAAGTTCAGGGATCCGGATCCTCTGATCTGAGATCATAGGAATCTAAAGCGAGAGAGGGGTGAGGATTTCCGCCTTACTTGAGAGGGCAGCACTTTAAAGGGTTGAGATGTGTAGATTACTCTGCTCTCAGTGCAGAGGATCTATTTCCTAAGTTTAGTACCTCTAACAGAGAATCTATCTTCTATTTCATCAAGCTTTGCCGGGTATAATGGGCCGAAATGTGAATTCTCACACGCCAAGAAAGGCCTAATAAGACACAACAATCTCCATGGCCTCTTTTTTTAACCCATCTTCTCCTTTTTTTTTTTTTTATTAAGGAAGCTTGATCTTGGGTGCGTCGGCTTTCAAGTCAAATGAAAGATTCCGACCCTTCTTTTTCTTCAGGAGAGGTATAAAAAAAAAAATCCAAAGTCCACAGTTTCCTGTAAGCCCGACCCGGTGAATAGCGGGTCGTGGGGCCCAGGCCCACCGCCTAGCACCAGATCAATTCGGCCCATTTAACTCTCTGCCCGTCGTAAGACCGACCGCACCCTGTTTTTTGGCGTTAACAAGAACTTTGCCCGACTCTGAGTTCGATTTTGTCGGTGGAAGTGATCGCGGAGTCTTCCGCTTCCGCGACGATAAAGTCAAACATAACTTCATTTTGTCATATTTTCCATGTGTTGAGCCTTACATACTTTGCAATTCCATTATAAATAATCATTTGCATGGGACTTATGCATGATAACAAAGATTTTGACATGTTGATAGATTATATGGTAATCTTCGAATGTACGTAGAAATTTCATTTTAAGTCCGTACCACCATAACTTCATGAAATGATAGGACCACCCCATATTCCACAAAGCTCCCCCTAATTTATCCAACTTCGAGATAAGTTCTTTTACTTTATTATGACATGTCACGTTAAATTCCTTTTACAAATTGACTTACTGATTCAGATAACATCAGGAGGCATTATTCTTCTTCAAGGATTTTGGGGCATTATCTTCTATGGTGGCAAAAATTTCCTGAGAAGAATTTTTAATATTAATAATGTGTTTTGCTGGAACAAAAAACAAAATAATTTTTATCCTTTTAGGAAAAAAAGGTCCAAACTTGTAATATATATATATATATATATATATATATATATATAGATTGGGTGAGTATAGAAGATAAAGTTATGAGAAAGTCGTTGAACCATCAAGTATTTAGTACTTTTCAAAAGGCCTATAATGAACAATTTTAACTTATTTTATAAGCTCTGTTTGTTTCACGGAAAATATAGCATTTCTGGAAAATATTTTCAAGAAAAATGATAATATTTTTGAGTGTTCGTTTGATATTGAACAATTTTAACTTATTTATCAGCTATGTTTGTTTCACGGAAAATATAGCATTTCTGGAAAATATTTTCAAGAAAAATGATAATATTTTTGAATGTTCGTTTGATATTTAAGGAAAATTATAAAAAAAATATATTTTTAATTTTTTTCCTTTTTTTTTGTTATACATTAACATACCAAATGCCACGAGCCTCGCCACAAGCTCCCAGCTTGCTACAAGAGGCTATGAACTTATCAATCTAAAGCAAGCCTCGAGCTCAACTCTAAAGGCTATGAGCTCGTTGTCAAAAACCGTCAGCTCGCCACCCTCAGGTGAGGTTGAGGCACTATTTAAAAATAAATAAAGAAGATGAAAAATATTTTGTCTTTTGAAAAAAGCAGAAAATGTTTTTCTCACTTTTGAAGGTGTTTTTTCCATTGGTTGAAAATGTTTCTTTGACTTTTTTTTGTGAAACGAATGCCAAAAAATTAGAAAAATATTTTTTTAAAAGTTATTTTTTTCGTAAAACAAACAAAGCCGTAAAACTGACAAGATTCTCATCTATCACCAAATTTTGTGAGATTTGATTTGAATCTTGCAATTGTAAGTAGGGATCAAAATGAATTGTAAGTAGGGATCGAAAATAAGTACAATGTGTCCAATACCTAATAAGAATCCGTCACATTACTTAATATATAAATTCTGCAAAGTCAATCTTAATATTTGTAAAATGGTAAGACATATGTAGGCGAGGATGAACGATCACGATTTAATTGTTAATGCAATGCAGAATAATGTATTAAGGAAGCTTGATCTTGGGTGCGTCGGCTTTCAAGTCAAATGAAAGATTCGACCCTTCTTTTTCTTCAGGAGAGGGGGAAAAAAATCCAAAGCCCACAGTTTCCTGTAAGCCCGACCCGGTGAATAGCGGATCGTGGGGCCCAGGCCCACCGCCTAGCACCAGATCAATTCGGCCCATTTAATTCTCTGCCCGTCGTAAGACCGACCGCACCCTGTTTTTTGGCGTTAACAAGAACTTTGCCCGACTCTGAGTTCGATTTTGTCGGTGGAAGTGATCGCAGTGATCGCAGAGTCTTCCGCTTCCACGACGATAAAGTCGAACATAACTTCATTTTGTCATATTTTCCATGTGTTGTGCCTTACATACTTTGCAATTCCATTATAAATAATCATTTGCATGGGACTTATGCATGATAAAAAAAGATTTTGACATTTTGATAGATTATATGGTAATCTTCGAATGCACGTAGAAATCTCATTTCAAGCCCGTACCACCATAACTTCATGAAATGATAGGACCACCCCATATTCCATAAAGCTCCCCCTAATTTATCCAACTTCGAGATATATTATTTTACTTTATTATGACATAACACATTAAATTCCTTTTACAAATTGACTTACTGATTCAGATAACATCAGGAGGCATTATTCTTCTTCAAGGATTTTGGGGCATTATCTTCTATGGTGGCAAAAATTTCCTGAGAAGAATTATTAGTATTAATAATGTGTTTTACTGGAACAAAAAACAAAAATCATTTTTATCCTTTTAGGAAAAAAGGTCCAAACTTGTAATATATATATCAGGTGAGTATAGAAGATAAAGTTATAAAAAAGCGGTTGAACCATCAAGTATTTAGTACTTTTAAAAAGGCCTATAAGGAACAATTTTAACTTATTGATAGGCTCTGTCTGTTTCACAGAAAATATAACATTTTTGGAAAATATTTTTCAAAAAAATGATAATATTTTTAGTGTCATTTGATATTTAAGGAAAATTGTTAAAAAATAGATTTTTGAATTTTTTTCATTATTTTTGTTATACATTAACATGCCGGATGCCACGAGCCTCACCATGAGCTCCCAGCTTGCCACAAGAGGCCATGAACTTATCAATCTAAGGCAAGCCTCGAGCTCGCCTCTAAAGGCTATAAACTCGCTGTTAAAGACCACCGGCTTGTCACCCTCAGATGAGGTTGAGACACTATTTCAAAGTAAATAAAGAATATGGAAAATGTTTTTTCCTTTCAAAAAAGCAGAAAATATTTTCCCTATTTTTAAATGTGTTTTTTCCATTGGTCGAAAAACGTTTTTTTGACTATTTTGTTTTCCGTAAAACAAACGCCGAAAAATTAGAAAAATATTTTTCTAAAAGTTATTTTCCGTTAAACAAACGGAACCATTAACTGACAAGATTCTCATCCATCACCGAATTTTGTGATAAGATTTGATTTGAATCTTGCAATCGATAGTGATATATTATAACTATCACAAGAAATTGTTGAAGACGTGAGTATTCGCTGCATATGCATCGAGATTACTTGATAAATTTGGCAAGTTAGATAATGTAATGAATTGTAAGTGGGGATAAAAAAAATAAGTACAATGTGTCCAATACCTAATAAGAATCCGTCAAATTACTTAAACTGCAAAGTCAATCTTAATATTTGTAAAATGGTAAGACATATGTAGGCGAGAATGAACGATCACGATTTCTTTATTAATGCAATGCAGAATAATGTGGCAAATCATATACTATAAGCTCGGGGCCTCAGATGATTAGTCGGGAGACCAATCCTGGAATCTAATTAATCATAATAATCACGTGTATTATGTCTTATTTTATATGCAGAGGGTCGTAATTTATAAAAGTTCAAAAAAAATTGGGATGAAAGGGCGAGGTCTATATCTCATTCGTCCGATCACAGCGCCTCATGATGATCGGACCATCGGGATCTACAGAAAATCAGGAGGGCAGGATAGTCAGCAGCGCAGGTCATAATGGCAGAGGAGAAGACACTTGGGCTTTGAAGCGTCTGTCATTGGTTATCAATATTAATAAGTACCTCTGACTAAATCGGATAAATTATTAAAAATCTACTGGGTCTATTATCTTTTATGTCAATTCGGTTATAAATTTTTAATTATGTAAATTTAATTCTAAGCATTTTGTTATTCTCTAAATTCAGCTCGTTTAATTAATTTTAAATAAAAATCATTAACATTGACGCTGATTGTCATCTTACGTGACACAGTCGACGTGGCATGGTGCATAACAACTAACATTGGCATAGACATTTTTTAATATTATTGTAATAAATTTTTGGTATTTCTATATATATTTTTTGTTTTTTCTTTTCATTTCTTTACCTTTTTCCTTTTTTTTTGGTGGAATGAAGGCTAACAAATGCTACCGGCCAATCCTCACTGACCAAAGTGAAGTAGACAAACCAAATGCTGGGAGGACAAGCAGGTGATGGACCGTGTGATTTTCGATAGCAATTCGTCAAGACTACTATTAACGCTGCAAAGTTATATCCCTCCCAGAGACAATTTCACAGTAACAACAAAAGACTGCAAAAATGAATAGCGATAGCATGTGTTGTAATTTTTCCATCCTAATTCCGATCTTCGCTCCATCATAAATTATTACCTGCTACAATTTTCTATGAAATGGAGTCGTCCATACAAGCACCTCTAGGAAATCTCAGCTCAATGTAGACGATGAGCACAGGGTATCTCACCGAAAGTGGTCATATTAAGCTCAGTCATGGTCCGCAATAGGCTCAATGTTCCAACAAGGCAACCGTCATCTGATCCCTCATGCATCATCATGCGTTGAAGGATCTACATCTCACGTAAGAATAATTTGGATAACGTGCCTATATCATGATGCGCCTGTAATGTGTCCTCCCTTACAGTTTACAGCCACAATGTGACTGGAACCTAGTAATAAATGCAGACAGCAGGGGAATGTCAGTTATGCCAGCAATATACTTTCCTAATGTGAAGGATGCTGTGATAGTGCCAACACGACTTAGTCATTTCTTCCTGTATCTCCAAGCGACCTGAATGCAAGTTACTACAAGTCCTCTCTAGTATGGTAATACATACTTGCCATAGAAGTTTTGTCGCGATTGCATAATCCAAACATTTGACTATGCTGTCCATGTTATGACCAAAAAAAAAAAAAACAGACTATGTTGTCCATGTAGGAGCAAATTACGAACTACAGGACCAAGTAATATATCATTCTTGCCTCTTAAGTTCAAAAAGAGAATGTACATAGGAAACACTGAGAATCCGAAACAGTTAATATAGTTGCTATTTTTTTGCTAATAACTCAGTGATATGCTTGATTTACCAGTAAAATATAGTAGATCTAAATCATCTGTTAAGGAAGAGCAAGAACCTGATGGCTCCTTGAACTTTTGGCCTGCGCAGGAATCTTGCAAATAGTCTGGTGACTTCTTCAAGGTCTTCTGCTCGTAGTGCAAAGGCTTCAACGTTTGTCATGCATGTCACATCTTGTTACTTAGCAATTTGTTTCCACGTGGTCTTATCTTTGGTCCATCTTCAATATCATAGATTTTGAAATGCTCTTAATATGTCCAGTCATTCGATAATTAAAGACTTACCAGATTGTGATTTATACCTTTGTTTATGGAAGAACTTTCAAGGCACCAGCTAGAAACTCTTCCCCGCAGAGATCCCCTTCACATAAACTTGTAACTCCTCCTCCTCCTCTACTCTCAATTTTCCCACAGACAATGAAAATCATCTTTTCAACTGGAACACCAGGGTGCAGGATCTTGCTTCCTCTTAAGTATGTTTTTCGCCTTAATCTCTTGCAAATTGCATCTGTGATGTGATCCTCCATCATTGCAAAAATTCGCACCTGCAACATAATACAATGGCTACTAATATGTTTTAAGTGAAAGTTAGTCCATGCTTATCATGGTAGCCACAAATCATGATGGCTACTAATATGTTCTTGATCACTGCAAATGGGACGAAAGACTAAGGACATGGAGAATCATGCAAATGAAATACTCTTTTCCTTATGGTTATTATAAGAAGCACTAGAAAATTGATGGGGTATGGTTCCAGGGACTTCAGCAGTCTCACTAAAGGAACTAGCTCGATTTGTCAGAGAATGTATGAAACACTCTAATGGATTCAAACCAGAAAGAAAAGAGTTCTTGATCACTGCAAATGGGATGAAAGACTGAGGACATGGAGAATCATACAGATGAAATACTCTTTTCATAATGGTTATTATAAGAAGCACTAGAAAATTGATGGGGTATATCAAAGGACAATGGAACTAGTGAATGTTGAAGGGCCAACACACACGCTGTGTTGAGCAATCTTTAGCAGACTCCCCTTACTTCCTGCTTTGAACATAGAGATCATGAAATTGTCCTTGCTAGCATACTTGTAGGCCAAACTCTCTATATCTCAAAAAACTCGCTTAAAAGCATCAACATATGCCTGACTTAGGGCAGCAGGTTTCTGCTGTGGGCCGCGACAACGGCTTCTCTAGAATCACCATAGCTAGTATTTAGAAACATACAATCGAGGAGAATTGATGTTACTTACTTGATTTGGAATCCATCGTTCTTAATGTGGAATACGACGATCACCAGCTCAAGATCTTCTCCTCTATGACCCTCTATATCACCGACTCAATGAGACTGCCCTTCGCTACGCTTGTAACCTTATGCACTCCTTATGCGAAGTGAATATGGAGTTATGAGAGTTTTTAGAATTTCACTAGGGCTAGAGGAGGGACTTGAGCGCTATTTATAGAGTTTCCAGCTATGCTCTCTCATTACGGGTCGGGCCCAACTCAGCTCACATTAGCCAAGCCCATATTAGACTAATTAAGAATTCTTATCTACCTTGGACTGGAAAGCCCCATCCTTGGCCTTTGCTCGGTGGGCCCGATTTGTGGGTCCGGGTCCACAAATCCTCCCTTTGGCTCAGGTCCGAACCCTTCGGAGCCCGACCTGGTTATTAATATATTAATATAATATTTAAAAATAATAATATATTTTTTATTAAAAATTAAAAAAATTAAAAAAATTAATTAAAATTCCAGAATTTGAAAAAATTAAAACTTTTGTTAGGGAAGTTAGCCATGCTTTAAAAATCCTATTCTAGCTTTAGAATATGCCTATTCTAATTAATTAAAATCATTCTATTAAAATTAAAGTTGTCCTCATATAAATCACTAAACAAATCTGATTTCCTTAATGTTTCTCAACCGAATTGCATGCTTATCTAGTTTTTCTTATATGGATGTTTAGACACATGATTAGCCTTTATGCACGACTTGATTGGGTAACATATGGGAATGACTTGAGTTAGATTAATCGCATGAGTAAATTTCATACTAATTGTGAGAACATCTATTTAATTTGATATGCGCATCATTGATGAGTTGCTTTACTAAATGCATTGAATAATTGCCTGAATGCTGGAATCGAGACCCATTGGATTATGGCTCATGGTAATGATGAAGAGGTGGCTTAAACGGAGACAGGGTTATTAGACCAATGTCCATTCCAGTCTTATGTATGTAAATGTTTAGCCTAAGTCCATTAGGATTATCCCATAATAGACATATCTATATTAATATTTAATATGTGCTTAGTTTAATGAAATTGTATTATTAAATACTCGACGAGTTGCGGGTTTTATTTTCTTATCATTAGATAATCGCTTTCAATTACTTGAATGTTTATTTATTGCACCACATTTCAATATTTTGAGTATTTATTTATCGCATTGCCCTTTAATAAATTATATGTTCTTTATCTAAATTAAGTTAGTCTTAGTTTAGATTTGGATGAAAATGACTCCATAAAAACAATTGCATGAACATTTAGTGAAGTTAAATGGCCCTTAGGACTTTAATGATGAGCAAAAATGTTTGACCACTTTAGATTAAATAACCAACTAGTTAGGTACCGAAAGGGCGTTAATAGAAATATTAGCGTAAACAAGTTCTCGAATTTAGAATCTCTGGTTTCGTAGGGATCGATATGATACTCTCGCGTGTCGATCAGTTTGTAGCCAACCATAATAATAAGCTAGTGGCGATTTCTAGAAATATTGTAGGTTGTTTAACAACTTTTAAAAGCAAAATGTGTAAACGCCACGCGAGTTATGGGCTTGGGAGTGCCCGTGCTCATAAGGATTGAACCAAGTCGGATCACCAATTAGATGTCATTTTTAAGTTGTCTATTAGAAATGCCGATTCGAATCTCTTTATAAGCGATACCTCTAAATCTACCTTAGGACGGTCTCTCTTATTGGGAAAAGTTTGGGTAGGTCGCGACAGTTACCAAATTAACTCTCGGGTCAATTGGTCAATTTGACTTCTTCTTTTTTTTTTTGGGTCAATTTGACTTGAACAAAACTTGTAGGAGAAAGTAGGTTGTCGAATGATGAATCGAAATGGAAGAGGAAGAGGAGTACCCAAGGTCCGACCCAGAAAATAAGTGGGCCGCATAGAGCAGGCCCAATTCCTAGCGTCCCATTTGTAAGGGCCGTTTCATTCTCAACTTTTCTCAGCACAGTCGGTCTCTCTCTCTCTCTCTCTCTCTCTCTCTCTCTCTCTCTCTGTGGAGGCTTCTCACAAAACATCGAGAACAGGAAAACCACAAAAGTGGAGAGGGAACAAAAAGGAAGATCCAACTAAGTAATAGAAGGAAAACCACTAATGTATACTTCAGACAAATGGGATCAGCAAGCAACAAGGTATGGATAAGAAAATTTGACCCTGCAGAGATAAATTCTACGATAAGTTCTTGATTTGTTTAATGCTTCAGACAAGCTGCAACATGTGAATATGAGGGATCACGCACAACCAACGCCTTAAAAGAAGAGCATAATCGCCTACACATGCCAATATATAACATTCTTGACCAAATAGCAAAAGATAATCAGGGTGCAAATCCAATGTCCTTGAAGTATTCATACTCAAGAGCAATCCTGACCGTAATTCTTCTGCTGGGGTCCAAGCAGGGCATTTTCTGGACAAATGGCAGCATCATTAGCTAAAATGTTATCATCTAGTAATCCATGAGTTCTATGCTACAATACAATGTTTGTTCATTCAACCTTTTAGAAGAAACAAGTGAAAGTAGGAAAAATAAATGTGAAAAGTGGTGATAATGAGAGCTCAGCGCAGTCATTATTAGGGTATGGGATATATGGGAACAGTCAAGTTTATTGAAACCACATTTGCATTATTTAGGGCTATCTCACCATTTCGAATTCTCCTATCTGCAAGGATCCATTTGGCCAAAGTTGCATTAGTTAGACCTTAAGACTTCCAATTCAACTTCTGAAGTAGCTAGGTAATTGATGGTAATCATGCATGAGGACAGGATTCGAATGTGTCGTACATGGTATAAGGTAGACTAAGGTGGAACAAGGCAGAAATAGCAAATAAATCATTGAGATACCATGAAACACAAGAGTCACGACCGTGCTATATGTTCAAAGCACTATTCTGGATTTGGGTTCTTGATCCTATCCCTAAAACCAAGCTTAGTTTGAAGAGCAAGTATCCTATAGTGTTTTGTGCCCAGAGGCCTAACTGTTCTATTCTTTTTCCTTTCAATTTCGAGGGCCATGAGTCGGTGGTTGTAACCACAATTATACTCTTCATTGTTCCTGTCTACGAGACGCTAACCTTCAAGATAATTTCAGGATATGTTCGTTAGATGTTGATGAGAGACGACTTTGTTCCGATTATAGGTTAAACCTTAAAGCACATCATAAAACACTTCTAGAAAAGCACAGGTTCCAAAGTTTCCCAACTTTACTTCACCATTATCACATTGCACAGTTCAAAATGAGGTACATAAAGGACGAATATTTAGGATTGCAACTTACAGATAGAAGATCGATTCAAGCTGAATTGAGACCTGGAACCACATCTTGAGACATGGATCCAGTGTTTCAGTACTTTTTTGGACGACATTATCATAATCAAATAACAAGGTTATCTAAAGTTCATCATAAAGTGTGAGCCAATTACCCTCGGAGGCCCTTTAGGAAAGGCAGACTTGTCGTCTAGCAAGGCAGTGACCCCTAGCCACGTGTCCTCATTTGGTTGTGCCCAAGATGCTTCATAGCAGGAAGAGAAGTAATTTAGATTATTGTCGTTTTGTCTGTTCAAATTTTGTGTGGCGAGATGTTATATGAGCACAGATAAATGACCAGGATCAGATATTAATCCAAGAAAATAAATTCCAACTTCTAAAGCTAAATCCAAAACTAATATACAGCCATGAGAAAATGAAAAACTATCTTTAGAAGTCAGAGCGTGCTTCATTGCAGAGGTGGGGTTAGTAAAAGAAAATATCGTGGTCAGTTTAAATGTTTTGTGAATGTTTTTGTTGCCATTTGAAACATGTGTCTCTGAAAGATGGATATCAGGCCAAAAAAGTTAAGATATCCTCAGTGAGTTGGTATATAAGACCTATAAGAAGTTCAAAGATTTAAAACAAAACCATCATTGAGCACGATATCAATCGTTCAAGACACTGACGAATGTAGCATTGCTGAACCAGAAGCATTTTAGCCACTTAAATTCATATGGACAGGCATGCAAATAGATACTTGAGATGGACTACAGAATCATAAGTTCCTGAAATTCAACCAAATGTGCCTTTTGGATCAGGCATTCAGCACAAGCCCGTATGCATGGCAGAATCCACTAATGAATACCAGCAGATTACATGGTTAACTAACTTCTAAATGAAAAATAAGGTCAAGAAGCTTGCAAAGTGAAATAGTAAATCATTCTAAAAGAGCTGTAGCACCTGAATATCTTGAACAGCTCATCAGTTTTAGTATTTCCAAGAAATAAAGGACGTTGGTTCACCTTCTCAGCGATTATGCAGCCAACTGACCAGATATCAACTGAGGTAGAATAGTGACCAGAACCAAGAAGCATTTCTGGTACTCTATACCATAAAATTGGCTCCTAGAAAGAAAGACCGCCAATATCAATCTATACGCAAACTAGAAACTGTCAGACTTTAAGACGGTGTAGGCAAATATATTTTACACTGTTGACATAAGATATGCATCTCTTTGATTAGAAAGGAAAGGATTGTATTTTGTTTAGAAAGGCATTTATTGATTCTTTCTTTTTATTTCTTTTTTCCTTAATCACTTACATCTTGTAATATAAGAATAGGGTGCTACACTTGTACACGATATAGTGAAAATAATACAATTCATTATTTACTTCTCGTCTTGCGTTCTTCCTCTGTCCTTCAATTCCTAACATGGTATCAGAGCGCATCTTCGATCCTTGAAATTGCTTCCGTATTACCTTCTTGATTGTCCTTCAAGAATTGTTAATGCCTGCAGAACAATTTTTTTCTCTTGCAAAAAAAAAAAAAGGAGGGGGGAAATCATTAATCATAGCCATGATGAAGGATAAATTTGATTCCGAGAAGGACTCGTCCTCAGACGTGATTCAAGAGTCATCACTGGACGATTTGCATGCTAGAAATGAAGAACGAAGCAAAGATTCAACACTGACTCAAGTCAGTCAACTTCAACAACTAGCAACCCTATTCAGCACATTAGGTTCATACGGACCACCCATCTTCCGTTCATCACGGCCAAGTGGGTCAGATGGGAGGCCTTGGGAGCCTAGGTTAGGGAACGGATCCCTACCCAGTTCCTTAACCCAGCTTCCCGCCGCAGCTAGCATTTAGAGGGAGACCAGAGCCTGGCGACCTGCTCTACACGACGGCTAGTGACGAATCGGAACTCCAATTGATTAGCCAAACTCTATGGGCTAGAGAACTACTAGACATGTGCGATGGAGTTACGGTGAGCCTTAGCAACCAAAGACAAAAAAGGATTCTTAGACGGCAGTATACCGATTTCGAAAGATGAAAGGCTACATCGTTTGTGTCACAAGTGTCATCAACTCGTAAAAACGTGGATCGGAAATATGATCCATCCGGAAGTGGCTGCCGAATTGCCCCCCACAGAAGATCCCAAAAAGATGTGGGAAAATATTCGCGAAATGTACGGAAAATTAGATCGTGCAAGAATTTTCGCACTTGAACAAAAATTATCCAAACTCAAGCAAGGCAACTCCTCGGTGAGGGTTTGCTATAATAGACTCTCGGCCCTTTGGAACGAACTCGAGATGGTAGAGGAGAAATTGGACACACCAAACTACGTCTTACAGCAATACTATGCGATTTTCGTGAAAGACAAAAGGCAACTCGATTCTTACTCATCCTCAACGATGATTACCTCACCTTTAGAACTCAAATTCTGGCGATGGATCCACCGCCACCGCTCGGGAGGATATACTAATTGGTAGTCCTGCCAGAAAGCCAACGCCTTGGAGCTCAAGACCATGGCAAGGATGGTCTCATCCTTGCAGCACGCGAGGCTGGACGACCAAAGGAATCGAGAGAGAGGTTGCGGTCTTTGAAGACGGAGGAGAGAGGCGGAAACCCTAGAAGCTGAGAGCTGGGAGATGGGTTGCATCTCAACAGCAATGAACGCGGGCTGGACCGTGAGTCTTTCTTTGTTGGAGATAGGCCATCTTACAGGCCCATTGATAGGCTTCGACTAATGGACAACGCAGACGGGCCGAGATCTGCAAGACGTTCCACTGGCGGCCCACGTTTCAATTCTACTGTGGGCAGCCGGGAGAAAAGGAGACCCATTCTTCGTTGACAGGCAACGGCAAGCCCAAACCCAAGGGCAAATTGTACTGTGATTTTTGTAGGCATCCACATCATACAAGGGATACGTGCTGGAAACTCCATGGAAAGCCCAATGACAAAGGCAGACAGGCTCAAGTCCATCAAGTGGCATCTATGGATCAACCTATTTCATATGAACAATACAAGCAATTTCTCAAGGCCTTACAAAAAATGGATCTTTATGACAAGGGAGCTAGTTTTTCAAGTACCTCTTATTGTCTTATGAACTCAATTTCCAATAATGAATAGATTATAGATTCAGAGGTTAGTAATCACATAATTTATGATGATAGTTTTTTTCTCTAGCATCCTAGATAATTCTAATTGTCCAAAATCAGTGCAACTTCCAAATGGAAATATGACTCTTGTGAGCAAGGTTGGCACTGTGAATCTTAGCCAGGAGATCATTTTGAAAAATGTCATGTTCGTTCCCCAGTTTAAATTCAATCTTATCTCTATTTTCAAGGCATGCTCAGACAATTCCTATCATGTCATTTTTCATGATAATCAATGTCTGTTTCAGGACCTTTCAACTGGAAATTTGATGGGAGTAGGTAATGAATCTCAAGGACTCTATATTTGGACTGGATCTCCAAATAGTTTTGCCTGTCAATTATTTCATTCTTGTAATGCCAGTTCTATCAATAAAAATTTTATTTTCCATCAACGACTTAGTCATAGTAGTTCAATTCCTTGTCACAATTACCCCACTTGCAAACCAATTCAGACTTCCTTTTTCATCTAGTACAACTCATGCTACAATCTGTTTTAGTCTTATTCATGTGGACATTTTGGGTCCCTATCACACCCCGCATCATGATGGTTTATGTTTTTTCCTGACTATAGTGGACGATTATTCTCATGCCACTTGGATTTTCCTCATGCAATCTAAAAGTCAAGTTTTTTTGCATTTACAAAAATATCTTTCCTTGGTTAAGAACCAATTTGGCAACACTATTCAAAAAATTCGAACAGATAATGAGCAGGAATTTTTCAGTCACAATTGTCAAGTGTTGTTTTCTTCTCTTGGAATCATTCATGAAAGTACTTGCACTTATATACCTCAACAAAATGGGGTCGTTGAAAGAAAACACCGCCATATTCTTGAAGTTGCCCGTACTCTTAAATTCAAGCTTCTATACCTGACATTTTATGGGATGAATGTGTGATCACAGTCACGTATCTTATTAATCGCATGCTAAGTAGAGTTCTAGACAATAAGAGTCCTTTAGAACTGCTTTTCTGTAAGAAACCTACATTGGATCATCTATGTATCTTTGGCTATCTTTGTTATATCACTATTGTGGGACCCAAGGATAAAATGGATCCACGTGCTCGTGAATGTGTCTTCATGGGATATCCTACACTACAAAAGGGATATTGGGTGTATGATCCAGTTACTGGAGAATTTCTTGTTAGCCGGGATGTCATTTTTCATGAAGATCAGTTTCCATTCAAAATTGAGCAATCTTCTCCAGCAGCACCAGGATTACCCGTATCTTGTTTCTTTCCGGACGAAGATTCCTCCATGGCTCCATTACCAGAGACCCATGTGCCACCAGCACCAATTATGTCACCATCTTCATCGAAGCCTGTTTCATCACCAACTGCTAATGACAACCTTGGCAATGGTGCTAACATTCCTACTTTAGTTTCAGAATCTACCACTGCTCCCTCTGATGATGCTCCTCTGGTTCTGCCAGCACTTGATTATACTTCTTTGGATTCGCCATCCCTTGAGCACACGCCTGCGGTTTCTTCTTCTAACTTCGCACTACAACACTCTGATCGTGCTACGCGACCTCCAACTTGGACCAAGGATTATATATGCTCTTCTCACGGCTCTTCAGGTACTCCTCATCCAATTGCTTCATATGTCTCTTTCGATCGTCTTTCTCCAGAGCACTGATGTTGTGTTAGTTGTATTTTTAAAGAACATGAGTCTTCTCATTATAATGAGGCAATCCGTGATCCGCGTTGGCAACAACACATGACGGATGAACTTCATGCACTAGTCTCTAATCACACTCGGGAAATCGTGCCATTGCCACCACATCACAAACCTATTGGATACAAATGGCTCTACAAGATTAAACATAAGGCTGATGGATCTGTGGAATGATTTAAGCCTTGTGGCTAAAGGCTTCAATCAACGAGAGGGTTTCGATTACCACGAGACTTCTCTACTGTAGCCAAGGCTATCACCGTCCGCTCCTTCTTCACCATTTCTGTCTGTCATGATTGGAACCTTCATCAAATGGACGTCCACAACGCTTTCCTTCATAGCGATCTTGATGAAGAAATTTACATGGAACTTCCACTTGGATTACGGCGACAGGGGGAGATGGGAATATGCCGTCTCCGTAAATCCCTTTACAGTCTCAAGAAGCCACTGGCTTCAGGTAGTCCAAACACGAGTATGCTTTGTTTCATGGGCTAGAGGTGCGTCACATATTTATCTATTGATTTATGTAGATGACATACTCATCATGGGAAATGACAAAAAGGCCATTGATGATTTGAAAGCATATCTACATTCAACATTCCACATTAAAGATTTGGGTGCACCTAAATATTTTCTTGGGAAAGAGATAGCTTGTTCAGACTTAGGGATCTCTCTCAGCCAACGAAAATATATTCTGGAGATTATTTCAGACACAAGATCATCAAGTTGTAAGCCTGCAATCATTCCAATGGGGCAAAATCTCAGCTTTACTACAGTAGAACGTGATGGTAGACCTTCTACAAATGATCTTTTACTTGAGGATCCTTCCAGCTATCAGAAGCTAATAGGTAAGTTGATCTATCTTACCATGACTAGGCTGGATATTTGTTATGGTGTACAGATACTCGGTCAGTTTATGCATTGGCCTAAAAGCTCCATATGAATGCTGCCTTGAAAGTAGTTAAATATTTGAAGCAATGTCCATGGTTAGGAATTCTGCTTTCTAAGAAATGCAATACGGAAATGAAGGCTTATTATAATTCTGATTGGGCTACATGTCTGATGAAGCGAAGGTCAATAAGTAAATTTTGTATCAAATTGAGAGATTCACTATTATCCTGGAAGACCAAGAAACAAGACACTGTCTCATTATCTTCAGCCAAATCAGAATATAGGGAAATAGCCAAAACCACATGCGAAATAATTTAGATACGTGGACTCTTGTCAGATCGTGGTGTACAAATCAAGGGACCGACCACCTTATTTTGTGATAATGAAGCAGCAATCAAGCTCGCAGCAAATCCTGTTTCTCATAAGAGAACAAAACACATTGAAGTAGATTGTCATTTCATAAGTGAGAAAGTTGAAGAAGGAATAATCAAAACACATGGAGTAAGGACACTGGAGCAGCCTACGGACGTTTTCACAAAAGCATTATGTTCAAGACAACACGCATATCTTCTAAATAAGCTAAATGTCTTGGACATATACAAGCCATTAGCTTGAGAGGGAGTGTTAACATAAGATATGCATCTCTTTGATTAGTAAGGAAAGGATTGTATTTTGTTTAGAAAGGCATTTATTGATTCTTTCTTTTTATTTCTTCTTTCCTTAATCACTTACATATTATAATATAAGAATAGGGTGCTACACTTGTACATACTACAGTGAAAATAATACAATTCATTATTTCCTTCTCGTCTTGCGTTCTTCCTCCGTCCTTCAATTCCTAACATACACAACAAGTTGAGGCATCCGAACTTTCAACAGTATCATCTAAAGTGTTGATAGAGATAGAGCATCGCATTTGGATAGTCTTGCAACCACAAATAAACTACTAGTTTGCCCTAGATTCGATAGGCTATGGACAAATATGAAGACGTTTTAAAAGCATGAAACAAGCTAAAGCACAGTTTTTGGCAACGCAATACATGTTTGTCTCTTTCCCTTTGTGCAAAACCCATCGTTTCCAACTTTTTGAAAATTTACGTAATTTTTTATCTGACGATACCTTTCTTTGATAGAGTAATCAAACTGCCAGAACAAGAATAGATGATTCAAGAACTTCAGCAACAGGAAAGCTAAGTCATTCTCATTTTGGTTTAACTATCTAACATTATTCCAAACCAAAGTAGCACCAGGAAGATTCTTGAAAAACCAGTATATCCCTTATGGGCTTTCCATAAAAGATAGAACCAAAGTCTCCATATGAATTGGTTCCGATACTAAGTCAAAAATATCCAACATATTCTTTTGTTATACCCAAAGAATGTGCCTAGATTAGAACAAACATCCACCTGACATCCAAAATTTAGCAGTACATAACCAGAGGATGAGAAGAATATATTAAACGCGGTAAGACATGATTTGCATGAGACAACAAAGACGGTACGTGACATAGGTACCTCAAATGTAAAAGCCCTAAGAAGAACACCAAATGCTCTTGCAAGTCCAAAGTCAGTAATCTTCAATGTATTTGTACGCCGGTCGATCTACAGATTACGAGGCTATAAATCTCAGTGGAAGACACTATGTGAGTGACAATATGCTAGTCCACGCAGCATTTGACAAAGAAACATCTGCAAAGGAAGATTGCCTTTCATATCAGAGAATGATCATATCTTCAAGCACAAAGACATGGACCTCCTAGTGTAGGAGCAAACAACTTACTCACTTTTACCAGACGTAGATCCTTGGCAAAGTTTGGGGATGAGTCCATGTGTTTCTTCAAATCATAGCCCAAATAGTCAAAAACTAGATATAGCTTTTTCTCACTATGCACTAAATCATGTAACCTGCCATAAGCAACACTTCAACTTCATATATGAGACCATTTGATGAAAAACTGCTCAGTACAATAGGAATCAAAATCTAGATAAAAACAAATAATCAATGGAGCAAAAAATTTAAGGCTAGTGGGTTTGGATTTAATGCAACTGAGAACGAAGCTTATTTTTCCCATTATTTTCTGATAAAGACAGGAAAGACACCCGACTATGTTTTTGTGTTGCATTTCTTTCAAGAGAGAGATTACTCGCATTATAGTGCTCGGTACTTCTTCATCTTCCTGCTTCAAGCATATCTTCTTCAAAGCTATAGTCTCATTGGTGATGCAATCACGGGCCTTATACAGTGCATCGAACGTTCCTTCACCAAGCTTCTCCAATTTTGTAATAATCTAGTCTATCTAGCCGATTTTGGCTAGCTGATGCTAACGCGGCATAATTAGTACTTATGTGGACAACTAATAATAATATTCATATATTTTTCATATTTTCAATTATTTTTTCTTTATTTTTTTTTTCATTCTTTCTTCCTCTAGCAAGTTGTTTAACACTAGTGATAGTACCTTGACAACCACTAGTCGCCTAGCCATTGATGGCCAAGCTTAGCCTTGCCGGTGGCTAGGTGAGCTTGCCCCTACTTTGTCTTTGGCTAGTCACCTGTGTCTAGTGACTTGCCAAAGGAAGAAGAAAGGGAAAAAGAAAAAAAAAAGTTAACAAATGAGAAAAATTATTAAAGTAATACCGAAATTGTCTAAGCTAGTGTCTGTTGGATAAAATTGGCCAGATTGACTGAATCAACAAAATCGAAAATTACCAAAAAAAAATTTATGATTGAATTGACACAATTATTATAGGTTCATAACAATTTTGATGATTTTATCGGTCAATCATGATGTGTAACTTATCTTTTAGGGGAAATGACATAAATGATCATTAAATTTTGGCCAAATACGCAATATGATCCATGAACTTTTAATTTATTTAATGTAGTCTATTGATTTTAGCTTAATGTGCAATATGGTCGTTGAATCTTTAATTGTTCAATGTGGTCCTTGAATTAGATGAAAATATTTAATATGATCACTGGATTTAAATGAATGGAAATACCCTATTAAATATTTGTATATGGTCTAAGGGTTAGCTTATATAGGTATAAAAATTTTAGAGACCTTATTGAATAACTTGAGGGTTCAATGACCATATTGCATATTGGACTAAAGTTCGAAAACCGCATTGAATAAATTAAAAAAATTAATGATCATCTTAAATATTGGGCCAAAGTTCAGAGACTATTTGTATAATTATCTCTATATATTATAATGGCACTACACCTGATAAAAGTCCTCCAAATTAACCATGGCTTTGACATGTTTTCATGGAGTGGAAGAACTTTTGAGTGGGTTTTTTTGGACATCTGAGTGCACATTAAAATTGTCAAGTGTTGGATGATGTAGACCTTTTCTTACCTAACATCGCTTCTCCCTTGTTTTCAATGCTGTGAACCCCAATACATAATATAAATACAGATTTGGCTAATAAAAACAAAATACAGAGCAATAGGAGAAGATAGCCTTTTTTTTCTTTTTTATGGCTTTTCTCTTTATAATTTTTTTACCCTCTCTCTCCATTATGTTTCTATGATTTATCATAAGTTTGTTTCCAGAGCAGTGTCCTAATAGTATTGTGTTATATTGATCACAAGCATCATTTTAAATGTTATATCCTTGCTACAATTGTTAAAGAGTATACAACCTGTAATTTGCACAAGTTTGACATAATTTACATAAATTTAAGCATCATTCATTTGTCAAATATCACTTACGTATCCGTACCTTATTCTTAACTACTCAAATTATATAAGAATCAATTGCCATAAAAAGTAGATTCTATATACTTTTAAAAAAATAAAAGAGGAGAGAAAAAACTATTCGTCTACTAATACAAAAAATTGTGTTTTTCATCGGTACGAGATAGTTGACTAGACTAAGATATCCACTTTATCTCAATCATTTAATAATGTGAATCTCCTATGATCTTCAAAAGGCAAAAATTAAAGAGGCCTTTACTCGTATCGGATGTACATAATAAGTCTTTCATTGATGTTGTGAAGATAGGATGAGCTGATATAAGTTCGAAATGAAATACTAGGGAAGATGTCCTCCAGAACCACGACCACCGGAACCAAGTAACCATGCATTTCTTCCCAAAGTTCATTATGCCAAATTTTTTCATGCAATCCTACAGTTCTGACTTTACAGATGTGCTAACCTAAATATCTGTACAAATCACAACCGTTGATCACATGAAGCCGCACATACGGCACCCACATGAACTACAGGCTGTGATAAAAGACGATCCCTCATGGATTCTCGACCTACACTAGTATTTCACGCAATTCTCACGAGCAAAAGTAAAATAAACATCGTAACACGAACATAATCGGAGTGACAAACAATGATAGATCGACATACTGAGATTAAGACACAAATAAATCGAGCACAAGCAAAGATAAATGAAATTAAGCCAATCTTTGTTCACCGAAGCAGACTCGTGTCCGTATGTAAAGCTCTTGTTCAAATGTCTAAAGGGTATTGATGTCAATCAAAAGAACAAAAGGAAGAGAGATCTGGTGTTAGCGGAGCTGATAATCTCAGACACCAGCTCATGTCCAAACATCACACAGCTTCTACACCAGAAGAGACCAGCGGGGCCAGGATTCATGGGGGCAGAAACTAAAGGGCTTCGCTTGATATTGTCCTAGACTATACTAGGCTTTGACTTTGCGACATAAAGCAGAAATAAACATCAACTTCAGGCTCGCCAAAGGAAAAAACAAACAGTACTTTGAGTTGAGCTGGCCAGTTACAGAATAATGAACAAGAACAGCAGTTCAGCCCACTTCATTACCAACTTAAATTACATAATATTTACAGCCCTAGCCGGGACACGATGGTGACTGAAAAGCAAAGAGGGAAATAACCAAAACATGGGAGAGAGAATGTGCATTAAAACTTCTAACAAAAGGTTCCACTAAGTTGTACCAAAGACCATATGGACACTAAATTGCAACCCACCTCCACACAAGGGAAAATAAGTAAAACCATATCAGAAACTAAACACCGACGGAGACAAAACAGTTAAACCGTTGAAACTACCATCAGGAGAATACAACATTTTCGATTCTAGTTAGATTAGACATCCTGAATGTTACCGTCCATGATGGCTCAACAGACCACCTTCTTCTACGACACGGAAAACAGTGACCCGCAACACCACCTCTCTAGCCCTCATCAGCTCGAAGACACAAACATCACCTTCCTCCAAATTGTTCTCCAAAGAAAAGTCATACCATCCCTGGCTTAGTTTGGCTCTACCGCCTCTAAAAAGGCATCGAACAGGCCACTGTTTGCCATCAGTACTCTGGAGTTTAATAAATCCTGAGACCCCGTTGAGATGCTTTTCAGCAAAGCAGGATGGCAGATACTGCATAGGCAAAAGTAATCCTCATTAAGCAGCACACACGGATATTAGAAATGCATTAAAAGATTCACGATTACCATGATACAACCGCGATATAGGTAGGATGGACGCAAGACTACTCTGCAGAAAGGATTGGGAGGCTCAAACATTTTAGCGGCATTAATGGCCTTTTCCCTCTCTTCAGCCGTGACAAGTCGCTTCCTGGTAGAAGCACTGGCATAAAACCGAAACCTCATTTCACCATCCTCTTCTTGTAGAGCAGATGACGTTGGCTCGTCTAAAGTTGGAAGATATGAATGAGAAAATCCTCTTCACAATCAAAAGCCATTATTAATTAAGGAACTTGAGTTTAGAGAGCTTACTCGGATCATTCTTACGCTTTTTCTTAGAGCTTTTCTTGACTTTCCGCGTCGATTGATCTGTGCTCGGCGCTTTAACTTCATCTTCACTTTTGAATTTGATTCCACCAGCTTGAATGACAATATCTTCAATAGGTCGAATGCCCGCATGTGAGTTGGCAGAACCTTTTTGCTGATGCACAGTCCCATTAAACAAATTCTGCAAATGCATAGGGTTATAACCCCTGCTCAAAGTCAGGTGATCCACATTACTATTGACAGCCTTTCTTTTCAAAGAATCACCAGAAGGGTAATATGTTGAGGAACTGGATATGTCAACAGCATCATCATCTTCCATATCTTTGAAAACATGGTACTGCCTGCTGTGATGAGGCATTTCAGAAGGAATGCGGCCATTGGAATGATAATTAATCTCGGATGTTGTTAAATTGTATATAAACACTTGAAAGGTTGTGCCGCCCTCGTATCTGAAGACCAAAAAGTACCCAATACCAATAGAGTAGTGATCCACAAACTCTTGCCAACCCTCATGAAACCAAAACTTGCTTTCGCTTTTTCTGATTCCAACATGCCAAACATGACCATCCGGAACATTCAAAGTCGCAACAGAAGAAAGCTCATCCCTGAATTTCTTGACAAAATTTTCTGGGATTTTCTGCAAGAAAGCCAATTGATTTCAGTTGATGCAAAGACAGAGCTCAAAAGAACATGCCTTCTAGAAAAGACAATACCACACAGCATCACAATAGCTGCTTAAAATATAAAAATCATTACAGAAACATAAATAAGAAAGACAGTTTAGCCAGCAGCTTGTTGATTGCATCCTGACAAATTCTCATATTACTTCTAATGAACTGTTATTCGACAGTCCAATATAGCACAATGAAGTTCTGAAAATTAGAAAAGTACAATGTGGCAGTGTGAAAAGTTCATTCAACAAATACTGAAAATCGAGGATCAGTACATTTTGCCCCCAAATCAGGAGCTTACTCCCTTGTCAAGATCAAGACTAATTTGAGAGTGACAAACTTGCACTTTTTCCTTCACATTACAATAATATTACACATGTTATCATGCCGGCATCCTTTATCATTTATTGGAAGTCACGTTGGCTAACCTTTACAAAAAAATATAATGTCCCATGGAACTAACAAAAGCATTATTGCAAACTTACTGTGTGCATGGAGAGCCCATGCGCACATGTCTGCATGCATGTCAAGCTAATGGAATTCACCATCAGGAATACAAAGACATCAATGTGGTTCAGGTCAAGCTACGAAGACACAGAGAAACCAGTTTCCCACAGATTGAATGCAAAAAGAGTCAAGCAAATGCTGCATGGTCAATCAAAAGTTGAGCTTCCAGCATTCCATGCAGCATATACTTTTGCAACCATCTCATACAAAGCAATTTGTCCTCCTCACTCATAGTTTTGACTGAAACATCGTACTTAAATTAATGAAAAAAAAATTCACCTTCCTCCACATCATATGACCGTTAAGTAGCACAGAGGGGAAATCTTACTCTTTCTCACTTCATGAAACCCTTTTATCAAATTGGCCAAAATTTTCTCCTGACGACAAAATAAGCGGGTAATATTAAGATACAACATAACTTCACCAATTTGAATTCTCTATGAGCCAGAGGTCCAGAAAATGCCTCCGAAAAAATCAAGCTCTAAGACCATTTGACCACCATAAATTAAGTATATCTGTCGCCTCCAAATAGCAGAGCTATTTTCCTAGACCCTTCTTCTCTGTCACCGAGATTTCTGGCCAAAACTATTTTCTGGGTCTCAATTGTAACGGGAGATGAATCAAATCTAGGTTATCCCTGCTTCGAATTAACTAAAAAATCACCACCCAACAAAAACAAACAAACCGACCCAATAAAAAAAACAGCATTTGAAAGAGCAAGGCAAACAATCATAGACAGCAAACGCGATCGAATTGAGGAATCGCGCAAAGGGGATCGTCAAAACGAACCCGACGAGGACGAGAAAGCGAAGTCGGGACAACGAATCCTCACCAGTCTCTTGTCTTGGATTGTGGAGGAAAGCACCAGCTTGTAGAAATAAGGGCGTGGCATTTCTTGGGCTTCGCGAGGAGTCCGCAGAAATTCCTGCAATCAAGGCCGATTTCGTGCTTCGCACCCCCAAGAAACGATTCCCTCGAACACCCACTTCGTGTTTTTTGTTCTTTTTTTTCCCTTTTCTTGGTTTTTTTGCTTCTCTAGATCTAGTCCCCCTCCACTGCTCCTCCAGTCAAATAGTGTTGTTAGTGTGTCTTTACACTAAAAAAATGAGCCAACTTGACCTCTAAAACAAAAAAAAAAACAAAAAAACCAGAGGGAGAGAGAGAGAGAGAGAGGGCCGAGTTGATGCTCTCGGATCGTTGAGTCAAATCCAGGTCGCTCCGTACTCGTTGCGAGTCCGGGTTAACTCGGGACAAGACACCTTCGTGGTTTGCACGTGCGACCGGGGAGGAGGACGAGGAATGAAGTGCGACCAAAGGACGAGGTGCGCGCAAACCAGACATGGCCGACAATTACCATGCAACCCCCCCTCCTCCGATTGAATTGCAGATGTACCAACGGCTCAAGGTGGTCTGATGAACTACTCTAGTATTGGAACTACGTGAGAATGAATTACATTGTTAGCGACACTCCACAGACCAGATGACTCAATTCTTGAATATGAAAAATTAAAAATTTCTCTTTCATCCTCAAAACTTCCTTGGCTCCATTCCCGTAGGGACGAATATCGGGTCGTTGTCTAACCCTAAAGGATCGCCTAATGTTAGTAAGAACGATATCAACTAACCCACTCTTTCTTTTTTCTCCCCATTTTTGACATATCGGAAACTCCCGGTCCAATATAAATATCGAAATAATTTGCCATATATGACATGAAATTCCTCCGGATCTGATAGATGATTATTTATGTTTTGCCAGTAGCCCGCTTCCCCTTTCTGAAAAGGGTTTTCATGTTTCTTTGGTGGCGACTTGGGGCATGGACGTAATTTTATTTATGACGTAATTAATGGCTCTAATCTGTTAGTTATTGTTCCTTTCTTGATAGTTTAACACATTGATTCTTTGCTTGCTCACTTGTTCATAGCACAAAACTCTACTACTCAAGCTGTGTTATATGCATCACCACTTTTACATCTTGGGATTAATCATGACTAGAGCTTTTGCTCAAAGGGATTAGTTTATCTAGGACTTATCTTTCATCTTTCATTGTTCTTTTTTTTTGTGAAAAATATATCAATGAATTTTCAATCTTGTTTTGGAGTATCATGCTTCATGCAATTTATAGGTTCAACAAGCCATTGATATTTCACAATCAATGGTATTTTCCATCATAATCGCTACTACACTATTTGAAATAAAGAACTAAAAATTTTCGTTTGAATTATTTGATAAACGTAAAAATTAAATAAATAATCTTTTAACGTCCTACCAAACATGAAATTGTGTATCCAAGGTTTTGATAATGTAATTTAATATACAGTAAATATTTACATAAATAATTAAATAAGCTCTATCTTACTTGGTGCATTAAGTTAGGGAGAAGGATAACATAAGTATTAAAAGTTATAAATAACATTCACTTTATTGTAAATCTTTCATTCAAATCATTTAATTATTAGATTTTTTGAAAACCAATTTTTCTAGTGATAACTCTAATCTATTTGATCAGAAATCCGACGTGACCTTTTTTAATTAATATCTTGAGTCTGTGTTGCTCACTGAAGATTCTAGTCAACATCTAAAGCATAAAAAAGGATAAAATTCAAAAAAATAAAATAAAACATACAAACTTAATTAAATTTTTAAAAAAAGCTAAAAAAACACAGTGTAGCCAAGCCCTCATCGGTAGCCACTACCACATTTACAAAAAAATGGCTAGTAGAGGTCACTAAGGCCTTTCCAAAGCACAATAATCCTTGCCAATCGTCACCGTCATCCTTAGCTTAAATTTAAAAATAAGCTAATTTGAGAAAAAAGAAGAAGAAGAAGAAGAAGAAGAAGAAGGAAGAGGAGAGACAGTGAGGACGGCTACAAGACTTTGCTGCCATTGCCCAAAACATTACTAGGTATGATTGATAAGGGTAAAGGAAGGCTCGTTTTTTTTTTTTGGGGGGGGGGGGGGGGGGGGGTGACAAACCTTGCTAATAGCAGGTGAGAGCCAGATATAGGCAAGAGTCGCGACTCTCTCCTAGATTGGGTGAGGATCGCTAGCCCTTAGTCAAATCTAGGCAAGGACCAGCAACCCTCACCCAATTAACTTGTCGTTGGTGAGGATCGCTGGCCCATAGCCAAGGCCCAACAACCCTTGCCAACCCTTTTCGGTGATGGTGGGGCAATGGCAATGAAGGCCTATAGCCCTCACCACATGGCCTTTCTCTTTTCTCTCTTCCTTTCTTTTATTTAGCTTATTCTCAAATTATTTGAAATAAATTAAAAAAGCCACGATCGATTGAATTTTTTTTAAATATATGCCACTTCATAATAGACGTTTAACTATAAGTATCACATAATCAATTTGGCTGAAAATTCTCATCATTGACACTGAAAAATAGTTTTTTTTTTTTCTGATTTAGTGATTACATGAGCTGACAATTTTTTTTAATATTAACATGAACGTTGTACACAACTTATAACACTTCTTTTGTCCTTCTCCCCATTAAATACATTAGTGTTTAGTTAGACGTTATAAAACACACATTAAATAATATGAAGTGCCTGTAGGAGTGCTGAATAGTAGCACTCTAACCGAGCATTTCCTATCGTGCAAATTTCCCGTAATAAAAGCTCCAAAGAGTATCAATGCATGTCCCTCCTTCTCATTCTTTAATCTACTAAATGAAAAGGATAAAGCCACCTTTTAAAATTTCGTTCCAATACTTCTGTGTAGCGTCGTCCTTAAGATACGTTATTGTTTCTATAGTTTTGGTCCTTCTGTTAAAACAACCAATGGAAATTGGTGACATGGTCGTTCAGTGCCACATTGGCGACCATGCTATAGCCACGTGAGTCCTACGTGACAGCCATGTTCCTCTTACGTGGCTATCACAAATTGAAAAGCCAAAAAAGATTATATAGTTTATTATTGAGAAAAAGAAGAATTTGGAAAATAAAAAGACAATCTTCAGCTGGATCTGCCTTAAAGCGGCGGACGGCGGCAGCAGCGGCGACAGGCGCCCAGTCAAAAGTGAGGATGGCGAGACCCTTGATGAGCTCATGAGGAGACGGCAAGAGAGATACATTTGAGGCAATAAAAGGGTCAAGCCACCCTGGGAGGTGCCACCGCCACCCTTTAAACGGCTGAAAGATGCTTTGAGGAATTTTCTTGGCCAGTAATTTTCTTAGCGGAAACCGCCAAGAATGTAGTTGATCCTCTTTCCAACCAAAGGGTAGCACGATTTGCCGTTCTGTTCAGACTTGACTTGCACAATCCTCTAGTACATGTATTAACATGATGTTTTCACCTCAATATGCTCATAGTCTAGCACTGTCAGATGGCCTCCGGAAGGTATCAACTTCAGGCTTATATATGCACCTGATTCAAGGCACAATCTGGAAATATCATAGTCCTTAACTTCTCGGTCCAGAGATCAAACACCACCATTACTCTGTTGCTCATCAGGTCAAGCATTACCAAATGAATAGCTCCATTAACGCAAATGCTACCTTCCAAAGGAAACTCAGTAGTGCTGCTACTAATTTTCCTCCACAAACTGGTTCCCAGTTTCAGAATCATGTGGCCGGTGAGAATGGCTGAGGGCATTCAGACCCATGTCTTCATGACTTTGGGCTGTTTCATGATGGGATCAAAACCCAAGGCGCTGAAGCTGCGGATGTTATGGTGCAAATGGACAGGGAAATCATGACTGGTAGGTGGAAGGCCTTGACCTCTATGGTGCTAATGTTGAATAGGTATGTAAGATCCCCAATTTTGAATCAAATTAAGTCATTGATGCTTTGTGAATCCTCCACGATCAAGTTGATAGTCTGGTCCAGTTGGCTCAAGGAGTGGTAAATCCAGTTTGATGGTCAAAGCTGAAGTGCCTACGGCCAATGCAGAGCTAAAACTCAATCAGCGAACAACCAGTGTTTGATGATGGAGCACCAGGACTTTGAAATGCACTTGAATAATAACAGCGTCTTCACTGGCAGTCTTGAAAGTATGTTGGAGATTACGTTGGTGGGCGACTCTGTCAAGGCCGTGTCTTCTCCAGTTGCCTCCTCAAGTCCTTAAATGCTTCTTCATTGGAGCCAATAAAAGCAAACGTCATCGATAGACAACTTCTTCCACCCCAGTACATCTCTGTTTCTCGATGGGACCTGTAAGTTTCAACCCTGACAAAACCCAAAACAAGCAACCAGGACAGAACAATAGTGAGTCAGAACATACATTCCAGTGGATAACAAAAAGAATTGTTATTGTAAAAGAAGACTGGGAAGAAAACGTCAGTCAGGAGCAAAAATACTAGTAAGTTTGCAATTTGCTGTATTTAGTTCAACAAAAATTCGAGCATTGACCATGCCAGCAAAAATCTGTCTCCAAAACAAAGAAACAGGGAGGAACTGGTCGGAACAATAACAACAAAAGATGACCCATTTTGTGTCAGTACATCATTAAGCAATACAAGCTCCTCTGAGATTCTTGATAATGTGAAGCCGATCCAGCTATTATATATTACGTTTGATGATGAATGGCTTAGTGACATCTGGTAGAAAACCTTATCTCATGGCCAAAAAAAAAAACATTTGCAAAGTAATAGAAACAATTACATGAATCGAGAATAAACCTCTAGTTCTGTGGGCATTTTAGACACCAGAAGAAGCCACTTCTTCATTCTACTAATCCAGAATACAAACACAAAGTAGGTTTGACAGAAAATAAATCACTATTATTTCTGAACAAATAGGATACACAAGTTTGCAGCTCCATGTTCAAAGAATCTTTAGAAGCTGCAGGTTAGCAGGTCCAATCAGTCTTCAAATGCAGGAAGAGTCTAGAAGTTAAGGCAAAGAAGGCACAAGTGGATTTCGTAAGCCTGATTAGAAACACCCTTTAATGTTGAACAATGAAAACAAGTAGAGAACCCTTCTCAATAACAAGACCCAAATTTTCTGTGTGCGTGCATGTGAGTGTGTTTTATTTTATTCCAGAATGCAAAAATAGAAAAATACTGAACAGCTAACCAACATATCTTCCAAAAAACTCAAGGAAAAGCTGACGGACATTTCATTCCAGAGTATTGATAATGACAAGACCCTTCCTTTTGTTTCATTTTACATACCCAAAATGTGAACTCGAGATCATCTGGAAAAGCAATGTGAACTCAACATGTCATGTTCTAGAGAAACTCAAGGATGCTATGACATAGACTCATATAATCACCAAATTAGAATTGAGCTGGCTTATGGGGACCAAATCCAGAGGAAAAATAACCGAGCATGTCCTAATTTGCACAAATAGAACTTTAGCAACAACTTGACCAACAAATTGAGCTTCGAAGAGAGAGAGAGAGAGAGAGAGAGAGACAGACAGACAGACAGACAGACAGACAGAGAGAGCAAACATGAATTGAAATTTTCTGAGAGAGAGAGCATGAAGAAGCCTAGAATGTGGGGCAAATTTGTTCGTCTCTTCATTTTAGTGAGGGAGAGGGACATTGTCCAAAACAATGTTTCTGAAGAAACCGAGTTAGATGATTTTCTAGCCAAGACGATGTTGTTTTTATTTCATTTAAGCCACATGGGTATCATGTTAGTACCGTTTCGTTTGTCTATGTAGGCAGCTGCATATGATTGTTAAATGAATCATATGAGAATAAGTTTGGAGTTTATGGTGTCATAAAAAAATTTTGAGGTAAATATATCTTTTTTTAGGATTTTTAGAGACCTTTTCAAAAAAAGAAAAAAACTGACACACAGACACACAACTAACGTCCTGTGGAAACCATAAATCTAACTTTTGCTGAATAGTACATTAAAAGGAACAAACAACAATTCATAAGAGATGCATTAATGACATGAAATTTGCAATGAAAAAGAGCATACCATCTAGTAAATCCTGAAGCGATCAGTCAAGTCCTTTTCCAGGGAACCAGAATGAACTGGGAATCCTACATGCAATTCTGGGTATAAAGGTACACATTTGCATTGTTTTTCTTTAACTCAATCTGCTTAACACCTGATCCTGGAATGGAACATAATCATGATCTAGCAGTTGTAACCACAGTTCCCCCATGACTTGGTATATTTTGTCTCTTTCAGGATGCAGATTATCATCAGCCAAGAAAGCATGAACCCTGCTTTTAATTTCAATCCAGCTTTGACCTGGAACTTTGCTGACTCCAAGTTCCCTCATCAAGCTCCTTAATCTTCCAACATCGTCCCAATGGCCAGAGGAAGCATATATACTGCAAAGCAACACATGAGCAGTAGCATTAAGGGGATCTAGCTTCAGGAGATTCTCTGCGGCCCATGTTCCAATTTCAAGATTCTTATGTGTTTTAGAGGCAGCTAACAGTGCTTTCCATACCACAATGTCAGGAGCATCTTCCATTTGGTTGATAAAATCTTTTGCTTCATTTAAATGACCAGCACGAGCAAGCAAGTCAACCACGCATGCAGAATGCTCTTTAGTAGGTAAAATCCCATGCTCCAGTTCCATGGTTTTGTACAATGCCCATCCTTCCTCCACTAGTCCAACATGACTGCAAGCTGTAAGCACCCCAACAATTGTTACCTCATTTGGCGTTACTCCAAGGCTTCTCATCCTATCATAAAGCTTAAGAGCTTCCTCAGCGTGTCCAAACTGAGCATACCCCACAATCAGAGAACTCCATGAGATGACATCGGGATTTACAATGGAATCAAAGAGACTATATGCAGCTTTGAGGGATCCACACTTCATGTACATGTCAATCAGCGAATTTGCAACAGAAACATCAAGAACCAGCCCAGCTTTCATGGCATAACAATGAACCTGGTGTCCCATATCTAGAGATGCTATTTCAGTGTAGGCCCCAATTGTGGTAGTTAAAGTGATATAGTCAGGCTTCACTTCAGTTATGAGCAACAGTTTAAACATTTTGAACACCTCCATAGGCTCTTTGTGCTGCATACATGCAACAAGAATTGCATTCCACGAAATCAGATCATCATGGTGCCTCATCTCTTCAAATGCCTTAAATGCTTCCATGAGATTGGAGCACTTTGCATACATGGTAACTAATGCATTACACACTGAAATATTTAGATCAAAGGCCATTTTGACAATGTAGGAGTGCATCTGCGTACCTTGCTGGAGTGACGATGGACTCATACAAGCACAAAGTAAGGAGCGGACAGTGATACCATCAGGATGCAAATTTAAACACCTCATTTGATTGAAACATGATATTGTCTCATTGGAATGACCATTAGTAGCAAATCCAGCAATCGCTGCATTCCAAGATATCAAGTCAGGTTGTTCTATCTGACGAAACACAATCTTAGCTGAACCCAAGAGGCCAGATTTAGCATACATGTCAGAAAGGGCACATCCTGCAAATTTATTTTCTGCAAATCCAAACTTTATGCACATCCCATGGATCTGTCTCCCAATTTCTGGTTGTAGCAGGCTCCCGCAAGCACTGGAAACACTGCCAAATATAAACTCATTTGGCTGATGTACACCCTGACAAAGCATTTCTTTAAAGTAGCACAAGGCTTGTAGCTCGTGATTAAGTTGGGAAAAACCAGCAATTATTGAGCTCCATGAAATCAAATCCTTCTCTTTTATGCGACGAAATACACTACACGCATCAGCAATTCTATCCAACTTAGTGTACATTGCTATAAGAGCATTCTGCGCTATAAGGTCAGAACCAAACTCTGATTTCACAACATGGGCATGCAGTTGCATCCCCAAGCCAACACCTCCCAACCCAGAACAAGCCTTCAATACACTCCCAAAAGTGAAGTGATCAGGCAGAAAGCCTGACCGTAACATTTCAAAATATAGTTGAAGAGCATCAATATTCTGACCATTCTGTGAGTATCCAGCAACGAGGGAAGTCCAAGAAACCACATTCCTGTGACGCATTCCATCAAACACCTTCCTCGCATCCACCATAGCCCCACATTTCCCATACATGTTAATGATATGGTTGTCGAGTATGAAGTCCGTCTCGATTCCGGAAGCTCGAATGTGGTCGTGAACTTGGCGGCCATACTTCAGGGACTTCAGACCAGAACAAGCGCAGACCAGACCAACCCAGGTCCTCGCACTTACCCGAGAATTCGGGGTCTTTTGCAAGGCGTCGAATGCTTGAAGAGCTTCCTTGTAGAGATTCCGCTTGCAGAGAGAAAGCAGGTAGTCGTCATTGGATTGTCCATTCTCGAGAAGGAGCGAAGTGGGCGGTGGAGCATGAAGCCGCCTGATCCAGTTGGTCAGCAAATGGGGTTTGAATTCCTTCATCATCGGGAGGTTTGGTGCATGATTGGGTCCAATGCACGACCAGAGGGGTTCGGTTCCCGCTCGAGTCCTGCACCATCAGCAAGGTTTTGCTCCTCCGGCTTTTCCTGAGTAAGCGGGCAGAGTCTCCAGCTTGGCTGTCCGTCGCAAAAAAGGCGTCGACGTTGGCCCAAGATTCTCGTCTTTTTGTTCCCGACGAAAATTCATGGCTTGAAATTTATTTTCTTAAAAAAAAGCCAGTGTGCTTATACAAATAAATAAACTAAAAATATTTTCAACGTATATCAAATTATTAATGTACAAATTGTTGCTGATGATGAAATCATTTTTCATTAACTAGGAATCGATTTGCAGGATTTGAATAATATTTTTCTAAAATTTATCGTCCACATTGCTCATGAAAATGAATAAACTTAGAAGTATTATTATTATCTAAAAATGAAAATTTAAAAATAAGTTGTTATCAATAATTAAAATAATTTGTATAGATTAATTATTTTAATAGATATAAATGATTATTTTACAATGACATAATTTTTTAATTGTTAATTTACCATGAAACAAAGGGAGCCCTAACTACATTGCAAGTTCGGATTCACTCGATCAATTAATCATTATCTAAAAATTCAACACCTTCTTGATGTTCACTTCTCTTATATAATATCCACATTACTCATACCTTACCCTGTAGTTATTTACTTAAAACTAAATGCACAAAATAATCTTTCCTCCTGATCACGCCCTGATTTTAAACATTGCTTCCAAAGACCTCGCAACAAGAAGCTTATAGATTCTTCATATAGTGTGGATTTGTCCACCCAGCAGAGCAAATAGTTCCTATGTATATTATGTGGACGTAATCAACCAATCATAATTATCCACATGTAATTAATGAATTTGTCCTACTTGGCGTCTTTCATGCCACGGTCCAAAATTTTATTTATTTATTATTTATTGATCAGGACAAAACTTTTCAAAAGACAAGGAAAAATCTATTTATTTATTTACTTCCAACTTCCATAACCGTTTTTGGGACAGGATCCACCTGGCTTGCCGATGCAACCGTTTCGCGCGTCTCGGGGCCCGTTTCCTTCAACGTTTGCCATTTCTCCTTCACGTTCGTGTTTTGTTTTTCTTTCCCCTTTTCGCCGTCTTTTATAATTCCTTTCGTTCTTGAGATTGCAGTTTGCAAACTTCGAGATCATCAAAGTCTCGCTGTCCTATTCAATTCAAGTTCTCGACGCGTCTTCTGCAAGCGTACCCCCGTCACCTTTGCTCAAGCCTTCCACCCCTTGAACTCTTCCTTGACGTATTCTGCAGAAAGTTTTCAATTCATTTCTCGTTCTTGAAATTTCCTGTGATTGAGCATAAGGGGTTTCCGCTGCATCAGCGAGGTATGTTCTTGGTTTTCTTTCTTTTTTTCCCTTTTTCTAATGATTTGATAGGATTATGTGTTCCCTTTTTCTAATGATTTGATAGGATTGTGTGCGTGAACGATCCATTAAATGGGTTGAAGAATACTGCGCATGTTGAAGATTGTTTTCCCACCTTGTTAGTTTGGTTCGAGCAAATCCAGAACGACTGTTCTTTTTCCTCTTTCCATGTCTATATTGCGTAATAATTGCATCGGTAAGCATTTTCCCAACTGGGTTTTTTCGTACTGCTTTTTTGCTTGTGTGGGTGGGATATGACTATGGCTGAGTTTATTCTCGTGAATTTTTCTTTCTGATTCTTGTTGGTTCATGGTGCTAGAAATCAAGAGTGAGTATTTTTATTTCATCTGATTTCTTGATGTCATGTTATGTCGAGTCGTCCCCTCTGTATATACTGAAGCAGATCTTGATTGCTATCTTATATTCGCATCGGTAGTCTGTGAGATTTAATCCTGCACAATTAATGAAGTTTTCGCCTCCTTTCTAAGGTTTCGAGAAATGAAGATTGGCAAATGCAGAGCATACAGTATGATGGACATAGCAGTTTTGACACTGTTGGTAGCAGCTATTTCAATTATGACAGTTGCGGTAGATGCAGCAGACACAAATCTCGTTTTCGATCCATGCTTGGACACAGAAATCCAGAAAGGGGACGGGTTTACCTTCGGCGTTGCCTTCTCCTCGAAGGAATCATTCTTCTTTCAACAGATTCAGCTTTCACCCTGTGACAATCGACTTCCTTTAGCAGGCTCAAGTGCTCAGCTTGCTGTTTTCAGGCCAAAGGTGGATGAGATCTCTCTGCTCACCATCAACAGCAGCACATTCAACCCGGTATGTACTTTAGGAAGCATGTGAAGCTGATTTTCAGTTGACTCTGTGCTTTGATGCATAAGAATGGTGTGTGTATATGCACTACAACGCATCACAGTCCGTGAAGTTGTATGTACTGAATCAGCATTTGTAAGTGTTAATCAGCACATGGTGTTTACCAATCGTTCAACATGCTTGATGGAGCACCTCATTTTTTCGCTTTGTGAATCATCACTTTGGTTGCTAAAATTCGGAATATGGAGCTTGTCCATGGTCTTAATTTATTATACTAGGACACATTTTTCAGAGACCAGCACTGGCTAATGAAGGTGTGATAAAAAGTCCTTCCACTCTTTTGTAAATGGACCAGCTAATGGTGCAAAACTGTGAAGGCTAACTCTCTCCAAAATTAGGGAAGTGGAAATCGAATTGAATTTGTGCGTTAAGTTCACCAGAGAAAATTGGTTCCTTTTGGTCAAGCCAAAATTTCGTTAAAATCGCATAGTCGCCTTATGTAGGTCTGGATTTGATGTAATGTCTTCATGTCTGTTGATTCGTTCAATGTTGCAATGTTGTGGATTATTCTAGAAAAACTAAAGCAGCAGACATTGGTTAGCATTTTGAGTGTTAGTTGACAACTTTGAGATGTGTTTCTCACAACAAACATCCTGGAGGAGTTGATGCTGCTGGGATCTGTTTAAAGACCAGGTCCTTTCACATGTCTTCTTCTCTGTTGATTTGTTGACTGGAATTTGCACCCTTTTTATTGACACTAATAGTCCGTTGTGATAATGTGAATTTCTTGTAGTTAATTTTTTATAACATTCAAACACGCAAAAAATGTCGATACTAGAATGCAACACTTTCAAATAATTAACTGTACTTTTTTCTACTCCTCTCCGCTCTCACTTACTTGGAGTTTTTTTTTTTTTGGTAAAGAAACTTACATGGAGTTCTGATTCACTTAATCCTATAAATCAAATTGATCGTACCGGCCATCTTTCCTTATAAGATTTGGTGTGATAGTTCATACATAATATAGCAACATCACTATGACAATGAAATTGCTTTTTTCCATGAAGTTCTCTTTTGATGTTATTTACAAACTTGTAGGCAATGTCAGGAGGATATATGGTAGCCTTCGCTGGACGTAAGTATGCCGCAAGATCATTGCCAGTACAAGTGGCCGATTTTACTCACACGATAACCAGTTTCACTTTGGTAATTTCATCACATCAATTATTTGTCATTTCACTGGCATGTTCTTTGTACTATTTCCTCCTCCTTTTTTCTGTCTCCCTCGTATTTGACAGCAGATGCGGTTCGCTACAGGTCCTTGAGTTCCAGAAAGGTATGCTCATAAACTTGTACTGGAAGAAGTTTGGGTGTGATTCGTGCTCTGGGGATTCTGCTGTTTGCCTCGACAACCAAGACTGTGCCATACCAAACTCCAAGTGTAGTCATGCTGGGGCGTGTGACATAGGTATACAGCTGACATTCTCGGGTACTGACAAGAATAATGTTGTGCTCAACTCGTGGTACGAAGTTAAGAATCTGCGTCAGTACTCCCTGTACGGCCTATACTCTGATCTTCGCGATAGAATCACCAGCCCGTACCAAAACATGTTCTGAGACTAATAATTTGATAGTGGAAATGGTGCATAAGAAGTATCAACTCAAAGTCTCTGATGATTGCCTATGTCCATAAATTGGAAAGCAATCAGCCCTATAGATGGTACATCAAATTCTCATTGCTTGCTTCTCCAAATAGCAGACCACAACATCACATGCCAACCTCATTGATTGTATACAGAAAGTTCTAAATCTGCTACAGCTTCTCGTAATTATGTTTTTCTTAGATAGTTTTCTCATCATTATTCAGATGTGCGGAATCTTAATCATATGTTCTAACTCGTGATCCTGCTGCCATTATGTCTCATGTAAGCTCACTTGAAGCTGTAGGTTTTCACTGCATGTGCTGCATATCTTGTTTGAACAGTAGACACTCAATCTGGTCTTAGTCAAGCTCTGTGACTGTCCAACTGAAAAATATACCTTTTGATCTGGAAACTTCCTGACAGTTCTTATGATGGTCCTGAGAACTGTAGCTTGTTTAGTTATTAAGGTGCAACATAGGTTTTTATGAAGCCTGTATGCTAGAAAGCCACAGCGGCTTGAGTTTAGGGGGCAGAAGAAAAGGCAAGAGTGCAACTTTGCTTGGGAACCACGAATTTTGAGTAGCAAAGTTCCTGGAGTACCCGTCAAATATTGTTTTTTGTTTTTTTTATGACCCCCCGTCAAATTTTGTTCAACAATGATGCAAGTAGAAAAAGCAATATGAAGTAAAGTGCAGATATTCCATGCCTTTTTATCATCAGTTTCACATTGTTTTCATTTAAATCTCACAATTTTATTAGATAAGGGAACTCATTGAATTTAAGTTAGACAAAATAATCAGGGTTGCTTATGGACGCCCAGAAAAATTTCCTTCCTTTGATCATCGGCACACGTATGGTTGCTCCTAACTACAACATCAAACATTTTTAAGCCGTAAGTCAAGGGGACTGGAGTCTATAGACAAGGGAGAGATAATTCTAGCAGAAAAGGTAGCTCAGTGCTCTACTGCCTCAAGTTCCAACACTTAGATTGCTCATGGAAGAAATTTTCACGATTTGCTCATGACAACATCAAAGTGGCAATTCCGGAGTTGAATGCAACAAAAGAATGAATCTGTCATCTTCAACAGATTCCATCACAGCCATCTGTGTTTCAAATTCGTCTCATAGTTGAAAATTCTTGTTAGAATGCTTGGCCTCAACGTGTTTATTGATCCTTTTCTCTGCTGTGCCGTTGGGAACATCTTTTGCTTGAAAAGATAGGGGATGGTTAAGAACCCTTCATTACGACGAGGTTCACTTTAGGTGGGTTTTACCGTATCCTCAATGGCTGAATGCACAGAAGTTTCGTAGCGGCATGTTGGAATGAGATAGCAAGCCACAGAGTTGAACCCTTTCTTTGTGACCTGTACGGGAAGACATATAGTGATTATCTTCAGAGAATTGGATCAGATCCGCCCCACCCTGGCGAAATATTTCTCCGAACAAGTAAATCCACATTTTCACCCCCGAGCATAACAGAGGATCATGTTCAACATTAGCGAAAATAACGAGATATTGACAATTCTATAGCCATGCGTGACATTCTGGTTGGAGACATAAAAGAGCTATCGCCTAAAAGTTCCGCGTGAGATGAGTAAGAGCTGAACCACAACCATGGTGAATGACCTCAGCAAAGTGGCAGCATTATCATCTTTTAAAGTGGCAGAATTATGTCTTTTTGTTTATGCCCAGAATAAATTACTCGTAGATTACTCTGTTTTTTAAAGAGTCGAGCGAACTTTTTGCGGACCACAGACAGAAGAAGGCCATGTATAGTTACCTTAGCAAGTACACATCCAAGCCATAAGTTTTCTGCTCGCTTATAGAGGCCACAGTGTTTCGATTTTCTCTGTATGCGCGCAAACAAAGCACGAAAAGAGCTGTTTCTCACCTTGTTGTAGATAGTATCAGTGAGCTTCCGCCCTTTCGAGCAACGGCATGGACTGTAGCCGCAAATCCCTGGACAAATACGGCATAAGCATCGACTGCAGCTGCAAATCCCTGGACAAAGACGGAAAAACCAATCAAGAGTTCTGGTTCACTTCTGCTACACCATCCCCGTATCTGCAGAAGTAGAAAGGTACTATAGAAGTCAATCCGTTCCAATGCGAATATCGTTTTAACTCTTAGGATTTCCATACTGATTATGACGAAATGCAGTTATTGCGCAATATCTTGACTCTTTTAGTATCACTCCATTTTTTGTCTAAACGAAATTATCAACAGGTCATCTGAACGATAGTTTTTCATTCAAAGAGAATATTTTTCTCCTCCCTACAATGCAACAAAAGGGAGGACATGATACACATATAGTACTGCCAGAACGCGGAGGCATAGAAGCAGAAGCAGAGACTCGTGGCATCTTCTCCCCACGATGGGGTTTCACGATAATGAAGTCGAGGTTGGAGGAAACATAAAGAATGCCGAGCTCTGCATCCTCTCTTCCCTGAGCCGTCCGGCTAGTTCCTGCCTTTGACCGCCCCCCTCCTTCACACCATCTCTCTCTCTCTCTCTCTCTCTCTCTCTCTCTCTCTCTCTCTCTCTCTCTGTGTGTGTAAAAAGGGTTTCAGAGAGTCAGGACAGGCAGCAGTTTCAGACATAGGAGTCAGAGTAGTATGCCAGTGAAGCAACGTTCGAGTCTCAATGCCATGAGAGACAATATAACACGTACCAGGATCAAAGCACGGCTTCCCTTTGACGATTGGGGGGGGGGGGGGGGGGGGGGGGGGGGGGGGGGGGGGGCGGGGGGCGGGGGGAGTTAGCTGATGTACCTTACAGAGCAAGTCATCAAATAAAACAAGCCAGAGGAACTAAATTTTTGGAATCCATGTATACTCTCCATCGGTAGAGGAGCGATTCCCAGCTAATACAGCAAGAATGTCTATTTAAAGGTGATGTTTACTCTTTGGGAACCATAAGTACAGAAAAGTATTCATCAAAAGGTGATGACTCCCGTTTGCACACATCTCCTGCTTTTGATTTTGATGAAGGGTGCTTTTTATTTCACGGAAAATTTCATGATAAAAGAAAATATTGTCAATAAATCGATTTCAAGAAAAAATATTAGGTTAATTTATTTTGTGGTTTAGCAAAAAACAGTTTCCTTCTAGCCATAGGTAAATATTATTTTCCCTCGATATAAACTTGTCATGATTTGGCCATGGAAATCGTTTTTCATCCAAACACAAAAAAAGTTTAAAATTTTCCTTCCAAAACACGCGGATCCTAAGTTTTCTTGCGGTTGATGCTCGTAAATTGTAACCGAGGCATTTTGTTTTCCCCTAGAAAACGATAATTTTGTATCGGACAATCTCTGATTTGGTAAAAAGAATAACGTTGCCCTAACATCTTCAGACCTCGCGTTATCCTCAGAACGCAGAAGGATTGATGCCTAGTCTGAGATTGCGGTCGACAACCTCTTCACTAGGAATACGCCTTCCAATTGTGATGATTCACAGCTCCTCCGGTCTTTCGGTTTTGTGATTTTCTCCTTTTTTATGATTCATTCAGGAGAAATTATCATGTCACCATCACAATCAAAATCTCATCAACAGCTCTGTTCTTTGCATTCTCAATCATCACAAGTCAAGCATTGTAAAGTTGCAGACAAGTACAGACTGTGGATGCAGAAGCAACGGGAGATGGAGAAATCACAATTGCTAGCATTGAGCTTATCTACAATCGTGTACTACACCGAAAGAATTGGGTGGATCATTTCTTTTCATTTTCCAACAGAAGGATGCACAAAGAACACACATACCCCAATCAAATGGGGGGGTATTTTGCTTCAAGTGAAACAAGGTATGCACATGAACTATATATACAGACACTGAATGTGCGCACCTGTACAGTTAGCAGTGGGAAGCGACACAGCCCGATCCTTTCCTGCAAAACTGGTTTCGTCGGATCTTGTGAATTCGCCATCCTCATTTACTTGTATATTTGAATTGATGAGGGGAAGCTTCAATGTAGACAGTATGTAATGGCAACGACCCAGTGGACTATTCCAGCATGACATGGCCAAAATCTTGAGATTTCTCATTAATTGACCTATGCAGATTGCTCAACACACATCTTCTGATGGATGTCCACAACAACATCGCGCAACTCGGGGAAAACTGACACTAGTAAGAGTTCCAGTATCCCATATGCCAGTTGCTTCACACAAATAGAAGACTGCAAATTTCAAAAAAGAAAAAATGATCCCCGGAGAAGGAAGACACTGGCAATCTGACATTAGAAATAATAAGAAAATAGAGAAATATCTGAGAGAATGGTAACCTGAAGGAAGTAGTACATGTCTTTGGCACAACGCCTATACTGCTTGTGGCCTATCAAGCTGACTAGCGTCGCAGGAGCTCCCTCTGACATAAGGGAGAAAAATGGATCATTTATAGAAAAAAATAAAGCCACTCCCATGTACTCAATGGACCACCTGTGAATTGTTACATACCCCCGAAATTCAAAGCACCAATACACCCCAAATTAAATTAAAGAACAAATTTTATTGGGTAGAGATAAGCAAGAAAGTCTATTGGATAAAGATGAAAAAGAAAAATTGTTGGCCATTCAAAATTCAATTTCACCATTATGTGGTTAATAAGAGATAGAAGCTATGCAAACAAAGTATTTGATTGAATTGACAAAGATGATATATGGCATGCGCAATCCTCTTCATTCATCTTCACTTTTTGTTTGTGACATACAACCACCGACCTTTGTGTAGCATGTATACTCTTATGCCTCGAGCCCACCTCCTTCATTTACTACAATGAACCTGCTCTCTCCAATTATGTGCAATTAAATATCGAGATCCATGGTTTTTGGTGAAACCTAGTCTCCTTTCGCATAACAATATTATAATACTCACTACCTAGTGAAGTCGTAAGCTTTTCTATCCACAAGGAAAAAGTCAATAACAAGCAATTTCAACAAGAAGATTTCATCAGTACTTGGTACTTGCAGTCGATAAGTCATACAGAGCAAAGTTATGTAATCTAAAAAGAGAGGTTACAGAGAGTAAATATAGTGAAAAAAGAGATCAGCATTTTTCTTTCATTTTTTCCATATGAGGTGTGATCCACTGTCCCCTTGCTGTAGCTTCGGCTTTCATGGTTAGGCAAGATATCAATACCATCATCTCGTAACCATCATCACAAGAGCCCCCAGCAAAAAGATCCTAACTAATTGCTAAAAGAAATACTTCTTTTTCAGAAGATGATCACCAATTAGCACATTAAAAGATAAGGTGATGTTAAGATGTTCAACTCATCATAAAATGATTGAACGACTTCCAGACATCATATGAAATCCACTAAACAGCAACGTTGCTATCGCAATTAGAGTATACAAATCTCTGAAAGAGATGGAATTTCTTACTATCAAAAGACAGGCTTCTGAAGTTACTATCAATTGGTTTTTCTCTAGTTAGCTCATTTCCTTGTTAGTTATAATTTTCACAGCAGTTAGCAGTACTCTTCCTCTTATATCACCTTATCATGAATTTGGTAAACATGATAGACATTAACTTAATGTTCACTATCTATAAAAGGTCCTCAAAATGCTTTCAAGACATTACTCTTACCTAAATATATATGGCAAAAGCTTAAATAATTAGATACCTGAGTAGTAAAACCACATTATCCGATACATGAACTACCTACAATGCAATCTCTCAACCGGATAAACCATAGCCGGAATTGGGGGCAGTGGATAGATATCATTCTTTTTCACCTCATTTTCTATACCTAAGTACTTAAACAAGATATGATCATTGAGTTGAGAATTGAAAATACAATTAGTTATCCAACAGAAAAGGCAAATAAACCAGCAAGACAAGATATCTTTACCATTGAAGAGAAACTTACAACATAATAAGTCACTGTTTGTTAAAATTAAATTGAGGGTCATGCGCTATCATTCACTTACCGAATAACATCTTCTTGACATCACTAGCTCTGCGTGCAGCTTCAAGCTGTAACTCGAAGGATAAGGACCCTTGTTTGGATATCCTACTGCCACCAAACTGATTAATAGTCTGAAATAATCTTTCATTTGGTTGCATATCATCTTCTTCAATCTTGCTATTCCCAAATTTCAGAAAAAATGTACCATCGGGCCAGAGAACCTAAAAGAAGTTCATTTCTTTCAGCTCATTGAGAAGAAAAGGTCATATTGCTTCTGAAGCATACTGCCAGGTCAAAAAGCATTACAGAAGAAACTGCTCGCAATCATGTTTTATTATATTTTGGCCAGTTGTTTTAACATATATGAATCACATTTAAAGTCATGTTCAGATCAGGTTTATCCTGAATGCACCTCAGCTAATCATATTCCCTCATTTCTGAAGAATAGATGTTGCATGCACTACATCCTTACTAAAAAAGGCTGTTACTACAGCATTTTTGTTCTTACATCTTGAACCCACCGAATTCCTTGGGCTATAGTTTCCTCACTCCGAAGCCACTGAATCTGCCTCAAGAGCCAATCATCAATAGCATCTTCCATTACCAACTGTAGAATCTGCTTTGAGATCCAAAATACCTGTCTCCTGCATCCAAGAGATTTGACAATCGACTGTTAAGGATTGCCAACCACTGTATTACTGCTTTCATACAATCTTAGACAGCATATTGTTCCATCTAATTTCATTTTTTTATTTCACAGAAGAATGGGTCATTTTGCAGTCTTACAAAAATACAGTCAATATCAGACTTGACAAGTGGTGAGTTCATTCTGGGCTGGCCTTCATGCATTCACCATAGTCAGGAGTATTGCATGCAGTACCAAGCCTATATCACAAGGACTTTTAGGCAGCCATATGAACTTTCCTCAATCAACTTAAATTGTTGCTCATTGCTGCATTCACTTTTTCTTTCTTACTATGTTGCAAAATCTAAAGTAAATCACTTCCTATGTGAACTTGTTTTCCATCAAGCAGTCTCCTAATTGTAAGGTTTAAGGAGATGCCAGAAATGATCCGCTTGACTAGTGATGTTACCTTACCATCAGTCAGGTGAAGGCAAGTGATAAGACCGAATTTTTAATGTCACAGAGGCAACTTAGACTCCTATTGCAATATGCCTGATAAATATCAAGGAGGTAATCCGTGCCCATGCTAATTATTCAATGTGTGATTCCATGCATTCCAATGTATTTTTACTGATCTCTTTAATACTATGAAATAAAAGAAAATTGGCACTAACCCCACATTAGGGACAAAATCAATTTGAGATAAAACTGTTAGTCAAATTTATTACATTACAACATCTTAAATTGAGCACAAAATGAATTGCAGATTGAAGGCTTCATATGGCCAATTCATTAAGTAGTTCTGGGTACTAAGACGTAACCTAGCCTAGTGCTCCTAATGAGTAATAAAAAAAATAGCTAATAGCAACATTTTGCAGTGAAGGAAGCCGACAGACTAACTTCACAATCCTCCACAGCCAGTGATAAACAAATTGCAAATAACTTACAGTTTAACAATCTAGGCACTCATCATAACTATATTCACAACAAATACAGACAGCTAAATTATGTGATAATTACAAATAACCAGAATTGATAATTTCTTCAATAAGTTAATGAGAATTACTCATGGTTCAAACAATTAACAATGGGACAAAAGTCAAACAAACCACATTCTAGGTCTAGAAGTAAAGGGTCAATCAGCTCACCTTAGCCACCCCCTCCTCTTAAGCTGAAAAATCTTGTCCACCAAATTCAACATAGGCACACAAACATTCGGAGGACTCCACTGTCAGGGAAAAAGAAGAGTATAAAAAATAAATATGTGCTGAAAGAAAACGGTAGTCAGCTTTCAAGTCCACTGCTTGACCTAGCCACCATCTACACATTTATGAACAAATTCTTATTGCATTACAAGGTGCAGGCATAACCTTTTTCAGACACATCTTCAGCCTAAGATGCCGAGAATCTGACCTTGAGGCGGGACTCATGTATACTAAACAATAGCATTCATATGAGAAGCTGACTCAGAACTACTTTTTCAATAAATTACCAAAATTCATATGAGAAGTGCACAACACATTCACTATTTTTCCAGCCATACTCCACAAAACACTTGAACTTGCCAAGCTAAGCAAGAAGCCACAAGTCTTCTTCCCAGATAGATGCCATTGACTGAGATGACCCCAACATACAGGGGTGACAGGATAGAAGGTCTACCATTTGGAGTTCTGATTATTAGGAATCGTGAATCCGATTTAATCCGTCACAACACCAGACTACACAAACATTTAACTTCCAGTTTAACAGGAAAAAAAATCTTCATGATCCACATACACAAAAGATTGGAAACTTCACTGTATAAAAGACACCCTGTGAATATCTACCTACAACACACTCTCCACTCCCTAAATGGGAAATAATTTAAAAAGAAAAATTCCCACATAAAAAATGAGATTTAAAACTGTCAAGTAAATCATCACTTGTTATCCAAAACAGAAATAACTATCCAAAGAAGAGCTACTTAAATTGTAACTCCTTGATGCTTTAATACATCTATATTTTCTTACAAGTAATCCATGATTTATGACTTGATCCTGCACTCTATGAGAATAAACAAATTAAAATAAGATAAATCTTTCCAAATTTCATGCCATGCGCATTTGTCAAAGTAACCAGTTGGTAGAAGGATAGACACTAAATCTGCAGGATATATACAGGAGGACCACAGTGAACAATAAACCTAATCAGGTGGGTTGCAGGAAAAAGGGGGAAAAGTAGCTAAATCCAGTAGTACCTCAGGAGGCATGCCAACAGGGTCTACAAATTGATCTGGAGCTACTTGAAAATTTGTCAGCGAAGAACCAGCCTGCCCATTCCAATCAGAATGAAGCACCAAACCATGCTTCTTTCCAGATACTAAGTTCCTAGAGCCTTCACCACGTTTGACAACCCGAGGGGGAAAACTCTTGGAGTTCAACTCATTATCCGAATGCCATCCATTTGCATGTCCACTAGATCCTACTTCATCACTGCCACGATTTCCATCTCTATCACCATCCTCATTATCAGAGATACTGGTTGATGTTTCTGCAGTGTTTTGCCTGGAGACATATCTTTCTATTTCATCTGCATTCCAGGACAGGTGCCTTGCTGCAATTGATGCAGATATTTCAGAAGAGGAAGGTGTAGAACCTACAACTTTACGCATTAATCCATTCGAAACCCCCTTGAACTGCCGCACAATATCATCCACTGCATCGTCCACATTCACTGCATTGACAGGGAGGGGAAAAGCTGTGAGTTGACTATCACGAAAGAAGCACAGTATTATCCATATTCTGTACTTGTTAAAAGGAAAGTGCAAAATGTCATTAAAATTAAGTACCGAATATCCCTTTCTGTTCGCTTAGAAAACACCAGATAATAATAATAGCCCAACAAAGTTATGTTTTGAGGGATGATCAGCACAACATTGACAGATGCACTTCTTCAGTGCAACAAACTCTAATGTTTAGAAAATTAAGATCCAAACGGGATTCACAAGAAGTCAATCAATTTATTAAGAATTATTCTCAATGTTCATTGTGCGCCCATTAACTAAAAGTTTAAGGTTAGAAAAAAAAGGATAATTCAAATTAATAATATAGCACAGGTCCAGAGTTCAAGTTCAACACCAACACTTCTCTTACTGTAATTCTGTAAGCTTTCTTACTCTTGTGATGTAGTCTCCAATTCCATCAATATGGCATCCTGTGTCTTACATGCAAGCTCGTATTCATAAGGGGGAGTGTAAATGAATATGAAAGATCTAAACTGAGAGCTCATTTCTCAAGTTTTTAGGAAAATGGTTAATTCATAAAATTGAACTGCGAATACTCATTAACTGGGGATTAAAAACCTAAAAACTTCAAGTTGGACAGATTTGTCCAAATAAAAAGATCCAAAGTCAAGTCACACAAAAAAGAAAAAAATGAAAGCACCCTTTCCTTTTCTTTGCATCCATTAGAAAACATAATGATTTATTATGGAAGTGACTGACCAAGGTAGTTGATAAGACAATTTTAAAAAATAAATACACTCAATCTCAAGTAACTTCAGTATAAGTTTGAGCCCAGAGTATCCTGGCAACTAAGGTGAAAATGCCCAATGATATCAAACAGCAAATTCTTGTTTGGGTGATGCACATGCTTGTCGATTTGCAATCATCTAGAAGAAGGAATGACTGTAAATTATTTTCTCGCACTCTACCTAAAATGCTGTGGCAGAAATAACACAGACAGTAGCTCGGGTTCAATAAAGCAGGAAAAAGGGAGTCATGGATGAGGTTTACGCATCTGGTCACTTATTTGAGTGTGTGACATTTATATGTCTAGCCTCCATATGATAGTGCGAGTATATACCACGATCAAAATCATCCCATATCGTTCACTTAAAGTGAGCCTAGTTCCATCAGTTTAATATTAGTATAAAGAAAATGAATGTATATGGGATGGGAATGGTGAGATAAGAGAGAAGGTGGGTTTTGAGGCGGAGGGGTGTTTGATGAGGGTTTGAGGGGGCAGAGACAGGCAGGTTTTGAAAAGAGGCCAAGAGACAAATTATAAGACAATAGACAACTCCTCACAATCTTCAATCATAATGTTGACAAAATCTAATGGCCTGTTTGATTTGAGATAATGTTTTCAGTTTTCATTTTGTAAGAGTTTGTTCCTATTTTCTTGAAAACAAGTTGGGTATATGGAAAGGAAAATAATCTCGAGCAAGGTAAATTTGTCGAAATAGAATGCACGACTCCTTTTTTGTTTTAATTCAGCAACATAAAATCGTAAGTAGAGTTTTGGGGGTTGCATAGTAGAGCATTGTGAGGGCATAAATTAGTGCAAGTAGGTCTCGATTCGCCTACTCTGCATCTTCAATTTTGTTCTTAATTTATTCCCCTCAAGTGCACTTAACAATATGACTTTATGTAACTTTTTTTTGGTAAGAACTTTCATTTTTTATGACTTTTAATAGTCGACGCATTATTATGCTTCAACAAGACATAACGCCACATAAATGTAACAATTCGCATTTAACATTTGACATTGCTAATCTCTTCTAAGTTAACTTTCTTCTATATTTCCAGAATCCTTTGCATTCTTTATGCATCGATACCATGCATGATAGCCAAAATAAGAAAAGTACAGTGAGTTGACACAATAAAAATTTATGTCGAAATATTGGACAAAGTTGCCTGAAATATCTCAGATTCAATCTAAATAGAAGAATGAATCTCTGCAAGGGCATGTATCTACTCATTAATGGATGGAATACTTTAGTGACAAAATGTCTTTCTTGTATTATTTTAGTTGATCGTTTTATAGATTTTCCATTTTTTTTTTACTTTAAAACCAACTTTTTACTATTCCAAAAGACAGGAGGGATATGTAAAAGAATTGCTGATGCATGCTTAAAAGGCTTTGTCTATGTATCCTTTCATTTATAACACACACACACACACACATTTGGGGACATTTACGGAGTAATTTGCTCAACCATGTTTTTATGTTTAATTACAAAGCACACAGTGCAGTTGTTAGCCCAATAGTAAATGTCAATAAACTTTACTGATAGACCTTGATGTTTAGCAGCAGCAAGGATGTTCCATGTACATGAGGGATGAAATAGTGGCCATCTACCGATGGGACTAAGTGTAACATGGAAGTCACATTAAAAAATCTATCAACAGTGTAAAGTTGATGGTTCATGGTAAAGATAACTAAAAGCTTTAAGATTCTTCCAGTCATTTTAAAAAGCAATCACATTACTCAATTGTTGCTGACATTTAGCAATTATAAACGAAACACTGTGGTTATTGACGGAACAGTGAGCAGCAAAGAACTTGGTTCTGGTTAATGACCAGTATGTGAGAGAGAGAGAGAGAGAGAGAGAGAGAGAGAGAGAGAGAGAGAGGAGTCATGTAACAAAACTATGCAGTTCCTGCTTCCTCCTGATTAGCAGAACAACTAAACCTAAGGCAAGACAAGAACAGTAGCGACATCAATGTGGGAGCATCAGCTGTCATTTGGTTCAGAGTTGCAACTGCTTTTATATGTCCCTCTCTCCCTCCCCACCTATCTATGCCCACTCCCAACTGCACGGGGGCCCATTGGCACAGCCAGGGAAAAGTATGTGCTGATCTTTCTTCTCTGTTCACTTGGGAATAATCCTATACAAGTTGTCCAACATGTTCTATATCAGATCCACACCAACAGCTATTTGACATGATTCAAATCCTAAAAATCAGGTAGATAAACCCTATCAGGAACTATACACAGGTGACCCAACGTGGCCTAAAAGCAACAAAGGACAACTTACTTATCACCTAGTAACATGAACAATAAGCTCCAAAAAGCATACATTTAAAACCTTTCATTGGTTAGTTACATACTTGTTAAGAGACGCCAAGTATAAGGGCATGAACGGCCAACAATAGGCATGACAACCAAGTATATCAGAACAACCAGGTGAATCTACCTATCAACATGCCAGGTGAACCTTAAAAACCAGACAGATCTGATAGAGCCATACCAAAATTTTCTGGCTCTCTGCAGGACTGATTTAGCTTTTCATTAAGTTTCAATTTTTATTTGGTTTTTGTTCAGGTGCCCACTAAAAGTCAAAAGCTCTCTCAATTATTCCACATCTTTTACCATCTTGTCATGCGCTAACCAAAGCATGCTTACAAAAGCAGGTCTCAAGCACTGCACAGGCTTAAGTTTACAGTTTCTCAAAAGCCACTGCAACTTCCGTCTTCATCTCTCAGTAATAATAAGAGAAGGCCACAATTTCCTTCTCTGTATCTACTTTCTTCTCCCACCTAGCTCTTGGAAGATTCTAATCATCACGTGATCACTTAATTGGGAGATACTTTGCTTTTTGCAGGCTTCGCCCCCCCACATCTCTGGAACTGTGGTCTTTTTTCCAAAACTATGTGTACCTGTCAACCTATGTTTAGCACATTTGGGTTCTTTTTCCTCATTTCTTCACACATGATGCGGCTGAGAAATAGATGGGAACAAGATGAGGACAAAATTGATGGGAAAAAGAAAAAACTCGTGACGAGAACTGAAGGGTGGTTCATGCTTCCAATGTTCAATTTGGTCCTTGGTCCTTGGTATAGAAGTTCCCAAGTAGAAAGTTCATTAATGCTCACAGCATAGAACCAAAGTAGGCCCTTCAGGACCATGCGCAAAACAGAGGTCAAGGGAACTTCTTACATTGCCAACAACCGTAACCACATAATATCTGCCACACATTACGTCTAGACAATAAATGAATAGATTTCAACATACCTGCTAGGCTTCTCATCACCGAAGATGATTTTCCGAAAGAGTAATTCTATGGAAGAAACAAATTATTGACACGTATTAAACATCAGTCAAAAAAACTACAAGTAAGAAATTATTCTGCTAAAATTATTTATCATGACTATTTATTATATTATAAAAGAAATTGGACACCTTGGAGGAAGCACTCAGGAAATCCCACACTTCATGTTGTTCAGCAACATTAGCTATTGACAAAAGATCCTGAAATAAGACAGGATAGTCAAATTACAGAAAACAAAAAACAGCAAAAGAAATATTGAAGAGTCAACAGGAACGTAGTAATACTTGCAGATACTTGTCAAGCTGAATGCAGCGCTGATGTACAAAAGCGTCCTCTGTACTTGATGAGAATATTCTCTTAGGTGGCAAATGTAATGTATAATTAGGAATCTCTTTAAGATGTCGATGCAACCGCTCAAAATTACTGTATCTGCTGGCCCAAAAAGACTACCATAAACCACAGAATCCTGATATCTAGTGAAAAAAACAAAAACAAAAACCTACCTACAGTATTACAGAACAGTTCCCTATGAAAATGCTACATATTTCAGAAGTCAACTCCAACAGTTATGTAGTTAAAAAGATAGAAGCACACCTTCTCTTGACAAACCATGTTCTGCTTTCTGCATCTGTTACAGCAATTGAATAAACTGCAAAAGATTTCGATCCAAGTTTTTCAAAATATGCTCCCAACACCTGTAAGGCGACACTTAAATAAGAAAACAAATATGTAGCACATTGACGGAAAAAGATTGCTTGGCTTAAAGTAGGATTCTCTATCTCTCTGAAGACTTGACAGGAATTCTGCATCTACAGGCAAAAACTCTGGGATAAAAGGCTTACCCGGCACTTGAGCTTGGGTAGACGAGGACCCTCACTTCGAACTACCATGTCTGAGGAACTTTTAACTTTATAATCAAAACTATGGCTGCCAAAATCTGGGCTGTAGAACTCGGGGATATATGCACTTTCACTATCTCCTGTAAATGCCTTTTTTGTTTCTGGTTCAACTTTTAAAGCGGAAGTGCTGTTAGATCTCTTCAGTCTACTTCTCGTGTCATTAGCACCAACATTAGTAGCATCCTCCATTGTCTCACAATTTCCTCGCCCCAAAAGTGGCTGTTTTTCTTGGCTTGAAGAGTCATTCCCAAGATCCAGTGGACTATCAAAGACCGATGGGGGAGGCAACTGTACTATGGCTTTCTCTTCAGATCTAGTAGAATCTCCCACCCCAGTGATTGATGATCCCATTTTGCGATCTACAGAAGGACTGGAATGAATTGACCCACTTTGAACTGATTCCCGAACTGCTGCTTTAACTTTCTTGGCCTCTCTTCTTTTATAATTTCGTCCTTTGGACCACAAGTTTTCAAGATTTTCAGGCATGAGAACTTCAGTTCTTCTTTGGGTTGCTGCCTCCAGCACACTTGCCCAATCAGCAGCCCTGGGCTGCTTACTCTCTTCTTGAACTGTACTAGAACCAAAGGATTCATCTCCAGATGTACCTACCATTGCATTGATATTAGAATTCCTGGATAGATATTTAGCTTCACCATCTTTAGCCTGAGCAGGGCGAGAATAATCATGGTGGTCGGTAACATTAGTTGCCTGGGTACCACAAAAAACTTTGCTTCCATCCTCTTTAAGAGCAAGGACAAGTAATTCAATTACTTCATTGATATACCTGGACATGCAAGCAAAAGTATATATTAGCCATTGAATGGCATTAACATCTTGGATTCAAGATACCCCTATAGCAAAATATGTATCATAGAACTACCATTCATTGATTACTAAGGTACAACTAGAACAACCAACAAGAAAAATTGAAGCCCAAAGATAACACACCAAGCACTCAAAGGGTGAGCAAATTTTGTGCCACCAAATTCTATTCACTTTCCAGTAGAAAAATATTCGGAAGCCAAAGTTGAGATCCAGAAAATCATATAAATAAATTGACATGTACATACCAAAGCAGGATATAGAAACTTGCATTATTATTGAGAGTTTTCATGATCAAAAGCTTAAGAAAGCATATATATTTTTTCCTATCAGAGAATATGAGCATAGAATTATGTTCTAAAAACTCACACTGGACTTGCGAAATTCATGACCGGCTGGATGACTAAGCAAGTAACGAGCTCTCGAGCTATGGATCTCACAACAGGGCAATGAGCTTCTCTTGGTCGTAGAACTAAAGTTATAACTCCACCCATTAGACGCTGAAGCACCTGTTTGGAAATTCGAAGAGATTGTATGAAACAGAGAAAACTCAATGGATGATCAGAAATCATGAGGCATATTACACCTCACACCTTGTATTCACTCTCAGGAGATACCAATGCAGGATGAAGCTCCTTAGATGCCATAAGATGGAACTTCAACCTTTCATCCCTCTCCTCAGACGATAGAGTCCCCATCACATCAGTACCTATAACTGCTTGGTTCCTTCTGAAAAGATCTAAGTGATCACCTATCAAATCAACTATGTCCCTGAAATATATAGAGGATGATTAACTTTACCTGTACCAACTAATATCAAACAATTTAAGGATGAACTTTAATGAACTCCTCTGAGATAAAGTTAAGTAAATATATACCTGGTTAGTAGGTCAACAAGGTTAATTTCTTTGACTCTTCCTGATATCTCCCCAAGAACATCCATGATTATTGCACGTATGTGCTCAGGAAAATCCCTATCTTGTGTGATATCAGCATACCATAAATCTATAACAAAATCCCTTAAGATTTTGTCGATCAACTGAGTGATTGCAGCTTCCACCATGGGTGAATCAATTTTTCTCTTCCATTTTGAAGGAGGTGGAGGAGTTGTAAGACGTGAGTCATTTATGGATAACTGCCTCTCCTTCAGAATAGATAAAAAAGAGATGGGACGGACCGACCGAACTTTCCACTGGAAATCAACTTCATTGAAGACAATCCGAATTGCAGAGACAAATAGTATTGCTATAGGTATGTTCATCCACATTGATTTACTTGTATCTGCAACATTATATACACCTTCAGAATAATCATCTTTCTGAAGAATCGGCTAAAACTGACTATCAGATTTAACAGAGCAAAAGACATTGTGAACACTAAAATACTGAGGCAAATTAGCAACCACTTTGTAAATGAGGGACATCTTAACCTCTCTATGTGCACGTATGGGTGGAACTAGGTGTGTTTATATGGGAAAGGCGGTAGGTGGTGCTGCCTGTGTACTATTTTATGCTAACTTACCCAATTACCTGTGCCTATGTGTGTGCCTAATCTTGCATGCACATTCCAACAGTTAAGTATGAAACTCAAATTCCAGGTTCAGTAATGTATACAAATCTACAATTCTTTTTTTTCAGTAAAAAGCCCAGATTGCGGTCATAAGTTTAACTGTATGTGTATTCTCATTTTCCACAGTAGAATAATGATGAGGCTAAAACACCAGTAACCCTTAGCTGTTGATAGCAGCATTCAGATACAGGGCATTGCAAGATAAGATGGTATATGGACAACCCAAACTACTAAGAAAATGTCATAGATCGAACAAATTGTAATGCACTAATAATTCGCTATGAAAACAACGCCAAAGTAACCTAACATAGATCCAAATTTTTTGCCAAAGCCTTATCCCCACTTACAGTAGGATTAGGCTTGGTTTCTTCTTGTTGTTGAACTAAGTTTCCCATATAATAGTCAGATATTCTCCTTCCTTTTGCATTCTATTCCGTAAATTTCTTCGTTAATAACCACACACAGACACACACAGAGTCATCCATGTAAGGCAAAAACAGGCACATCCCTCTCCACAAATCCAAACCACCATCCGCAGCAAATTCGACAACGACTAGAAGGAAGCACAACATATCAACGCATCGCAAACCAACAAATCCGACAGTCTCCCTCGGGAACGACAAAAGGACGCCAATTCCCATTTCCAAGGAGGAAAAAAGCACGAACTTACGCGAGAGGAAGTACGAGACGGCGAATATGACCAGAGCCCAACAGAGGGTCCGCGTCTTAGCCTCCTCGATCAGATCGTGTATGGTCTCCATGGGCTTCATTTCCCCCTCGCGCCCCGAAGCCCCCCGGGGGAGAACTCCCCCTCCCCCGATCAGAATCCTCCGGCCGAATCGGTCCGACCGCCGGACGACGGAGCACCGACCGCCAATTCGGGGGCGCCGGAATCGGAGCGAGGGGCTAGGGTTTCGATCGGTCGGTCGAGCTTCGCCCGATCAAGGGGGTGTTCCGGTGGACGAGTGAGAAATCAGCTGAATCACGAGCTCTCTCCCTCTCCCTCTCTCTCTCTCTCTCTCTCTCTCTCTCTCTCTCTTCACCGCGTCGCCTTGCGTTTGCGAGCGAACTTTTCCGTTTTGGCGTTCTCGCCGTTGATGCGAATCACGGTCGCCTTCGAAATTTCTTGCCACCTCAGCACGAGGTGGATGGGGGCCCACATAACCGTTCTGCCACGGTGTTCCTTCGTTAAGCCCATTTTCCTTCTTCTTCTTCTTCTTTTTCTTTTTCAAATTTGTTCGATCCCCTTTTATTTAATTATCTTCATAATCGGGAAATTCTTGTCAATTATTACTAGTAAATTATCCTAAAATTGCCCACCCTATGTCGGTTTCTGATTACATTCGGAATGTTGAAATTTCATGATCCATTCTTGACTCTAATTGAGACACATGTCGAACTTTCAACTATCACGCTGTAATTAACCTCAAATTTTGCTTATCCACTTGTTTCACCTTAAAATGAATGATTTGATAAATATCTTCTTCAAAATAAATACTTGTATAATTTGAAATAATCAGTCAATAAAAGTATTTTAATTATCAACGAAAATTTATGTCCAAACATTTTTTTTAGTGATGAAAATGTTTTCAGCTCATTTAAATTTTTAAGTAATAGAAAATTCTTTTCAAAAAGATATTTTTCAAATCATTCTTTTTCAGAACTTTTCATTCTCCGCCCTATTTATGTGCATCAAGTGAAAACTTATGACATCGCTAAGGCAAAAAACGTGTTCCTTCGTTTCGAATTTTTTTTAATTTTTAAAAATAATAAATTATCTGACGTGGCTTTTCTATTGTTAAATTCAAAATGTCCGACCGCGGAAACGCACTTTGATGCGTTCTTCAGATAAAGCTCACTTTTGAACTCAGACGCCAGCGTTTTAGATGCTACCAGAATATTCTCCGCTCTTTGAAATCGTCTCCCCCGCGTTTTTTTTTTCTTTAATACAATAAAGATTAAGAATTTTCCAGAAAGAAGAATTTTTCAGAAAGATTAAGAATTTTCCAGAAAGTTCAAGATTTTTCTGGGCGCGAATCTACCCATGTTGTGTATTCATTTATGTCAGTCAAAGATCTGGAATTTTTCCTTATGAAAAATATTTATTTCATAAAAATAAGTGATTTAAGAATATATTTTAAAAGTGATCATTTGTATCGTTTGAGATAATCAACTATATGAAAATCTATTTTAATTATCGATATCGGTTTATGTCTAGATATTTTTATACATGATAGAAATATTTTTCATAATTCTTTTTTATAAGAGGATATGAAAGATCATAATTGAGAAAATATTTTATACTTTATTCGTTATCTGCAAAACAATTGCACTTTCTTTAACATGATTTGAATACAAATATTTTAGTGTCGTCCAACGAAATGGTATGAAGATCTTGTGGTGGGTCAAGGCATGGATTTAATTTAGTTTTCCATCGCGCAGGCTCTCCTCCGTTTGATGATAATTAAGTATTGATACTTTAGTATTGATAGTGTCTTGCCAAACAAAGGCCCTAATTATTGGTCGATGTTATCTATATATTTATATAGCAAGATTCTAATTAACATCGATTAATTTTCTTTCAAACCAATCGAGGAGCATTTCCTTTATTTACTAGTTAAAGTAAACTTTTATACTTGATTGAATAATTTAAGTCCATTAAGGATAGAGAGAGCTCTTCAGAAAGAGAGAGGGCGGACTACAAAACAAAGCCCTTTGGAAATATTTTCCAAACATCCTAACATTTACCTAAAGGACTTTAGTCCAATCAAATGCACCGACGAAAATATATTTATACATTCATACAAATATATTTATTAGGAAAATGAGGACCACTGGCTGGATAAAGAAAATGAGGACTAGAACACGAGTAGATAAAGAAAATAAGCCGTCATCTCGAGATCAATAATAAATCTACTATGGAATGAGGCCTTGAAATGAAAAATAAATCTATTGATAGAATCAAACCAGAGACTGTAAATCAAAATCGGATTACGTGTCACTCTTCTGATGTTACATATGAACTTTTTGTACCATGCAAGCACTCAAACGGACGGGCACGGAGTGTATGAAATTTAATCACAATGCATGGCACTTGTGATTCTAAAATCTTCTTCACTGAGGAAACGCACGAGACATCTACATATCACCATCTGCATTCATGATTACATAGATGATTTTCTGGAGTCTTCTTCGCTGAGGAAACACCATTCAACTCCGTAGTATTATTTGCTTCTAGAGGTTATGGTGCTATAGCCTTTCATACTTTGCCCTTGACTAAGGGTGCGTTTGGTTTAACTTTGCAAATGAACTTTGAGGGAAATGCTAAGCTTTTTGTAAATGGGCTTTGGGGAACATACAAAGAGTATTTGGTAAATTCTACTTTGAAAAGCAACTTTAAGAAAAAAGTTGTTTGGTATAAAACACATTTGAAAAGCCCATTTGAGTAATTAATTTATCATTTTTTATTTTTATTTGTTGAAACATTAAAAAAATAATCTTTAGAACTTTCTTAATTTTAGATTTTGGTAACATTGTTAAAAGACATCGTGTAAAAAAATTTAATGAAAAATAAAATTTATTTTATTGCTAAATAATTCAATCTAAAAATATTACTTTAATTGTAACGTAAATGCTGTAACATATGTTGATGAAAATCTACTTCATGGATGGCAAACTTCAGAAGACTAGAAAGCTTCTTGGCCCTCACCCAAAGTTGATAAGGCGTTTTGGCCCTCAATGAAAAAATTAAAAAAAAATAAATGAGTAATTACAAAACAACAAGAGAAAGAACAATCAGAACAGCAAGAGCTCGTTATTCTATCAGACTTCAACATCCACAAATCAAGGGTAAGAATATCCCAAAAAACCCCGAAACCAATTTAAAAAAAAAACCCTCGAAAAAGAGCCTAAAAACAAAATAAAAGGAGACCTTGAACAGCACACATTTCCTTCTCGACCTTGGTTTGCATCTCGCGGAGAGCAGCAGCTTCCTCTTCCATTTCCTTCAACCTCTTCTTCATCTCATCTAGCTCTTGCTTCGCCCCACCATTCAAATAAAAAACCCAGAAAGAAAAATCTTAGAACTCAGAGCATCTCCCGACGATTGAGCAACACACATGACCATAACACCACGCAAGCATGGAGATCGAGAGAGGGCGAGCGAGAGCGAGAGAGAAAGAAAGACCTTGACAGTGTCATCATTTGCGGTGGACAAGTCGACATCGACGTGATGGACTCCTCGCCTTCCATCTCCCCCTCCACAAGCACCTCTCCGCGCGTACACCTCGTGCTCTTCTTCTTCCATCTCTCTCTCTCTCTCTCTCATACAAACCCTTCTTGACCAGATCTGATGAGGTCACGCGACCTCTCCAATGCTCTTCTAGCAGCCATCTCCTCCTTCTAGTCCCCAAGATCGACCATGCCAAAGTCTGAGAAGATGAACAGTCCAGCTACTGTTCATTTTCACGGAGAATATGAACAGTTCTGAACTGATGGGCAAACTTGGACTTTTAAAAAACTTTTGAGGGTAAAATGGGTAACTAATAAAAGTTCATTAAGGTGGGCTTCAGCATTCCGAAAAAAACTGACAGCCCAAAGTTCCTTTGGGAAAAGTGCTAAAAAAGTCATAAACATTTACCACTTGTGCCAAACAAGTCCTTAACCTTTTTTTTTGTGCCAAATGAGTTTTAAACATTTGCAAATTGTGCCATATAAGTTCTTCCCACCAGAGAAAGCATACGTGGCGCCAACGTGGCTCGCCGGAGCGCTGACGTGGCTCGCCACGTGGCGCCAACTTTTTTTTTTTCCTTCTTCTTCTTCTTCTTCTGGACGGGGGCAGCCTTTGGGGGTGGTGGAGCCCTTGCTGGCAATGGGCGAGGGCGAGGGGGGCTGGGGAGGCCACCGCTGGCCTCGCCTAGATCTGGGTGGGGCAGCCTCGCCCAACCCAGATCTAGGCAGGAGCGGGGTAGCCCCACCCAGATCTGGGGGCCCTATCCTCCCCTGTCTGGGCAGGGGCGAGGCTGTCCTGCCCAGATCTGGGCGAGGGCGGCCTCGCCCGACCCCTGGCAAGGTTCCCCCTGCCCAAATCTGGGCGGCCTCGCTCAGTCGCCACCGGCCCCCTCCCAGATCTGGGCGAGGCGGCCCCGCTCCTACCCAGATCTAGGCTGGGCGGGGTTGCCCCGCTCAGATCTGAGCGAGGCCGGCCTCGCCCCACCCTCACCGGCGACGGGCGAGGCCAGCGGCGGCCTCCCCAGCCCTCGCCCATCGCCGACAAGGGCTCCGCCGCCCCCAAAGGCTACCTCGTCCAGAAGAAGAAGAAAAAAAAAACAAAAGTCGGCGCCACGTCGTTGCTAGCGAGCTTCGGCGAGCCACGTCGGCGCTCCGGTGAGCCACGTCGGCGCTCCGACGAGCCACATCAGCGCCACATGTGTTTTCTTCGGTAGGAATGACTTATATAGCACAACTTGCAAAGGTTTATGACTCATTTGGCACAAAAAAAAGGTTGAGGACTTATTTAGCACAAGTGGCAAAGGTTTATGACTTTTTTGGCACTTTGCCCAAGTTTCTTCAAGTAGCTTTGGGCTTTCAGCATTTTCAAAGTTAACTTTAATCTCAAAGCCCTTTAAAAATACTTGCCAAACACCCCAACATTTATTCAATAGCTTTGGGATCTCAAAGGGCTCTCCCAAAGTCCAACCAAACGCACCCTAAAACTACTAGATGGTCTTACCTACCAGGTTTAATGCACGTTTGAGGACTCCGAAAAGGCTTCTCTTGTCGAAAAAGTCGCCTCCACGTCAGGCCATCTGGACCATTGAAATGGGGGAGCGGGTCCCCCCTTTACTAGGAGGCATTTTAAGGAGAAATTATTCAGTGGTATGTGCACGCCAGGTCAGCAGCTGACCTGGTGTGCATTTACCTAGTTGGACAAATGAAAAATTAACACGTGGAGAAGCAAAATAAAAGAAAATAAAAGAAATTAAAGTGACATGGCGTGCACATTGGAAATGGATCCTCTGCTCTGGGGTGTTCCCCAGAGCAGATCTGATCTGCCTCTTGTGGCCGTTCGATCGTTGATCGGACGGCTGCAAGCTTGCAGGTGGTGGGCCCCGTCTTTAATGGGTGTGGGTCCCACCTTTTTCTTTTATTTTTTGTTTTATTTTTAGAAAAAAACACAGCCGTCCGATCGTGATCGGACGGCTGTGAAAGGTAGATCAGATCTGCTCTGGGGTGTTCCCCAGAGCAGAGGATCCGGATCCGTGCACATTTGGCTGATTGATGGCCCCTCATAAATGCTGCAGCTTTTTTTAAAATTTTATTTTGAGAAGCCCGCTCGTTTCCGTCGTCTTCCTCTCCAACTTTGTTCATCCCCTCCATTTTCTCCTTCATCCTTTCACAGAAGAGAGCTGCCGGACGTTCAGTGGTACGCCTTCAACGTCCGGCCGCGGCTGCGAAGATCTGCCTTTGGCAGGTCGCCTCCCTCAAGAGCCCCTCCGGCCGCGGCTGCTGGGTCTTGAGCCCCCTCCGCCTCTGCCTCCCGCCGTCGTATACAGAGGCCCATCGACGGCGACGACCCATCAGAAGACTCCCCTCTCTCTCTAGCACGCATGATAGCGCCGGCGTGCCATGGGTGGCGCCAAATCCCGGCTTTTTCCGATGCGGCGATCAACGTGACGATGAAGATCTTTGTAGATCTTTCGACGACCCTGAACGCGACCCCGCCCGACCCGCCCAGCAACCCCCTCTCTCCACCGCCGGAGCTCTCCGCAAGAAGGGGACCGGCGTCCGGGCATGGCTGCTCCTGGACTCGACCGGGAAGGCCCAGGTGGTGGAGGCCGGCAAGCACGCCATCATGCGGCGCACGGGCCTCCCCGCCCGCGATCTCGGGATCTTGGACCCGCTTCTCTCGTACCCGTCCACTATCCTTGGTCGCGAGAGGGCGATATCATCAACTTGGAGCATATAAAGGCCATCATCACCGCGCAGGAGGTCTTGCTGCTGAATTCGAGGGAACCTTCTTTTACGCCCTTTGTGGAGGAGCTGCAGAGGCGGCTCGCGCGTCATTCCCACGCCACCACCAAAGCCCAGGTCGGGGTTCTGTTTCTGCGCCCCGCTTTATTTCTTCAATTTTTCTTGATTTAGTTGTGATTTCTCTGTAAGTTTCACCGTTTGTTTGGAGTTCTTGATCATAGGATGACATAATTTGAGAGCCACCGAGCTCCTCTTGATGGCGCGTGTTGTCAAATTTGAAGTGTTTATTTGCGCGCGCTTTTATGTGGTCACTTATATGATTCTTCAAGGTTTGCGGTGGCCATCTGGCTTCTGACTATATCACTTCAATGTGCGGCCAAGACTAATGTTTAGCTCAGCACCTGACTTTGTGTTCGAAAGTTTGTGCTGGTATGTTTTAGTTCTTATAGATGATTGGTCCAGTATTACTTATGAGATTTTGGTTATGCATTTTGTACTAGCTCGCAATTGGCTTATCAAAATGTTAAGCTTCTGCTTGTCACCGACTGACGTGCCTCATTGCGCCACTGACCAATCAACTCTTTTAGCACCTTGATAGGTTTCCCAGTTTACGATATGGGCTTAAGTCTAGAGATAATGTGAACTGTAGATTCTATGTTTTTGCTGTATTTTTGTAGTCATGTTGCTCTTTCTTTATAGGAAGGGCTGATGATTCAAGATGGACTAATTTGTACGATTTAGAAGAGCCGCAATTGAGGGCCATCAGCCTTGGAAACTTCCTTGAGAATTGAAAGGTTGAGAAGATGAAGAAGAAGAAGAAGAAGAAGAAGAAGAAGCTAAGTTGGATGTGAAACAAGCCCTTGAGAATCGAGAGGGACTGAAACTTCCACCGTTTGAGTTTGCTGCACTGGAGGCATGCTTGGAGGCTGCTTGCAGCTGCTTGGAAATTGAAGTAAATCCTTGGCTCCATCAATCTGACATGCTTACTTTTATTTCCCTAGAAACTTCAGTTCTCTTTTTGCTGTTTATTACAATCAAACTTCTTCCTTGTGAAAATTAGGCAAGGTTCTTGTGCTGAGTCGGAGTTCTCCATGATCAAGATTCTTGTGCTTCATGAATGTATGGTTCTGGAACAAACATGTTTTATATTAGGTATGGATAATTCGCCTATTTCAAAAACACATTTACACAAGTCAAGACATGGAAATATTCAGGTCTAAAACTCATAGTGAATGATCTAGCCCTTCTCATTCATGAATAGTTTAGGCTTATCTAAAAAATAATCATGACTGATAATTACCACCATTTCTGAAATGTAGGGTAGTTGAAATAGTATTTTATTGCGGTTTTGTGGCTCATCAATTAACATTTGCCCCGCTAAGCATTTCATCCTATAGTTTGACACAAGCGGTTAAAGGTTGTCTGACTAAAAAGCTGATAACTTTGCATGCTCTTGTGAATTGTGCCTGCTCTTTTGAGCTGGAGGTGACATAGACAGATGGCTGAATTTATCTTTTCTTTCTTTTGTCTCTTTGGGAATAAAGGGAGTTCATTAAGTTTGCGTTCAGTAGTGCATCCTCTTTCCATGATGAAGCTCTTTGCTAGTTTGTGAGTGTGTCAATACCTCCTGGTTCTTGATCTTATGTGACATCTGATTGACCCACAAAATGCAGACAATTTGATTGATATGAGTATTTGATTTGTAAGACTGTCGCCATTTGATTGTTGAGTTTTTTTTTTTTTAATCTCCAGGTGAGGGATGAATTGAAACGCCTTCTTGATGATGATGAAGATATGGCTGAGATGTACTTGACAGACAAGTTGGTTCAACAACTTCTTGAAAGCTCTTCGGCTTCCTCAATAAGTGAGAAAGAGGGAATGGACAATAAAGAAGGAATGGATGATGAAATTGTTCAATCTGACATAGAGGATAGGTACTTGAAAATGTAGTTTGCCGCATTTGTTTTGACAGCTAGCAAATTGGCTCTAAAGAAGCAAGAAGAGGAGGGCACTTCTGGTCCTAAGGCAATAGCTTTTCGAGCCACTAGTATTCCAAGCACACACAATGCAGAAAATTAATCACAATACTGTGATGGGAGAATCGCAGGGAAGCAGGGTTGTCATGACAGAAATAGAAGACTGAGCTTTGTTTCCATCCTCGAGGTTGATGAAGGTATACACGTGATTCATTCTGTGTTGGCCTGGACGATTTCTGATCGTATTTTCTTTCTGAACCGGAGAACCTTACTTTTTTCTCCAGGCTTTTTAAGTTACTGTTTTTGCTGATTTGGGTAGCATATCTACTTGTTGGGTCAAAACTAGTTTAAGTTGACTGTTTAGTTTAGGATCCTGGAAATGATTGGATGTTCAATGAGCAACATATTGTTATTTTACCGTATGCATATTGAAAGATTGTTTGACTTATTTTAGAACTCAACTTTTGTGTATGTGCGAAGAAGCACTTATTTTAGAACTCACCTTTATATCCGACTATTGCTCAATTATGGTCTCTTGATTTGGTCTTTGGTGTCTGAAAGAAAATGTGATATTATTTGCTCATCAAGAGAGTTACTGACATTGTGCAATTACCCCTCATGTTCCAGCATCTTGTTGTCTTGATGCTGAAGATATCTTCATGGATGAAGACGAAGCAGCAGTAGCATATGACAATAAAATAAAAGATGAGCTCGGAGGCTAGACAGAATTTAAAGAAATCGGTAATGAAAAAGGTTCTGTTGATGAGCATAAGGAAGAGGTTGTTCTGGAAGATTGTCCTCAAAGTTCAGAAAGGGGCCTTGAAGGTGCTGCAGAATCTGTTTCTTTCTGGCAAGACTTGTCATGGATGTATTGAAGCCATTGTGGCACATGTTTGGTTGAGTAGTGAAAATATGTTTTCTTGTAGTTGTTCGATTGACTTATATATGATTCAATAAAAATCGTGCTCAGTGGTCAGAGAAAAAAAAGGACTGTGCTACATTAGTTGCTGGACTGGTGTTGTATGTCAAAGGCATGTAATAGTTTATGCCTTTGTCTTCTTTTTTGTCGCTTCAGCAAATTCCCAAAGTCCCTTGATGATTAACAGTTTTTTTTTTGGTAAATCTTGATGATTAACAGTTGAATGCTCTTAACTATGTTTTGTTAACTTCATTAAGTCCATGCATCATTTGTTCTTGATATTGTTTATTGCTAGCAAGAGTTCATGATCAATTTTGCTTTGTAGATTATTTCAATTAGACGTAAATGGTAGTGATTTCACAATCTGAGGACAGCTTTGAAACAGTGTCATGTCGCCTAACATAAATGAGTTGTGATGGGGGCACATCCCAGTGGGAGGAATCAATACTTTTTCTTCTCCTATTTCTCATTGTATCCTTAAAGTATGTTGCAGAAAAATGACAGCATGCTGAAGAATCTAGTGTTGGTTTTATATCACATTCAACTATTAAACCTGTTAGGTTCGTCAAAGCAACAGAAAGAAATCCAGCAACAGAAGACACAACTTTCCCCCAAATTCGGAAGGAATCCATGACTACCTATTGACATGGGCAGAACATCCTCAAACCAGTCATAAGATCAGCAGTAGAAGGCTAAAACATAAGATCATAGTTTTCAAAATGCAATCTTCAAGATAAATAATTGCACAATGTCAGTAATTACGATCAGAAATCGTCCAGGCCAACACAGAATGAATCACGTGTATACCTTCATCAACCTTGAGGACGGAAACAAAGCTCAGTCTTCTAGTTCTGTCATGACAACCCTGCTTCCCTGTGATTCTCCCGTCACAGTGTTCATTTTCTGCATTGTGTGTGCTTGGAATACTAGTGGCTCGAAAAGCTATTGAATAAGTAACGTCTCAAGTAACTTCATTCACTCAATTTGTAGTAGTTCAACATCAAAATATGGCATTGTTGATTCTCTAAATTACAAACTAATCCTATCCTATGTAGAACTCACATCCAACTTAGCTTCTTCTTCTTCTTCTTCTTCTTCTTCTTCTTCATCTTCATCTTCTCAACCTTTCAATTCTCAAGGAAGTTTCCAAGGCTCCAAATTCCTTGCCTAATTTTCACAAGGAAGAAGTTTGATTGTAATAAACAGCAAAAAGAGAACTGAAGTTTCTAGGGAAATAAAAGTAAGCATGTCAGATTGATGGAGCCAAGGATTTACTTCAATTTCCAAGCAGCTGCAAGCAGCCTCCAAGCATGCCTCCAGTGCAGCAAACTCAAACGGTGGAAGTTTCAGTCCCTCTCGATTCTCAAGGGCTTGTTTCACATCCAACTTAGCTTCTTCTTCTTCTTCTTCTTCTTCTTCTTCATCTTCTCAACCTTTCAATTCTCAAGGAAGTTTCCAAGGCTGATGGCCCTCAATTGCGGCTCTTCTAAATCGTACAAATTAGTCCATCTTGAATCATCAGCCCTTCCTATAAAGAAAGAGCAACATGACTACAAAAATACAGCAAAAACATAGAATCTACAGTTCACATTATCTCTAGACTTAAGCCCATATCGTAAACTGGGAAACCTATCAAGGTGCTAAAAGAGTTGATTGGTCAGTGGCGCAATGAGGCACGTCAGTCGGTGACAAGCAGAAGCTTAACATTTTGATAAGCCAATTGCGAGCTAGTACAAAATGCATAACCAAAATCTCATAAGTAATACTGGACCAATCATCTATAAGAACTAAAACATACCAGCACAAACTTTCGAACACAAAGTCAGGTGCTGAGCTAAACATTAGTCTTGGCCGCACATTGAAGTGATATAGTCAGAAGCCAGATGGCCACCGCAAACCTTGAAGAATCATATAAGTGACCACATAAAAGCGCGCGCAAATAAACACTTCAAATTTGACAACACGCGCCATCAAGAGGAGCTCGGTGGCTCTCAAATTATGTCATCCTATGATCAAGAACTCCAAACAAACGGTGAAACTTACAGAGAAATCACAACTAAATCAAGAAAAATTGAAGAAATAAAGCGGGGCGCAGAAACAGAACCCCGACCTGGGCTTTGGTGGTGGCGTGGGAATGACGCGCGAGCCGCCTCTGCAGCTCCTCCACAAAGGGCGTAAAAGAAGGTTCCCTCGAATTCAGCAGCAAGACCTCCTGCGCGGTGATGATGGCCTTTATATGCTCCAAGTTGATGATATCGCCCTCTCGCGACCAAGGATAGTGGACGGGTACGAGAGAAGCGGGTCCAAGATCCCGAGATCGCGGGCGGGGAGGCCCGTGCGCCGCATGATGGCGTGCTTGCCGGCCTCCACCACCTGGGCCTTCCCGGTCGAGTCCAGGAGCAGCCATGCCCGGACGCCGGTCCCCTTCTTGCGGAGAGCTCCGGCGGTGGAGAGAGGGGGTTGCTGGGCGGGTCGGGCGGGGTCGCGTTCAGGGTCGTCGAAAGATCTACAAAGATCTTCATCGTCACGTTGATCGCCGCATCGGAAAAAGCCGGGATTTGGCGCCACCCATGGCACGCCGGCGCTATCATGCGTGCTAGAGAGAGAGGGGAGTCTTCTGATGGGTCGTCGCCGTCGATGGGCCTCTGTATACGACGGCGGGAGGCAGAGGCGGAGGGGGCTCAAGACCCAGCAGCCGCGGCCGGAGGGGCTCTTGAGGGAGGCGACCTGCCAAAGGCAGATCTTCGCAGCCGCGGCCGGACGTTGAAGGCGTACCACTGAACGTCCGGCAGCTCTCTTCTGTGAAAGGATGAAGGAGAAAATGGAGGGGATGAACAAAGTTGGAGAGGAAGACGACGGAAACGAGCGGGCTTCTCAAAATAAAATTTTAAAAAAAGCTGCAGCATTTATGAGGGGCCATCAATCAGCCGAATGTGCACGCCATGTCACTTTAATTTCTTTTATTTTCTTTTATTTTAATTCTCCACGTGTTAATTTTTCATTTGTCCAACTAGGTAAATGCACACCAGGTCAGCTGCTGACCTGGCGTGCACATACCACTGAATAATTTCTCCATTTTAAGAGTAGGATTGGCTAACGTGGACGTGGGCATTTTAAGGGTGGAATCGGGCTAATGCGGACATGGTCGATCCCCTTTCGAAATGTCGTGTTGAGCTTGAACACTTGAACAGTAGTCCCTTCTTAACAAAGCTGTACGAAAAGATACTCAGCCTCTGCCTATAAATTGGGGATCAAATTGGTGAATTTCCTCCTGATTGTATTCTCTTCTTCTGCTTAATTCACTAGTCCCATTCTCTACTCACCTCTTTTTCCATCGACAGAATTCACTGCAAGCATAGAGCATGGCAGGATCAGTGCAGGCACGGCAGGTGGGACACGGATTCAAGCCGACAGATGAGCAACTCGTTGATCATTTCTTGAAAAAGAAGCTCAAAGGAGAAATGGAAGCTGATGGCGGGACAATCCCCGAAGTATACATCTACGACTGGGAGCCTTCGTATTTATTTACATTATACGACGGTGAGTTCCATTCGGTTTTTTAGAGTTCTCTATTTGCCTATGTTCTTATGGATTGGTGGTTATTGGTAGTTGCCTATGAGACATTAGTAAAATTACAGTTGAACCAATCTTTGGTTGTAGCATTTTCAAGTGAATGGTCGGATGGACGCGAGTGTTTCTTCTTTTGTGATGATCGTCAGAGGAAGTCAAATCCGCAATATTGGAAAGAGATGAATAGCAAGCGTCTTGTCCGTGAAGAGGTCACTCGTAAGCCAATAGGATATTGGAAAGAGACAAGTAGCAGTCGTGAAATCCATGCACCGGACACTGGTGAGCCAATAGGGACCAAGAGATATCTGACTTATTATGAAGGTCGACAGCCACAGGGCCGCAGGACTGATGTGGGCATGCATGAATACCGCATAAAATCTGACGCTTCAGATAGTGAGATTTCGGACCCGGTAATCGACAACTCTTATTTTGCTTCCCTTGATCGAGCATCTCTAACATGGTTAAATGGACAGGTACAATCGATTTCATTTTTCTACATATATTCTCGATTCAGCTTCTTGAGGTTTGATCTAGCTTTGTGATTTCATGATTAGCTAGTTCCTTCCTCTGCGACTTAATTTTAACTCCAGCTGTCCTTTCAAGATTAATTTTCGCAAGTCGGAACTTTCCCTGCTGTATTTAATAGAATTTCATGAGGAAGATCGAGAAACGAGAGTTACCGATAATTGTTTCTTAGTTTTAGTTCCAGTGACCACTGAAGGTTAGGCTACCAAAAATAGAGTAATTATGCCGCAACAAGGTGGATAATTGGTTCTTGAAATTTAAATTACTTCAATATTGACAAGTGATGCACGATGTACCTCGTTCATAATGTGCTTTCGGGTGAGAATGGAGGATTGGTTGCTGTAACGCTGATTCTTATTGCCAATATCATTTTGTCTTTGTAGGTTGTCTGTCGGATATTTTACAGGCAAAGTAAGAAAGCAAAGTCGGCAACGGCAAATGCTTCAACTGCTTTAAACGGCCCGAGCAATCTGAATAGTGAACAGGTGATCAAATGTTGCTTTAGATTGATACAAAACAGCATATGGAGATGCGCCTAACTTTAAAAATTGCCATTTGTTCTTTATTTCTTATTATTTCTTTTTCGATTCAGGCACCTCCAGGAGTTACTTTTGAATTCAATGATCCAACCCAGACATTGAATACTGGTTTACCCGACGGGCATGTGACTAATCCTGATCAGCAACCATGTTCTATGCCATATTCTTCGAGTGACGACATCGATCTCATGGTGAACCTTGACGAGAGCACAGGGGAGACTTTCTTGAACTATGAATAAAGCACAGGGGAGACTCAAACGTGCGAAGAGCGACATGTGGGAAATGGTGCTAATCGCCATGTTGATGGACCTAGCAACGGACATTGTTATACGAAATATTCTCCAAGCAATGGTATCGATCTTGAGGATCTCCACTCTGACTAGAGCAAGGCTTAGTGTGACGGACGAGGGTGTGCTTATATTCCTAAAAGACAGCTCAAATGCATTGTTTAATTGTAATCCGATTCGATTAATTAATTACGAACACGGACTCTTCCAAGTACATATCTCGTGTGACATTTGGGCATTTTCATTTTGAAAAGTCTTTTACTACCTAAATATTTCTAAGAGTTTCCACTAACCTATTGGGGTCGCCTAGAAACCAATCAAGATGTGGGAGTGTCATCTCGATTCCTACAAAACCAGAAATTCTATGATCCGGAGACTTATTTACGCTAACATTTCTATTTATGCATTTTCGGTAGCTAACTAGTTAGCTGATTGGTCATACACTCTTGCTCATCATTTAGGGGGGGGGGGGAGTTTCCATGCATGAAGGGGCATGTGGATTTGAATGGTGGAGATAAAATATCACCCCTCCACTTAGTGCAGGGGATCCTTTTCCGGAATTGATGGCATTGCCCACCACGGCTCGCCTTTGCACTTCATCCGATGGGAAATGGATCCTCTGACTTAAGTCAGGGATGACATAAATTCCATACAGTTGGAAAAAATACAAAAAAATTAAAAAAATATTTTGAAATAATTTTTTTGAATTGTTTTTTTTATTGAATTCCAGTCGTCCGATCTCAATTTGACGGCTAGGATTTTACATTAGGAGATCCAGATCCCATCTGGTGAGACCACACCCCTAAAACACAGTAATCACACAGACGAAACAACCAAATAAATCGACACAACGAGAGACTAGGGTTACCGACGTGGGAACCAAACGTGGAAGTGGCAGAAAATGAGGGTTCCCTGTGGCACCCGTGAAATCAATTCAAGCACTACGAAAGAAAGAAAACTTGGAACTCGTAGAGAAAAGCTCGTTGTGAAAGTGAGTTCAAAGCTTACCTAAAAAGCTCGGATCCGTGAGAGATGAAGCATTGAGCCGCGACGAAAATCATACCTCCCTTCTCTCTCTGTGAGCACGACGGCGACGAGCCGATAAGCTTAGGAGTAGAGGTGGTCGGTGGACTTGGCCTTGAGGAAAGAGGATTCAGATCGTAGTCATCCGAGTCGAATGGTGGGTCGATGGCCCATGAGTCGTTCGAGTCGTCGTCGCAGCTGAACGATGCGTCGATGACTCCGCTCGGGCTTCTCGGGCTTCGATGATCGCAGCACCGCTTGCACCTCGAAGAGCTGTTGATGTACGATTCAGACCCTGAAATTCCTAGAATGAATCTGCAAGATCTTCGACCATTTCCAGACTCATGCGGAGGGTACTCAGAAGGTGGGCTTTGTCCTCCGAGGAACAAAGTGGCTCGACCTCCTCGATGACGTGCATCATTGTCGCCGTGGCCAGCACCGATGGGAAATACCTCAGCGATCTCGAATCGGAGACTGCGGCGACGAGGAGCCACTCGCAGCGGCGGAGGAACCCCCAGTGGGCGAACTCCAGCGCGTGCCCGCACGGCACGAGCCTCCTCGTAACGTGGTGGATGAACGACAGCGGCGTGACCTAGCGCATGTCCCACCCGAGTGTGGACAGCACTAGGAGCTCCATCCTCTGCACCATCTTCGCCTCGAACATGTACCGCGCGTCCCTGACTTGGTGATTTAGGAGGAGAGGGACGTGGGTTTGCTCCACTTTGGCGGACAGCGAGAGGCACTTGACGGCCACGAGCTGCATCATCCACGGCTTGTTATCTCATTGCAGGCGGAAGCCGGAGAGGAACCTGTCGAGGTAATCGATGGCCAGCACCGCCGTCAGCGCCGAGAACCTGTAAATGCCCCTCGCCCGTAGCATCTACTCCACGGCCTCGCATTGCGTCGCGAGGGTGCACCCGTCCTTCCCAAGGTCCGGCCTCCTCCTGCGCTCCTTGGACAAGAGCCAGAGCAGCTCGGCCTCCTCCTCTTCCTTGGACAAGAGCCAGAGCACCCATGGGGAAGGTCGCTGTTTTTTCTCCCTTCTCCGAGCTCTCTCAAAAACCAGAAATCTCCCTCCTTTTCTTCTCCTCTTTCTTTTCTCTTCTCTCTCCTCCTTTTTCTACTTTCCCCTTCGGAAATGAACCTTAGGCTGTGCTGGAGTGATATTCCCGATTTTCAATCATTCGATTAAAAAAAAAATTCCAAAAAAATTTTTGGCCGAACCTCCCTCCTTTGATTTTTCTTTTTTTTTTTGTCCTCTTCTCGTCTTCTTTTTCTTTTTCTGCGCCTCGGCCAACTTTCCCTCTTTTGACTACCTGACCTTTTTTTTCTCCTTTTTCGCTATGCTTTTCATTTTTGAAGCCGTCCCCTCTAGGGTGAGCATGATCCAAATTGAATCGGTCCAATATTCAATCTTAAGATCAATCCACAAGGTTTCGGTCCTTGATTTTTGGGACTGGATCGACCCTATGAGTTTGGTTTGGTTCTAAGGTCCCATTAAATTATTTTTCTATAATCATTTATTACATTCTTTGAGAGGTCAAACATGCTATTTCAAATTTTATTCATATCCATAATGTGATATTAAGTAACAAAACTATAAACACCAATGAATGTTAAACATAAATATATTACAATAATATAAATTTTCATTTGGTAGAAGCTACAAATCACAAAAAAGAAGATAATGAAATACAACGAAAGAATAAAAAAGTCTAAAGTACATTATACAAACCATAAAATAGTTATAAAGCGATTGAGTTGCTTAGTCATAAAAAAGTTGAAAAGTTTCATTGAACATTAGTTCCTAGGTCCACCATGCATTGGTTCATGAGTCAATTGTCAGCTCGTAATTGTTGAACATTTAGCAAAGGTAAATTCACAATAGTGACAAAGAGTGGTAGTGGTGAGGCAAGTGGCGAGCGAGGTGGCAAGCGAGGGTGACGGAGGAGTGAGGCCAACGGGGAGGTCCTCAAATTAGGGTTTTGCCAACTTTCTAGTTTCTACAAAGGAGACTATCAACGAAGACTATGCTTCGGCTACAACATAAGCAAGGCTTGGCAAGAAAAGAATGATAGATGCTCCTGAACTATGGGCTTGGCAAGAAGAAAGGATTCTACTCTCTCGGTGGAAATAAGAAGTTACTCTTGGACTTTTCTCCTAAGCTTGGCGAGAAAAAGGGCAAATACATAAATACTATGTATATGTCGGGTTGGAACAACCCAAAATCCAAAATTCAAGGACCAAGGATAAACCTGCACAATATCAGATTAGAGATTTAATGACCAATGACCAATCCAATTGTCTTAAGAACCCAATCAAGACCGGGCGAGTTGGGCTGATCTAGGGTCAGTCCAAGGTCGATTATGGATCATTGCCCACCCCCTAGTTCACTCCACCTTCTTTTGCTTTTTGCTTTTTCTTCGCTTTTCGCTTTGCTTCTACTTTTTTGCTTTTTTCCCGCTAATAAAGGAGGAAGTATTAGGTGGTTCAAAACCACCAATCAGCGTAGTCTCAGACCACCAAAAGGGGGCACATGACGAGTGGGCCTCGTTCACCAACTGACAGTAAACGCAATTTCCCTTGAGAGAGAGACAGAGAGTGGGCCCCACCACGTGCTCCCTTTTGACTGGTCACACTCAGACCACCTAATATTCTCCCTTAAGCCATCCTCTTATGCTTTTGCTTTTTTGCTTTCCTTTTTTTTTTCAGCGAACCTGCCCCCTCATTTTTCATCTTCTACTCTGTGCGTGTGTAGTCAGGTGATCACTGAAGAAAATCAGGCGGGCGCGAAGATCCTGAAAGTCGAGAGCAAGATGGAAAAGTGGTTGGCAGAGAGGAATGGGTCGGGGGGTGCTCATGCGAGCGTGGGCCAGATTGATTAGGCCCAATATGAGGTCTTCTATTTTGAATTATTTTTTATATTTTTATATTCTTTTAAAGGAAATTCTGAATTTTGATTGGTAGTGATTCTCCCAAAATACTTACCTAGGCATCAACAACGAGGGTAATAGAAGTTTGGAGTTTCTTAAGTCTAGCTAGATATCATCGAAGACTCGTAGAAGAATTTTCATGTATCGTTGTTCCATTAATTCAATTAATGAGGAAGGATGTGAAGTTCAAGTGGTTGGATAAGTGCAAACATAATTTCCATGAACTTAAAAGAAGATTAACTATAACTAGGATCTTAATAATGCCATTGAGAACCGGAGGTTTTGTAATCTACAATGATGCATTTGATAAGAGGCTTGGTTGTGCTTTAAGGCAACATGAAAAGGTGGTAACTCAATCATTAAGACATTTATAGTTGTATGAGTTGGACTATCCAATTCATGACCTAGAGCTTGCTATAACTAGGTTTGCATAAATCGTGAAGATGTTTGATTTTAGGAAGAGAATCGGAAATAAACTGGAAAGAAATAAAAATCAATCTCGCTTGATCAAGAGGAAAAAACGAGAAAAAGAAAAAAATTCGGCAAAAGAGAGCTGCAAGAAAGAGAGGACGTGAGATTGTGGGGGGAAGAATCACAAGCAGTCAAAAAAGAAGAGAAAATACAAAGGGAGAGAGGAAGTTTGGTCTTCCATTGACCAAAAGTCTTTTATTGCTGCACCCTTCCTCGATGGTGATGAGTTGGCCACACTAAATGACCGGTTTTTGTCTTGAATATTTTTTATTCTTGCAGGTTTCCTAAAGCTCTCGATGGCCGCATCACGAACGCCACCATACCGGAGCTCGTCCTTGGCCACAACTTCTTGAATCCATTAGGCAGAGTTCTTTCACCACAAATTTGCTGGGAATCTCGATCTTGCACCACTGCAACCCAGCAAAAATCTAGCCAACCACATAGCCTTGGTCAAGTGGTGAGTTTTCGTTCCAAAAAAGATAAGCACTTATAAATTACTTGTGTTTTTTTCCCTGATTTTGTTATTTGTTCATCAAGCTAATCATGATTTTCCCAAGTTGATTTGAATATTTGATTGATATCATGTTTTTGCTTATTTTGCTTGTTTTGGGTGATATGCATGATTAATTAGAATTTGTTTTTCTGATTCGCAACCGCACATCAATTTTTTATTCTATCTATAAGGCTTTAGATGGAATAATTAATTGATCGAAAATCTATATAATTAATCTTTTGATCTTTAAGGCTTAAGATCAATTTATCGATTTTTATGCGCAAACTTTTGTTGGTGAATCTTGGTGCTATTGGAATTGATTTGGTTTGATTTGATTTGATTTGATTTGATTTTATTTTACCTTCTTTTCATGTTTAGATTACTTACAAATATAGATAATTGCACGTTTAGATTTAAAGTTGCACATCTAAATAATTGCATGTTTAGTTTAATTTCCATATTTAGATTAATTTGCATATTTTATTTATGTTGCATATTAGATATCTTTGTTAGAATATTTTTAACTAGATTTTGCATTCTTGGATATTATTCTTAGTTGAGTAAGAATTTAGTTTAAGTTAGGAATTAATATATTCAGTTTCCTAATTTAGATGATATGTTATCTAGTTATGGATAATTAGGTTCATTAGTTAATTAATTCATAGAAAATACAAAAAAAATTACATTTCACACATTGCATTAAATTAGTTGCATTTATGGTTAGATTTCCATGCATTGCATATATTGTGAAAATCCCAAAAAGATCTTTCATTTGTTTTGTTGGTTCATTTTTTGCTTACTATATTTTTTAGTGTTTTATATTAATGTTTGCATATCCATGTGGTCATCTTTGTATGTTAGGGAGTCAAGTTGAAATTAATCGAAATTGCTTGCCAAATATTTCTCTTGAAAATAAATGAAAGGTACCAAAAGGGCGTTAGAGTAGTTTAGCGTAATCAAGTCTCCGTACTTACAATCTCTGGTTTGTAGGAGTAAAGCATAACTCCTGGTGCTTTACATGGGTTCTTAATCGACCCACCATAAATAGATTAGTGGCGACTCCACATTAAAAATACTTTTGCATGTTAAAAAGTGAAACCAAAGTCGTGAATTGGTATGGGCTTGGGAGAGCTTGAACTAAGTTAGGCTTACCAATTCATTAGCCGAATCCTAGGTGGTGCACCTTCGGGGAGGTCGCGACAAAAATATATGAAACCTTCATCAACATTATTAGTAGAATGGGATGAATGTTGATAATGCCAAGCACGTCTAGAGATGTTTGACGTGTCAACAAGTAAAAGAAGAACATTGTAAATCTAGCGGAATGTTAAAATCATTGGAAAAGCCTGAAAGAAATTAGTAGGAGTATATAATGATGCATTTGTGCAAGGGTTACCATGATTGCCAAAAAGTTTTCATTTGGGTATTGAGTAAATCTACTCAGACTATGGCAATGTGAGCTGAGTATACATTGGAAGAATATGCATAATTGTTTGTTCAATAAGTAGTTAGACTACATGGAGTGCCTGTAGCTATCACATCTAATCGAGACCCAACATTCACTGTGAATTTTTGGTGGAGTCTCCAAATTGCATTAGGAGCCAAAATACATCATATTATTGTTTTCCATTCCTAAGCAGATGGTCAATCAAAAGAAATCATAAATAAATTAAAGGATATGTTATGAGCATGTATAATTGACTTTTAAGGTAATTGGGATGAGCAGTTACATTTGATGAAGTTTCCTTATAATAACAGTTTTCAACAAAAGATTAGCATGGCTCCCTCTGAAATATTGTATGGTATACGTTATAGAACTCCTATATGCTTGAATGAAGTGGAAGAAAAAATAATCATAGGGCTGGAATTAGTGCAAGTCACTGAAGATACAGTTAAAGTAATTCAGGATCAACTTAAAACAACACAAAGTCATTGGAAGGGTTATGCAGATGGACTCGGAAGACTAATGGAGTTTCACGTTAGTGATCAAGTATTCCTTAAGGCGTCATCAATGAAGGGTCTATCATGATTTGGGAAGGAAGGTCAGTTGAGTCCAAGATTTATATGACCTTTTCAAATTCTTGGGAGCATGGGTAGGGGTGACCAAGTGGAACCGCCCACCCAGGAACTGCCCGGAACCGGCGATTGCGGGCGGTTCCCGGTTCCACAAAAAATGGAACCGGGAAATTCGGTCCGGTTCCTGGTTCCGGGGGTGGAATCGCCCGCCCGGAACCGGACCGATACTGTTCAAAAAAAAATTTCTGAAGTTTGTGAAGTTTGCAAAGTTTGTATTTGTGAGTTTGTGAAGTTTGTACACGAGTTTTTGCATTTTCTATTCTGTATTTTAGTCTTGAGGTGTATTTTTGGACACGTCCAAGTGGAGTGGACGTCCAGAAACTAGACGTCCAAGTTTCTGGATTTCTGGACGTCCAGTGCTGGACGTCACTGGACGTCCACGTCCAGTGTTTTTGGACGTCCGTGGACGAGTGGACTTTCAAAAAATGCGACGAGTGGACCATGGACGTGCAATTATTTTCTATTTTAGAATTTTTTTCGCGTTAATTGAAACCGGGAACCGCCCGGGAACTGGACCGAACCGACAAGAACTAGATTGGAACCGCCCAATCTTGTTCGGTCCGCTTCCTGGTTCTCCATAATAGGGAACCGGTTCCACCGGCCTGGTTCCCGGTTCCCCTAGGAACCGGGAACCACTCGGGAACCGATCACCCCTAAGCATGGGTCACTTGGCCTATTGATTAGCATTACCACTAAGACTCTTTGATTTTCGTGATATCTTTCATGTATCCATGTTGAAAAAGTATGAACTGGATCCTATGCACATACAAGACTTTGAGATGACCGAGATTCACGAAAGAGTGACTTATGAGGAGAAACTAGTATAAATTTAGATCAAAGGAATAAATCCTAACAAACAAGACTATTCTCTTAGTCAAGGCTTCGAGACAATATAACGATCTAGAAGAAGTGACATTGAAAAGCAAAGATGACAATAGACGCAATTATCCACAATTATTTAAATAAATAGTTAATTCTAAATTTAAACAACCAAATTTTTTTAAGATATAAAGAGTTGTGACAACTGAAAATTCCCACACAAATTGATGATATGTAGGAATAAGAAGATAAATGTCATAAACATAAATTCTAATTGAATTGTTGACCTCATAATGCGTGAAAATCGAGAATGTATTTTCGTATTCATGGCTTTTGGAATGTGATTCCATTAAGATTGAAGTATTGGGCATTTGTGCATTGGCTGATTTTATGGAGTGATGGTGAATCATGTATTGTAATCGTGATTATTATCAAGGACTGTAACGCCCCCAGTTTGTGTATTAGGAGAATTTAAAGTTAGAGAATTATTGAGTTATTTACCTAGCATCCATTATCTTTCACCGATAATTTTAGTGAGCTCAAAATATTTTTCTATATTATTAATGTTTAGGACAGATTCTGATTTCCTTGCTCATGTATTGATATACAAGATACTTCAGCAATTATACATTTCTGAGTTTATGCCATTCTCTACCGATTTTGTCAATTGACCGAGTTTCATAGTTGCCACCGTTGCTTCACCTTCATCTGGAGCTTCTTCACAACCCTAGTTTTGCAACAACTCAGGCAAGTGATGTTTTCTGACCTCAAACTCATTAATTTGCAATTCATTAGGAAGGATGGATTAGTGTTAGGTTAAAGCGACATTAGCTTGCTTAGAAAATTGTAAGTTTGAATGTGGTTGATTTCAGTGTACTTGCGCGTGTTAATAGGTTATAGATATTGCATTGATTGGTTATTGAGCATGATTGCATGAGTTAGCATGGGAAAACTCAATGCATGTATTGCTTGTGAAATTTATTAAAAACATCTAATGGATTTGCGTAACAATAAGTCACGACGCCCCAGTTTGAGAGAAGCCTCTGGTATGGGAGATGCCCCTTAAGAAATGTAGATATGCCTTAGATAATCCAAAGGTTGGACATGATAAACCACAATGTTGGATATATATTAGGAATATATATATATATATATATATATCAAATAATATGTTCACATACAAGCCCAATAGGTAAATCTTATCAAATAGGAAAGCTCATCTAATAGCGTTATATTGGCTCTAAGGTTTCCTACGTTGGAGGTAATATTGTTGAGCGTTCCAAACTTGACTTCTCTTAGTGTAATACTTCAAGTAACAAAACACTCTTCACTTTCTCAAACCTATAACATCCAACAATCTTGAAGTATTAAATTCGTGTGTCGGATTTGAGCAAGTAAGGTGTTTTATTGAAGATCTCGTCGAGACGATCTTGAAGGTATTATTAACTTTTGAATTCGACCGTGAAAATGGCTTACATATGGGTTTGAAGATTTTCGGACGAAATCTTTGATTTAAAAGCCCAGAAATTCTAGCCAAATTTTATAATGTGAGATCACTTGGGATTTGTTCTACTCGTCGATACGAGCGTTTTGAGTGATCACTCGCATTAATCGGAGATTGGACGAGGAGATACAGTAGTTGGAAGTTTTGCTGTCGTGTGTGCTTTTCGATTTTCGGACGAATTTTCTCGAATTTTTCTGCTATTTCTTTAGTGAGTTTCCAGCGACGAGGGCCACCTATCGTAAGGTTTTTGGGTGCTCCGGACTCAATTTTGGGGTTTGTTTTGACAAATTCCAATCCTATAGAGCGGTTTGACCAAGGTCAGGGGCACTATACGACTTTGTGAATTTTGAAGATTACAAGGTGCACTCTTTCTAAATCTTTGCTCTGATTAAGATGACAAAATATGGTTCTTATGATATTATAAAGCTGTAATCATTCGATGTTACTGAATTTTATGGTTGGAAATTACATGTTCAATTTGGCATGAAAGAACGTGAAATTTTCTATACCGCATTGAGTGATTTTGCATCAACCATTGAAGATGTGGATGAATATCAATGGAACAAAGATGAGGATTTTTGTAGAGATTATTTATTGACCTCTTTGAATCCTCGTCTAGCGATGACTTACAGTGAGTACAAGACGGCGAAAGAGATATGGGATCACTTGAACGCTCAGTTCCAAAAACAAGAGGGGTTGTCTAAGACTCTCGTAGCGGAGAAATTCTTTGATTTTAAATTCAATATGAATACAATTATTACCTCTCAGTTGATTGAACTTGAGAACATGAGGAACAAGTTGAAAGATGATAACTTTGATATGTCTGATAATCTCTTTGTTGGTCTTGTGTTGAGTAAGCTACCTGCTGAATGAAGTTCTTTCAAAACTGAAATGCATAGACAGAAAGAACAGATGGGACTAGATGAATTAAAGAGGTATATTCACATTGAGGATCAAAAGATTAATAGAAAGAGCTTGGAACAAGTTAGCCAACAGAAGTTAGTTGCTAACTTTGTTTCACACTCTAATAAGCCTCATAAAAAATCTAAGTTACCAAAAGGTGGATCCTATTCACAATTAGAGGTCAAAAAGACTATCTTCAAAAGATAGAAGAAGGACAAGTGCCATAACTGTGGAAAATGAGGTCACTGGGCAGCAGAGTGTAAGCTATCAAAGAAGCCAAAGAATGACATGCCACAAAGTGAGGCTTATTTACTAATTAGTCAACCTAAGCCTCAAGAATGGTGGTTGAATAGCGGCGCTACTTGTCATGTTACTAATGACAAGAATCTACTCACTGAGGTCACAGAAGTAAAAGACATTGTGGAAAATTGCAATGGTGGTAAAGCAGAGGTGACTCATGCTGGAACTACAAATTTGGTGCTTTCTTCAGGTAAGTTACTAACTCTGAAACATGTTAGAGTAGTACCTTTACTTAAAAAGAATTTAATTTTTTTGAGTTTACTTGATAAAGCTGGTATGTCCTTTTCAACTATGAATGGTAGAGTAACTTTATTTATTAATTCATGTTATTTCGGTTGTGCATTGATGGTTAATGGTATGTATAGATTGAGTTTAGATACTGATAGTATAAATAACGTAAGTTCTACTTTGATAGATCTAAAGTTATTGCACAATAGACTTGGACATGTGAACTACAAGAAAATGCAACATTTAGCTAAAACTCAAAACATTCCATTGGACACTTCTATTCGATTTGATAAATGTGAAGTATGTGCACATGCTAAAATTACTAGAAAACCTTTTAAGTCGGTTTCTAGAAGCACACAACTTCTTGAGCTAATACATTCCGATATTTGTGATTTTAGAAATTACGTTACTAGATGTGGTCGGAAGTATTTAATAATATTCATAGACGATTTTTCTAGATATTGTCATGTTTATTTGTTGAAATCGAAAAATGAAGCTTTCGAAAAGTTTAAGATTTTCAAATCTATAGTAGAAAATCAACTCAACTTGAAAATTAAAAGGTTTAGGAATGATAAAGGAGGAGAATATACAATAACAGTGTTTAAGGAATTTTGTGCTTTAGAGGGCATAATACTTGAAACTACTGCTACTTACTCACCCCAATTAAATGGTGTTGCCGAGTGTAAGAACAGAACTTTAACTGAAATGTTAAATACCATGTTACTTACAGCTAGCATGCCTTCCTTCTATTGGGGAGAAGCAATTCTAACTGCTAATAATATCCTGAACAAGTTACCATATTCTAAGTTGTCTATGACATCTAAGCATCCTTGTAGATATGATACTTTTAAAACTCGGGGTTGTATTGCTTATGTGAAAATACAAGATCCTAAGAGGCCTAAGGTGGGATCTAGAACTATTACTTGTGTATATCTAGGTAGTGCAGAAGATAGTGTTGCAAATAGATTTTTGGATCTTTATACCAATATAGTAATAGAATCTAGAGATGTAGAACTTTTTGAGAATAAATTTATTAAAGATCATGATTTGAATATTTCTAGATCTACAGATATGACTTCAGAATCTCCTGTAGAATCTTCTGATCCTAATCCCACACAACTGGATATTGAACCGATTTCACTTAGAGTATCTACAAGAGAGAAAATTCCCAAAAGATTTGATGAAGACTTTGTTACTTATCATTTAGAGGATGATCCATTCTCCTATCAAAAAGCAATGAGATCTAGAGAATCCTTACTTTGGGCAGATGCCATAGATGATGAAATGAGTTATCTGTTGGAAAACCACACTTTGCAGCTAGTCAATTTGCCATAAGGGGCTAAGGCTACAGGCTGTAAGTGAGTATTGAAGAAGAAACTAAATAGTGATGGATCAATAGCCAGGTAAAAAGCACGTTTAGTAGCTAAAGGCTATAAATAACAGAGTGGAGTAGACTATTTTGATGTCTATTTACCTGTGTGTCATCTATCAACTATAAGAATTCTTCTTGCTTTGGCATCTATTGAACACTTTGTAGTGCATCAAATGGATGTAAAAACAGCTTTTCTAAATGGAGAGCTAAATGAGGATATCTACATGGAACAACTGGAAGGGTACGTCATGAAAGGTCTTGAAGACAAAGTTTGTAAATTAAACAAATCTTTGTATGGTCTTAAGCATATTAAATTTGACGAAGTGATAAAGAGTTATGGTTTTCAGTCAAGTTATTCAAATAAATGCATTTACTATCGTTTTATATCAAATAAGATAGTCATTATTTGCTTGTATGTTGATGACATGTTAATTTTTGGTTCTGATCATTCTGTAGTGAGTGACGTAAAAGTTTCTTTAGCTAAAAAATTTGACATGAAAGATCTTGGTAATGTTAATACCATTCTTAGTATGAAAAGTAAGCTTTGAAAGACAAGTCATCTCCCTTAGCCAGATTCACTATATTGAGCAGCTACTTTCTGCCTAGGGATACGGTAATTGCAAACCGAGTGAGACACCATATGATTATAATAAAAGACTAAGTCCTAATAAATGGACTAGAGTGGATCAGTTAAATTACTCAAAATTAATTGGTAGTCTCATGTATATTATGAGTTGCACTAGACCAAACATAGCATTTACAGTAGGCATACTAAGTCGTTTTACTAATAATCCTAGTAAAGAGTATTGGGATGCCTTCAGTAGGCTGATAAGATACTTGAACGGTACTAAAGATTATGCTCTATGTTACTCTGGTTTTCCTCCTATTGTGGATGGATATTCTGATGCTACATGGTGCTCAGAAATTAGAGAAAGTAAGTCTACTAGTGGATATGTATTCACTTTGGGTGGAGTTGATATTACTTGGAAATCCAAAAGATAGACTTGTATTGCATTGTCGTCTATGGAATTTGATGCTTTTACAAAAGGTCTGCCTTAAGATCGATTATTCAAAACAGTGAGGGAATTGGGGTTAAAGACTATATAGACAAGTCTTAACTTCTATTTACTTACTTTGTTTTTATATGTTTTGAATTATCGAATCTTTCTTTATTTGCCACATTGATAAGCACAATTTATATGTCTCATCGATGTTCGTGATTGCTGACTAATTTGGAAAAGTTAAGTTGTCTCATTCCATTATTGATGATGATGACTTTAACCTGATTCAACGGTTCTATCTGGGAAGTTTGTGTCATTCCAAATTTGATGATACAATCTAACTCGGTTAGACCATCCTTTTGGTTAAACGATCTCATTCCAAACTTGATGATAGATCAATTGACTTTGAGGAATCGGTAATTGTGACATTCCAAATTGAGACATAGAAATAATTGTTTGCAGAAGAAGCCCGTTGTCTTGTTCTTAATTGAAACTTGATTTTACATGATTAGGTTAATGTAAGTGACTTGACTATTGATCTTGTTCTTTGAAACTCGATAATAGTTATTCTCTTATAAATAAACTTAAATTTATGGCTCTTTGCAAATCAAACTGTTTAGGCTTTATTCATAATGTTTATGAAATTAGCTTGATGCTTATGGACAAGATATTATGATACTTTATAACATTAATATTTGTTCTTCTCTGCCTGATGTTATGATGTTAATTTCCTTAATAGAATTTGACAATTTTAGTAGATTATTCAAATGATTGAATTCATAATAATATGAAATTCATATTTAATATTCTACAAGGGATGACAGATATGGATGAGGAGCTTAATGCGTGGGAACTTGATGAAGACAGCCTACTAGATGAATAAATGTGGCGTTTAGAGTGTGAGGGGACTTGACAGTTCACCTACTATTGCCAATTTTGATGAAGTCCATTTACTTGAGACTTACATTTTGTTATATTTATTAGTGAACATATTATGGTTATTTCTCGTATTTGTAAGGCCTTGGACTATTTTGAGTGGCCTATTTATACTCGACGTTTATGTATATATTGATTGTGAACTAATTCTGAGATATGTTTTAGATGTTGAAATTTTGATGAGTTTAGACAGAATCTAAAACTCAATATATTTATTTTGGTACGTTGATCTCAGAATAGATTCATAATAATAATGATTTATATTTGTTTGAACATTATTTTGTCAACCATATTGAATTGTGCTGTATGGTGAACATAGGAGGAGATTGTTGGATATATATCAGAAATTTATATATATATATATATATATATATTATAATATGTTCACATACAAGCCAATTAGGTAAATCTCAAATAGGAAAGCTTATCCAATAGCGTTATTTTGGCTCTAAGGTTTCTTACGCTGGAGGTAACACTGTTGAGCGTTCCAAACTTGAAGTCTCTTGATGCAATATTTCAAGCAATTAAACACTCTTCACTTTTTCAAACCTATAACCTCCAACACACAATGCCTCCATAATACCGCACAAGTGAGTTGCGATGCCTCCAGTAGTAGGGTTGCCTAGGCATGGCGACCTAGAAATTCTCATGATGGATGAGAGTGTGCCTTGATGTCAGATGTCAATCAAGAAAGTTCCTTTCTTGGTCCTGCCATACTTTGTAACGGTTGTCACTTCATGAAAAATTAACCTATAAAGTGCATATAATGCACTCGCGTGCTTACCTGAAATGTGTGACATGAGTTACGATGGCATACACGTGTGTGCTGCATAAATCTCATTTTAATCTAGAAAAAGTTTTATGATGCATAAAGTGACACATAAGTTATTTGGTGCATAGTTAGAGTGCATATTGACTTCTCTTATGCAAAAGGTGGTGGATGATGGTACAACCAAAGGAATTAAGCTAAATCAATGGTGCCCGGCATTCTCACATATTGTTTGCTGATGATGCTATTCTATTTCTATATGCATCACATCAGGAGTGCTAAAATGTAGCAAACATCCTCACTCGATATTGTAGAGCTTCGAGACAAGCAATCAACCTAAACAAATTAGGTATTCTCTTTAGTCAAGGCTGCCCAAAACAACTAAAACAATCCATAAGGGGAGCTACGAGCGCCTATTATTGAAAAAAGGGGGAAATATTTGGGCATCCTCTCATATTGGGGGTATTCAAAGAAAGATATGTTATCATTGGGGAAAGTCCACTCAAAACTAGAGGGATGGAAAGAGAAGCTCATTTCAAAAGATGGGAAAGAAATCCTCATTTAAACAATAGTGCAAGCGCTTCCACAATATGCCATGTCAATCTTCAAGATCTCCATATCATTTTGTAAAGTTATAAAGAAACAAACTGAGATGTTCTAGTGGAAACAAAAGGCTGGTAAAGGCTGGGCTGTACTAGAAGAATTGTGAAACAATGAAGCAAAGGAAAGATTTGGGAGGTCTCGGCTTCCGAGATCTAATTGCCCTCGATAAAGCTATTATGGGGAAACAGGCGTGAAGGCTGGTGAAAGAGCCAGACGCATTATGGAGCCAAATCTTCAAAGGACTCTACTATCCACAAGGGCAATTTTTGCATGTGAGAAAAGGCAACTGACCTTCTTGGGGATGACAGAGTTTACTAGTAAGTAAAGAGACCATAGAAAAAATAGGTAGGACGGATGGTTGTAAATGGGAGGAATATTAGAGTATGAGAAGATGTTTGGTTACCAATCGGTAAGATAGAAGGCCAATCGGCACTTAACGAACCTCAGTCAGTGGGGAATTTGATTGACCACGAATGACATGATTGGAAAGTCATAGAATCAAGAGATTTCTTTAAAGAAGAGATTGTCCACTTCATTCTACATATCCCTATTGGTACCCTACTAGTGAAAGATGAATTATTTAGGAAGGTACTAAGTCTGGAAAATACACAGTAAAAGGGGCACATCAGAAAAGCAATACACATACAGAAAATTAGCAACCAGAACCACGCTTCCTCATCATATTATCCACCCAAATGACTTTGGCATAACATATAGCACCTTCCAGTAGTACTGAAAATCCGATTCTACCTATGACGTTTATGCCAAAACACCCTCCCAACCAGAGAAAAGTTGTACAAGTGTAGATGCTCACCTGATCCACTATGCCCAATGTGTTGCAAACAGCTGGAAACTGCGGAGGATCTTTTCTAATTGTGTGGATGGACGAACTGAATCTGGACAGACTTTAGGCTCAAGTAAGATGTGCAGCATGCCCAAATAACTCGAATTGATGAATGAGTGGATACGCAACTAACTGGTAGGGGCACACAGACAGAAATGATGATTTATCTTCACCTAAACTCATCGCTTGCTTTCTCTGGCATAGCTAGAAGGGTCGTAACGCTCATATCTTCCAAAGCCACAAGGCCTGCCCAATGGCCAATGGTAGAAGAAGCGTTCATCATGAATTTAAGATATCACCGCTTGAACAAAAATCAAAAGATGAAGGGGGACGGAAAAAACGAAGGAATACAAGAGAGATGGACATCATCAGCGAAGGGGGGGATGCATATGGAATTCAGATACAGCCTGGTGTATCGAGACAGGTAGGGGAATAATCACTGACTTGTGTCGAGACAATGTTGGACGGTTGATCAATGGTTTTGTGTGTTGGAGGGTATGCTTGAATCTAACAGAATGAATACAATTCAAATGGACTTCAATAGAACGATGCAACAACAGACTGACTGAATTACAAAGTTAAGAAGAAAACAGAATATGTAAAACCAAGGCTTGCGCTAATCACAGTTTTCCTTAAAATAGATTCATCATCTCTAGTACACGTGGACGTCTGTACATAACAGAGTATAAAATTGGCTTGTCACTAAGCACACTTTTCAGACTTTTCCGAGATTGCATTTATGTACGCAGGTCGCACGCTTACGCCCAAGTTTAGGTTCGTCGGGAATCGGATTTGCACCCCCTTGCTCGCGCGCGAGGCATAATGTTAGTGATTTTATGTTAACACTCTAAAGGAGTATAATTACATATAAAGCACGCCAAAGTCTTCCTTTTAGTCTATGTGGGATAAGTATTTCTACATTTTTCGCTCGCAAAGTTGTTTTTTACATGTGGGACTCACATCCCACTAAAGGTTTGCTTTTGAGAACAATTTCTCATTCACCCTTTATTCATTTCAAATTTCCAACATTGTGAAGGTAATATGGGCATCGAGCGCGGTTATGGCTGTAACAACCAGATTTTTGAGGCATAAATTGAGAATAATTATTTTCTATTTTGGTATCCAGAAAATAAAATAATTTTCCCAATTTCTTATTCTTTTTCTTTTCCTTCTGCGTGTGGGCTGAATTAAGCCGGCCCAGCTTCATTTCCAGCCTCCTTCTTCGCTTGTGCGTGCGGCCCACGAGACCGGCCCACCTTCCTCGCCCGGCCCAGTCCTCTTTCCTTCTTCCTTCTTCTTCCTCGCGCGAGCAGCACCTCTAGAAACACTAGCCGCGCCTCCACGAAGCTCAGCTGTTGGACCGGTTGAATCGGCACGAAAAAGCCGAGATTCTCGCCAACAAACATATGCGCGGCAACTCCACAATCTTTAATCGATCTCCTGTGGCGATATTTATTCCGATTTGCTCGCTCGAACTCCCCTCTTAAGAAACCCTAGCTGCCGCCCCCAATCGCTTCCACCCAACATCAACGAGCAAAGAAAGTCTCACGAAGCTCACTGTGGAACTTCGGTTGGAGCACGGAAGCTCGTTCTTAGCAGCCGTGTCGCTCGACGTCTCGAACGGAGCTCAAATCGGAGCTCCCCTGTTTTGAACGGCGAGGATTGTCGCCGTTAGGGCGAGCTACTCCGACCAACCCAGACTCAGCCGCCGCCTCCCAAGACTCTCCCGAACTCCGCTCGGATCCGAGGCTCGCCACAAGCCGAGCCAGCTGCCGCGCCACCAGCCCCGCCGCGCCACCAGCCACGCCCCGACGTCCCAGCCGCCGTTCACGGCTGTTTTCCGCCGCTCGCGCCATTCGCCGGCCACCTCAGACGGAAACTCCGAACACGCACGAGCTGAAGGAGTGATTGTCGTCTAGTTGGAGTCAAAATCAAGTCGCCGGAAGTTCGCCGGAAAACGCATCGGAATCGGATCGCCTGTGAGTCGAGCTCTAACTCTCGATTAGGGTGGTGACCTGCTTTAGTAGATTAATTGATTAATTGATTGATTGATTATGGATTCTGCAAATTTTTAGGTGATTTAGGGGGAAAAATGTGATTTGGGCGAGATTAGAGACTGAATAGTAATTTTGGGTAGTGTTAGGGGCGAAAATGAAGTTTTAGCGAAATTAGGGGCTGGGCGGTAAATTAGTTGGAATAAGGGGCAAGCTGTAATTTCCGAAAGAGAAGGGCAGTATCGTAATTGGGGTTGCGTCATAGGACAAAAGTGTAATTGAGGAAAACCGAGGGGTAGAATGGTAATTCTAGCCGACAGGGGCAAAGTGGGAAATCTGACATGGTAGGGGCAGAATGGGGTTCTTATTAAAGTCAGGGGCAGAACGGTAATTTGGCAAGGTCAATGGCAAAACCGTAATTTTTGGAAGCTGGGAAGTAGAGTAGGCGTGGTTGATGGCGTACGGCTTGAGGTAGATTGAAGTAATTAATTTAATGAATTGATATTTATAAATTACTTCGTCCTTATTTGGTTTAGAAAATGTTAAATTAGATGGTTAACATATAATATTTCGGATAATTGCCGAAATTGAACGAACGGCCAAATGACAGCCAATTAGAGGTGATTTATCCGTAGTTTGTCGAATGGCTTGGATTCGACTAGGGACCCGGGTAAATTCCTAATTGGTGGGCTCAAGCGGTCGTAATTTATCTTGTAATTCGAGTTCTTTGATTAGGTCTTATTTAATTATGGTGATAGTTGTTGACCGAGGTTGATTATTTCCGTATTATTGGATTTAGTAATTATGTGATTTTATCCTTTAATGAATTTTTATATTGTGATTTCCTTGATGAATTATTATTTATGTGGAGATTAGTGATTTTAATGAGGAAGAGGTGAGATATAAGTTAGGATTAGATTAATAGGGGGATTAGGGACCCTAGGGTGAGTGCCCTCCTAATTGGGAATTAGGGTGTAGACTCACTGAGTAATCTCACTGTTGTTGTTTAACCATTTTTACAGGTACGTGTCAGGGAGTCCCTCCCCGAGGGCAAGATGAGGCTAGTGGTTCACGTTGATGTGATTTTTATTTATTTATTATTGGTTTAATCTTTTCCATTTCATACATTAATTTAATAATTGTTGGAGATTTAAATGTTATTGGGATTAATGTTTAGTTATTGTTTAGTTGGACCATTGTGGACCTTTAATTGGCAATGACGTTGTATTTATTTGATTTCGAATATTATTGTAAGTTTGAATTGGTCGAAGGTTGCATAATGAAATTTAGTTGTATTTATTAATTATGTAGTTTACGTTAAATTAATAGTTAATGTGACGAAATTACCTTGGTAAATTGTGAGGCATGACAATTTTTGGTATCAGAGCCAGGTTAGGAAATGGAGTGATAAGGTTGGTATATATTATTAGGGATAAAAAAATTATAATAAAATAGTTTAAAAAAATTGTTGTAATTATAAATCTTATTATATGATATGTGTGTTTGAAATTGTTGTGTGAATGGTTGTTGATTGCCTGCATTAATCATACATGGAATGGGACATGTATGGTTAAGATTTATAATAATAACAAATATATATGAATAAATAAATAATTAAAAAAATATATTAAAAAAAGAAGAAGAAGCATGGTTTATGTTTAGCTAAGTTGGCATGATCCGGACATGTACAACAAGGCCGAATATTTGACCTTGTATTTAATTGACTGAAAAAAAATATATATATAGCCTTTTGTGTAGCTAAGTTGGCGTGGTACGAAACAGGGACACCATTGCCATTTGTGTTGGATCGGTTATGATTTTGATAACCGATGTAGAGGCACTGCTGTGAATCGCGTGCTGATTATCAGACATTGCTGTGTATCGCATGTCATTTGTTGCACTGCTGTGTATCGCATGTCATTTGTTGCACTGCTGTGTATCGCATGTCATTTGTTGCACTGCTATGTATCGCGTGCTGATTATCAGACATTGCTGTGTATCGCATGTCATTTGTTGCACTACTGAGTATCGCATGCTGATTATTAGACATTGTTGTGTATCGCATGTCACACGAAGCACTGATGTGTATTGCGTGCTTTTTGAAAACTTTATCACATTGTGGTTATGCTAATTTAAGTTAATCAGGTTGTAAGAATGAGCGGGAACGGGAGACCACCAAGAAGAAGAGCGACATTGGGTCGCTTTGGCGTGGAAGCTGAGGCTCCACCTGATCCGAGGATTGAAATCCTCATGAAAAGCGTGGAGGATCTAACGAGTCGGTTAGATCAGCAAGCCAGAAACCAGGAAGCTGCTAATGCAGCCGTTGTAGCTGCTGCAGCGGAGGCTGCTGTTGCCGCTGTCTAAAACATGAATGCTCCTCCCCCTGCTGGAGGTGTTGCTGACCACGCACCTAATGGAGGGGCAAGAGTGGATGCCGTGACCAATCCAATTCCGGCTGCACCCGTCGCTGAAGGCGTAGATGAAGAGGAGAGAATTCAGAGGCAAGTGGAGCAATTCCTGAAGTTACAACCACCAAAATTTCAGGGAAAAGGTGACTCGGAGGCCGCCGTTTCATGGCTCGAGAGTATGGAGACGGTGTTCTCGGTACTGAGGTGTACTGATGCTGACAGAGTGGTCTTGGCCGTATTTCAGCTCCAAGATAATGCCAAGAATTGGTGGAAAGCCACCAAAGATAGGATTTTTCTGGCAGGAGTAGTGCCGACATGGGGTGCATTTGTGGAGGCTTTCAACCACAAGTATTTCTCTCACGCTGCAAGGGAGCAGAAGATGGCAGAGTTTTTGAGGCTTCGCCAGGGTCAGATGACAGTAGAGGAGTATGAAGCAAAGTTTGCGGAACTGTCCAAGTATAGCCGTAGGATCGTGGATGATCTCGAAAATCGAGCCATCAAGTTCCAGGATGGATTGAGGCTTGATATTAGGAGCAGACTGGTGCCGTTTGAGCTACGTGACTATGATCAAGTCTTTAGCAAGGCCCTTACTGTGGAGAGGGATATCACAGAGAGAGCTCCTACACCAGTATCACGGGATACCTATGATCGAGAGCAGCGTCGGTTGGGAAAAAGACCTATGTATGGGAATAGGTATCCGACCCCTCCGAGGAGAAAGGGGAATTTTGGGCGACCGGCACCGTATCCAGTTAATCGGTGTCGCCAGTGTAATAGGTTTCATGGACCTGGTGCTTGTCCTATGAGGACCGGAGCTTGTTTTGGGTGTGGCCAACATGGCCACCAACAGAGGGACTGCCCACGTCGTCCTGTTGCACCACATCCACTATCTCGTATAGCACCCCCTGCCAGGAACATTGGTCAGGGCAACTTGGAGAGACCACCAGCTCAAGGCAGGGTATATACCGTGAATCGAGCGGAGGCACAAAACGCGGGTGGTGTGATCACAGGTACGATTTCATTGTACAACCATGCCGCTTATGCGCTATTCGATACTGGAGCCACTCATTCATTTGTAGCTGCTCAGTTTGCTAAATTGGCTGAGTTGAAGTTAGAGCCATTAGATATTGTGCTTAGTGTTACTACCCCTATGAAAGATAGGGTATTATCTGTTATGGGGTGTAAGGGGTGTGAGATTGTGATTAGTGGAGTGCAAGGGGTTATTGATTTGGCTGTGTTATGTATGTTTGACTTCGATGTGATTGTTGGGATGGATTGGTTGAGAGAGCAGAGAGCCACAGTTGATTGTTACAATCAAGTAATTCAGTTCCAGCCAATGGACCGCCCTAGTTATGTACTTGTGGGAAGTAGAGGAGGCCCATTAGTGCCTTTGATTTCGTCTCTTGAGGCTATGAAACTACTCGAGGATGGATGTCAGAGTTTCTTGGCCACGGTAGTGGACACGTCGGTCGAAGGACCGACAATTGAAGAAATCGCCATAGTGCGAGAATTTGCTAATGTCTTTCCAAAGGAGTTACCAGGACTACCCCCGGAAAGAGAAATCGAGTTTGTAATCGAGCTGGCTCCTGGAACTGCACCTATCTCTAAGCCTCCCTATCGGATGTCGTTATCGGAGCTGAAGGAACTTAAGGTCCAGATGCATGATTTATTAGACAAGGGATTTATTCGTCCCAGTGCGTCGCCGTGGGGTGCACCTGTGCTATTCGTGAAAAAGAAGGACGGAACAATGAGATTGTGTGTTGACTACCGACAGTTGAACCAGGTGACAATTAAAAACAAATACCCCCTACCAAGGATCGACGACTTGTTTGACCAGTTGCAAGGCGCTTCAGTGTTTTCCAAAATTGACCTGAGGACGGGTTATCATCAGTTGAGGATCAGAAAGGAGGATGTTCCGAAGACTGCATTTCATACACGGTATGGCCATTACGAATTCACTGTGATGCCGTTTGGATTGACTAACGCCCCTGCTGCGTTTATGGACATGATGAATCGCATCTTTAAACAGTATCTAGATCTGTTCGTTATTGTATTCATTGATGATATATTGGTGTATTCGAGGAGCTTTGAGGAGCACGAACAACATCTGAGGATTATACTGTCAACCTTACGGGAACATGGACTTTACGCCAAGTTCAGCAAGTGCAAACTCTGGTTGAGTCGTGTGGCTTTCTTGGGTCATGTTATCTCTGGTGAGGGAATCTCAGTGGACCCATCTAAAATTGAAGCAGTTACGGAATGGCCAAGGCCCACGACGGTGACTGAGGTTAGAAGTTTCTTGGGTTTGGCCGGGTACTATCGTCGCTTCGTGGAGAAGTTCTCAGGTATAGCGGCACCACTCACTAATCTCCTGAAGAAGGACACTAAGTTTGAATGGACCGACAGGTGTGAGAGAAGTTTTCAGGAGCTGAAGAAGAGACTGACCACTGCCCCAGTATTGACAATTCCATCAGGTCCAGGCGGGTTCGAGATTTACAGTGACGCATCGTATCAAGGATTGGGGTGTGTCTTAATGCAGCACGGACGTGTGGTGGCTTATGCATCGAGGCAGTTGAGACCACATGAGCAAAATTACCCGACACACGATTTAGAGTTGGCTACTATTATCTTCGCTCTCAAGATATGGAGGCACTATCTATGCGGAGAAAAATTCCCGATTTACACGGATCACCAGAGCCTCAAGTATCTGTTTTCTCAAAAGGAGTTAAATATGAGACAGCGTCGATGGATGGAACTACTGAAGGACTATGATTGTGATATATTATATCATCCTGGTAAGGCCAACAGAGTAGCTGATGCCCTCAGTTGTAAATCGTCCATGGCATCTTTGATGGTGAAAGAATGGCATCTGCTAGAAGAGGTAAGGGACTTTGACTTTAAACTTGAGGTGAGTTACCTCACGGGGCTAATGGCCACATTGCGAGTTGAGCCGCAGATCCAATCAAGGGTCAAGTCCTTACAGTTATTAGACCCGGCCCTACAGAAGATAGTCCAGATGAGCGAAGATTAGAGGAAACCGGATTTTCAGATCTCCGAGGATGGGATACTGAGGTTTAGAGGAAGATTGTGTGTACCGGATGATGCGGCACTTAAGGAGGATCTGTTGGCAGAGGCTCATAGGAGCAAATACAGTGTTCACCCTGGGAGTACTAAAATGTATCAGAACTTGAAGCCACATTATTGGTGGAATGGTATGAAAGTCGATGTGGCAAAACACGTGGCGAAGTGCTTGACGTGTCAACAAGTTAAGGCGCAACACTGCAAGCCAGGAGGCTTACTAAGGCCATTGGACGTTCCAGAATGGAAGTGGGAACACATCATGATGGACTTTGTGGTTGGTCTACCCAGGAGTCAGCGGGGTCATGATGCGATTTGGGTTATAGTTGATCGCCTGACGAAATCGGCGCACTTCATTGCGATACGAAGAGATTTCGCATTAGATCGATTGGCCGAGATATATGTCCGACAGATTGTTAGACTTCATGGAGTACCGGTGACGGTCACGTCCGATCGTGACCCGAGATTTACGGCCACCTTTTGGAGGAGCTTGCAAGATGCCTTGGGGACGAGACTGCAGTACAGTATTGCCTACCATCCACAGACGGACGGACAGTCTGAGAGGACTATTCAAACTCTGGAAGACATGCTGCAGGCTTGTGTTTTGGACTTCAAGGGTAGCTGGGAAGATCAGTTGCATCTGGTGGAGTTCGCTTATAATAATAGCTTCCAACAGAGTATCGGCATGGCACCTTTCGAGGCATTGTACGGACGTGCTTGTCGAACTCCGCTTTGTTGGGATGAGGTAGGAGAGCGAAAGATCACAGGACCAGAGTTAGTCCAGCAGTCAATGGAAGCTGTCAAAATTATTCGAGATAGGATGAGAACAGCTTAGAGCCGCCAAAAGAGCTACGCCGATAAGAGGATAAGACCTTTGGAGTTCCAAGTTGGTGATCACGTGTTCTTGAAAGTGCCATCTAAACGAGGACTGTCATGTTTCGGCAGGAAAGGCAAGTTGAGTCCAAGATATGTGGGGCCATTTGAAATCTTGGAGAAGATCGGAGCTGCAGCCTATCGTTTAGCCTTGCCGCCGAATTTGGCTCATATTCACAATGTCTTCCATGTGTCGATGTTGAGGAAGTATGAACCCGATCCGTCGCACATATTGAGTTTTGAGGAGATTGAGGTCAATGACAGGGTGTCTTATGTGGAGAGGCCGATTAGAATTGAAGACCGCAGAGAACAGCGCTTGAGGAACAAGGTAATTTCTCTGGTCAAGGTGGTTTGGCAGCACCACGACACAGAAGGAGCTACTTGGGAAAGTGAGGAGGCCATGAAGAACTTATACCCTGAATTATTTGAGGGGACTAGAAATGTCAATTTCGAGGACGAAATGTCCTAAGGGGGGAAGAATTGATACCACTTTGTAACGTCCTCATCAGCCCCATCACCAACAATATTGTCCGCTTTGGCCATACCGCACTGGCGCGAACGCACCGCCATCCCAGCTACGGCCTCGACCTCACGGCTTTGTTCTTCTCGGTCTATCCGAGAAAACGCGTTGTTGATGGATAAGGGTGGACCTCTCTACATAAGCCCTTCCAGGACTTCCTCTCTAGGCGATGTGGGACATGGATGTCACAATGGCAGAAACCCTAAGGGTAAGAGAAGTGTTGCAAGCCGAACTCCAGAGAAGATCTCGAAACAGTTCAACTGAACTGATCTATACCTGGGAACTGTACTTAGATTGATGCATGAGCATCACTTGATTATGGGCTGGGAAAACTGTACTTGGGAGGCCTAACATCTTGTCTAGGAATGCCAAAGCATTCTGTCTCTTCTTCCTAATAGAGAAATATTGCATTGTGGGCATGATGCGAATACGGTCGTTGACTGCTTAGCACGAGCCCATCAACAAGGCAAAATTTCGGAGGACTGGCTTGTGAAGTTTTGTAGGACCACGGGCATGGATTAATACTTACTTTCCCTCACGCTTAGTATGTGGAAAGATTTTGAAGAGATAAAATAGGGGTTTGATAAGATTTGAACTAAGGATCTCCAGCTCTGATAACATGTGAAGTTTTTGTAGGACCATTGACAGCTGTCCTAAAAGCTTAAAACATGTATTAATATTTAAATACTTTCACAATGCCCATCGCCACCCATGTTTTCAATTTTATGTTCGAATATAGTTAACTCTTGTAACTCCAATCTTTACAAATGAATGAAATACATAAGCTTGCCCGTCCAAGCAAAAAAAAAAAAAGGTGATTGTCAGGTCTGCCAATCAGAGTGAACCACAGAGAGTGGCAGAATCGATCAATAAAAAATATCCATGTTGGTTTTAGTGATTTGTTTATTTATTTAATTTTTTGATAAACAAATTGTTAATGAAATCCTAGGTAATCTCATCATTTGGGAAAATGTTGGGAAAGACAAGCTCATGTAAACTTGTCCTAAATCGGGTAGCTGCTTAATGAAGAGTGGCTACAATACAATTATCTCATAGACACAAAAAGCATCATTATACAAACTAAGCATTATCATCATACTTGTTGCGCAACCTAAGCTATAAAAAAAAAAATAGATCGGATACTAAATTTATGTAGTTCGATTGTACAGAGACCTACATTTATGAAGAGAACAATAACGAGTTATGCTTTAAACCAAGCAATACAATGAAATTACAATTAAACTCAAAGCACTAAAGTACTCTCAGTGTTCCTCATTCCCCAATTACATCTAATAATTTGCACGGTGTAGAGAACTACAATTTCTCACGAAATAATATCTTAATCTCATGAAAGAATGAACAAATCTTATCATACGCTTCAACACTTGAACCACAAAAAAAAAAAAATGGAGAAAATCCTTGCCACACACCTTGCATCTAAAAACTGCTATGTGGAAATCACGAAAAATGTTTATGTCTGGGATCGTCAAGATAGCCGCATCGTCCAAGTGGGATACGGTCAACGATAATCCAACATGGGCTTTTCCTTCCTTCACCGAGACTTCAAGGCGAATCAGCAAAGCGGATATTCTCAGCTCTTGATCGCTGACTCCAACACGAATACAATTTCCGCGTTATGCACCACTCGATCTCGAATGTCCATAAAATGTCCAGTTCGAAGTATCTCGGGTCGGGTTTGGCCTATCAAGATCAATCTCGAAATATATTCTAACAATACCAAATGCCTAAATCTATATGGAATTTAGATATGGACTTTGATCCGTCAGACTCTTGATCCATCGCTTCTTCGTCGCTTCTCCAAGAGTCAGCATTTTCATTTGGAGCATATGTTGAAATGAGAAAAGTATTTAGTGGTTAGCAAGCGTCACGTTAATCGCTGATGTGGCGCGTACTTTTTTGCTCATATCCAATTATAAGTTGACACATGTCTGCTGAGATGGAATAAAAAAAAATAAAAATATTTTTTTCTTCTTCCTCCTTCTCTGCATATCTGGTTTCCTCCCCACCGATTCTCTCTCTCCTTTCCCCCCGAGTGTTGTTCCTCCGTCGCCACTGCTTAGCCGAAGCTCCCGCTGTCTGCCTGTTTTGTTTCCTGTTCACATTCCCAGCCGAAGCGTTGTTCTCGCATGAGCGTTGTTCCTCCTTCCTCTCTGCTGATGGGTTTATTCCCAGTCCTATTCACCGACACTTGTGATCGACGCTGTTGCCACAGGAGGAAAACAGATCTGCTTTGTCCTTGGCCATGGAGGAAACTAGATCTGCATAGAGGAAGGAGGAAGAAGAAAAATATTTTTTTATTTTTTTATTCCACCTCAGTAAACACGTGTCGACTTATAACTAAATATAAGTAAAAAATGCATATCACATCAGCGATTGACGTGGCTCTTGCTAACCAGATTTGTCAAAATGCGTCGCCTCCGACTATGAATCTGTGCCGAGGAGATTCAGATCTGATCTGCTACTTGATCCGCCCTTTCAAAGGGAGCGGACTACTTGCGTATTGTGTAGAAGGACTAACGGTGGCTTGCGATTGGTGATAAGAGGTGGCACATCCTATGTCGACCGATCGTGATATGTGAGCGCACTTATTGGGAGCTGCCAAATAAGCTAAAGCTGTGTTTGATCGACCGGATAAAAAGAATGATATGATATATTTTATCATATCTCGTGTTTAATAGCTGTCTAGGATATGATAAGGTTGGATATAAAGGGAATATAGATCGAATAAAAAAATCCTAGGGGGAGGGTGGGATAAGATAGGATATGATTTCTTTTATCCGAAACATAAAACTCCACATTTTTTTTTCTTTCTCATCGTTCACCCACAGACTACTCCAACTCCTCTATTGGGTTCGAGTCATAGAATTGGACCGGGTTTCCCCAACCCGGTCCGAAGTTTCCTTTTTTGGATTAAAAAAAATACTAAATAATAAAAATAATAATACCATAAATTAACAAAATCAAAAAAATTCAAAATTTCATTTTTATTAAAAAAATTTCTAGGTATTTGACCATAATTTATTTCATATAGTATTAATTCTATAAGTCATGAACCAATTTTAGATTTTTTATTTGTATAAACATTTTTAGTTTAACATAAAAATGAGAAAACCCTTATAAAGTTTTAAACTCAATTGAATAAACTCTTGTCAAAATTGACATCGAAGTCTTCTCCTCAATAGCTCTTCGATTCACATCGAAATTTTACGAAAGCGATGAACTGTAATGTACTTTATATGTGCAAATTGTTCAAAAATCATTCATTAATGTGATTAATTGTCATTACATACTCGTGATAGATAAAAAAAACAAATGAACTTTGTACTTTATGCCTTGTTCTAATTGGGCATTTGTTTGATTTGGTATTAGACCTGTAACTAAGTGGAAACTAATGAAAAACTTGTAAGGGAGAAAAAGAATTTATGTTTCAAAGTGAATATATTGAAATTGAGGTTATTCTAAAGAAGTTTGATATTGAAAGGGGTAACCAAAAATTTATTTTAAAGGAATGGAAAAAAAAAACAATGCGTAATCATGAAACTCGATGAGAATATGTTAATTTGAAAAAAAATATTTTGGATGATTTTTTTAATATTAAACATGCAAATTTGTACTAGCATTATATTATTATTTTAAAACATTTGAATTTAAATTCGTAGTTCACCAAACAATAGATTGAATAAGATATGGGGATATCCGACTTTAAATTCGAAATTTACAAAACAGCGGATGTGATATGAAGAAATCTATGGATTTTTTATCCTATTCTATATAGTTATATCTCGTTTAGAAATCCAAACGACCAAACGCAGCCTAGTTTTAACTTTCATAGCAAAAGTAACTCTCTCGTCTTTCATAGATCGTCTGCAATCTTTCTTGAAGATTATATGCAATCTTTCTCGTCTGCGCTGTAGCTCCTTTTAATGTAACTTCCACAAACGAGCAGGTGGTATAACCTTTAGGCTGCTTTGATCATCCGGATTTCTAAACGAAATATGATTGAATAAGATATGATAAAAAAAAATCCAATATACCATCCACTGTTTAATGATTTACGGATTTAAAATCGGATATACATATATCCTATTAAATCTATTGTTTGGTGAACTATAGATTTATAAATTTAAAGTCAAATAGCATCATATCTTATTTAATGTGTCGTTTGGTGAACTACATATTTAAATTTGGATATTTTAAAAATAGTAACTTAGGCAAGTACAAATTTGCAGGTTTAATATTTACAAAATCATCTAAAACAACATAGAGTAATTGATTTTTTTTTTGAAGAAAAATGCCATATTTCGCTTACCTTTTGCTAGGCTTTTATATGAGAGTAATTTTAACTATTTTAAGTCTTTTTTTATAATAAAATCATGTTAGACCATCTTTTGAAAAATGAATTCATTTTGAGTCTTTGTTCGAAATTTTCTTATGATGTGGCTAAGAATCGAAATGATAACAATTAATTCATTTAATATAACGTTTGCAATTGGCCCCATGCAGCAAGAAAATAAATTGAAAATGTAAGCTCGTCACCACAATAATTTCAGAATTCCAACAAAATACGTGTTCACATTGTTATCTGCAAAAAGAATGTCAAACAATATTGCGTAGAGACAAGTAAACACAAGGTGTGAATGGTAAAATTTTTGTTTCGGAGAATTTTTTTTTTGAGAAATAGTTATTTTCTATTTCTACTATCTAGAACAATTTCTGAGTAAAATAAGATATTTTGATATAATAGAAAAAGAATATGAATGCGTTTGGTATGATCTATAAATTTTTATATTTTTTCATTTTTTTTTCTTCTTACTCATGGACGGCTGAATGCTGCCGGTGACGATAGGGCAGTGGTCGGCAGCAATCGGCGGTGGCCGACTGTTAGGCAATGACCGACGCTGGCAGTCGACTGTTAATGGCGGGGTGGCTGGCGGTCAGAGGACACCGATTGTTGGCGGTGGTTAGCAAGCAGCGAAGGTGGCTAACGGTTGCCTATGGGCAGAAGCAATCAACTTAAGTTGGAGTTGTTTGTTGATGAACGACAAAAAAAGAAAAAAAGTTTAGGATTTTATGTTTCGGATAAAAGAATTCATATTCAACCTTACCCCACTCTCCTCCTCTGATTTTTTTAATCCAATTCATATCCCTTTTATATCCGACATTCTAAACAACTACCAAACATGAAATATGAAAAAAAAACATATCATATTTTAGTTTTTATGCGATCGACTAAACGCAACCTTAGGGTTTCTTCATCACTGGTAATTCAGATGGACAGATCTTCTAATTTACGGTCAACATTTTCCAAAATCTTTTTGGAGCGACATCACTCTTTTTGTTATTTCCCCCTTGACGAAATAATCCTCGGATCATGGAGTTCGTACCCAAAAGGCAAAATATTTCTAGTTTCCCACGAGCTCTGGGGAACTTCAGCCAGTAGATCAACTGAAGGTGAGTTCTTGGTGGAATTTCTGCAGTTCAAGACCCACGAGGATCGCTTCGAAAGGATAACCGAGTAGCGGATTGAATCGTAAATCCCTATTAATATAGAGTCTTTTTCTTGTAATTGACGGTCGGCTTTCGAAATGCTGAAAATTCAAATCTATTTTAAGTAATTTTGGATTTCAGCATTTTCGGAATGAAAATAGCTGGGATTAATGAAATTTTTCAGTTTTCTTTTTTGCCCTCAATAATTTAATAAAAGCCCAATTTTGCCCCTCCTCAAAACAAACCCTAGTGTTAGATCTTCGGTAAACGATCGTCTTCTCCGATTCGACTCCTCTCCTTTCTTCGACCCTCGTCAATGGAACTCGCCATCTCTAGGGTTTCAATCATCTCTCGATATCCGGTGTTTCTCTCTCTCTCAGATCTCGATACTTCCTTTCGCTCTCTCTACTCTGTTTGTTGACGTCTTGTGGGAATCAATTGGCTTTGGCCGGGTGGGGTCATCGCCTACCGAGGGGAGAGACGTTTCTCCTCGTCGCGCACCTTTGGCATTCCTGACAAAGAACCGAAATCAAGGGTCTCGTGTTCCATTTTCTGTGTTTTGGGGAATTTTAGGTGGTAGATTTTCGGTTTCAGTAGAGTATTTGGTGAGTCGAGAATCGTCATCCAATGGCTATTGTAGAGAATGGTGGTGGCGGTGTTGATTTGGGTCGAAAGCTCGAGAATTCATCGCAGGACTCATCCCTGCCGAACGATCTGGATCATCCCAAGCAGACCCATCTGCGATCTCGAATGGATCCGACCCTGAACGGCAACAATGGCCCCATCCTCCGTCCCCACCACCACGATCAGCCACTATACCTGAGCCACGGCCACGGCCACCCCTCATGTCCAATGGGGGCGATCTGCCGCGGAAAGGTGAGGCTGGGGAAGATTTCAAGAGGGACATGAGGGAGCTGCAGGAGCTGTTCTCAAAGCCGAACCCGTTGGCTGAGGAGTTTGTGCCGCCTTCGCTCACTAACAATGGATTTAGCGGGGGTTTTGTTGCTAACAACTTCAACGGCAATGGTAATGGCAGTTTGGGGATGAATGGTGGCCGGAACGGGCAGACGAATGGTGTCGCCGGCCGTCGGGTATGAGTTCTTGTTCTAATGGTTTCATCTTGATGGGACTGGATTGGTTGTTCTTGTCCTTGATTCGGGTTTTGCAATGTCGTATGGTCAATAGAATGAACGACTTTGATGGAGTTCTTGGTGACTCTTTGGATGGATCTGTGTCTGGGAGAATTTGAGGGCAGCAAGAATTTCTTATTTCTTTAATAAACTGTGTGTGTGCTAAGTGTTTCTGCGGTGCTTGTGCTCAATTGTCAAAGAAGCATGTTTCTTTAATTAACATAGTATTGGATTCAATTTCAATCTCTCGTTATAGTTAAAGAAGCATGTATGTGATTTTGGTAATTGTTAAGGGCGGGCTTGTGCTAAACAAATCTCGTGTGTGGATGATGGATTAAGCAAACATGGTCAGCTTAGGTGCTTGGTTCTTAACTGAAGAGGAGAGACAAGTTATTCTGTTTGATGAAACTGAAAGAAGGAATCTTGGTAGTAGCTAGATCATTGAATTTATGGAGTTCTTGTTTCAGCTGGCGTTGCAGCTTCTGTGTGGAATCCATGGACATTAATTTGGGAGTAAAATGCCTGTCAAGTTGCTTATATCCAGATCTGTGCTTTCCCTTTGATAACACTTTGTGATCGTTGAGAAGATCAGTAAGAGTCCTTTCCTTGTGTTAAAAATGGAGGAGTAGAAAATGTTCATTGCATCATGCATGCAAATGATGGTAGCCTTTGGATTCTTGTAGTTGATGATTGTTTCATCTCTTGAGACTCTGTACTTCTGCATGTTTTTTTATGTGTGGGAGGGAGGGTAATCATACTATTGCATCATTTTCATTGCTTTAGCTACTTTTTCCCAGCATGAATAGCTTATATGCAAGTGCTATCTTTTTGATTGACTTGTTCTTATATTTTGTGAATGGAGTTTGTTGAAGAGGATTGGCTTTATGGATGTTGACTGCAATTGTGCGTTGAAATTTATGACATACCCACTGTAGAAGCACTTGATAATCACTTGACAGTTATCCAACAGGATCACGAATTGAAATCACAAATTGAAGAAAAGAAAATAAAAAGTGATGCGGCTTATGAAGAGGCTAGACTGATTTCTCACTTTGTTCATTATCCTGCCATTTTACAAAGTTTTTGTTTTAGCCACAATGAGCCTTTTATCTGGAGTCCATGTTTCTGCTCCAAAACGTGGGTCTGTGGTCTAATCTTCTTGTAGAACATGTTTTAATTATTGTTGCTGTTTGTCCATAAGGAGATTCTCCTGTGTTGATACAGGCCAAGTTTAGAGAGGAGGCAGAAAGGGCTGCTGCTTTGGAGGCTGAGAGGAAAGCAAAAAAAGCTGCAAATAATTTGGCAGCAGAAGCCTCAGAAAGAGTGGCTCATGTAGTGGCCCGACAAGAAGTAGTAGGATTACGTACTGATCAAAGTTCGGCATCTTAGAGTTCTCTGTTCATTCTCAATAGTCAATTCGATTAGAAATTGAACATTTGGCGTATTAAAACAGAAATGGATGTGTTTCAAATGATGATGTAACATTTGCACGTTTGCGTGATTAAATAGTTTTAAATTTAAGAAATGTTTAACGATCTTCGTAATTTTTAAGGATGATGAATTTCTTTTTCGTCAGCATATATATTGCCACATTTATGTTATGATAAAAAAAATATTTTTACATTGAATTTTTTTGCAATAAAATAAATTTTACTTTTAAATAAAATTGTTTACACAATATCTTTTAATATTGTTATCAAAATCTAAAATTAATGAAGTTCCAAATAATATTTTTTAATGTTTCGACAAATAAAAATTAAAAAATAAAAATTAATTATTCAAATGGCATTTTCAAATGTGTTTTCCACCAAATAACATTTCTTTCAAAGTTGCTTTTCAAAGTAGAATTTACTAAATAGTCTTTACATTTTTCTCAAAATTCATTTGTAAATCTAAAGCTCATTTGTAAAGTTGAACCAAAAACACCATAATATGACAAGGGGGTCGATATTTGTCAAAACACCAATAGAGGACGGGCATAGTAGACGATGCTTATCCTCAATGAAAATATTGTGCTTGCGTCAGATTAATATATTTTCCCATTTCAACCACTTTTTGTGTTGACATTGTGTCATATAGTGTTCATGCTAAACTTATGTAAATTATATTTTTGTTATAGTAATAGGGTAATGTTTTATAAATATTTTAAGAAACTAAAATTGGGCCCACACTTCGCACAAAATAAAGTATATATATTCAACAACTGAGTTATACTATTTTCTATATTCGCAATTAAGAAAATAATTTTAAGTACATTTATTTTATCATGAGAATCGAAAAAGCCGTTTCTCATAATAAAAAGGTAGTCTTCTGCCTCTTTAGTTATTATTTGAAATTGTTAGGAAGAAAATTCGTCCTGGATAATTTTTGCTTCTATGACTCAACAACTATTTTCTATTTATATGCTTGTCACTTTAAAAAATAATGCCAAATTCATGATTTCTCAATTTTGTCATATCTACTCGTGTTTTTCAGTTAATATAAAATAAAGTACTGTAGAAATCACAATTAGCATAAAAAATGACTATACCGTCATATGGCAATAATTTCTATATTCATAAGTGGGTTCATAACATATTCTGTTTCTCTAACATTTTGCTGTTTTTTAGCAGTTGATGTGCAATTAACGACAATGACCTAATTTAAATAAAAGAATAATACTACAAGTGCCAAAATTTGTGTACGGCGCTCATTTTAATGCAAAAACTTTCCACTTGATCACTTAAGTACCAAATCTGAGAAAAACATGATTTTATAAGTGCCAACTCCGGCAAAAAAAAAAAGGATATGATTTGCCGGAAGTGCCAAGTTAGCATTTAAAATAATAAAAAATTAAATTTTATTCCACATGGCATTTTTATTAAAAATCTATTCCATGTGGCTTTTTGATTTATTTTTATGTGATGTAACTTTTAATTTATTGAAATTAAATTGAAATTAATTATTTTTTATAATAAAAAAAAATCAAAGGGTAGAGTAGCGAGGGAGGGGCGGTGGCGGCAAGGTCACCCTCCCCATTAGACCCCCCCCCCCCCCCCTTTTTTTAATTTTTTTTTGGAATTTTAATTTTTATTATTATTTTAAATGATAATTGGGCTTTTGATGAGCCACGTCGGATTTCCGATTAAAGAAATCGGGGTTGATACTGAGTTGATCGTTTTTTTAAATAAACTGGCACTTAAATGATTTGGTGAAACTTTTGATATTAAAATAAGCGACATACATAAGTTATGATACTTGTAACGTTCTTATCTCTAATTTAAATATTATTTAATAGAATAATGTACTATAAATATTTTTCATTCAAGGAGTCGACCATCGCGGCTGCGGGGTCGTAGCCTGAGGACTTGACTGTGCTGCTCTAGCTCAGGTTGAAGAGGGCGAAGAGAGGGTTGCTCCGGGAGAAATAGAGCGGGAAAGTGGCGCACCAGGAGTTGCGGAAGACTCGGGTGAAGGAGAAGGTTAGGGTGGTGGTGAAGAGGAAGCCAGAGGAGGCGACGAAGGAGGAGAAGGAAGGTTTGTAGCGGTGGGTGTGGATGGGGAGGTGGAACCAAGAATCAGAGAGGGGGTCGAAGGCAAAGGACTGGTTGTTGCGGGACGAGGTGTTGTGGATGGCCATAGAGGAAGAACCAGGGAGAAGAGGAGGAAGAGGGATTGGGGTCACGACTGGAGGAAAAGGTGGAGATGACAGAGCGCCAGAGCTTGCAGACGGAGGAGGCACGGAGGAGGGAGGGGAGGGGGAGGATGAGGTCAATGAGGTCAGTGGAGAAGGAGTTGATGGTGGTCAGCGACTACGGAGAGTCCGATAGTGCAGAGGGATTTTTTTTTTTTAGATTGACGGCGAGTGTGTTTGGTTCAACATTTCAAATGGACTTTAAAGGAAATGCTAAACTTTTTGCAAATGGGCTTTGGGGGAAATGCTAGACTCCTTATTTACATCATCCTAATACATGAAGTAAAATTTGAGATCCAAATCTACTCTTACAAAATGTGCATCATTCAGGACATTTCTCCATATGTAATTATGCAAAGTCATTGCTGCTACCACAATTTTCACTTGAATTTCATATGGATAACTTGACATACTCTCGAGAATCTTCCATTTCTTTTTCAACATGCCAAAAAACTGAAAGATCACAAATGCAAATTTCCTCCCTTTTGTCATAGGAAAAGAAAAGAAAAGAACATAAAGTGATAAAGTGATCACAATGAATTATCTAGTAGATTCAGACAGATGAGCACATCTATCCCCATATTGTGCACAATAATAAAGCCCCATCTTGTTTACTCGACCGAGATAAAATAGACTCTTCATCATATGTAGTTGGACGTGACAATAATAAAGCAGGTTTGAGGACATTACAGCATGAAGACAAAGTGATTAAGTTCCAGGTATGACCATTGATTCCATTACAAGTAAGTTATTTTACATATTGAACCAGGGGCACATCAACCCAATATAAGGCCTCTTCAAATGCTGCTTGGTTGGCCGATCTTTGCACCATGCCAGGCATGTAAGTAAGCTCGTTGCTTAACTCTGCTCCAGTAGCTGTTAAGGCTGTTGCCAATGAAGCAATTTGTTTCAATCTCCTAATAGGATCCTCACTCGGATTGAATGGAAGCAATTTCCTCTTTTTCTTCAACACCACTAAGCTGCTGCTTCGCTTACATTTCTTATGGATATCTTAAAAGCAAATGGAAGAAGATGCAGAATTTCAGTGAATCAAAAGTCACGCCAGAGCATGTAGAAGAACGCAGAGCGAGATATAAAACATCCTCTTACCAGAAATCGATTTTCGGCTTGTTTCCTCTGCCGTCTGGATGCGAAAGAAGTCGATGATTTTGGTTTGAACAAGAGGAAAGGCTGCATGGAAACAATCACATCAGAAACAGACAAGGGTTCGCAAAAAGAGATTTGATGACAATTGACGAGCAGAGATTTCTGTATAGATCATTTCGAGGAGGAAGAGAAGCTTGCTACATAACCCATCAATTATTCATTTTTACTCAGTCATAGAGCCTACAGGAAGACTAAAGAGAACTGAATCTCCCTAACTCAATGCATCGACATCTTTATTTTCAGTCACCATTCTAGAGATACAATGTTTGAAAATTGAAAGAGGACAATCACATCGGTTCAGTTCAGGGTCTACTAAAGAGGTACCTCATCAGTTCTTAGCTAACAACAGCTAAAAGACATATAAGTTGATCTGTCTATCTATCAATCCGACCACCTTGGCGATTGAAAACACAAAATGTGCATGACATCCAGCTGGAATTAATATGAGTGAAATGTTAATGAAATACCCATCAAATCTGCGAGAGCTAAGTAACCAATTTCATGAATCGGCCGCAATTGAGAATATCCTGATCCAAACCCCCATAAAACACAGACCTCAAGAAGCCAGCCAAACCTAGATCAAAACAATCGTAAAGACCAATCCCGCATCAGATCAAACAATAAAAAATCAAGCCAAAGCAACAAAAGCCAAGAACATACATTTGAGCTGCTTGCGCTTGGTGCAAGGAGGACAAAACCACGACCCTTTAGGCACGGACATGAGGGCCGGCCGGAGGCAGAACAGGTGGTACCCTAGATCGCACTTGTCGCAGAGAAGCAGCTCGTCGCCAGAATCTCCCGATCCGCACCTCTCGCAATGCACGTCGTTGTAGCAACCGTCGCTGCCGTCCGTGTCGTAGTCCTTCAACGGGGGTCGAGAGAGGGGCTTCGGCGCTTGAGTCCTGCGGCCTAGTAGGGTCCTGGTCTTTGTCGTCGACAAGATCGAAAGAGAGCGACATGAATCAAAGGGATGCGATGGGAGATCAGACACTGACCTGAAAACGGCAAAGATCGATGGGCGATGAGGTCGTGCGACCTCAGCAGATCTGGGTCGGCGCGACCCAACGCCGGAGGTCCCGCGACCTTGGGTCGCGCCGACCTCTCCGACGCCCTCTCCGACGCTCTCCGACGCTCTTCAGAACATGGTGCAGTAGGTCTTGGAGTTCTCGAGAGAGGAGGAGGTGGAGGCGAGAGGAGGGAGCTAACCGGAGACTGGAGCGGAGGGAATAAAGAAAATCGTCCGTCTTCTCCTTCATTTGGTTTGGAAAGGGACAAAATTGAATTTTTATTAAATTATTAAGAGCAAAAAAGGAAAGATAAAAATTTCATTAAACCTCCTCTCAGCATTCCGAAAAAAGCTGAAAACTCCTTCAAGTTGAAAGTAGATTTCCAAAAGCTAACTTTCATCTGAAAGAAAAAAAAAAAGTTTACCAAATACCCTAACATTTGCTTAAAGGGCTTTGGGACCCTAAAGAGCTTTCTAAAAGCTCAAACAAACGCACTATAAGACTGTTTCTCTCTGGCTGAGATTGCATATGTTTTGCAATCCTCTTATTCTCTCAATAAATAATTTTCTCTATCGAATAGCGAAAAATGTTTTCTTAAATTTTAAACGAAATCCCGAAAAATATTGTCATTTTTCAAGAAAATGGTTTCATGAAAAATATTTTTTGAAAATATTTTATTTTTCGCGAAACGAACGAAGTCTTAGACGATAGTACCTATCCTAACAAGTGCAAAGAATTTTTTTTATCAATAACTTAAGTAGGGATAGGAGTTTTTCTTCTAGGCAAAGCTAATTTCTTTTATTTTGTTGTTTGTGATTCCCATTTTCATTTTTTGTCTCCTGCTCTGATCGCCTTGGGGTTCTCCCCCCTCGCACGACCTTGCTCACCCATCCAGTCAAGAAAAAGTAAACGTACGAGAAATAATGTACAAAGATTCGTAGAATTCTACGATTATGTAGTCCGATTATTCTACAGTTGCCTGATGAGTGATGATCTTAATTAGCAAACAACAACATTCTAGACAACCTTATTCTTTATGTCATGAAACAAACCTAAGCCAACACGTTTAGGCAGTCCACCTAAGTTGTCGACCGCGCTTCTTGATCTAACTTGATCTGTGATGCTGGATGTAAATTCCATGCCCGCCGCTAGATAGGTGAGAGCTCGTAACAGTTTCATAAGTAACATCCATCTTGAATGATTGCCTCTTTTGTGATTACTTCAAGCTCGCATGAAACATATTGTTTCATTATAGATGACATTAAAGTCGCATCTCATTTAATAGATTTATATACGGGCCAACATAGACAGAGAAATTGGTTCTTGAGTAGTGAATGTGTAATGTTATAAAGTAGTAAATAACCCTTTGTAAAATCAATTGAAGTTAGGAATTGCATTTGGCAATGGAATTATTCATACCAAACGAATCTCGTATCCTTCTAATGAGCTTAGTATTGGATGAATTTATCGAACCAATATGCAAAAAAATAAAAACAAAAAAACTATATGAAAGTAAAATAGAAAACAACCCTAATTAAAATCAACTAGCAATTAACAATGCAACCGGATAAAAAGTACACATTTGAACAAGTGCTGAGTCTTTTGATTGAACTTAGTATGGAACTGAGTTATTGAATTAATGAAATCAAGAGAAAAGGTGATATGAGAGAATGAATAATTTTGTTTAAGCTAAACGAGTTGATAACCCTAACCGAAATCGTCTAGAGATTAAGGGCTGGGTTTAAAATTTTGAATTAGACAAAAAAGGTACACTCTCGACCCAAATAAATCTCGAGTCCTACTTAATGGAGAGTCATGAATTATATTTTTAACATTGGAATTAGACAAAAAGTGCACACTTGACCCAAATAAATCTCGACTCCTACTTAATGGAGAGTCATGAATTATATTTTTGACATTGGAATTAGACAAAAAAAGCACGCACTCAGATACTCTAATGTAGTCTTAAGCTTTTCCTTTATAAATAAAAGAACATAAATGTTGTCGTCTGCTCTAATCTAGGGCTTTTTATCTTCCCTGCTTCCCGCCTCTTGTCTTCACCGTTTACAGACCACGTCTCCATCAAATCTATCATCCCAGCCCAATTGTTGCCCATTTTGAGCTGGGCCGATAAACTTGGCCTGAAAAAGTTAAGGCCGAATTGCTCGGAGTTGGGTGGATTCATTTATTGAATAAACCTAGCATTGGTTGTCGTCTACTAAATTTCATATCGACCAAACGAGCAGAAAAAGGTTCTATCGAATGATTTATGAGCAAACACTGACCCCAAATGATTGCTACATAAGGTTACTATATGCCACGATTCAGCTTGTCCCCAAAGGAATACTCATAGTAACCACGTAAGGTGATGATGGTGGATCCTACTTATGAATAACATCCGGATTAATCTGCCTAGACTCGCTTTATAAAAAAAAAATTAGAAGGATTAAATGAAAATAAACCGAGATCCGGAGCAATGCATTGTGCCCATTGTAATTGGGCTAGGCCCAAGGGCCCATGGCCCACGATTAGGCAAATTTATCTGCTCCTTCATCTTTCCGATTGGCCATGCTCATTCCTTCTCGCCAGACCGCCGCGCAGAGCGGAAGCTCGAAACGACATGCTTCCGAGCACCACGGCCTCTCAGCTCCTTCTCTCTTCGCTCCCCCCCACCACCGACATGCGCGGTTCTCTCTCCCTCCTCCGCTCCCTCTCCCTCTCCCTCTCCCCCCACCACCACCACATCCGCCGCGGCCGCGACGCCCTGTTACTCCTCCGCCACTCGCGGCGGCTCTCTTCCGCCGCCCTCCGCCTTCCCATGTGTCGAATCCCCCTTCTGGTTTCGGCCCACGCCTCTCGCGCTTCTCTGAGTAGTTCCGTCGAACAGGTGGTGGACAGACCCGAGACGGACGAGGACTGTGATTCCACGAGCAGGGGTTGTGAATCCGATGGGTTCAGCTTCGATATGGGGTCCGCGGGGAGCGAAATGAGGCGAGTGGTGTCGCCCGCGGTGGAGGTTAGGGAGCTGGAGGAGATGCCGGAGCAGTGGCGGCGGGCGAAGCTGGCGTGGCTGTGCAAGGAGTTGCCGGCGCAAAAGGTCGGGACTTTGGTGAGGATTCTGAACGCGCAGAGGAAGTGGATGAGGCAAGAGGATGCCACTTATGTGGCTGTTCACTGTATGAGGATCAGGGAGAACGAGACTGCCTTTAAGGTATGTGGCTTTGATTCTTAAATTGTCCCTTGTTTCTGGGCTTTCTTCACGACAAATGTAGAGGACATATGCTTGGTTCGTTCACTACTCGCTAGCATATTACTCATTGCCGTTCTTTGAGTTCGTTCCTCGTTTCTTTTCTAACAATCAGGACTTCTGTCTCCTCGATTTGTTGTAAAAGTTCTGTTCATGACTTGGAAGTACATCGCCCGTTGTAGGTGTACAAGTGGATGATGCAGCAACACTGGTACAGATTCGATTTCGCGCTTGCGACCAAGCTTGCCGATTACTTGGGTAAGAGCCAGAAATTCGCAAAGTGTAGGGAGGTATTCGACGACATAATAAACCAGGGACGGGTTCCCAGTGAGTCTACTTTCCACATTCTCATCGTTGCATATCTGAGTGCACCCATTCAAGGTTGCCTTGAGGAAGCATGTAGTATTTACAATCGCATGATCCAGTTAGGAGGGTATCAGCCTCGACTTAGTTTGCACAACTCTCTGTTCAAAGCTTTGGTGAGTGGCTCAGGAGCCTTGTCAAAACATCATCTTAAGCAAGCCGAATTCATATTCCATAATTTGGTGTCATCGGGGTTTGAGATACACAAAGATATTTATGGGGGTCTCATATGGCTGCATAGCTATCAAGATACCATAGACAGAGAGCGGATTGCAGAACTTAGAAAGGTGATGCAAGAATGGGGGATCGAAGAGACTCAAGAGGTGCTTTTGTCTGTATTGAGGGCTTGCTCTAAGGAGGGAAATTTAGATGAAGCCAAAACAGTGTGGCTCAAACTTCACCATTTGGGTAAAAAACCTCCTTCTCTAGCTTATGTGTACAAAATGGAAGTCTATGCGAAGGTTGCGGATCACATGAAGTCTTTGAATTTATTCAGGGAGATGCAGGAGCGTTTGGGGTCTGCCACGGTGGCAGCGTACCATAAAATTATAGAAGTGATTTGTAAAGCTCAAGATGTGGAATTGGCAGAATCTCTCATGGAAGAGTTCAAGAAGAGTGGTCTAAAGTTCCTTGGTCCTTCATTTGTTGATGTGATGAATATGTATTTCAACTTAGGTCTGCATGATAAGCTGGAGTCAGCTTTCTCCCAGTGCCAAGAGAAGTGTCAGCCAAATCGTGTAATATATGGCATTTACTTGGATTCCTTGGTGAGGATCGGTGACATTAGCAAAGCTGAGGAGATTTTTAGTGCGATGCATAGTAATGGAGCCATTGGCATCAGTGGACGTAATTGCAACTCCATTTTAAGTGGGTATTTGTCTGCTGGAGACTATGTGAAGGCAGAGAAATTGTATAATCTTATGTGTCAGAAGAAGTACGAAATTGAACCAGCCTCAATGGAAAAGCTTGACCCTATCCTTAGTTTAAGAGGAAAAGCTGTTAAGAAGCCAGTGAGCCTCAAGCTGTCGAAAGAGCAGAGAGAAATTTTAGTTGGCATGCTGTTAGGTGGTGTACAGATAGATTCTGATGAACAGAGAAAAAACCACATGATCAAGTTCAAGTTCAATGGGGATTCCAGGATGCATTCTGGTCTGAAGAGAAATATCTATGAACATTTCCATGAGTGGCTACATCCTTCCTGCAAGCTAGATGATAACTTCAATGAAATACCAAACAGCTTCTCCACAATATCTCATTCATATTTTGGTTTCTATGCAGACCAGTTTTGGCCCAGAGGGAAACCAGTGATTCCAAAGTTAATACATAGGTGGTTGTCCCCCTGCGTCCTTGCGTACTGGTATATGTGTGGGGGCTACAGGATACCATCAGGAGATATATTGCTTAGACTTAAAGGAAGCCAAGAAGGAGTCCAGAGAGTTGTTAAGGCGTTAAAAGCAAAGTCCTTAAATTGCAGGGTAAAGAGGAAAGGACAATTCTTTTGGATAGGTCTACTAGGAAGCAATTCCACATGGTTTTGGAAATTAATTGAACCTTATTTGCTGGACTTGAATTTTGTTCAAGAGGATGATGGAGAAATCCTCAGCTTCAGTAGTGGTTCTGACTCTGATAAGGACTCTGATCACACTGAAGAGGATAGATAGTGGAGACATTCACCTGAAGTTTGTTTTTCTATCTTGATAACATTGCATTGACTTCACCGTGAGACGTTGCCGCCCTCCACCCTAACACTGGAATTTGTAATGGAATCTAGGAAGTCATGTGCGATGATTGGTGAAAGATTGCAGCCTTTATGTCATTCTGAGTTCGTCTGAAGCTGTATGTATATAGTAAATGTAGAGCAAGTTTATACAGAGCGAAAGTGTGATGTGCTAAATTAAATTTCTTTCGTTTCAATTCATTTCATTGTTATGAATTATTCTTTTCTTTTCTGTGGGGTACTTATCCTTCAAGTGGTCAAGAAAGTGTGCAGACTTGGGTGGCCGGAAGTGGCTTGGTTTGCTTCGTCTTCTGAACTCTGAAATAATGTAAGCTTGCAGAAAAAGTTGGGTACGTTTTCGGAGAAACTTCACAAGGAATATTATTGGTGGCGACGCAGTTAAGGATGACAAACTACGTATTCATATTTTGACTCCTCATTTACTGGATGAAGTGATATATGGGTTGTTTAAAATTCAAAATATAAGTTGGAATGGGTTCAATAGGGCGTTGCCCAATTAATGATGAATTTTAGTACATTTGATAAGAATCTACATTCAACCCTTCAATCAAAGAACCCACTTCCGACTCACTTTCAGCCTCTTCAATTGTACCTCCATCGTTCCCCGGTCATTAAAAGGGTTTTGGCCATTAAAAGACTGTCTGATGGAGATAAGGTGAGGGAGAATGTGCAAGGGTTTATGGGTTCTCCACTCAAAGATTATCTTTTTGGACATGTAATTCTTCATGGCCGAGCAAGCGAAAAGATGCCTTGTCAAAAATCCGAATGCTCGTCCTGTGACAGCCAAGTTTTTTGCCTTCCCCAACATCTTCTCTTCCTTCCTGGATCTGGATCCATCAAGCAAGCTCGATCCACACCCGTTAATGATTTCATTTTCTTTAGATTTGACTTTCCCAAACGACATCGTTTTAGTGAATCATCTATTCTGAATTTTCACATTTGATCCATGTCAGTCAAGTTGATGGGGACTAATAAAAGGTAGATTTGTCGAGTACATATTAATTTGGGATTTCTTGTGGTACAACAATTAATCTGGACTTAAATGTGTCAATGGGTAAAGTCGGGAATCTTTTGGGATGTTAACCAAAAGAAAAACAGGGAAGAAGGGGTGGGGTGGAAGAGTAATGGATTTGGGTACAAATTACAAGCGAAATGGAGGACATTTTCTGGATTTCGGGGATCATGATCATGAACGAGCTTGTTAGGTAGCAGTTGGAAAAGCCGAGCAAGAAAATTTCCGAAGAGTTGAAACAAATTGTGATTTTCTTGTCACTATTGCAGCACGAATGTTGACGGTTCATTCGATCCGGAATGATGAAAGCTCTTGCTCGAGAAGTTATAACTATCTCCAATGTAATGGACGAAGAAATTTTTTTACTCCAGCGAAGTTGCAGATCTCGTCTCGACCCACTTTGGAAGCCTTATAGCGTCCTCGTCAGTATATCAGAGGACTTATTTTGCTGAAATCATCTCATTAATTATGACGTTTGTGAATTTGTTAGATTAGTATTTGTTATAGATAGGAAAGGGACGACAAGTAAGATATCCTGACATATCACTTGAAGAATCATGATTGTGTGATGCATTCATTATTCTAAGTGACCATGATCCATCCTTCTTTTCATGCCATACGATGTTCAAAAGACAGTTAATCAAACGAGACCTAGTTTTTTTTTTTTTTTGTCTCTGATGAGCAACATAAATATTTACTACCTCCTCTTGTCACACCTAAAAAGAACATATATGTCTCTCTTTGAACTTGTCGGCATGATTAGTTGCTCTTCTGCATTGGCATTTTCATCGTCAATAGATACATTCTAGCAATTTGGGTTTTCTTGAATATGACGTGTTGAGAGTCAAGTGGATGCCCCATTGAAATAGATACCCTTTTCTTAGTATTGTAATAGCAAACTATCTCCACCTACTTGTAATAACAAAAAATTTAATTACAAACAGAACATGTGTGAGTGAAACAATTGGTTAAACAAGTATAAACGACGAATCCCAACAAATGCACAATCACCAAATAGCTGTTGAGAAATCTAGTTCAATTATGCACACAACTATAGTCTAAGGTTTAAAAGCAATAGCTACAACACAAACAAAAGAACAGACGCAGCACTGTGGCGATTTGTTCCAATAAATTAATCTATGGAAGCAGCCCAATTTTCATTTCAACAGTTTGGACATGGCATTAGGAACTACAAACAATTTAAATCACTAAGTCGAATCTGGCTTCATATTACCTAATAGAACACGATTCACCTATTGCCCTCAACTTCTTATGCCTACATATGGTGGAGACACCCTTTCTTTCTCTACGCTCTCACATGTACAAGAAGAATAGAGAGAGAAAAATATATATAAAATGGAAAGAGAGAGAGAGAGAGAAGTGATGCTTATCTGTATTACCCTTCACGGTGCAAGAAGAGCCTGCGTGCGGAGAAAAGGGGCTGCTTGGGTCGGTCACCGGTGAGCCCGAGTATGAATTATTTTAGTTGAAGCCTGGAGGTTGTCCTATCTGACCTCTTGGAAGTTGATGAAGTTGAAGATGTGGAGATACACAAGTATGAATTATTTTAGAAAATTCTCGTATCGGATAATTGGTATAGTATAGAGTAGTTAATGTATTCCAGTTTATTCATCACTCGTTGAGTTAAACTTTGAAGTTAAAGTGAGTCCGTTGACAATTTCGAATTTAGATTCATTCATAACAATCTTCTCAGATAAAAGAATTAAACTTTCGGATCCGATGGATGATTGGTGCCGTTAACGCATGAATTTTCCTCGGCAAATTAAATTTGCATTTCTCGTGATAAATAAATGACAAAGAAGACAATGAAGACAATGAAGGGGCTTCAATTTGGTCTTGAAAAAAGAAGGGAAAAAAAAAGCCTGATAAATTTAAGCCAACCCAAAATTCGCTCATCTCTGCCCATCATATACCAAGTTTGTCCCTTTTTAACTCGGTCCAGTAGAGAAGCCCAGGGCCCGTAAAGCCATCTCTCTCTCGCTCTCTCGCTCTCTCTCTCTCTCTCTCTCTCTCTCTCTCTCTGTGTCTGTGCTCACCTCGCGCGCCATGTGTGGAAGGCTGATGTGGAATGGGTATCTGGCTCTTGCTGAATCTGTTCTGATGGCCCCCATCGACTCGGTAAAGATGACGGAAAATCCTCCGGCGCAGCCGCAGTCGTCGCCACCACCCTCGGCCAATTCCCCGCCGTGGAGAGCTCGCTTGGCTACACCTTATTTCCCGGCCTTGAAGCTCGAAGAGGGCTTCATTCATAGTTGAAGCTATCCTCTGCTCTCCTCTGTTTATTTTTTTTTCAATAACTGAGAAAGCTCGAAGCAGTCCATTCTCACTTTGAGGCTACGATCTTCCACGTCGTTGCGTCAAGGACCTCTCCATCCAATCTTGTCACTCACCAAGATTCGCCGGCGTTCGCCACTCCCACAGCTTAATCGACGAAGCTCAACGAAGCTCCTTTTTTACTTTGTTTTCTTCTTTTTATTTCATTTGAAGTGCTCTGATTCTGCTTCTTCCTTTTTTTTTTTTTCTTTTCGCAGGTTTCAATTATCAGTACTAACGCATCATGGGTCTCCGCTCCTCATGTTTGCTCGCCGTTTTGAGGTCAGATGTTCTCTCGCACCAAGGTAAGGTCGCATGCTCTGTTTTCAGCCATTTTACACGCGAAGCGGAAGCCTTGAGTCTTAGATATTGCCGATGTGAAAAACGATCGCGATTAAAGTCTCCATTAACGATTTGCGCTGGTCGGGATTTCATTAGCTGCTTCTTTCCATGACATTTGGCTCTCTTGACTCAAGCGGCTGCCATTTGTTTGTTATTATTCCTAAACAAAATCACGATTTAACACTTGAGGAGAATAATTTATCAAATAATCCAATAGTTGATTTGTCTGATTGCACGTTTAAGATAGATCTCTGAATTTGAAGTCAGATGATTGACTGAGTACTACTTCTAAACTGAAGATTATGCATCCAATGTTCTCATTACAACTTCAAATTGAGTCGGTGTGATCTCCATATGCCACGTTTATTCATTTTTTCATCCAATTCCACGAATACGTGCTCGTCTTTAATCCTCGACTGCTCTCTGAATTTGATGTGCCTTAGCCTAGTTCAAAAGAAATAGAGTTGATTCCAGTGTTCAAGATGTTCTGGATTCATGATAATTTGAATATATGAGAACATGAGATGCTTTCTGCTGTGATTTATATGCACAAACTGAGTGTTATTCTGTCTAAATGATTTCCCAGTTCAAGCAAGCTTGAATGTGTATTCTTGAGGGAAGCAATTGTGTTTTCTGGGAGTTTATTGTACACTTTGCTGAAAGTAACCCAACAGAGACTGGGGTATATGAAGGAAGGGGTTGACTGTCACTAAAACAAAATGAAGAAGACGAAGTTGATTCATCTCAGTGGAGAACATAGGGTTTTGGGTTAGGACTAGTGTTTAGGCGTTGAATGCATATAACAAAACGAAAGGAAAGTGGACAGAAGATCATTTATCCTGGAGAGGGATCGAAGAAGAAAGAGAGAAAATTGAAATAAAAAATAATAATTACAAATTAATAAAAACAAAGAAAATAGAAATAATAAAATAAGAATATAGAAAATTTCAACAAAAGAGTAGAACAAAAAGAAATTTAAGAAAAAACAAAGACAAAAGACAAAAAAATAAAAATAAAAACAAAGGAGTTGATAGCATATAGAATCGTTAGAATTTTCGTTAGACATACTTTTAAGAGGTATTTCACTTTTGAGATTAATGTCATTAGTGAAGGCTTTTAGAATGAGGCTTCCTTTAGTCAAAGTTAGATTTTGATTTAGACTTTAGCTCATGAGTAGCTATTCTGGGCTTAAATAACAAAGTTATGTAATCTTCTTTAGCCACATCATATCAGGTTACTTTACTGCACTTTTCCTTTTTAGTCACTCTTAAAAACTATTCTCGATCTTATTCTCTAACCTTCTTAGTAGTTGGCCATTAGGAGGGTCTGGCTGCGTTTGGTTTGGCTTTAGGGATTTGCTTTTAGCTTTCAGCATTCTCAAAACCAGTATTCTATCTCAAAATTCTTTGAAAATAGCTGTCAAATATCTCATATTTTCCCCAAGAGGTTTTGAAGGCTCAAAGCCCATTGGGAAAAGCTGAACCAAACTCACCATCTCTTTATTGGTGACCTTTGAGAATTCCTCCTTATTTAGGGGAGACCCCCCTAATTTTTTTACCATTGGGCATCCCTCCTTATTTGTCGACCCCACCTTAATTGTTGGCCACTGGGGTTGAGAAACTCTACTTCATAATAGATTGATTCACTATATGGAAAATTGATTCACATGGAATTTCAAATTTCATGGACGATCATAGGGTGAGCCTCCCCATGTTTCACAACATTGGATGTGTATCTCTAGAGAGAGACATAGAGGGAACTCAATGGCGCATCTTAAGGCCTAACAATTCTTGCAAGGCTTCGTTGGAGGATTGAGGTCCTCTGGTTAAGTGGAATAGATGTTGTCGTCGACCTCAGAATTGTTGTATGTGTTTTCTAATACCTGTAGATAAGTCAATCGGCACTCAACTAGTGGCCTGTAGCTGCAAGAGAAACTCATGTTAAATTTAAAACTTGGGCTATAAAAGAGGAACTCAAAAGCAAACTTACCACTATCGATTCTTTGGTTTGGCGCTTCTACATGATTTTTTTTTCTCCCTTTCCCTCACATTCGGCAACAAGACGGCGTCCTCGTTTGCCATGACATTCAAGACGTTAAATGATCCATTCAATTATTTCATTCTCAATTCCGAGGCTTTCCTTGGGAAGCTGTTTTTCTATGTTAAGTTCGGATTGATCAATTGTTTTGCATCTACTAGTGCTCACTCCTTTCATGAGGGATGCCAAGTGGCTAACAAATAACGAGGGCCTCCAGAAACTAATGGCCAACAAATAATCCATGGATGCAAATCAATCAATCACCCCTAATTCAGCTTGGAAAAGCAGCACGTTAAGAGAAAAAAGACTCGAAATCGATAATGTAGCAACTAGGCAGATCATTTAACATCATGGAGTATATGGAGGAAGAAAATGTTGTATTGCTGTCGGATGTGAGGGAAAGGAGGAAATTCTGAAAGCGCCGGACCAACAACTCATTATAAATGAAAGTAAAATCAATTATGAAGTTCTAGAGACTTTCGACAAATTGATGGATGTAAGTTTGCTTTTTCTCTTCCTCTTTTGCAACCAAGTTTTTAAACTTAATGCGAGCTTTGCTTGTTGCCGGTATCAAAAGACACATGCAATGATCCTGAGGTCGACGACCTACTTCAACTAAAGACTTGGACCCTTCAATGATTGCTTCTGATTAGCAATCAATAAAGTTTTTCAATCAAACACGATGAAACGATCAATTAGGACTGCGCCCTGCTACAAGAATGGAAAGGGTTTTGCCTGGATGAGGTGAAAATCTCATATATGGTTCTGAAACGGAGATTCTTTGAATCGAACAACAACCGTAACAAATGTCGGCTCAATCCGAAGGAAATTATGCAGAAACTTTACAGAATTATTATGAAGCTATGCGACTAGAAATTGATCCATATGATCGAAGCTATATACTCTATAGTCATTTGAGAAAACGGAGGCGCCATAAGATTATGGGTTCGCATGATTCAATTTCTCTTTCAGAAACCTAGTTCTGTCCAGAATTAGTTTTTTCTATTTCTGGTTCAGAATGAGTTTTTGACAAAAAAATCGCGTTTGATATGAACGTAGAATTTCTATTCCAGAAACAAAAAGCTGTTTGATATGACAAAAAAAATTTATATTTCATTTTCTAAAACATATAATTTTGGAGATTGCAATATGTTCATATTAATAAAAATAAAATACTTATTTAGTTAGAGCAAAAAAAATTAAAATTGTAATCAGCTTCAAATTCATTTTAGTTGCATTGAACATTTATAATATTCTAACTTTAAGATTTTGTCATCATAAGTTTCAAAGACAAGCTCGTTGACTGTTCCACTGCAATGCAACATACTTTTGCTGATTTTCCGTTTTGATTTTGCTTATTCAAATCGATTTTTTTTTTCAAAATACATTAATTGGTTAGTGAAATTCTCTATGGTATAAAATTGCATTGTACAAATTGCTCGTCACACCACGTTTCTTAAGCATGGATCTAATTCGACACCCCGTAATCCCATAAAACTAGAGAAGTAAGCCACGTCTTATGTTGATTTAGACAATGTGCTGCCATTGCCAAGTTCTCCCCAACCGAGAAATCAAGAAACTTTCGCTCGGGAAACGGGGCAACATGGCCCGACTGCCAAGTCGCACCTCGTCGTTGCCCCTTCCCCCTGTCAAACATGGTCACATGTCGTGCACAGTCGTCGTTGCTGTGATGGCCGAAACGCAAGCGCACACGATTTTTGGGCATACCCCCACTATTGCGCCATGGCCTTACACGTGTCGCTACGTGTCCCTTGTGGAGCCATGCGTCGCAGTCGAGAACGGAAACCATTTATGTGCGACGGAAGGGAGCCCTGACTCCTTGTTGACGCCGTCGTCGCCATCGCGAGTCTTCTTCCCCTACGTTGAAGCGTCGAACAGGTCGTCCTACCTCCATTGAAGCCAAGAAAAGAAGCATATACTTGAACAATGGGGCTGTCGAGCTTCCCGGTGGCGGCATAAGGGCTCTTGCCGTTGCTTGTGATGAAAATAGCCCTCTCGGTGTCGCACGTGAAGAGCACATGGAGATCCGTCCTGCAAGCCATCGCCGGCGGCGTCGCGGTCACAGCTGGAGACGAAGCCCGCGATTCCGCGGTCGGCGACGAAGGAGTAGTGCGCAGGAGGGTTGGCGTCAAGCGGTTCGAGACGGGCTGCCCTGAACTGTCGGCGTTGGTGGACGAATGCAGCTATTCTTGCTGCATGTGCCTGTGCCGATTTGAGGCAGAGGACGAGGTGAGCGAGCTCTACTGCAAGCATTTCTTCCATAGGGAGTGTCTGGAGAAGTGGTTCGAGAACGACCGCATGACTTGCCCGCTTTGTCACTCCACAGGGAGTGCCTTTTTGCCGACGAGTTGGAGGCGGACGAGCTGGAGGCGGGTGGACTCGCTGGACGCGAGTGCGATGAGCTGGAGCTGAGGTCGACGAGCTGGAGGGGGACGAGCTGGACGCTGACAGACGAGCTGGAGCTTAGGCGGAGGCCGGGGCGTCGGAGGCGAGCTGGAGGCGGACGAGCTGGAGCTGAGGTCGAGCTGGAGGCTGGCAGTCGCGCCGGCGGAGGTGGAGGTGGAGGCTGAGTCGAGCGGTCGAGCGGCGAGAGACGGCTAGGGCAAAGGGAGTCGCAGCTGTTCTGATTTGGGGTGGGAGGAGAGCGCACGAAGGGGAGGGGAAGCGCAAGAAATGGGTTCTGGAAAGGGGGGAGGGGAAAGAAAAAACCGGTTCTGTGTGAAGAAAGTGTAAAAACTATGATTGAAGAAGATGATGAACAGAGAGCTCTCAAACTCAAGAGTTGAAAAAATTCATCTGAAGCCGTAATCTGTTATTGCTGTTTCGATCAGTACATATACTTTCCACAGTATAGTCTGTTACAACAACCGACTCAGGAGATGCCAGCTAATGTATAGAAATGCCAGCTGTTATGTACAATATACTCGACTCTGTTTTTCTACACTGTCGTTTGTATATCTCCAGTCTTCATACTTTGACCATACTGCTTCTCAGATTTATGTGACTCTTCTGTGATCGTAGTCTTGATGACTTTAACATCCCCCCTCAAACTTGAGTGAGGTTGAAAACCTAAGCCAAGTTTGACTCGAAAATAATGATGAGCAGGACGAGATAAAGCTTTAGTAAAAATGTCGGCTACCTGACAATAACTAGGAACAAAGTGTAGGCGGAGGATGCCTAAGGAAACCTTCTCACGCACAAAATGACAATCGATTTCGATGTGCTTCGTGCGAGCATGCTGAACAGGATTAGAGGTAAGAGAGATAGAAGATCTGTTATCACAAAACAGAGGTGTGGGAGCCGTGAGAGGGACACCAATATCGCGTAAGATGAAGGCAATCCAAGTTAAATCAGCTATGGTGGATGCTAAAGCCCGATATTCAGCTTTAGTAGACGATCGAGAGACTGTATGCTGTCGTTTGGCACTCCAGGAAATGAGATTAGAACCCAGGAAGTTACAAAAACCAGTGGTAGATCTTCGAGTAACACCACAACCACCCCAATCGGCATCCGAATACCCATATAGACACAGAGTACTGTGAGAATGGATGAACAGACCATAATGAGCAGTAGCTTTAATATAACGAAGTACTCTCTTTAATCTGGAAAAGTCTCCCACAGTTGGCCGATGCATCCGCTGACACAAAGAGTTGGTAGCGAAGGCAATATCAGGCCGTGTAAATGTGAGATATTGCAAACCACCAACTAAACTGCGATAGTGTTGCGGATTAGAAAGTAACACATCATTAGTAGGAAGAGTAGGGGACTTAGGAGACAAAGGAGTTGAAATTGGTTTGCAATCCTGCATCTGAGCACGACAGAGAAGATCAAATGCATACTTTGTTTGACACAAGAATAATGTCTCTGGATTATGCTTAACCTCAACTCCCAAGAAGTAGTGTAACTGACCCAGGTCCTTCATTTGAAACTCAGAACTGAGAGACTGAATCAAGCCGGTAAGCAATGCTGGAGATGAACCAGTAAGGACTATATCATCTACATAAAGTAGAAGCAAAATAGTATGCTGTCCTTGGCGCAAGATAAAGAGAGATGGATCAGCTGAGCTACAGAAAAAACCAAGCTCTAGTAAAAAATTACTGAACCTCTCAAACCAAGCCCGGGGTGCCTGGCGAAGACCATAAAGAGACTTGTTCAGCAAACATACGTGATGAGGATGTTCCACAAACCCAGGGGGCTGTTCCATATAGATTCTCTCATGTAAATTGCCATGTAAAAAGGCATTCTTTACATCTAATTGATGTAAAGGCCACTGCCAAACCATTGCCACAGAGAGAACAATCCTGATTGTAGCATGCTTGATCACAGGACTAAACGTTTCAAAAAAGTCCAAACCCTCTTCCTGATGAAAACCCTTTGCAACCAAGCGAGCCTTGAGCTTGTCAAGACTGCCATCAGCAGCTAGTTTGGTCTTAAAGACCCACTTACACCCAATAACACTCATAGAAGGCTCTCTAGGAACCAAAGTCCAAGTTTGATTCTGATGCAAAGCATCTATTTCATCTTGCATTGCATAAAACCACCCCTCATGCGCCAGGGCTGCCTTAACAGATTTGGGTTCAACAGGCAATGATGATTGAGTAAAATAGACATATTTGGGGTTAGGCTTGATAATACCAGATTTGGAACGTGTTTGCATTGGATGATGAGACAAAGTTATAGGAGGACTAGAGAGAACTGAAGAAGGAAGAGTACTAGAAGAAGAGTGAATAGAAGAAGTAGTTGATGACTGAGTAGAAGGAAGAGGCAAAGAAGACTGAGTGGATGATCGAGTAAAAGAAAGCTGAGGGGAAGAGTAGGAAGCAGAATTATTATGAAGGACAGGAACAGAAGAGGAAGTAGCAGAAGAGGACACAGCAGGATTGAAAGGAACAGAGTGTACTGGAGCAACACGAGAAGAAGAAGTAGAAGTGGAAAGAGAAGAACTACTAAGAGAAGGATGAGTAGAACAGGACAAAGAAGAAGAGGATGGAGTAGAACAGTGTTGGAAAAACTGAACCTCATGAAGCCATTTCTGGTAAAGAACAGATAAGGAAGGAAAAGCAGAACCTAGCTTATGAGTAAAGGGAAAAGATGTTTCATCAAAGGTAACATGTCTGCTAATAAAGACTCGACCATCAGATGGGACAAGACATCTATAGCCTTTGTATTGTGGACTATAACCAAGAAAGACACAAGTGAGAGAGCGAGGATCAAACTTGTGCCTAGAGTAAGGTCTTAAGCAAGGAAAACAAGCGCAGCCAAAGACGCGAAGAAAATCATAGCTTGGTTACCATACAGCTTACTATATGGACTGTCAGATTGCAAGATTGGAGTTGGAAGAATATTGATAATATAGGTGGCCGTCAGAAAAGAGTCAACCCAGTACATGAGAGGCATACACGCGTGATAAAGCAATGCAAGACCAAGCTCAACTATATGTCTATGCTTTCTCTCAGCCTTGCCATTATGTTCTGGAGTATGTGGACAAGACATATAATGAACAATTCCACAACTTTGCAAATGCTTCTGTAGCCTAAGTCCAGTGAACTCACCTCCACCATCAGTTTGCAAAATCTTGATTTTTCTATCAAAATGATTCTCCACAAATTTCTGAAAAATCAAGAAGATATCAAGAAAGTCGGACTTTAACTTCATTGGATATAACCAGCTGAAGCGAGAAAAGTCATCAACAAACACAACATAATACTTGTAACCTTGAACAGAGTGGAGTGGAGCTGGACCCCAGACATCACAATGTATTTTGTCCAAGGGAAAAAGAGCAGGAGTATCAGAAAGAGAGAAAGGCAACTTCTTAGCCTTAACCAGTTGACAACTTGTACATACTGATTTTGCTCTTTTGGACCACTGTATAAGGTTTTGTCTACGTAAAGTCTGTAGAACATTATGATTGGGATGAGCAAGCCTCTGGTGCCAAATATCTCCATCAACTGCTTTATGTCTTTGAGTGAATAGAGCTGTCACAGCTTGGTGATCCACTCGGTACAAGCCTGCTATTTTCTGCCCAAGGGGTACAACAGTATTTGTCTGATGATCAATAAAAGAGACACCATACTTGTCAAAAGTAAATGAGCATGGATAATTGTCAGTCAAACGTGAAATTGAGAGGAGATTCTTCTTTATACTGGGCACAACCAAGACATCATTCAATGGTAAATTGCCATGTGCAGTAGGCAACACAGAGTCACCCACATGAGTTATAGAAAGGTGAGTACCATCGCCAATCATGACACTATCTCGACCACAATACTTGTTAAGTTTATGAAAATTACCCGTATTAGCAGTAATATGTGCTGTTGCCCCTGTATCTGGATACCATGCACTTCCCAAAGGATCCTCGACATGTAAGGCAGCTAGAGCAGTTGGAATGTCTTCAGTTTGATAAGAATTATCAAACCGATACCAACATCGCAAAGCATTGTGGCCAGGCCTTTTACAAATTTGACAAGTTACCTTTACACCATCACCAAGTCTGTCCTGAGGAACAAATGACTGACTCCCAGAAACAGGATATGTTCTAACATTCATGTATCGTGGAGAAGAATTGGCATATGGCCTAAAGCCTTGATTAGAGCTGAATGTATCATGAAATGAAGTCTGTGGCGACTCTTTATTTGGATTATAAGGTCTATACCCCTGACCTCGACCTTGATTAGAATTACTTCCTCTACCAAATTCACGACCTCTGACAACACCTCTACTACCACCACCACCTCGTCCTCTATAATTCTGAGGATGTCCTTTTTGACTCACAAAAGCATAATCCTGAGACTTGAGCATATCATTATAGGACAATTCATCATAATCACCAGTAGAACTGAAGTCACTTGCTCGCTGTCCATAATATGCCATATTCTGATTTAGCTGATTAGAACGATAATTTTGCAATCGCACCTCAAAACGTTCAAGTTGTGAGATGACTTCATCATAGCTAGGTGGTGGTTTTATACAATATATGGTAGTTCGAAAGGTCTCATACTCCTGACCTAATCCTTCCAAAACCCCAAACACCTTGGCGATTTCATCAACAGGTTTTCCTATAGCGTTAAGCTGATCACAGATCAGTTTAAACTCTTGGAGATAGTCAAGTAAAACTCGATCACGCTTTCTACAAGACTGCAATTTTCCCCTCAATTCAAATTCTCTGGCCACAGATCGTTGACTAAAACGATTACACAGAGTTTGCCATACCTCATAAGCTGTGTCGAGGCCGATGATTAGACCGAGTATACCCTCCGAAACCGAACCACTAATCCAAGAGGAAATCAATTGATCAGTGCGCATCCAATCAATATAGTCCTCATTACGCTCTTCTACCTCTTCTCCTGCTATTTCAACTCGCATCGTCTTCAATGGAGGAATCAATTCTCCAGTAATAAACTGGAACAGCTCCTGACTTCGCAAAAACCGCTGGAACTGAGCTTGCCACAGCAGAAAGTTATCCTCTGCTAGCTTTATAGTGACGAAATTCCCAATGTTTACATGAATGGGAAATGGATACTTCGGCGTTCTTGTCGCCATTGTTATTGAGTCGGCTTCAGAGATACAGCTCTGATACCATGAAGAAAGTGTAAAAACTATGATTGAAGAAGATGATGAACAGAGAGCTCTCAAACTCAAGAGTTGAAAAAATTCATCTGAAGCCGTAATCTGTTATTGCTGTTTCGATCAGTACATATACTTTCCACAGTATAGTCTGTTACAACCGACTCAGGAGATGCCAGCTAATGTATAGAAATGCCAGCTGTTATGTACAATATACTCGACTCTATTTTTCTACACTGTCGTTTGTATATCTCCAGTCTTCATACTTTGACCATACTGCTTCTCAGATTTATGTGACTCTTCTGTGATCGTAGTCTTGATGACTTTAACACTGTGAAGGGGCTGAAAAACCAGAAATTGGTTTTTTTTTTCAGTTTCTAGGACAAAAACTGGTTCTGGACAAGAAGACTGGTTCAAAATGAGTTTTAACAAAACCTTGAAGCAAACAGGTTTCTGGTTCAGAATGAGTTTTTTTGGTTCAGAACTCATTCTGAACCAGAAACAAGTGTCTATCATGCAGGCCCTATATGACCAAAGGTCTTGTCATGAGAAAATTCTCGCAAAGCTTAGTCAGGTTGCTTGAGCTGCACAAAAGCTAGCTTTTCTTAGAGCTGCTGAACCTTCCTTAGCCGAACTTGCAAGACCTTGGCCTGAAACTCATAGGAAGGACTAACTACGCCCTTACTTCCAGAGGTAACGGTTGAACGCTATTGCTATTTGACTCGGACCTATTCTAAAAATTGCTTGGTTTTTGTCTTCCCTCAACCATGGGCAGATTCAATCTATGACGCTAGTGAAGTTTGGAACATCTACGGATCAAATTTCTATACATTGAATCAATCTCTAGCAAAAGAGGGTCTCTTGACTCAAATTGCCCACAATTATGGAGGGGCTCACAAATTAGGAGGGATGTCCAATGGCCAATAAATCAGGAAGTTCTTTCCCAAATGGTTGACAAATGAGGACGGATACCCAAAGGGCCACAAATGAAGAGGGCAAAGAAGAAAGGAGAGTTCCTCCCAATGTTTGACAATGAAGGAGGGCGACATAAAGAGATTAGAGAAGAGTAATGAAGAGCAATTAAAAGGTAAAGTTTTGTAAGGTAACCCGATAGGATGTCAAGCAAAGAGTATTACAATAACTTTATTATTTTAGCCTCAAAGCTAGCTTGTGTTCTAAAATCAAAATCAAAATTTAAATTGGATCTGATGAATTCTCGTTCTACAAACCTTCACTAATAACATTAAATGCCAAAAGTGAAATATCCCTAAAAGTATATCTAACTTAAACTCTAATGATTTTTTTTTTTTGTAATCAATGACTCTACCATAGGCCCCCGTACCTGGATGGCACCAAAGAGCCAAGCCCCTATACTTCGGGAGAGACTATTACATGACCTCAACACCATTGCCCTCCCACTTAAGACGCTAATTGTTGCGGACCTCGACGATGAGGGATAAGTTCTTAATCAACACAGCTATCCACTGTCTGGTCTAATGAGTTTAATCTTCTTAAATTTTTTATTTTTTTATTTTTTATTTGAATCTTCTATTTTTTTAATGATTTTCTTTTGTAGTTCTTCTAGCCAATCTTGGTAGGAAATCACACATGGGAACAATTTATCAATTTTTTTTATGATTTTTTAAATCTTTTTTTTTTCATTTTATATGTTCTTATCTTTTCCTTCCTTTTTCCTCCACCAGTCATCAAGTCTTAGCCACTAGCCAACAAAGATCGCTAACCACAGATAAGAGTCGTAATGCCTTAACTAGAATTAAGGAGGGCTGTGGTTGGCAAGGGCAACCCTTGCCTAGTTGACCATCACTGATGCCTAGGCAATTGACAAAAAGGAAAAACAAAAGGAAAAAAAGAAAAAAAATTTAAAAGGAAATTGCAAAAACTGTGCACACCAATTGCGTCATATAGAATGGACAACATTCACATTATAAATTAAATTGATAGGAAAGACTATATCAGTAAATCATAAAAAAATATGAGAATTAAATTGTTCAAATAAAAAATTTAGGATTGAATTGATCGTTGTACAATATTTTAGTAGTTTTTTTCAAATAGTCATCAATTTTTTTTGGATATTCATAAAAAAAATTTAGTGCTCCTATTGATATGGCTCCCATAAATAATGCTTTGTGCTTGGCAATAATGATCACTCTTGCCTTCATCACTATTCGTACTTTCTTAATAATTATAGCATTCAATTGGGATGCAGAACAAAGCACAGTTGACCAAGTCTTTGTTCTTATCGTTGGTATGGTGGTAACAATGATGGTAATGACTACTTCTTCCGGCATTCTTATGCTGTGTATTTTGTTTCCTTGATAATAAGATTGTGGAGAAAATCTGCTGATGTATTTTAAAGTTGACAAATCTATACATGGTTTCTATCGATCTTGATAAATGTAAGAATTGTTTTCAGATAATATCCATGTTATGAGGACATTTAAGATGATCAGTGAGAAGACTTCAATTAACTAGACGAACTTATGGAGAATCTCACGTGTATACCAAGGTGTTAAGTCTATAGGATCTACAAAACTATCATACTTGAAGTGTCTCGGGAAGCACAGTTGAATATAGCTCGAAAGCGTTATATCGTCAATATCAACAGTTCACTTCATGGATATTAGTAGAGTATAGGAAAAGTTGAATATCAGTACTGTACTACGTGGATACCAGTAGACAGAAGTTAAATATCGGTAGAGTACTATGATAGATGAATATGAGCTAAGCCTAATATCATATGTTGACTAGAAAGCATGATGTAACTAGTAATTATGAGTATAAGTGGGGCACTTGTACTACTTCCAATGTGAATCCTATCACAACCTTCTAGATTATTATTTTGAGATATTTTATCTCATCTCTAGACAATTAGGTATTAGGTTCACATTCTTACTTTAGAAGAATTTGATTTTCTATCTTCAAGATCAACTACGCGAAATAATTAGATTGATATCATAATTGATTGACAATCATCTCAATGGCAAGATTCTTTCCATAGCTGAAGTACTATATTCTTAAGAATTAAGATTTGATTATATGGTTGATTGAATCTAATTGATTAATCTCAATAATTACCTAATCTTCTCAATAATTATCAAACGGCTTCATCTTGAAGATTGTCCAACGATAAACTTAGATGCTGGGAAGATTCAAGAAAGCCAAAGTACCGACGAAAAAGATATATCATGAGTTCGAAATTTCAAATTTCAAGAGACCTTCATATTTTATCGTCTTTTGAAAGATTTAGATTTATAATCTTCTAGAAGTGTCGGCGGTGTGAAAGTTTGTGCTTGACCATGGGACAATAAGATCTATAAGCAATATCTATTTCGACAAGAAGTAATTGGATATCAGCAGCATTCATTACTGTAACTTATCAACGCTGAATGCTATGTTCTCTTTCTGCCCCTGTTCATTGCTTATTTCAAAACACTGCACTACCTTACCATTACTTTTATCTAATTACCGATACACCCAGTCACACTCATATCACAACTGACGCTTTTCATTATGCATTTATCTATCAAACTCTTTAAAATCACCTATTCACCCCCTATGAGATATATATTGCTCGCCATTTCAAATGTAACAGATTTTACATATATTATTGCGGAGTGCATGACTTGCCTGCTCTCTGTTTAGATATCTACATGTTCCGTAATGTCTTCCATGAGAGTTGGGAGTTGTCCGAACATCTTAGATTGTTATCTGAGTTCGTCTCATGATTATGTCTCATGTAATGATGTACTGGAACCATGGCAAGAAAGGAAAGATCTCTTGCAGAGAGAGTTACTCTAACTATATCAATTCCGCAATTAGGATATTCGGTGATCAGAGTTTTCCAACTTACGATGGGGCCAATGGAGTACGAGCACTTATGTAGGATCTTGATAGCCAGCTGAAGTGGATACGGTTTGGATTTTCTTGCTCTATTTTTATTTTCTTCAAGCAACAATCAGCAGCTTCTGAAGATGGGGATAAACTTTTGCTGGCAGTGCTCTACAAACTGAAGCAAAAGTTCTTTAATTTGCTCTTTATTTTTTTGGGTTGAGATCTTGCTCTGTGTTTAGCTATTCATTATGGACATCCATCACAGCGACCGCGTGATTTATTGCAATTTTGCCAGCAATTAACATCTCCTATTACTGTTTTCGCTTAACCCAACTCCGGTTCTTCAGATGTTAAGTGTTCAACGGTATGTTTTGATAGTTGTATGGCGACAAAAGTTCCTAGAAATATGATCACTGATAGTTCAGGGAAATCTCAACATTTTCAAATTTGCGAAGGAATACTTCTTTTGATTTCACCACCCAATACATGAATGTCCAAACCCAATGAATATGATATCGGGGGAACCAACATGTCGACACCCTTGACTACAACGATACTATATGAGAGATGCTACCCATAAAGCAATTTAAAAATGTTCCGAGTCATTTCACGATAAGAAAAACTAAAGTTCTTGATACAGAAAAAAAAAAAAAGTGGAAGAGTGGTGGTTGAGCTGGAACGGTCAATCTGAAGGGTTTCCTAATAGTTTCACAAATGCAGCGGAACGAAACCATAAACAGGATTTATGCATATATCGAAATCATTTAAAGGATTTCAAATATACCTTTTGCATTTGAAAACGAATTGACGATCGACTGTTTCTAGATCAGCGCTTCAAGTGTTGCGCTTCTACCGGTATCCATACACACGAACTAGAATTTTCAAATTCAATTGCTAGCTTGCAAACTCTAGAATTTCTTTTGTTTGATCGCTTGTAGTTCTCGAGACTCTCTTTCGCAAATCTACGAATACAGAACGTGTCTGTCTATTTTCTCTTGCGTGCGACTCTCACGAAAAACCACAGGGTTTCTACCGCAAAGAGAATATATATATATATATATATACCAAGCAAATGGGTTGAACCTAGTTAAATCTTTGGGTCATGATCCATAAGGAAATGTAAAACCGGTTTGTTATTTGTGTGCGACCCTGTTGATTCACTAAAGATTAACAGCATGCTCAGACTTTTTTATCCATAAATCATAAGTGGTCTCTAATAAGACATTATGACTACATAAGTATAATGAATGTCGATATTTCCGACATAACCTAAATCACAATTTAAATTAGAGTATCAACATAAATTGATTTTTAGGGTAGACCACTAACACAATCTCCATATAATCTCCTTCGCGATATGAGATGGTGAAGGATTCAAGAATCAATGTTCATAGCTGCACTACAGGCTTATGAAAATGTCAGGAGACCTGACGATTCATATCCGCACATAATACAATGTGCCCACAATTATCTTCAAAAGTAGATTGTGCTCTTGGGTTTTCTATGCCATTAAAACGACTTCACGTGAGAGAATAGCATGGTGCTTGGAGTCAGACGATCCACTTTTGAAAAGAGTGGCTGGCACTCTGGCATAGTGCCAGCCACTCTGCTTGTTGCGGGGGGATTCGAGGACATCTTGTTGAAGATTTTGTTTGTATCCTTTTCACCTTTATATGATCAATCCATTCATTCAGCCAATACTCTTGACATCATGAAATGTCATACAGCTTTGTATTGATCATACATTTGTTTTTCAAAGTAACTCTACGTTCTTTTTCCCTAATAGCCCAAGGGTACGGGTGTGGAGATTCAACTATGAAGAGATCCATTGAGTAAATTGCAACCCATATAGACTAATTGAGTGCGGACCTTCAATCCTAGCATGCAACCTTGACCAAGAATTAGTTCACACAAGTATAATAGGGTGTTGAGCTAGAAAATATCGACTATATATACCTTGACGAGTTTAGAGACATGTTATGTTATGATCAAGGACAATAACCAAGAAAGGTTTAAATCTATCATAGGAATGTCAGTTCAGTCTTAAACCATCACTTCAATCATAAACTTATCGATAATTTCTCAATATGATTATTTCGGTCAATTTTAACCTAATATTGGTGATGTGGATGCTAGCCATTTTATGTGGTCTAGCCAACGACTACAGTTGCTGAAGTTAACCATTTTTTTTCAATTTTTTTTTATTTTCTGAATCTTTTCTATTTTCCTTTTCCTTTTTGTTTTCTTTTTTATTCTGTGGCTATCAAGGATCATATAACCTTGTGGGCAAGGGCCACGACCCACACCCTCCACCGGCGATGGCTTTGTGGCTTCAACCAATGCCTAGCGAGCTCCATCAACCTTTGCTGGCCACGGTGAAAAAATAAAAAAAAATGAAAGAAGAAGGGAGAAAATAAATTAATAAGAATGTTAGAAAAAATTCAGAAAATTTAAAAATTTGTTTACCTCTGCACCAATCATGTCATGTAAGACGATTGATTTTCACATAAAAGATTTTTGATCAAGATTGGTCGAATAATCAATAAATTCTCGAAAGGTTTAGAATTAAGTGGAGATTCGTGCTATAAGTTGATGTCTTTTTCGATAATTTTTCCATTGTGGATACTTCATCTGCATGAAGGGGATGAGAAAAAGGGAACTCACGAGAAAAGCGTTGGAAAGGCACGAGAAAAAGCAGCCCACCACCACAACAGTAGCAGCTTAGGGATTGTCGAGGCCAATCACCGCCGCTTGTTATGCGGCGAATCGACTCCACTTGCTTCTGTCGTGCAAAAGACTTCCAGCAAACGACGCTCCAGTCCAACATGCAGACGACAAAAAATAAGAAAGAAGATGTTGCATGCTCCACGAAATGGAGGTTCAGAAGATGATGTCCTTTCTAACTTAGTGAAGTTCGATCTGATAAGACATCAGCGCGCAGGAATTGCCCTCCTCTTTTCCAATTTTCTTTACAAAACAACATTTCCTTTTGCCTTCATAGATTACACTTGTCTTTATGGGAATATTCGCCTCATAAATTGCCGGTCGTTGGCCGAAGTGTAATCATCATCTCAACTCGATCGATCGGGTGGTGGAGGCTGTAGATGAAGCATTCACTGCACTAACTTAGTGATGAGGCTAAGGATGTCACTTAGTGGTAGGGTCCTCGCTAAACGAATCAAAGTTTCCCCAAGGATAATAGGCTAATGCTTTATAAGAGATCATATTGATATCAACTCTTCGCATTCTAGAGCTGAAACAACTTTCAAGGTTGGGGTCATGAGTCGAGTTTCTTGAAGCACTAACGTGCTAAACTAACTTAAAGATAAAATCTCCCATCCGATAGAAATGATGTGTAATTTTGCTCGTTTTGGCATCAAAACCTACTGATTTTTCTAGGACAGATTGGGGAGGTTTTGACAATATGCCACCCAATGAAACATGTTGAATCTGGCTTCGCATGACACTCCACAATGCCACTATTGGAAGTTGCACTTGTGGATGATTGGTCACATCAAGGACATAAGTTTATATGTCATTTACCGAAAAACACCAATAGTGTCTTCTGAAAAGGGCTTGGAATTTAATTGAATCAATAAGGAAAAGTTTAGGACTCAATTGTATTCAGTACATAAAATTCGCTTTTCCCACTTTCCAACATTTCCCTCTTATCAAGGACAAGGAAAATGAGAAGAACTCTTTAATCCCTACTATAAATTAAGCAAATCCCACTTTAATGAAAAAAAATCTTCCATGAAAAATCCATGCATATATGTAATTAAATTACACTATGACCCCCACATAACTATAGATCAATATATCATAGCTAAGTCTCTTACTTTCTGAATATGAATTAGAAATAATTTTTTGAGCAGTATTTCATAATTCACTCGTCTTTTATTTTACACTAACATGAATAATGTTAAAAGATAGATCGAAATATTTAGAATTATTGTAATTTTGTACTAATTAATTCCACTAGGTTTCTTCATGTGCGATCCGTGTGCTATTTTTCTTTAATTACACAGAAGCGCTCCATTAAAATTTGGGGCCTCACGGAACTGTTGACAAATACAACACGTTCGCTTTATTCCAAACTTGCTAAATCGACATATATATACTTTAGGATTAATTTCTAACTGCCTTGATGATTATCAATAGTGTTGGGCCTGCTTCTTGGGCCCTTCAAGCCCAGTTGTTTCCTGGAAAAAAGTTTTGCCATTCTCAAATCGCAATTGATCTTGGATAAGGAACGCTAAACTTGTTACCATGGCTCGGCCCGCCCATTAATTAGCTCCATTTTCGTATAAGCACAACAAGTGACAAGTAAATTCACAAGAGATTTGAACCGATTGATCATCTCAGCCAAATACTTTTTGGCTAAGGGTATGTACGTTCTAAGGTGGAAAGGTATTTGCCCTAATCCTGGATCCTTCCTTCATTCTCTCCAATGTATGCATTGCACTAACGAAGCTCTGCAACACAAACTCCTCTAATTCTTCATAAACAACCCTGGAGTCTATCACATAAATAAAACTTATAGTTTCTGAAACCTGAATCTTATCCTGAAGCCCGTTGGTTCTATAAGCTCCCATCTACCTTGTAATGCCAACTTTTTATTTCCTGAAAAGATGCTTTCAAAGAAAATTTATTGATAGAAAAAGCTTCCACCATTTGTAGGCGCTAAAATATTGGACAATTATTGGGAAAAAATTGAACAATAAGCACACAACGTAAAAGGATTATGAGATTAAATCGATGTTCATTTTACTTATAACATGATGTTAAGACGATAATAATATCCAAAGTAAGAAAACAAAGAAAGAAATTAGGTTCTACTATTAATATGTAGCCAGAGAGAGAGAGAGAGAGAGAGAGAGAAGAGAGGGGGGTGGGGGGGGGGGAATGGTTTAGGAATTGCTCATCAATTAAGTCTATCATACATTTAAACGTGAAAATCTAATAAAGAAAAATATAAAGTGAAAAATAATCAAGCAAACATATATTTGCTTAAGAAATATTAACTCTTTTACAGGGTGCAGAAATGGCTAGATGTGGTATGACCCAAACTTTGAAACCTACTATGCACCGAGCAATTTCTAAATATTAAAACTAAAAACTTACACTCTGAGCTCGAAATCCACCTTGGAATCTATCTAACTTACTGGTTTCATAAGGTCCACAGATTTTACTACGCGACCCCGGTAATCGAGTTGCATCCGTACATGTACAATCCATACTTAAATTTCAACTTGGATTGAGTTAAGCTTTCGAATAATTCATTCCAATCTGTAGACCGACACAATCACATCTGCTGTGGACTTATCATATAGAGAGGATATTTTCAAGTCGTGTGAATTCACATTCTCTAAACCGAGCCTGCAAGATCGACCGGGAACAAGAGAGCAAAGGGAGGGAGAGAAAGGTGGAATGAGGAAAAGCAAGACGAGAAGATGATGATGTAGTGGGGGGAGGGCTTGTGAGGAGAGTGGAATATTTTCGAGGACCAAGAAGACAGCAACAATAATGTCGCTCAACAACTCCCATAAAGTAGACAGGGACGCCAAAACCCCCCATGTCCGCTAACATCAAAACCCTCATAAAAATCACATTTCCATTATTATAGCTTGCGGGCAAAATGTCAATTATTATTGAAAGATTCCATCTCGGCGGTGAGGAGAAAGCTTGATGGTATGAGGATCCGGATTTCCTACCTTTAAGTACGGAATCTTAGTTTGGAAGCCATTCGATTCAAGATCAGACGGTTTCTATTTAATAGAGATGAGAGATTTTGTTTTTATTTTTTATTTTTTGAAAAAGCGGGCCGTCTGATTCAGATTGGACGGCTCAAATCCCCATCAAGGCACCTACTCCTAAGATAGGTGATTCTTTTCCATGGTACGAGAGGCTTAGCCCTCTCCCCCTTCAGAAACCCTAACATGAACGCCATAACCCATGAGCTTTGTCTTCATGTGAAAGATGCCCCCCTCGGTTTGAAAAGGATTGTGCATGCTGTCTTGTTCTTGGGTATCTCTGCGTTTTCTTCTTTGGATTCAACCAAGTGGGGGTTTTGGCGCCTTCCTAGATTTCTTCCTTTTCCTCTTCCCGACTGATGAGAACGACTCGTTTGAGTGAATCTTGCGGGAGAGATCTTGATGAGCTTCCCATGCCCCTTTTGGACGTTAGCTGATCCTTCTCCGCCCCTTTTCCCACCGTTCGTTCTCATGGGGGGCCTCCTCTTAATTCCCCTCGAGGAGGACTTACTCGAGGGGGAGGGCAGGTACAGGATTCAATCATGCATCTGTCTTTCTACATTAACTTGGAGACAAAGCCACGTTGTCCGCGATGCCTCCATAGACATGTCTAGACTGATCTGATTATTGAGCATGATGGGTTAATTATCGATGAGATGAATGGAGAAGTATGGATCTCCAAGGCCAGCATTGCCTTCATACATGGGAGGCGGAAAATCCCAAAAAGAAAATAGTATGCTTTAAGAATTCTTTTCCCCTTAAAATGTAAGGTTGCGTCCTTAGAGATCCGATTATTTGGAGACGTATGAAATACCCTATGAACCCTAATGAACGCTTTCGATACGCCGTAGCCTTGATTTGGAGTCGCTCGCACACATGGTTGGTGTGAATTGAATGGCTAACCCTTAAATTTTATGAGCGGGAAATTCACCAATATCCCTACCAATTGTACCAAACCCTGATTTTTTTTTTCTAATTTTAACGCAAAAAATTAGGTGTTGAGAAATATGGTGAGTACTCTCCATGTACCTTCCATGTGGTCCACATCAAGATTCTAGTCAATATATTTTGTCACACACTCTAATCGTGATTTAAATCTAGAAACAACTAAGGCACATCATCTTAATAATCGCATTAGATTAAACTATAAAAAAGGTGATTCATTCAAATACCATGCTAAAGAAAATGGAGCAACAAGAAGTAAAGAACTTCTTTTACAATCACCAGGTTAGATGAACTTAAAGATGTAATCGTCAATCAACAACTGTGCCTTCATGAGGATAATATATTGAAATTTGAAGGGAAAGTAGAGAAGCCACTTTTGACTTCTCTAGAAGTCTGGAGGAACAAATTACAAGGGCTTGGCTGTGATAGGCCAACTCTAAGGCCATCAAAAATATTCTATTGAAGCTAATACTTTGGAATCGGAACATATCTTCCGATAATTAATTCGGACACCTAATTCCGATATGGTAGATATATTCCGAAATTTCATCTGATTGCACCCCCATAAAAAGATTCGAGCTAGGTCAAAATACGGAATATCAGTAGCCTTACCCTATCTTATACACATGAGAGAGAGAGAGAGAGAGAGAGAGAGAGAGAGAGAGAAGGTGGTCTTTAAATCATTAATTAATTTTTGGGATAAGCATGAAACAGTTGACTGAGGAGGAACAGATACCAATCCTTGGATTCCTGAGATGTCAATTATTATAAGATGCTCTGATTCGACCACCACCAAGAGAGAGAGAGAGAGAGAGAGAGAGAGAGAGAGAATCGGCAGAAATTCCAAGAAGTCTAAGCATTTTCCGGATTCCGGTTTCGTTGTCTTTTCTTGAATTGACCCGATCGGCTCTTGGTTGAACGCCGGCCTCCTCCTGCCCTAGATCCCCGAAATTTCCTTCGAAGACCACATGTGATCAGAGACTGTCAAATTCTTCTTTTAAAATCGATGTGTACTTATCTTCAGATATAAAAAAAAGGGGATTACGACTTCGGAATCCCCAATATTAAGAAGCAACTATAAAAACAAAAGCATTACTTAAACTTCGGAAAATCGTGAAAAAAAAATTCGTGTCTAGATTTACCTGCCAACATTCGAGTGTTGATATTTATGCCAAAGCGCCCAAATTTTTTTTTTCCGAACATGACCAATTTGCAGTTATCTGGCAATTTTATACAAGTAAGTTGCACATGATTCCACTTTCAAAATGTCGAATTTCATCATTATATATCAATAAGATCTCAACCTCTCTCTCTTTTTTTTTTTTGGTCAAAGTTAATAATGTTGCGTGCATCTTCTATTAAGTTTGAAATTGTAGATGGTAATAGTACATATATTTCAAGTAATTTAAGATCGTCCTACCTCTAGATATCATTAGCAAGAATTCCACCTCTTTTCATGAATTAATATGATTAACAATCAAGTTATATCGTCCTCAATTGAATATTAGAAAAATATATTCTACTCACGCGTTCTTCCTTCAATAGCAGAAAGAAACAAGGCAGGGGCCCCTTAACAATTAGCTCCTTCTAGTTTTCCATGCCACAGATGATTTATTAGGTAGGAGTAGAAAGAAAGATGCTACCGATGCTCCTATTAAAATCGAAGACAAACCTTCATGAAGAAGCTCGTTATCTCGCGAATCCCATCCATCCGATACCCTCGCTCATAAATGTTTCAACGTACACAAAATATAAAAAATTCACGGGATACCCGACGAACCCGAGATGCGAAAAATCAAAACCCATATATAAAAAGAAGAAGAAGAGTTTAAAACTTGTGAAACGGGGGGCCACTGAAAATCGGATGCAATTGTTCAAATTGGAAAGCTGAGGAGACGTGGGGAGGGGCCCCAATGATGTCCCTCTTTTCCATTGGGGCATGAGGTGTGAACAGCAAGAGAGAGCGCCCTAAGACAAAACGACGAAGATTCTTTCGCTCAAAGCATCCGACAAGGCCAGTGGGAGATGCGGGAAACCGACGTCACCGGCCCTAGACATACAAAAATTTGATAAACCCAATAAGAAGAAAAGGGAGGAAGGAAAGAAGAACAATGCCCGAATTCAATAAACCAAAACCAAATCGAAATCGAATTGAAAATAAATTAATCGGAATTTCGAACGGGGGCGATGTCTAGATTCTCGTTTCCGTGGGAGAGGGCGTGATTGGAATCTCTGATGGCTGTAAAGCTTTGTCCTTTCCTTGCTTGAAAAAGGGCATCTCCTCTCTCTCTCTCTCTCTCTCTCTCTCTCTCTCTCTCTCTCTCTCTCTTCATAAACTAAAGATCTCCGGCCGATCTTGAAATCGGGCCCCGCCCTGGGGTACGATTTCAAGATTCCTCATCACTATGTGACCTAAATCGAGCCCGATGACCCTGCTTCACATGCCGAGCGGTGCCATCCCTAAAAAGCATGTCTTATTCAAAGTTTTAGCTGGAAAAAAGCAGCGGGGTCGGGTGCTCTGAACACCAGCTTAGATCAATAATGATTCCCATCGACTAAGTGACTTGACACGAGCTGTGCTACTACATGTCTTAGCTGTATTTTTAATATATGAGTGATTTGACCCATCTCAAGGCCATTAGCATGGGATTGGGAAGGAAGATGTCAATCTTTGTTTATTTCCTTGTAGACATGTTGATGGGCAGAACTTTGCCTTAAGGTGGTCTATGATTTGAAGTCTGAAAGATTTTGGGATTTTGGGTTTTTTTCTTTTCTTTTCCTGAGTACCAATTAAGGGTTACCGCGGGGTCCTTTATCCGAGAATTGTAATTTCCGAGTCATTAATTCGGTCGAGGGAATATCATCCACGCTTGATTATTTTAATTTCTTTTTTCGGGCGTAAAAAGGCACGAGAAGCTTTGTAGATTAGGAATCAGACTTATCGTCGTGTGTAACTTGAATGGTAATTTAGAAAAAAGAAGAAGAAAGTATTCGTGACTAACCCTAAATGTTTCGATTCCTGAAGAAATTATAAAATGGTGCTAGATAATTTGAAAGGGTTTTGGACATCAACAGTTCGTGTGTTTCCGAATATTCATTTTCATCGGTGTTATCCCTTCTACAAGAATCAAATTTGAAGTGCTTAGGCCATGAACTTAACAGATTTTTAAAAGTATACGAGTCGTATAAATGCTAAGATCTTGCATGTTTTAGGGTTAAAGTCCTAGCTGTTTTGACATAATGGAACAATCCAGTGGATCTCAATATACGAAGATCAGTCACCGACGTCCTCGAAAGCATTTGGTCTCCTAAAATTGGTAATCTAACGTGAGAAACATCGGTGCAACACCTCGGACAACACGACATGTCCGCGTGGCGTGTGGACCGTTGAAGAAAGGGAATCAAAAACTTGAATTTCTTTGGAATCTGCACACCTCCAAATTTTTTGTCTTTCTATGAAAAAGAAAAGAAGAAGAAAAAAGAAATCCGCCGATTGACCTATGAAGTCTTAAAGGTGCGATTTCACAACATTATTCAAAGAGCACTACTTTATTTTAATGGGGCAGAATCTTAAGAGTAAAGAAAGAAGCCAAAGGAAAAGAAGAAGGAGAAAGAAAGAAACGCATTTTGAACAAGGGAAAGAGTCAAAGAAGATCTTGTTTGCTTTTTACACGTCTCGGAATCTCAATGTACAACAAAATTTTGCCCTCATTCCAATTTGGTGGCCTCATTTGTTCCCATAAAGGTGAATACTTTTCACCCTCGAATTAAATTATTACTTCGTGTGACCAATGACCATAGTGCTCACCGCATAGACATGGAATTGATCCTTTACCCATTAAAATTCCTTTTTTTTTGGGTTATACTTTAACCCTAAAGTTTAGTCAGAAAAGGGTCGTAGAAACACTTGGGGAAAAGTCATGAATTGACCTATTCAATAGCTTCATATTTCTTGCTTTCACATTTTGATCCTCTCATCGTTGTTCTCATTGTTTTTACACTTTTACCTCTCTCCGACCATCTAAACGTTGTTGTCGCTCCTTACAAAATTTCACTGATTGTTCAATGAGAACAAGACATTTATATTAGCAAGAGATTAATTTCAAAAAGTAAGTGGAAATATTTTGATTTGATCAATGTGGTGATATCACTTCCATTTCGTGCGATGCGCTTATCAGTGCTGGTGATGGCTTGCTTGGGCTATGTTCTGATTCTAGGACTGTATTCTTTTCCCCCACTTTTGAGTTGATCTTTTGCAAAGGAGAACTCTTTTTTGCAAGAGAGATTTTGAAACATGCACATTAAACGGCGCACAACTAAAGGAGGCGTGAGAATATCTACTTTGCTTTCGGCATAGATTTCTTGAATCAAACCCAACCAAGTTTCAGCAGAAAATTAGCCTTCACGTGATCCTTCCTCGTAGACTTTGAACTTTGGTATCTAGATGTTTTAGTAGTTTAGTTTTAGATAAATGGAAAACCGAATCTTGAGTGCTTAAAGCTTCAACATGACCGAAAAAGAAAAAGAAAAAGAAAGACCGGAGCATATAAGTCGCCTCAAAAACAGTTTAAGATCTAAGAAATTTCTCAGATGACATCGACATCCTCGGATAATATGAAGTAACAAATTGATCTTATTTATGAATATTATCATGACTCCACGCACTTCTAGTATGTGAGATAAGGTTATCTTTGTTTCGTTGAACAATTTGGAAATTTTTTTTAGATGATTCCTTGCATCGTTTGATGGAATTAGTCAATTGAAGATATTTTCACTATCGACAACAATTTTATATTATAATATGTTTGCGGACGACACGGCCTGTTCCACATAGGCCAAGGTCCAAAAGCAGTCTTTTCATGATGAAGTAATAAGGTGCATCTTATTTACAAACAATATCACAAGTCCTCGCCCATTCGATTCATTAGTGTTGGCCCATACTACTCAATGATACACTCCTTATTGGTGCATCGTCCAATCCATCCATGCTACCTCTATTACCTAAAAACCTTATTATCCCGACAATCGCTCACTACCCTTTTCAGATCTGAATTTATATATGAGAGTCATGCTTTGGTAAACGACCCGCCCGTTCTGCACAGTGCAAGCCCCAAAGAGAGTAGTCTTAGTAGCTACACGAGATGACAAATTTTTGGTATATCTCATTGATGAATAACATCACAGGATTCCGCCAACCTGGCCAAGGACTTGTGTCCTGAAAATCCAACCAAAAGTCTCCGTAATCCTTATTTTCTGTTGAACAATCCACGGATTAAGTCCGTGACCTATGAAGTCTTACAAAACAGGTAATTTCATTTAAGGACTATTTAAAGAGCAATGCATGTGAAATGAAGAATCTTCATAGTGAAGAAAGAAGCAACATGACAGTTTCAACAAGAAAAGTGGAAGAGAAGATCTTGTTTGTTCTGCAAACGTGTTGGAATCCGAAGGTACAATCAAAATTGACCCTCGATATTCAAGGTTTCACCGGCCTCATTCGTTAGCAAACGCTAGATCCTCTCTTTGAAAATTCCAATTTCCGTTTGAATTTACCTTAGACCATTGCTGCAATCGAAGCCCTCCATTGACTTTTGAATCTAATGTTATATTATGTCGGACAATTTCTATTATCGACCGAAACTATATCGTGGGTTCGGCATGCTAGACCAGACCAAATCAATGGAACAATCTTGGACTTTAATATCTTTTTGCTTCTGGAGCGACTCCCATTTACCGAATGTAATTTCATTTATCCTAACATAGATTATTTATGCTCCTTTTGACTCGTTTACAGGTACTCTAGATAGTGCGTATGGGAGAAAATATCGTGTTAGTTCCAACGTCGGACGACAAGAATCGAGGGGAGGCAACCTTTATCTGTATAGGTAAACCACTCAAACCACAGACGCAGGAATCCACTTTACCTAAAAGATGGACACTAGGGCAGGCAAACAACTTGTGTTTGTATCTTGTGTTAGTGTCGACTATTCTTGTCGTTATTTATCGTTACGGAAAAAAAATCAACAACATTAGATATTTTTAGTTAAAATGAGTGAAATGTATCAATTTGGAGTATCATCATGTTGTGTATTGTCATGTTAAGTTTAAATTTTGCTTTTTAAATTCATTTTGGATTTGAGTTGAGTTGTCATGTAATGTTTAAAATGGCAATCATAGGGTAGATACAATCTTTTTTTTTCCCTTTATTGTACTGACCTACATTTTTTTTTATACAAAAGTAGCACCATTGTCAACCTTGACAATTGTTTCTTAACTCATAATTATGGTGCAAATGATAACCATTATGTTCTTGAGAACAATTTTTTAGTTAGAAATTTATTTATATTCGATGAACAAGTTATTAAGTAGAGAAACATATTTAATAACAACACAAATTTATATTCCTCAAATAGAAATTTGTTTGATAATAGCATAGCATAATTATGATTGGCCAACAATTCACGCTATGATGGCTATGTCATCATTATTTGCCATGACTGTCCTGGTGACTACTGCCACTCCTCCTCCTTCGGCCACTGTGGCTTCACGATGCTACAAAACTATGCACTAAGGTGCTGCATGATACACTGCTGTTTCTCGTCCAGAACTGGTTCTGGACCAAAAAAACCAGTTCTGGACGAGAAACGCGTTTGCTTCAACATTTTGTGAAAACCGGTTCTGAACCAATTTTCTTGGCCAGAACCGGTTTTCATGGGAGAATGAGAAAGCAAAAATAACCTATTTCTGATTTTCTCCTCCCCCATGAGAACTAGTTCTTTCTTTCCCCTTCCCCATTTTGTTTCTCCCCTGCAGATCGTGAACAGCCGTGTGGTCCTCCTCCCCTGCAGCAGCTCGCCGCCTCCAGCTCCCCTGCGCCGCCGCCTGCAGCTCGCCGCCGCCGCCTCCAGCACGCCCGCCTCCGCCGCCTGCAGCAGCTCGCCCCGCCTCCGCCGCCTGCAGCAGCTCGGCCCAGCCGCCCCAGCTCGCCCCGCTGCCCCCCGCCGCCCAAATCTGCCCCCAGCTCGCCCCCAGCCGCGCCCCAGCTCGCCCCCAGCTCGCCCCAGCTCGTCCCCGCCGCGCCCAGCCGCCCCCAGCTCGCCCCGCCGCCCCCAGCCGCCCCCAGCCGCCTAGATCTGCCCCCAGCCGCCCCCCGCCGCCCAGATCTGCCCCCAGCTCGCCCCCAGCCGCGCCCCAGCTCGCCCCCAGCTCGCCCCAGCTCGTCCCCGCCGCGCCCAGCCGCCCCCAGCTCGCCCCGCCGCCCCCAGCCGCCCCCAGCCGCCCAGATCTGCCCCCAGCCGCCCCCCGCCGCCCAGATCTGCCCCCAGCTCGCCCCCAGCCGCGCCCCAGCCGCCCGCCGCCGCCCCCAGCCGCGCCCCGGTCGAGTCTAGTCCGGAATGGTGTTGATGAATTTAGGCTAAGATTTACGCTAAGATTTTCTGTTGCGTGAGGATTTTAGGCTAAGATTTTCTGTTGATGAATCGGAATGATGTTCAGGCGCTATGTGTTTGTGAATATGCAAAGCTGAATTATAGTACTGAAGGTCCATCTGCTCTTGTAGTGGTCGACTGATATAACATAGACCGGCTATGACTTTGGCCAATAATTCCAATAGAAGTTTCCTGTGAGTTTCTCTTGCTCTTGCTTCATGATTGTGTTAGCAATCTATGAAGATACTGTGGCCATTATGAGCTTGAACAATTGAAATTTTAAGGTCAAATTCAGTCATCACAGTATAGCTCTTGCGAGATTCAATAAATTGGCTTTTTATGTCAGCCTTTTAAGCAGATTGCGTAGAAATGTGGAAGATAGCTTCATAGTCAATTGATGGACATGCGCAGTTCTAAGAATAGTTGGGAAAAAAGATGGTCAGGCGCAGTTCTAAGAATTGATGGACACGCGCAGTTCTAAAAATTGATTTTTCAATTTTAGAGTAAATTATAATAAATTGTGCAAAAAAATATCAAATTTTCTTATTTTTATTAATATGAACATCTTCCAATATTCCAAATCATATATTTTAGAAAATGAAACAGAATCAGAAATAAAAAAATTTTGGTCATATCAAACAGCTTTCTCTTTCTGAAACAGAAATTGTATGTCCATATCAAACGCGTTTTTTTCGTCAGAAACTCATTCTGAACCAGAAACAGAAAAAACTCATTCTCGACAGAACTCATTCTTAGAAACAGAATGAGTATCATGCAGCACCTAAGACTCCCTCAGCTCCTCACTCTCAAAGGCCACACCCTTTGGTGTCCTATCCTCTTCGTACGTCCAACCCTATAGATCATCTCCTCCCTCAAGTCCCACACCCAGCCCCAATCCCTAAACCGTCACTGTCACCAGCATCCAAGCTCTACTCTTGTTTGCCCGTAGCTGTGATACCTTCATTGTCCCTCGACAAAGGACTCCGAGCTCCTATCCATGATTTGCCTCAATACAAGACAAATCAAGAACCCAGTGCCACAAGTTGCAAGCCTTCAAGGGCTCGTGGACTCGCTCTGGCGAGACAGAGGAGGATCCTTTGCTCGGCCCCCCTAGTGGTTGGGATCGAGGAGCCAGAGGTGGTGCTGGAGTTCATTTACAACCTAGAGGCAAATGATTGGGCGGTGGTCAGATTCTGGGTATACGAGATGAGATGCGGTGGCTGGGGGAGGGTTGACAGGGGCGATTGTAAGTAGAGAGGAGGGCGAGGGATCGGATGTGATTGTTTTTACCAGTGGCAGAGAAGTGAGAGACCTTTTGAAGAGCTTGAAGGCGGCTTCCGGGTGCGAATGGGAGGATGCAAGGAGGAGGTGGCCAGAGGTGGTGGCGCATAGGCCGATGGTGGCTTATGGGAGTAGAGAGGCTAGGTGTTGGGGTAGTATGTTATGGAAAATTTTATTTAAGTCATTGTTTCTCTTTTCGTTCCAACCTTATTTTTGGGGCAGAAAGTTTTTATGGAAACAGAAAAATGAAATTGTGTCACTAAACTGATTTCTATTCCGAACCTATTTTTGGAATAAAAAAAGAGAAGTAAAATTATTATCATGCTTGCCATTAGTCTTTCCAAACTAATGATGATCGATAATTAATAAGATCATTGGTACTTTATAAAACTCTCGTCTTACTTAGACTTCTTATTTATGAGTTATATGTATACTCCCAATCCATGTTATGTAATTCCATAAAAAAAAAAAGAAATAGAAAATTCAGTGCAAGAGCAATTGTTGAATATATGTTTGACATGTGGATCTTAAGAGAGTTTGAAAACCCCATGGAGAAATCATGTTCCTCCACAAAGATTTTGTGATTCTTCTAGGTGCCATTAATGAAGATAGTGAAGTATTAATTCAACTGAATCAATAAATCAATTATCAATCAGTAGCTACTTTATATTAGGTTTTACAAGGTTGATTTTATAGATAACATTTTTTCTCTTTTTAATAAATTTATAATTATATAATTCAATTTTGCATTTATAGAACATGAACGGACTTGAATTAACAAACTGTTGTGGAATTGCTACTATATGAACAATTTGCAAATGTTTAGGTACTCTTAATCATATGTAAATAATCTAGACAAATTATCACTTACAAGAATTATGAAATTTTATGTGCCTATATATATTATATTAATGGGTTCTTGCGTTCATTCAAAAGTTCTAAAATTTTCTGAATAATATATCAAAGGAGTTATATCATTTCCTTTAGTACGCAATTACATACTTTAAGTATATGGAGAATTTCGTTAAATTGACAATTCATACCGTACAAACTTTAAATGTACAATGAGAATCATCACATAAAATTTTCATGTTAACTTTTCATATTCCTCTTTTCACTGTCCATTTTATAAAATACTTTCAATCATATCTTATATATTATCTCGATAGATGAGAATCCTCTTTCATCTGATTGGAATTTCAATGATTATAATAAAATGGGCAATTTAATTATTTAAAGAAAAAGTCATCAGTTGAGGCGTGTAGGTTCCTAGGGGGTACAGTATTTGCCAAACTATATTTTAACTTTCAATTCCAAATTTCAAAAGATGCCTTTCGAAGTTGCGATACAAGAAATCTTTGTTAACTATAGATTAAAAAGTAAACATGAATTAGAGTTGCCATGACTATTATGAATTACGTTCCTATAAACTTATTCATACTCTATAACTAGCTATTAAAAAATATCACAATCTCATGATCATGACTTCACTTATGTATGTGTATATACATAATAACTTGCCAGTATTATTCACTTGATAACGTATTTTTTTCATTTTTCTTTAGTTTTATGCTAAGGGAGTAATGAATTAGATTGAGCTACATAATATAAAGAGAAAATCAGAAATGGCTCAACGCATATGTGTTTACTAAAAAATCTTAATACATGTTATGCCTTTTTATTTTTCTATGGGTTCCTTGCAAAGCCAAGGGGCACAGTTTGTAAGGTACATGGTGGCTATTATGTACTGGCTATTATGTACTCACTAAAGATAAGCAATGGGGCCGATTCAATTCAGGAGCTAGCTTTATCCGACCGATTCAAGACCGATTCCCAAAGGGACTGATTTATTTCCCTATTCCAAATACTAGGGACCGGCATTGATATGTTCAACTTTCGTTCTACACCCGAACCAATAGATTCTAAATAGAAATTTAGAATAGGGAACATGCTAGGCTGGTTCCATGGTAGAATTTGAAACTAAATCGATTTTGAACTGGTCTGATCGTAACTCTAAGTAAGTTCCTTTGCTCTCTTTTTTTTCTTGTAAAGAAAAAAAAATCATTGAGATTGACTATATTTGACATATCATTCTCAAGTTGGAAGAAAAATGTATTCATGTTTGGCCCGTGCATCTTGCATATAATAAAGTGAAACAAACATACATATGGAAAAACCTTGGTTAGTTCCCAAGTTGAACTTAAAACTGGCCTGAGTGGTTTCAAGATGGTTATAGGGTCAAAATGATCAATTCTTGATTCTAAAATTAGGAATCGATAATGACTGGGTAGATTCCAAGTTGCAAATCTGGAGTCTACCTACCTCGGAACCGATAATTCCTAATAATTACCGGGATTAAAATTTCGAAACTTCTTAAAACCTCGCCTTTTTATCTCTAATATTTACCCCGAAACTTATTCGGCTATGCCATTTCCTTAAATTCTCTCCCAGCACATCCCTATTTCATGAGGAGTTAGACCTTGCAAAATCTACTTATCAATCAGGAGCTACGAATGTGTGCTATACCCTCGGCTTTCCACACTGCCACACGAGCATATCGTTCCACATTCATCTCGACTACTCGAGTTTCGGCTCGCCCCGTGCTCGATCGGCGGGATCACTTCGCGGCCTCGAGGTCCATACGAAGATGTCAGTCGAGGGCCGGGCCTCTATTTTCCGAGTCCTCCAAAAAAAAGAAGAAGAGAAAAGAAAAGAAAAGGGGAGGAATCCCGGACGAGCTTCGGAAATTCCTGGACCGGAGGATGCGAAATTGCGCGTTCGTGGGCTGTGCGGGGTTGGATAGAATACGCGAGGAGCCGCGTCGGTTTTTTTTATGTTTTCCTCGTTTTTCCCCTCCTCTGTTTTTCGTTTTCAAAACAGCGTCTCTCCACGAGCAGAATCTTCTCCTCCAATCTTCTCTCTCTCTCTCTCTCTCTCTCTCTCTCTCTGTACATGAATACATGCATCTGTAAATATATATATATTCCCCTCCAACCCCTCCTTCAATCTCTCTCTCTTTCTCTCTCTCTCTCTCTCTATCTTTACACCTGCGCAACGCTATCCCAAGAGACGACCCAGTATCTGAAGACGATCTGAGCTGAAGGAGGGCAAATGGGGTCGATCCCAAATGAGCTGAGCTTGGACTTCAGGCCGTCGTTCCTGCCGGCGACGATCGGGGACATCCTCAGGGAGGCCTCGGCCATCGGGGACGCCCGGGTCAGGTCGTCCAAGCTCGACGGTTACGTCGCCAGGTTGCAGGAGGAGATGAACAAGATCGACGCCTTCAGGCGCGAGCTCCCACTCTGCATGCTGTTGTTGAAGGATGGTTCGTATCTGACCTCGTGCTTTTGCTTTTTCTTTTTCTGGGTTTCGAAGATTCTGCGCATTGGGGGATCGGAAACCGTCGATTTGATTTGCAATGGAGGTGCTTGACGAGAGTTTCTTCTCCTTTTTTTTTTTTGTGATGGATTTGATTCATGGGAGCTTGTCGGATTCATGTTTGTTCTTTGGTTTCTGATTCGCACCTTCTTTGGCCTCTTCGTTTTCTTCCTTTTCTTTTCCGTGTCACTTTCTCTGCCCTCCGGCTGATTTCAAGGTGTCGTTCGTGTTTGATTATCTTTGGTAGCTATTCTGGCATTGAAAATGGAGTCAGAGCAATGCACGGCACCAACAACTGCTCAGCCTGTACTGGAGGAATTCATCCCGATGAAGAAGGACAAAGACCAAGACGGCGAAAAGCTAGAATCAAAGGAAGAGATAGACGATTCTAGAGACAAGAAGAACTGGATGAGCTCCGTCCAGCTCTGGAACTCGGACAACAGTCCCTCCGCCGTTCACTCCTCTGATCTTAAACAAGAACTTAAACTAGAAACCACGGTAAAAAAACCAAAATTTTGACCACTTGACAATGAGAAAGCATGTGTCAATCAACTGTTGTGAAATCTGTTGTCGAAAAAGTAGAGGATCTAATGTGACTATGTAATTTCTTACCCAGGTCAATCAGGTACAGACTCTCTCTGCAACAGAAGATATACTTGAGACATGTAAACGTAGAAATGGGGGCAGGCCATTCGTGCAATCCAAGGGGTACTCGCCTTTTTCAGCGACCCCGCTCACTTTGGTCCAGGAGGAGAAAATGAAATTGCCTGCTCAAGGCCTCTCGCTTGTCGCTTCTGGGATCAGGAATCCGAGGGAAAAGTCGTTTTGTGCCGACACCAGGACGGGATGTGAGAGATTGATTCCGGCCCCTGGCCACAATGTTCAGTTGAATTTGCCGAGCAGAGGACATCAGCCTCCGCAGCAGAGCGCAAGGAAGCAGAGAAGGTGCTGGTCTCCTGAGTTACACAGGCGGTTCGTCAATGCCTTGCAACAACTCGGTGGTTCACAAGGTTAGGCTTTGAATATGGAGTAGTGTTCGATACTTGTTCTGATAATCCTGCAACTTCTTAGCTGACAATAGAGAGCTAGACTTCTGTGGAGTTGGTTTCTGCTGGTGGATTACACATTGATGAACGATTGAGTCTGCAGAGGACATAGATTTTTGGTTTTTTTGGCATCTGGACTAGCCTGTTTTCCATTTGGTAGTTTGGAAAAATTGAATGAGAAGTTGTAGAGATGGATGATTGGTTTTGCTGTTAGCCCATATGTTTCCTCACGATGGTCTGATATGAATCTATTCGATCCTTGCAGTGGCTACTCCGAAGCAGATTAGAGAACTTATGCAGGTTGATGGCCTGACCAATGACGAAGTGAAAAGTCATTTGCAAGTGAGTTCCTCACAAGATCCTGCTTCCTCTTGTGTTTTTTGATGATGTTCCAAACATTTACTCTACCATAGTATGAGAAATTGAGGTGCTCAAGTAAATGTCCAACAATTTCTTATGTTATCTACCATCTGTAGCCTGATCGGATATTCGAACGTGGACATCTATTCTTGTCAGTTCTTCTTTTGATGATCAAGACTGATTCTGGATTCTTTATCCTTTCAGAAATACAGGCTTCACACCCGAAGAATCTCGTCTGCTACATCTTCCCCCGTGGATCAATCGGTCGCTGTTTTGGGGGGTTTATGGTTGTCCTCGGATCAGTATGGTGACGCTTCGAAAGGAATTAGTTCACAATCTGATTCTCCACAGGGTCCGCTCCAGTTGGGCGGAAGTATAGGGGCTACTACCTCGACCACCGGAGGCAACAGCATGGAGGATGACGAAGATGAGAAGTCTGAATGTTATAGCTGGAAAAGCCATGTTAAAAAACCCGGTAAAGTCGATGTATAGAGAGTTCCGTCAGCAGTGAGTTTTTGCAGATAAGAATTATACGGGAGTTAGCATCTACGAATAACGGATTATACATAAAAAAGTAGAAGTATCTCAGCTGAGATGAGAGGCTTCGAAATTTTGCAGAGGTAGCTTTCTTTTTCCACTTGTTGTTATATCATAAACTCTGTTGAGTTTTGCGTTTACTCGCGGTCAGTACGAGAGAACTGTTGTGAGAGCATATATGAAGGAGGTTGAGGCCATTTCATTCATCGTCAATCTTGCCAGCTATGTGTGCAATTCTGCACCAGGAAATGGTCTGTTTCCTCGTGAGAATCTGAGGTATGCGTCACCTACCATTCTCTGCTTGAATTGAGAAAGACGGTGACTTTAACATTCATCTCATCAGAAGAGCACCATGGACGGTTTCTCTTCTTGTTTTCAAAAAGTTGTATTATAACATAAGAGAGAGAATCAGGATCGGCACAGCTCAATTAAGAAGGTGGGTTTTGCTGATCATCCATGAAAATGATGGAAAATATATGGAAAATCGACATAAAGTAATACTAAAAAAAGGAAGGAGAAAGAACATCGAAATGCTGCAGCTAACTTTCCATGGAAAAAAGGGTAGATCCGAGTCCCTTTTTTCCATACCCAATTACGCAAAAGTCAAGAGAGAGCTCATAGTCCCAAGCTGTGAAAACTGTCTTTTATCCCTCCTTTTGGGCCAGTTCTCATTGGATCTTTCCAGGAAATGCAGAATCTTGAGTTGTCCATGGCGTGGCTTTGAAAGAGCGCCTGCTGAGAATGTCAATGATGACGATGGCGTCGATCCATTCTCTGCCACTATTGCTTTCCCCACTGAATCATTATGACCTGGGACGTGGCCTCGAGAGATAATTATATCTCGAGCGTCTGTGGTAATGGGAACTCGCTGTGAAGTAGTTGATACAGGAGGGAAAGATTGCGCGCCTCTTTGTCCTGAACTGTCTCGTGCTTATCGACATCGCCATCTCTTTCCACGGAGCATATTCCCCGCTCATCCCGGGGCGTACGTCTTCTTTTTGCTCCAGGAAGTCGACATATGGATGAGACCCAGCAGTGACCCTCCACCAGACATTGCTCACCACCGTACGCAAGCGCGATGCGGTGGCAAGCTGGGCATACGGAATAGCCCCCGCGACTGCGTTGACTTTGAGCCCAATGCCTAATCAACTCGCGTGTGTCGGCACTAACCGCAGGCGCAATCAGGTTTTCGTGGCCGTGTCGCGCGTCGGCGATCGGCTCCCCCCGATCCTCATCCCTCGGAACGCGTTGTCTTGATCACGACATGAGTCTCGGGGCATATGCGACGAAGGCGAATGTCATGTGCCGGGAAGTTTCTATATTGCACGAGCGGATTTACTGATGTAATTAAGGATCAGGATCACAATCGAGACACCCCCTAATCTTGATTATTAGGTCGCCAAAGGTTTCTTGCAATTGGTCAAACGAAATGTGGTTTCGAGATCCCAGATTTTATCCTGGCAACCTAACCCGGTCACGTCCCACTTGTTGGAAAAAAATAAAAACAAGCACAATCACTCGTGGTTATCTTCATCGGGGTTTAGGACAAAGCTGTCCCGCTCGAGAAGCATAAATAATGGAGAGAATCTTGCAGACAGTATATTGCGAAGGACCCACCTCGACAGATCCATTTTCCCATCTACCGAAAACTGTTTTTGGGGGGGAAGGAGGTGGAGTGAAAACGATGGAACCCTTCCATCATTTAATTTATCACGAGGGTTGATTTGTTGAACGAAAGAATGTAACGCTTTTGAAAAATGTTTTTCAGAAGATTAATTTCATGAAAAATGATAATATTTCAGAGTGCTTGTTTGGAATTTAGGAAAATTATTTTAAAAAATCAAAATTTTAATTTTTTTTCATTTCTCTCAAATTACTTTTTGGTTTTACCTTGATCGGCTATTGATCATAATCCATTTTTGGAGAAAGATGAACATTGTTTAAAGGTAAAGGAAAAAGATGGAAAATGTTTTCCACTTTTAAAAAAACAGAAATCGTTTTCCCAACTTTTGAAGGCATTTTTTCTATCGGTTGAAAATATTTTCCTTAATTATCTTGTTTTCCGTGAAACAAAAGCCGCAAAGTTTGAAAAATATTTTTTTGGAGGTTATTTTCCGTGAAACAAACAAAGCCTTATTTCTTTTTGGCTTGGAAAATCACAATTGAGTACCGCGTTTTAAAATTTTTTTTACCTTTTTTGTCCAGAGAAGTTTAATGAAATTCTGTAAATATTTTAGGGTATATAATGGTAGCAATCTCAGATCTTGTTCTTTCTTCGTCAAGTATTTTCAGTCGCTTATATTAAATTAGTCTTTCATGGTCCATCTCGAAGGTAAGGTGTTAAGACATTTATTTTTTAGGTCTAGATATAAAGGCGAGCTTGGGCTTGGGGCATCCTACCTTTGCTAGGATGAACTAGTCATAGATTCTTTTTCTAGTAATATTGCATCAATCATGTAAGTAGGATGTATTATTATTTTGGTCCTTTATTTCCCTAATTCCTCCACAAGCTATCCACTCAAGATCCCGTCTTTGGAATAGATAAGCATGATGACCTGGTAGGGATATTATATGAAATTCTCGCAGGTTCCTCGGTTCAACTCTGTGACGTTCGATCTCATCGATCTGCTCTTGTTCAACTTGATTTATAAATTTCCCATCTTCGAATCAAATAATCTTTGCAAGTTTTTTTGATTTTGAGTTCCTTCGATCATGTCAAATTCTGAGGTTTTCATATTTATAGATAGTATTCTTGTGACATTTGGATCCTTTGAAGAAGTAAATTTTTTGGATAGCAATTGAGATATATGGGTCCCTCGCTTTAGGTGGATCCTACGTTTCATAGTAAGAGTTTGTGAATTTACCACTCCCATAACCTTTTACACATATAATAAGAGAGTTGCTTAATTTTCAGTCCTTTTTAAGGGTTTTTTAAAGGCACTTGGACTAACCCTACAGGGTAAAACTCCTCTCTTCTTGATCGTTCAAGACTCCTTTTTAAATTCAATTGACAAGTTGCATCATTTTTCATTACTCAAATTGCTTTTTCAATAGTAATTTTCTTTGCATAATCTGTCATTTATTAAAAAAATTCCCCTTTTCTTATATGGTGTACATCTGTCGGCGGTGCATTCAACTTTTCTAAGCTTTTCTCAACGTCATTTTATTATTATCATTTCCTCAAAATTCTTAAAACTAATCTGCATGTGTCCTACATCTTTCCTAGAACTAGAACATGTCCATCAATTAAATGTTGTTTGCGACCTTGCTTGAGGTTGACAAGGCCACGATCATTGATGGCCTTGCCGAACATGGGCAACGTGGCTCTCGCCTAAGGCCTCTACGGCCCCACTAGCTATTGGTGAGGGTTGAAGCCCTCACCACCGGCCATCGAGGGCTTGTTGGCCCTCACCTAATGGTCTCTGAGGATCGCTCGAGGAAAAAACAATTCAACTTTTGCAAAAATTATCTATATTGGTACCAATTGTGCAATGTAGGACAGTAGACGTCCACGCTGGGGATTTGTAGATAACATCAATTGAATGGACTCAATTGGCATAAAAATTAAAAGGCTTAGAACTAAATTGATCAAATATAAATGTTCAGAATCAAATTGGTACAAATACAATAAGTTTATGACTTTCTTGATACTTTCTCGATTTACACATCATACACCTCTCGCCCTCCAGCACGATCAAGTTGGGTTTTCCCATAACGCCAATTAGATGTTCGCCATAATTTGACGGAGCAAGCTTCTAAGGACATAGCCCCCTATTAGTTTCAATCGCAAGATGAGCACAGCGAGATGCTTTTGCTTAATTACAAGTCACAAATCGCATAAGCAAAACAAATGGCCATCCGCGGAGCGCCCTCTCGAACACATAACTCTTGTCACGGGGCAACCAGTTAACATAGGTTAAATTTGGGGCTTGCGAAGCATGAGAAGTTATCGATCTGGCTGATTCCATGGACTATGTCACTCGCATGTGAAAAAAGAACGGCACAACACCTACTCAGTATCCCTTGAAAGTAGAAGTTTCGACATTATTTCTATCTACTATTTGAACTCTAAGGTTGTGTTTGATTGACCGGACAAAAATCGTGATATCATATGTTTTATTATATCTCGTGTTTGACAGCTGTCTAAGATATGATAAGGTCGGATAAAGAAGGGATATATACTAGATAAAAAAATTCGAGAGGGAGGGTGGGATAATATTGAATATGATTTTTTTATCTGAAATATAAAACCCAACGTTTTTTTCTCTTTCTTTGTCGTTTACCCACTTACTACTCTAACTCGTCTATTGGGTTTAAGTAGAGAGTTGGCTTGGGTTTCCCTAGCTCGGTTCGAAGTTTTTTTTTGAATTAAAAAAATACAAATAATAAAACAACAATAATACCAAAAAAATTAAAAAAAATCACAATTTCATTTTAATTTATTTTATATAGTATTAATTCCACAAGTCTTGAATCAATTTTATATTTTTCATTTTGAGTAAACATTTTTAGTTTAGCATAAAAAATGAGAAAACCCTTATAAAGTTGTAAACTCAATTGAATAAGCTATTATTCAAAGTACCTACATCGAAACTTCTCCTTGATAACTCTCTAATTTAAAAAAGTGAATAACTGTAATGTACTTTATAAATACAAATTGTTTAAAGATCGTTCATTAACATGATTAATTGTCATTGCGTCCTTGTGACAGCTGTAAAAAAAAAAAGGCAAATGAACTTTGGACTTTTATACTTTGTTTGAATTGGACATTTGTTTGATTTGGTATTAAACCTATAACAAAATACAAACAAATGAAAAACTTGTAAAAGAGAAATAATTCTTGTTTCAGAGTACATATATTAAAATTGATGTTATTCTAAAAACATTTGATGTTGAACAGAGTAACCAAAAGATTATTTCAAAGGAACGAAAAAAGAACAATGCGTAATTATGAAATTCCATGAGAATATGTATCTGTTAATTTGAAAAAAAAATTATTTTGGATAATTTTTTGAAAATTAAACTTGCAAATTTGTACTTGCCTAATCTTATTGTTCTGAAATATATGAATTTAGATTTGTAGTTCACCAAATGACAATTTTGATAAGATATAAGGATATCCGACTTTAAATCCGTAATTCATCAAATAGTAGATTGAAGAGGATATGAGAATATCCGACTTTAAATTAGAAGTTTACCAAACAATGAATGTGATATGAAGAAATCAATGGATTTCTTATCCTATCATATACGGTCCTATTTCGTTTAAAAATCTAGACGACCAAACGCAGGCTAATAGAGATCTATCCGCCACGTCATTCATAAAACAAATTTGACAGGTTCTTCATTTCTTCGAACTAGCTAGTTGGGGCATGTAAGTACATAAAGAGATGATATGTGTAGAATTTCTCAAGACATAGGTTTCATTCGTTTTGCGGAAAATATTATTTGGAAAAATACTTTTTTCTGAAATTGTGGTGTTCAAAAGGCAGAAAATATTTTAGAATTAATTCCCATTTATCTACTTCTATCGATGTGGGGGGGAAAGAAACGTCTGTATTCCACTACAAAATTTATTTTGTACACAACAAAACTACTTGTTACAAATAACATATTGTTGTTGCATCGAAACATATAAATGTTGACTAATCTAGCTGACATTGAACTTGGTAAAATGAAATGGTTGAATAATTGAAAAATTAGATTATTCAGGAATACACATTGAATGCTAAGATTACGCATTGAATTTCTGGTAGTAGATCCATAATCAAAAAAGTGTTTGTGATTGTTTTAAAAGAAATGAAACAAAAGATACGGTAGAGGTAGGACAGTTATTATATGAGGTCTACCCAATGCTAGATGCAGAGGCGCATAATAGATCGATATGAACATGATAGAACCAAGTCATCTAGTAAAATGAGAATGATGTGTAAGGAATGGTCGGGATAGCTCAGCTGGTCCTTTTTTTAAAAGAGGAAAATACTTTCTGACTCTTCTCTCTGTCTCCCTCCCATCGTGAGTCTCTAAGCAGTCCAATTGGGAATCGAAAATCTTGACAGCCAACCGTTGCCGGACAGTCGATGGTCTTCCGTCGTCGGACTATCACCAATCTCCAGTTGCCAAACCGCAGTCAAATCGCTAACAGTCGGGGTGGCAGTCGGGGCGGCGGTTGAGTGGCGGCGGCGTTAGTCGGGCATCCATGAACAAGAAAAAGACTAGAAAGAACAAAAAATTTGTAAAAATATTTTCCGGAAAATAGTCAATTTCCAGAAAAATGACTTCCTGGAAAACATTTTCCGGAAACGCTTTATTTTCTGAGAAACGAATGGAGCCATATACATGTCCGGATCTCCCATTACATGTTTTTTTTTTCCCGGTCACTGAATCAGCTTTGTGGCTAGATTTTGCCGTTCGTGAATTTCCTCCCAAGTCTCAATAGGCCATAAGAAGCCACTAAAAGGGCCTTCAGGCCTTGGCTCGCGCAGGCACATCCGTGTCGAACTGAGCATGTTAAGGCCCGAAAGGGTTTCCCTTTCCAACGTGAAAGAGAACTTCACACCAACACACGCAACTTGTAAGAAGACATGTAAATTGCTATGGACGTGTCCCTTTCTCCAGAAACTTGCTTAAAATGTCGATGCCCTTTTCTCCAGAAACTTGTAAGAAGACATGTAAATTGCTATGGACGTGGAACAAAAGAAGGAACATGACGCAATGTAGGAGCTGAATATACATGTTGGTTATAAACCAGGTTGTCGATTGGACTGCTTAGGTAGACAAGGCCTTTCATCGAATTGCTTATGTAATACCCCTGGCCTCCATGGGACATTTTGAGTTTAGAAGCTCATCAATCTCGTATCTAAAAACATATATTGTACCACATGACCGTAAAAAGAAAATTGAAAGAAGGATAGTTTGCTAAATTTCCTCGTGGACAGTGCTCGATCCGCCCTTGTATTGTCAGCTAGTGCGGCTGAAGTAGTTTGTCTTATCAATTTTAAGTAGGGTTTATATCACTAGAACAATCCCAAACTATACTAACTACGAAACAGATACTATGAACTTATTTTATATCACTAAAAATCCTAAATTTTCCCATTTTTGACATTTGACATTGGATTCATTTATATAATACGGCTTTAATTAAGTTGGTCAGGCTATTAAGGTGTAATCGAATTTCGAAGATCATTTCGGACTTTGTTGTTCAAGTGATTATAACATCTGCATTTTGAATATATTAGAACATCTTATCAATATGATGGACATGGAATAGACAGATCTAGCAAAACCATGTAAATTCTCCGCTTCCAAATTTATTTGTTGATTGGATTCATCTCGGTTATTTTGTTTGCATTTGTTCCACGCTTTCGGTTTTGCATGACACCATGACACTTTGTTTAGTGAAGTCTTTTGTAGCTAGTGTCAGTTTGTATTTGCAGTAAGTTTTTTTTGCTAAAACTCTAAGCTAATTACTACATTAGTATACCACATAAAATTAGAAGCTAAAGGGATCTTAAGTATCGAATTTGCTCAGATTTGCCTTGTCAGTGACTAAACACGAACAAGTAACTCTAATGCTGGTCTTTGATCTAAGAAAACTATAATAGGAAAATTACCAAACTTGTCTCAAATCTATTATACGGATATCAGTTTGGTCCTAAACTTTTTAATTTTGCCAAATTTAGTCCTAAAATTTTACACAAAGTTTTAAAACAGTTTTTCCATGCCATCTTCATGATAAATTGTTGATATGGCACACTGCTTTTCTGGCGAAAATTGACCGGACTACCCATATACTGGTAATATTAGAAAGTTTAGCGTTTAGGCATATAAGAATGCTTTGTTGTGGACAATAGGTTTAGAACTGATTGGACAATTCTCCAAAGTATATCATATACTGCAGTGAGAAAGAAGCTTTCTTTGACAAACAGTCTTATACACATCTAATTCAAGGATATACCCAATCTCTCGAACCAGATATGCATGAGGTCATTCGGGTGAACATAACAAAAAGAAATTTTGCATTTTTCTCGCTCTCGAGTATAACTAATATGAATGAAAACAATTATAGTGTGAAAGTGAAACTTATGAAAGAGATAATATTAAGCAACCGATTCCGTCAACTTCCATTAATTGAACGAATAACTTGTGGCAGTGAAGAACTTTGAACTCCCATATTTAGTAATTATGATCCTTAAAAATCGGGTCGAAATCCATTTCCAGTGGTTGAAGTGTCAGAAGACGGTCCTCTTCCTCTCCCCATCTCCTCGGAGAGAAGGATGTCCGTACTCGCGCGCGAAAGGTGGGTTCAACATCACACATGGTCACTTCTACTAGAGAGAGAGAGAGAGAACAAGAGAAGGAGAGATCTCAGAGAAAAGAAGCTCGAAATTAAGGGGAAGACATTTTGAATAGAGACGCATACAGATAAAGAAAGAAATGTCACAAGCAGAAGAAGCTCAGGAGAGTGGCCGCGACAGCGCGCAAATGGCGATGAGAGAGAACCACAGTAGCAATGTGCCCTTCAAATTCAATGCCCAAGCAGCCGAGTTCGTCCCCAGATCGCGCACCCAGATGCCCAATCTCTCTGGCTATTACTATCCCTGTCTTCAGTTATTCGATGGGTCTAGTACAGGATCTGAGTGGCTCTACTTTGGGGAACAAATAGAGCCGTCTGATTACTCCATTCCAAACATCAACTTGATGCCTTCGTATTGCCCCAAGAATGGTCTCAGTGATGACCTTCAACAGAAAATCATCAAGCAGGTTTTGATTGTTCTTTTACTTTGTTTGCGGCTAATGTCTGTGCTATGTCAGGATTTTTGCTTTGCCTGGTGATGTATGTTTCTGATAAATAGCCTTATGGATCCTTAGATTTTCGTTTTGCCAAAGAGTCCATGCAATTAAATAGAAAGGCTAATGTCCATGCGACAGAAAAGCTGCTCGATGATGAAAAGATCGTGCATAGAGAGAGTGATGTAGGATAAAATTTACCTATGTTATCCTATTAAAACTCTAGTTTTCTGTAACTTTCCAATACCTATATGCTCTTACCATAAATGCATTTTTGTGATATGGTTCTTGTGCTTGCTCGAGATTTATTAGCCATTCACCATGTTTGATCTGATTTTCTTTCTCTCGTGAAAAGAGCAAAATGAAACATAAGCTTAGTAAGATACACGATTACGAATTCTTTTCCTTTTTTCCAAGTCTTGTGACACATGAATAAGATTACTGGAAGTCGAGAGAATTTGTTGGTATTGTACGTTGTTCTCCGTGTCTACCTCCTCTCTCCATGACACTAGTCTTTGAATTAAATGTGCACATCTATGTCGTGAATTTTCTCTCGCAAAAATGGATAAATCTACTTCCTCCAAATTCAAATGTTATGTGTTTTACATTGGTGTGTATTCATTAACTAGAAGATATAACTTGCCCAAATGTATTAAAGAAAAAAAGTTCGCCCTATATGGCAAGAATATTCTGGTGAGTTCAGTTGAGCTTGAGAGTGTTTCTTTATGCCCGAAAACAGGTTGAATATCTGTTTAGCAGCATGAGCTTGCTCTCCAATGACTTCTTTGCTAAACACGTGAGCAAAGATCCCGAAGGTTATGGTAAGGACCTCAACACGATCACTTGGTTGATATCTTTCTCAATATTTCTAATTCACATTCGATTCTTTCAATTGCTGCGTATAGTGACTTGTCATATTTCGCAGTTCCAATATCAATAATCGCTTCCACAAAGAAAATCAAATCCCTCGTGACCAACAATCAGTTGCTCGCACAAGCGTTGCGGTCCTCTACAAATCTCGTAAGATTTCTAGTAGCCCAGTTGCTCCAATTTCTCCGTCAAAATTTACTAAACTCGAAAAAGGTTTCCTTCTATTTGGTAAATGATCTTTTTGACGATCTTAATGCCCCAAAAGGTTGTCAGCAGTGACGGAAAGAGAGTTAGACGTCAATTACCTTTCACTGAAAAGGAAAAAGAAGATTTGCAGGTTTGTTTGTGATATCCAAAATATGGAATAGTAGACGATAAAAACAATTTGTTCATTGCAAATTTTATGCTCTCTATCCCACAGACTCGCACCGTTGTTGTGGAGAATTTGCCTGAAGATCACTCTTACCATAATCTGGAAAAGATTTTCAGCGCAGCAGGAAGGTTTGTAAGAACTCGGCTTATCCTTGCTATGCTCCTATTTATGCTAAAATCATGTAATAATCTCAGTGTACTGTTGTTCTTGGACAGTGTTAGAAACATTCGCATATGCCATCCCCAAGAATCAAATTCCTCCCGTCCCAAAGGCGACATCTTTATTCGTAACAAGGTACCCTGAATGGGCTTGATCAATGTTATGCACTTATATATCTAGATAATATACCTCATCTTTGTAATTGGGTGTCCGTTGGTACACAGCTTCACGCGCTGGTAGAATATGACTGCATTGAGACTGCAGAAATGGCGGTATGTCGTAACATGTTTGTAAATGCAATATGTATCCTCTTTATTTCTTAATCAAATGTTACAACAGCAATGATTATACTTGACCAGGTTGAGAAGTTAACCGATGAAAGGAACTGGAGGAAAGGACTTCGAGTCAGATTACTTCTTCGGCGCACGGTATCTCCTCTGCAGTAGGACATTGACAAACATATTGCATCCTGTATGCTTCGTTGCCAAATGTCTTGACTATTATACATGATTCTGCAGCCAAAATCTGTCTTAAAGAATAGAAAGTTCGATTTCGATGCATTTCTGGACGAGGATGAGGGACTACTTTCCGATCCAGATGATTTGCAGCCAAGCAACGCAGAACTCTCCTTTGAGGCTAATGTAAGTATTGATATCTTCCTTCTGAAATCAGCTGATAACCCTTGAACATATTATCGATATGTCAATTACTGAAATTTCTCTGTCATTGGCCCCTAACTCTAGCAATTTCTGTCGAAGGAAATGTTTCCCACGCCTATGTTTTCAAAATATCTAGAGTACTTGTTTAAGATTTTGATCTTTCGATACTTGCATAAGCGACACAACGTCTCAGGCTGAAGAAAATGCAGCGAGATTGAAAAAGGGTTGGGCTAGGGGCCGTGGAAAGTCGCGAGGACGCACTCAAACCTACAATGGGCACGGAGTTCTTGCTACTTCACCGCAGACGGGCAACACAGTCGCCGTCCAGTCCGAAGCAATGACGAAGCAGACGCCAAAGGGCCCGAGAATGCCGGACGGTACGAGGGGCTTTACGACGGGACGAGGGAAGCCAATTCCTCTTCAAAACTTGAGCTAGTCTATGTGTTGATTGATTGGGATGCATATCCCGAGGAGATGTCGCTTAGTTACTTTTGCACCTCAAATAGCTAGGCAAATTGTGTTTGAATAAGCTTTGCTATGACATGGTAAGATGTTTTCATGGCCTCTGTATGTTTCTTCTTTCCTTTTGAGTAAGGTTACTATACTTTCCAAATGAAGTGAAAAGTTCGAGTCTTACTTTAAACCGTTTTTCTTTCGTATTTCTCGAGTCATTTCCTGAATTTGACAAAGGCCTTTCCATTCTTGATTTTGTCACCAAGGACCATGTTACTTGTTTCCACCATGGAAAAATTTACTTATGATTGCACTCTAGCAGCAATGATGGCAAGTCCACAGAATCCATTTGCCTCAACTCATAAAAATGTTGTCACTGTCAAAATTAAGGGTGATTCTATGTTCCTGTGTCCATATATACAGACTCTTTACGCGGACATGAAAAATGCATGCCGTCTATTTTGCAACGTGGATCCCTGAAAAACTTCACTCGCCTTATCAACAGGTTACTCACAATAAGGTGATATTACGATGGTTTTTAAGGCAATTACCTTAAAATGGGTGTTTATAGTCAAAAGGGCTGTGGAAGAAGTTTACTAATAACGTATCATTATGAGTAAATATAAGGCTAAAAGTACATTTTCACAATAGAAACTATGACATTTAAGTTGCGTGTGCGGTCAATTAGTTTTCCTTAAGAAAAATTAGTTTCCATTCAAGAAGTAATTTTCTCTTTTTATGAAACTTTTAGCAATTCAATCTGGAAACTAAGTCCTCTTCTACAAGTTATCTATATTTTATGTAAGTTCGTCGTAAATTTCCAAAGTTAAAACTGATTTCGAAGCAATCTTAAATAATTTGTGATGCTTGATACATGTTTATTAACTTGTCACATAGACTACAAAATTTCAATAGATAGAGAAATCCTCATAAACTTTTAAAATGGTGCTCTTTACCCCGAACTGTAGACCTAACAAAAACCTCTCATGAAACTTCATATAGTTTCAACGGTCAATTTTCCTCTTTTTTTTTTTCATTTGCACATTATTAACATGTGATTTTTCAAGAGTGGAATTGTAATTCTTCTTGGATTTTTAGTCAAATCACTCTTTTATCCGCAAACACATTAATATTACATTAAATTTCAAAATAACTATACAAAAATAAGAAAATATGTCATGATCCTAATGAAGACAACAACAACATAACAATAAGAAAAAAAACTTTCTAGACCTTTTGCGAATACAAGAGTAAGCTTGCTCCGATAACAATTAGTAATTTTCTAGACTTTTCAGCAAGCCGTCAACTTTAAAGTAACATAAATTCATCCGAGGTTAGTTACTAGTCTATGAATTCCTAAGTAAAGTGGACTATATGACAAGAAATAATTTTCCTCACATGAATATATATTTTCGCTTTAATGATTAGTAATTTTGGCAAGTAGTTACTAAACTTGTTCGTTTTAGAAGTAATTTGTAGTTCTCAGTGAAGTTCCTAATGTTTAGTAACTTCTCAGCACTGGATATAATTAGAAACTGAATCTTACTAAAATAGTTGCACAACAGATTGTCAATTGAACTCTTCTTGGTTGGTCCAACAGTGCGTATTGCTTCCTTAAAAATGAATTGTGGAGATGACCCGCTTATGAATACTTATGAAAGAGCCCAAGACAATGTAGCATTTGCCCAAAATTTCAAATAATGGCCCGGAGTAAAATAGTTTTCTCTAAAGAAGACCTAAAGTGGGCATGATCTCAAAGAAGAGCTTGAATTGACCAAATTAACTTCAAATAAGGACCTCAACTTAAAAGCTAGCCAAATCTTACTCGTAGCTATGGGTAATTTCATCTAAAGACCTTTTCCTTTTTCCCTTTGCTTTTTCGTTTCTTTCTTGATCTTGCTCACACCTCCTTCACTTTGTATCACCTCCTTCTTGACAAGAACATTAGCCTCCTCACCGGCAAGCTTGCATAGGGGCAGAACAATCTGAACAATTTAAGAAGAGAAGAAAATGGAAAGATATTTGAGAGGTTTTGCAAAATTGCAAACTGCTTGCTTTAGTTTTACAAAACTACAAAACTTAAAGTTCAAATTCTGCGCATTTTTGTAGTTTATACAAGACGCTTTACAGCCTCTTGTCATCGAACTTCAAAGTGCGTTTTTGTGCTCTGCATTCTGCAATTTCGCATCTTCATGTAGGCACTCATCGATTTTGATGATGAGAAGCTGAAATGAATTAGTTATCTGCCATCAGTCGCCTTCTCGGACTATAAAATCTTCAAGATACCTGAGAACTCCCGACTAAACAGCCTCTTGAGTTGCCACTTCAGGATTGTCTTTCCAACAATTTTTTTTTTAATTGTAAGAACTTATTGTGGTAGTTATTGTAACAGTTTCATGTCCTCCTCGCTAATGAAACTGGTTGTCCCATGATAACCTTCACTCATACTTTCTCGGAGTATGTTGTGTTTGGGATTGAATGTATTCTGGTGTGGCCATTCGTATTAAATAAACAAAAGCATTCAATCTCAAAAAGGATGACTTTAGTTCTACACATATACAAATGAATTTGTTTCTTTTAATTCTGAAATATTACTTGCATAGATTCAAGAGAGAAGTACAAGACAAAAAAAAAAAGCGCAAAATGGCTTAGGAATTCCCAAAATCATGCATTTCACTAAACGAATTGGTGCACGTGAGGATCACTGAGATTCCACCAAAACCTCTAATGAATCTGGCTTAGGACTTTAATAAGGCTTCTTGTTGCTCAAACTGATCATAGCCTATGAAAAGACGAATTTGAGTTTAAGCATTGATGACGATAAGGACAGCCAACTAATGGCTTAGACCTCATTGTGCTCGACCATCACCACGAGATGTTGGGCTCAAATCTAGCATTGGGTCACATTGTGGCCCGCTGGTGCTCAATCTGGGTCTTGAATCGACCTCCATCTTTTGACGAAGGTACTACAATTGTTGTTGAGGGCGGTGGGTGGCAAAGGAGGTTGAGGTTGTCAATGGCAAGGTTGATTGGGATTTGAGAATGGACTATAAAGTGGGCGATCTGCAGAGCGAAGAAGATTGAGGCTTGAGAACGATGAAGAAAAGAAAAGAAAAGAAAGAGAATGGAAGAAAAAGAAAAAAAGAAAATCTTGTTTTGGAGGTAGTCCACGTTTGCTCTTAAACTTTCAACCATTGCGCATTATTCCATTAACTTTAATTTTTTACGGTCATTGGCCATTCGTTTTATTTTCCATTACCATGAAACACAGATGAACTTTTAAAAGTAAATATGTACTTTATCTCGTTTCCAAAGGAAATCTTTATTTTCTCTCAATATTTGTGAAAAATGATAACTAAAGAAATGGATAGTTAGGAAACTAACATATTCATATCATAAAACACATACGTCAATAATAATACTACAACATTAAAATTAGTGGTACATTAATTGAACCAATAAGATATTTTAGAGAAAAGAAACCCAATTAACTGAAGATGAAAAAATCTCTCAGTAAAAAAAAAAGGGCCAAATAACAAAAAATAGATACTCATTATGCATTTTAGGTTTTTCTTTACATTTGCTCGATCTGTGAAATTTCACATGGTACTCGTTTAAAAAGTTCCATAAGTATGTTCTTTTATTAAATTCAAAATAAAGCATATAGAGCTTCTTCCTTGATCGTCATAATCCCATCACCCAAACGTAGTGCAACCAGTCTTCTGATTACGCGACGCATCGCTTTCCACGCTTCGGTCAGTGCTATAATAGGTAAAACAACAATAGGTTTCTTGCTTGAACTTTGTGTTGAATTTCATCTTCTTTTTTTCTTTTTGCTTAGGTCAGCTTTCCATCAAACAGAATCATGACACACTTCTCCAGGGAATTCTTTCTTTTATGAACACATTCAGATGTTGTTTGACTCCGTGAAGTTCTATGTCTGGGAACCTAATTGTCAGTTTTAAGAAAATATAGGAAAAGGGCACCTCAAATGTTATAACTTTCATATGCCATTCACTTGAGTCTTTTTTTTTTTAATTGATTGAGTGTTATAACTTTTAAAAAATCATTCATTTTGAGTGTCATAATTTTTAATTGATCACTTGAGTACCACAATTTTTAAAAATAGCTCAACACAAGCGCCAATCAAGTGAACACCATACAAAGCACATAATTTTAAGAGGTAAATCTGTATAGTTATTTTATTTTATGAAGGAAATCTCTCTTTTACAATAAATATTGATAATAGTGTTACAGTAATACAAAGAATAAAGTTAGTGGTATATTAATAAAGCTAACAAGATATTTTAAAGAAAAGAAACACAATCATATGAAAGGGGGAAATACATTTATCACAATAAGGTCAAATAACAAAAAATTGGACACTTATGATGCACTCAAATGATTAATTAATGGAAAATGATTGAAAATTAAAAATGTATAAAATAATCACCTTAATTTTGGTTGATTATTTCCATTCATGAGTTGAGGACATCATTGCCTTTCTTTCTTTTTTTTTTTTTAAATAATACTCATATTGATCAATCAATGTTACTTTAATTAATCCTTTAAATGTACATATGGAGTAACTGATTTTTTGTCATTTGACCTTTTCATTATTGAGTCATTTTCCCATTTTATCTAGTGTGCGTTTGTTCTTTTTTTCTTAAATATCTTCATAAGGTTTATCAAAGCTCTAACCAAACTTTAACAAAATTAATTGGTTAATCTTTTTATTGTTACTTATTTTTGCTATTATCAGTATCTTAGTTAATCTACCTTTCTCCCTGTTTTCTTCGAATTTTTTTTGTTCTTTTACAGTAATTAATTGTAAAAAGGAATTTCCTTCAAAGAAAAAGTTGAGATTAAAGTACGTTTTTAACCTTAGTGGTCATGTGTATTGCACACGCTAATGGAAAAAATAACAGAGGTTAACGACTGTAATAAGACGAAAATCCATGGGTGGTTATTATATAATAGTTGCAAGTTCGGGGGCAAACATGTGAAATCCTCCAAGTTCACGCAGGTTTGCTATAATTACCCCGAAATAAATTGTTTTGTCGTATAGGTTTTCCTCTTGCTATTTTACAATTTCGATAAAATGTTAATACGAAAAAATTCAAAATAAAAGCGGATATGAAGAGAGCTTCTTCCTTGATCGTCAGAGTCCCATCACCCAAACGTAATACAACTAGACGTCTAAGAACGCAAACGCCTCGCTTTGGACACTTCGATCAACGCCATAACAGGTAAAACAGCAATCAGTTCTTGAGTTGAATTATTTCATTAAAATGTCTTTTTTTTCTTTGCTTAAGTCAACTTTGGATCAACACTGTCAATATGATGAAGTAGTGGTTGACTCTCTGGAAGTTCCAAGCCTTTGAGCACGCCGGGGGATTAGATTCATCTTTCCCTAAAACCCGTTTGGACCTCCAGCCTAATTTTCGGGTTTAAGAAGATATAAATTCGAGTAAAGGGTATAAACTATGAATTTAGCGCGATGAACATACGCCTTGGTAAAACCCGGATATTAAAGATGTTAAGTTTACCGTCCTAAATTAGAAAGGTTTAAGGGCTTGTTTGGTTCAACTTTCTTAATGGGTTTTGGAAAAACATGAGGTATTTGACAATCATTTTAAAAGGATTTTAGGGTGAAAAACTAATATTATGAATGTTGAAAGTTGAATGTAAGTTCTATTAACGTTCCACATTTATTCAAAATCTATTTCCAAAGCAGAATGAAAAGCAACCTAACTCCTAAAGCCAATGCCCTTACGCTTTTTCATGTATTCGACTCCAATCGTCGTTTATGTATTTTGATTTTTACATTAATCGTGTCGAATCTTTTGTAAGTCGTGCAATTGTAAAAAGACCGTTGGATGAAAGTGCTCAATTATCTTCGCCAACCTCCCTGAAGTGATTAGGTAACCGGGCTTCAGAGAAATCGATCGTGCTTTGAAAGGTCTAAGAGATGTAGAGTTCGAATCCCAAAGTACAACCATCCATGCTGGTACGAATCGACTTTCACGCACGAAAAATGGACTATGTAGACGTCCACAAAAAATATATTGATCAAAAGCTAAGTTCTTTTATAAGGTTTAAGGACTATATATGTTTAAACACTTAGGCGTACTTAATGGAAAAAAATATTCATATAGTTGTGTGTTTGCATATGTTCCATTGAGTATTGAATGCATAGGACGTGGTGAAAGTATCCAATCGGTCACAAATTTATTTTACGAATATCAATATAATTATAAATATTTGAATTTTACCAACTTCATTTTGAACATTTGTACAAAAATTCTAATTTAGCCATTTTGATCAGTTCTTTCTGAAAGTCGCTAACCTGGCAATTTAGTTATCACTAGTTATCCTCCAAAACACACCATCATGTCAGCAATTTTTAATATAAGTTGATCAAAAGGAATATATTAAAAATTTTATGTAAAGATTGAGAATTCTATTGATAAAATTACAAAGTTTATGATTGAATTGATATTTGTATGATTGATTTATAATTAATTGGACAATTTTTATGAATGTTGTCGAGGTTCTCCGAGAAATTTCCCTCCCTATGGACCTAGTCAAAAAGGGCACGATTGGTTAGGTCAAAGCGTAATGATGGGGGATGCATAATTGGCAGAATGCCAGCTTTTAGTGGATGCGTTGCTTGATTTTGTTTTCCTTTGCTACGACCACGACACTATACTTCTCTGAAATGTTCTGGTGATGTTCAATCATCATTCAGTTTTTGTTGACTTAACCTTGATTAGAAAATTCTGTCTGATACCCACACAAGTTTGACTTGTATCGCGGGTTGTGGAAATTGAAATGGTGGGCAAAGGTACTTGGTAGCCTAACTTATGAAGATCTTTCTTGTGTGTTCCAACTTTTTGGTTTGATCGTATGATGAGGAGAACCATTTTCTATACAGATTAGGATTGAAATCCTCCAAATTCAGAAGACAATCGCATATGACAGTTATTCTTGTGGTGTTTACACATCACTTATCAGATGGGTTGGACGGTCTAGATTTTTTTCCCCATAACAATCCCAATTTCCTCCTTTTTCCCTTTTCCCCCTTTTCCTCTGCTCTGCTTGTCTAGATGAGCACGACCACCCTTGACACTTGCAGCAGGAGTAGCAGCAACTCGTCCTCCCATGGCCACTGCTCATGCCACAAACCATGTCCCCAGCGCATCTCTCTCTCTCTCTCTCTCTCTCTCTCTCTCTCTCTATAGGCTTGCAATGTTAGTTGTAATATGTTGAGTCTAGTTTGTTAGGGCTATCCCGTATTGATTATGGAAGGAACTGATGAAATCAGTTTGTAATATGAGAAAAAGTATAGCCTTTGGAGCTAACTTTTGGAGTGTGAGATGCTCATAATGATCTAATACTGGAATTTAAAGCTTGGATTTATTAATAAGTCTGAACCCAACAGTTTTATGAGAAATATATATTATTGTTGCTTTGAGTTGGGATTCAATGTGTGAGGAGACTGTTGGAATTATCCTACATCGGTTGTGAAAGTCAATTTATAACCGTTATGAAAAGTTTTACTTAAACGATCACATCAGAAATACATATTGTCATTGTTCCGGCCTAAGGCCTGATATGTGAGTAGGGATTATAGAAGGGTCTGGTAAGAGATCTAAAATCATCCAACCCACTTAACCCAGATTTGGTGTCAAGCAAGGTTGGGTTGCCATTTGAGATGGTCGCAAGTGTTGGAGTTGACAAATATTTTGAGGACTATTATTTTTCATATCGAGCACACCCACATGGGCTTAAGTTTTCGCCCATTTATAAGTATTATATATTATGCTTGTATAAGAGATTATTATATGATTGAGCCGCTGCAAAATATAGTGAAATCATTTATAGAACATAACCCTATTCTGGGGGTGAATCTAGATAAACTTTTGCGTTGTCTTATTCTTCCTTCTCTGTGATCCTTCTAATTCAGTTTGCAATACATCCCTTCAGCAAAGCCGCAACCATAGCTATCTCTTCTGTTTCGGTTGAGAGAGAGAGAGAGAGAGAGAGAGAGAGAGAGAGAGAGAGAGAGAGAGAGTGTGTGTGTGTGTGTGTTAGAGTGGCACAACAACGAGAGAGGATGCAACGACAACTGATTAGAAAGCAAATTATGTTCGTAGTTAGACTCCTATCCTCATAATATAAGGAAGAGACTCACCAAAATGCGGCAAGTGGCCAAAATATGTTATCGCTTTCATTTAGTAGTATCATTATCAGACCGATATCAGATAAATAATCCACAAATAAAGTGTCTACATGGTATAGCAATGATGTGTCGTACGTACAGCTAATGTCACGTTATTGTTATGCTTTGAAGTATTGTAACAGTGTATTTGGTAAAACAAGTTTTAAAGTTATTATACCACATAACTGATTGAGACGGCTTCCAAAAAGCTAATTTAGACTGTGGCAGCTGCGAGAAATTTGACAAACATCTTATATAGGCCGAAATGTCTTTTCACAGTAATAACTGCAAGGAGAAAGCTGTACAAAACATGCTCGAAAGTTTGTATTATGGTCACTAAGCCAACAAACATAGGGTTGTTGAACCGTTTATTTCTTTCCAAACCCCCTCGTAGGTTGTTAGTTCAATGTTGAGTATAGGTGTACATCACACTCGTAAGTGTATACCATGAAAATATGCACATTTAAGGATACGATACATTTAAAATTTTGAAAAGGGCAAGCAATATGGATTTGTCTAATGTCTGTTTGGCTAGATATAAAGTCTAGCGAATCAGCGAGGCAAAGCTCATATTTAAGAGAGAGACAAAAAAGTATACCAGAGCCTAGAACGCCAATTCCCAAAGATTACTCGACGCAAAGAACCGCAGGATCAAATTCAAAAGCCGTCTTTCGGCGAGAATGAAAATCCCCATTGCTTTCGCAGGCAATTTGGATCTGTGTTGGCAGATTGTTTGTATAGTCCGTCAACGTTGCGGTCGTGTGCTTTTTCCAAGGAAACATGAATTTGTACCGGTGTTACGGTTGCCATACGATAAAATACGTCCCGGTGACATATTCATGACATGTACCGTTGCTGTGCGCTGGTATATCTTGAAGAGACCTGCTCAAAAACCAGAAATGAAGGAGTTGACTCTTAACAGTGAAAACACACTAACTCTCCGTCTCACACCAACCCAATCTATTGAAGCAGAAAAAAGAAAAGGACAATTTGGCCGTATTCCACTAGCCCCTGCCACTAGAAACCTCCAACGTGAAAATTCCACGAAGTCACTGAAGAAAAACAGAGTTTGCAGAAGACGAAAAATGAAGAAGATGAAGATATGATGAAGAGCAATCTCAAGCTGAAAGTTTCGCTCAAGTGCTCTGTATTGTATTATCTCTGTAGAAGTTCATCAGAAGAACTCAAAAGCTTACATTGTTCATCTCTGTTATATATACACTTCCACAAAAGTAAAGAAGAGTTCTGTTATTGCTGGAGAAAACAGAAACAATCAGTTCTCGTAAAGTAACCAACTCTCAACTGAAGAACTTCCCAACTAATCTGCCAGCTCAATCATCAAGTCAAAGTATACGCAGTCAGCTCAACATCAAGTCAACGTATATTCTTCACGCTTCTCACTTATAGCTTCATCCACGACCATCTGTGCCGTACTCAATTCTGTACATTGCACTTGCTCTGTTTTCACAGAGTCATTGCTTCTCATCAAACTATTAATCCCAACAGTCACTCCTATAAAAGGTCCATCATTCATTCCTTGAATGCACCAACCAGTTCCCCAACATCTGAAGATTTGTACCCGTCCAGTTCCTTAATCATCCTCCAAATTGGGAAAGAAACAAGAAAATGGCGACGAAATTTGCAGCAGCGATAGTGCTTCTCGTGATAGCTTCAGCGATGATGGGAGCTTCAGTGGCATATCCAGGTTGGAATGACAACAATGGCTACGCATGGCCTCCTAAACAAGACAACGGTCCTGCCGAGATCCCTCCGAAGAAGGTTGTCGTCGGGGGCTCCGAGAATTGGCATTTCGGATTCGATTACAGCGCCTGGGCTCACAAGAACGGCCCCTTTTACGTCAACGACACTCTCGGTAAGTTGCTACAGTAACCCATTTACTCGTATCTGGATTCGGCATCTATTTCGCCCCATTTTTTTTGTTTGTGTAAGTTTGTTCTAAATTTTCATCGTAACAGTCAACATCGGTGATCTTGATGGCATTAGAGTTTAGAATTGATACGAATTCATCCTCACACAACGTTATTGTCTAGACATTCACTCACTGACGAGACTTGTATATAATGCAATCTTCTGCATATGAAGTAGTAGTAGAGTGCTAATGTTTTTCGTAGATAATTACTTAGTTAAACAAAAGATGATTTTTGAGAATGATTTAGAAGCAGAGTCGCCTTATTGAACCTCCCCAAATAAAAGATGAATAGTCTAAGCAGCATCAGGGGTTTCTGAGAGTGGTGGTCCGCGGCACTATTTAAGCGATGGGATAAAGAAGGAAATAATGCAACTAGCTACATTGGTTAATGCGCGGCCAGTGCTTTGAAGAATGAATGCTTCCTCGTTAAGCATGCTAAACAAGTGTCTTTAGATTATATGTTGCGATATATCATTCCAAGCCACATTCACGCCGGTACTTGCAGTATTCAAGTACGACCCGCCGAGCGATAACAACACGCATCCACACAGCGTCTACTTGTTCAAGAGCTTCTGGAGCTACATGAGGTGTGACCTCAAGAGGGCGACCATGGTGGCCGACCTGTCGGACGGGGCGGGAGACGGCTTCGAGTTCACCTTGAGCCAGAAGTGGATGTTCTACTTCTTCGCATGCGGTGAGAGAGGCGGCCTCCACTGTTCCACCGGGAAGATGCGGTTCTCCGTCGTGTCGCTTCCTCGCCCCTGGAAGTGGCACGGCTGATTGGCCCCAATAAGCTAAGGAAGAGGCAGTGCCAATGCTTGTTACGTTACGGAAGCTGTTGTTTTCTTTTCTTTTATTTTTCCATTTTCCTTTTCAATTAAGTCCATGGTATGATTATCTGTCTCTGTTGAAGTTATTGGGTTGTTCTTGTACTTGAAAACAATAAGTTATCTCGGGTTTGGAATAATTTTGTGACTGATTCTAGTAAACGAAATAAAGAAATAGTTTTCCCTTTCATAATGAAACTATTCTCGATTTTAACTTTCACATTACCAATTTTGTTTCTTTGGCCAAATTTATCACATGTATAGTACAAGACCCAATTCTTATACTTTATCTGAGTTGTGGATTCGCTTGGTCGACAACAAAGTACAATGAACTTAGGCAAATCCAGTCTTAGTGTGAGGGAGAATCTCACAGATCTCTCTCTCTCTCTCTCTCTCTCTCTCTAGTAATAGGCCGATCGTGTATGAGCGAATCATTAGTTGCCATTACAATATGACAAGTCTACACTGGAAATAGTTGTTTTCAACTTGTTGACACCAAAGAATGACCAACTCTTTATTACCAAGGAAGAATAAAATTTGGTTAAACTAAAAGTCATCCGTGAACAAGATAATTACAAAAATTCAACCTTGTTGGGAATGAAAGAAATTGGCAAATCACAGTGCAAGAGCTCTCAATGGAAGCCTTCGCCAAGACTTTATAGAAATTGATTCACAAAGTCATTGATATTGATTGACAAATCATTGACAGCGAGCGATCCTAGATTTTGGTTAAGTATTGAGATAGTGCCATCTATCAAAAAAACATAAGACTTGCCACACATTAGTTGTAGATAGATAGTGGATCAACACAAGCTAGCACATGGTGGTGCTGCCAATATTATTGGGATTTGTAGCTTTTCTTATATTATCGTTGCTAGATAATAGAAGATTTTGTAACTTCTTATAATTTCCGATCAGATAGGAAGTTAATTCTGATTCAAAATCCATAAATATTTCAAAATATAAAAATCTGCGCTCTAATCTTAGTAACAACTACTCATGCAATCAATGACAGCACATCAGCTCGTCTTTAATATCCTCACAAATTTACTTTTCTTGCAACCTTTCCTTTTAAGTACTTGCATTTTAGTTTTCTTTAGATTTCATACCAATTACTTTCCTGTCCAAAATTTGTTAGGGCCCATCACGCCCCGCTTCCCAAGCGCACAGCAGTCCCCAATTGTCCTCTTCATTCGGTTGATAGAATGCAATGTCACAGGACTCGTCACCAACTTTCAAGTCACCAGTGGAAATGCGGGTCTCCTCCCACAGTACTCGCTTCCAAAATAAGTCTTCACCTTGTACTTGAAAAGGGTTTATGGTGGTGAGGTGAGATATGGAGATATCTCAGTAAGTCTATCTTCTATACTAGAACTATGAACGCAATTTGCCCTAGGGTCCCAATTTGCTTCTCACTCTTCAATTATCACATCTCATCGAGCTCCTATTTCCCAACTCACACTTAGAGTTTAACCCATTTTAATCCTCTCAACTAGATCAACCATCCTATAAGTCTCTTTCACACTCCCCAATAAATTGTCTCAACTCCTTAATTAATCCCAAATTTAGCCTCGAATTCAAAACCATGTCCTCATATCAATGATAATCATGGGCTAAACCCATCAATCTACCAATCCTCGATCGGAACTCGGCCCAAAACCGTTCATCTTGTTACAATGTGACCATAATCAACAAAATCATCAAATCTACTTGTCGCGACCTACCCGGGACCTTTCCCCTACGCTAAGTTAAGGGGTGGAACGGTGCTAAGGTAAGTATAGAGGTATTCGCTCTCGATTCCTTAATCTTGAGCTTGGACCCTCCCAAGCCCATAGCTCACGTGACGTTTAGGCATTTTAATTTTAAAAATTTTCTAACTATCTAAAATATTTCTAGGAGTCGCCACTAACCTATTAGGGTTAGCTAGAAACCAATCGAGATGCGGGAGTGTCATCTCGATCCTTACGCAACTAGAGATTCTAAGGTACGGGGACTTGTTTACGCTAACATTTCTATTAATGCCCTTTTAGTACCTAACTAGTTGGTTATTTATTCTAAAATGATCATACATTCTTGCTCATCTTTTAAACCCTAAAAGGTCATCCAAATCCACTAAGTTTTTATGCAATTGTTTTTATGAGATCTTTTTCATGCAATTCTAAACTAAGACTAACCTAATCTATAAAAGAAATTAACATACAATTAATGGAAAGACAACGTGAGAAATAAGCAATCAACGTACTGAAATGCGATATGGTAAATAAACACTCAAGTAATTGAAAGCATTTATCTAATGACAAAAAATAAAACCTGCAACTCGTCGGGTATTTAAAAATACATGGCCTTGTTATAAGTCTCGAGACATGATCCCTCGGAAGTTGACTACTTATAATTAAGTATAGATTTAAACCTAGTAAGTTGTTTCAAATAAAGTCTATATCAAGACTACATTAACCATGCATTAGTAAATGTGATGCTAAGCCTATACATGTTTTATTAGACTAAGCTTACATGAATTCAGTATTCATTTGAGCTATCACGATCCTAGAATTCATAGGGTAAATCCTTACAAAAAGTAAGACCGGAAGGGACATCAGTCTCCACCACCTAACCGGAAGAAGAGAAAAAAAGATCACGAGCTGGAGAATGCTGGAGCTGGAAACCTTCGAGTGAGATGGACCAACAGAGTCCAACCAGCAGAAGACTTTCTTCTTTCTGGGTAAAAAAACACATTTCCCCTTTTGGCCGCCTCCTTCCCTCTCTCGTATTTTTTTCTCTTGCCCTTTTGTTCTCTTCTCTCCTCGGGTCCCTCTTCTCTCTCTTTCTATTTTGGCCGAGCTTCCTTAGACGATGGGGTCCTCTCCCTTTTTCTCTCCACCTTTTTTTCTTCTTTCACATATCGCTCCCCCTCTCCTACCACTTTCTTCTTTCCTTTCTCTTTATAACAAAGGTCACTAGGGTTTTAGATGAAGGAGGTGGGCCCATCGAGTGAGCCAAAGAAAGATAGGCTCATGCAAAGGAAGGGAAATAAAAAGGCTCATGCGGGCCTTGCCCGCGCGGAGATGGGTATGGGCCGAATTTTAAAACGTCCAGCCCAAAGTCAACATTTTCTCTTTCTTTTCTTTTCTTTCTTTCTTTCTCTTTTTTTTTTTGTAAAGGAAAAATTATAATTCTAATTAATAATAATTTAAGATAAACAAAAATGAATTATCAGACCAGTAAAAATTAGGTGTCAACATTGGTATCAAAGCTACTATTACTTGTAATACTGATTATGTTCATGAGATTGTATGTTAATTGATTTTGGATTAGAATAAATTCGGTTTTAGGCTTAATTAAAGAAAGGCAGTGTGTTATTTTGTCTTTTCTGGACAAATGTGGTCGGTAAAAATAAACTTTCTTTACATATATGGATTGTACTTGAAAAGATGATCGTTTTGAGTGGTTGCACGCTATGGAGGAGATCGGGAACACTGGAAAATAGCTGGCGAAAGGACGGTCGTCGAAAGGGGGAATCCGGTGCCCAAGAAAATGGGCTAAAGGCCCATTTGGGCCTATTTTGGCCGACGAGCTAGATCGGCCAATGGGCCCAATGGCCCAGCATCCACGTGCCAAGGCTCGCAGACGGGCCTAATCGAGATCCAACCCACGGTTTGCAAGTTGTGGCCCATGACCCGCAAGAAGCCGAGGGTTCGGCCCGCAAGCGTAGGGTTGCAGACGGCCTAAGCTAGGGCCCGATCCGGATCGTGAGACCCACGGGTCACCGCCTGACCCGGTTGTCTGCAACCCGGTTCGTGACCCGACCTGGTTCTGGACCCGGTTCACGATCCAACTCGCGGTTTAACCCAGTTTGACCCGTTGACCCGATTCATTTGATCCAATTTGATCGTTGACCATTGACTTTGACCGTTGACAAAAAAAAACTTTTTTTTTGGATTTATGTAATCCACTGGTCATATGATGATTATAAGTGTAATTGATATGTGGATTTGTTAATCCATAATCTTTTCTAATATGTTGCAGGAACGATGCCTCGAATAATCCAATCACCTCATATTGTACGCACTTCTAGACAAAATGAGATTTTGCGAGAGCATTTAGATAAGCTAAAGAAATCTCGCTGGAGGAAGGGTACAATGACAAAATGGATAATAAAAATCAACGGGTTGATTCAGGATGTCATATGGAAATGTGATCTGTCGATGATTGATGACATCAAAATGGCAACCGTGCTGCGTTCCAAACTCCCTCTTAAGTGGAGGACAGTCCTTGATAGGATCAAGGAGGATGTCTAGAACAAGACTAATGAAATGCGATATAAAAATTTGATCTTTGAATTCCTGATGGAGTACAATAAGTAAGAGAATGCGTCTCTATACGTGAAGTCCACATGGCGAGGAAAGTACTCAAAGATGATTCTTCCGTCATGTTTGATTATTAATGGAGTAAACCTTAGGAATTCATTTCCTGTTCTCGTCAAAGTGACTTGCTATTAATGGTCAGAAGTTTATTTTGATGTTGTTGTCATTGATTATCATTGATGTTTACAAAGTTGTTTTAAGACAAGAACATTTTTTTTAATATCATATTATTAATTATGGAATAATGAACGTGATGTCATTTCTTTATACAATATTATCTTTTTTTGTATTATGGCATGAAGAATGTGAGATATTTTATTAGTTATAAGTAACTTGATAGAACTGAAATCTCACCTAAATGATTATGTTAAAGATAGTTTCAGATTAGGATTTGGAATGATGATTGAAAATTACAAATGTCATTTCAATTTCTAAGCCTAAGATGAAATCATCAATAATATAGTTAGCTATAGTGAGTTAAATGCATAAATGAAGACTTAAATAAATGTGTTAAATATGTTATATGAATTTCGTGTTCAGAGAAATTGTTTCAGCTTCTAAAAATATTATAGTTGAGTCAACAAATGTGAGAAACTAAACGGTGAGAATTATTAGATCTGGAGCATGAAAATCCAGTATGTACTAGAGGAGTAGGAAGTTTTAGAAGCTCTAAACGCCACCATGACTGCACTTGAGGACAGTACCACTGAACAACACATTAGAAATAAAGAAGCATTTGCTGCGTGGAAAAAAAAGAATTCCACAACGCGTATTACTCTTTTGAACAGCATGGAGAATAACTTCATGCGTAAGTTTAAGAGTTTTGAAAGCACTAGAGAATTGTGGACTGCATTGAGAATAAGGTTTGGACAGACTACGGTCACCAAACTGAGACAGTTGACAATCAAGTTTGATACATGCAAGATGTTACATAATTAGTCCATGAGGCAACATCTAAGGCACATGGCAAACATGATCAGTGAGTTTAAAGAAGCCAATCACAAGTTAACTGATGAGCAGCCTGTGCAAGCAGTGATTCGTTCTCTTCCTCAGAGCTAGGAGCCTATGAAAGTCTATTTGACCGACAATGAAAGTATAAGCACCTTCAATGAGGTTGTACGCCACTTAGAGCTAGAAGATGATCGCCTATTGGCAGGAAAACCTGAAGCAAATATATACTTTATTGGAGTAAGCTCACAAGCAGCTTCTGGTTTTAAGCATAAGCATTAGGGTGGGTTCAAGAGATGGTAGTGGAAGAGGTCGAATTCGTTCATGTGTAAGCCAAAACAGAATCAACAGCTGAAGGGAAAGTGTTCCTTAGTGAAGAAGAACATGTCACGTGTGAAATATTTTAATTATGGTAAGAATGGTCACTTTACTCGCGACTGCGCTGAGCCGAAAAAGATAGACACCTGTAATACATGTGAACACGTCACTTATGTATCTAGTTCTATATTCTTAACTGAATCTTATCCTTTGTGGACTGTAGATTTTGGAGCCTCAGACTATATAGCGAAGGATATAAATGCATTCGTGGAGTTCCGACGAACTCCATAGGGAACTAAATACGTTTATGTGAGGAACAATTCAAAGTCTGAAGTGAAAGGAATTGCCACATGTCAACTCTATATGCGTGGTGGTCACATTTTGTTTCTTTATGATGTTTTGTATGTTTCTGATATATGTTGGAATTTAGTTTCTATGTTGGTTTTAATAAAATTTGGCTTTAGGATGAATTTTCATGGTGATGGTGTTGATTTGTTTATGAACAAAGACAAATATAGTTCATGGTTTTTCCAGAATGGTTTTATAGTATTGGATATTGAACGTCAAAGTTTGAATGTTTGTTATTCGCTATTCACGTCTCCAAAATCTTATGATGATGATGTGAATGTACGACATGCTAGACTTAGTCACATAAGCCAACAGCGAATAAATAGACTGGCCGAAGTGGGCTTATTAGGCAATATTGAAAATGTTGATTTGCTTGTCTGTGAGCATTGCCTGATTGGGAAAATGACACGTAAACCATTTAGAAAAGGAATTAGAGCTGATATTTCATTGCAATTAATCCATACAGACGTTTGTGATCCAATGAATGTAAAAGCAAGGCATGGTGCTGTCTATTTCATCACTTTTATAGATGATTATATCCAATACGGATATGTTTTCTTGATTACTCATAAATCAGAAGCTTTTAGTTGTTTCGTAAAATTCTTGAATTTGGTAGAGAATCAATTAGACAAAAAAGTTAAGGCCTTAAGATAAAATCAAGGTAGATAATATTTGTCTGATGAGTTCAGAAAATTTTGTGATGAAAGAGGAATAGAAAGACAGTTATCTATTCCATATACTCATCAACAAAATGGTGTTGCAGAGAGAAGAAATATAACCCTACTTGAAATGGTTAGGTCAATGATGACGCAGGCACAATTGCTAATTACCTTTTGAGGTGATGCGTTATAAACTGCGGCCCTATTAACTACAGCCTATATACTTAACCGAGTGCATTCAAAATCGGATAGGAAGACAACCCGATTTGAGTTTTTTGAAACCTTGGGGTTGTGTTGCATATATTCACTAGCTATGGCAAGTTAGGTCCTAAAGGTAAGAAGAGCATCTTTATAAGATACTCGGATTATTCAAACGGATATGTGTTTATAGGTGAGCAAGAAAGTGGTAGTGTAACTGAAATCGAATTACGGAATGTCACATTCTTAGAGAATGAATTTCCTAAAAAGAGCGAAATAGGTGAAACTAAATTCCTATTTGAAACATTGGATAGTTATATGCATAATCCAAGTGGGAGCGATTTGAGTAGAAAGGAAATAGTTCCTGATCAATCATTGAAGGAGCCACTTTTTGACAATGTGTCATTATCATCTGATCCAAGTGGGAGCAACATAATGTTGAGAAATCAATCGAAGCGTCAAAAATTTCCTCGTCAACGTTTTGCTATTGAAGGGGAAACTTTTATAGTTACTCCAGAAGAAGAGACAAGGAATGTAAATGAGGCTCTAGAAAGCCCTGATAAGGAGAAATGGATGAAAGCGATGGAAGAAGAAATTGAGTCTATGAAATCGAATCAAGTGTGGAAATTGATTGATCTTTCGAAAGGACGTAATGCTATTGAGAACAAATGGGTTCTTAAGATAAAAAAGAAAGCAAATGGCTCAATTGAGTGATATAAAGCTTGTCATGTAGCAAAAGGATTTACACAACAGGAAGGAGTGGATTATGAAGACACTTTTTCTCCTGTAGTGAGATTTACCTCGATTAGCCTAATACTGGCTATAGTAGCAAGTGTAGATCTAAAATTACATTAAATGGATGTAAAGACTGTTTTTCTCAATAGAGAATTAGAAGAAGAAATTTATATGAAATAACCAGTTGGTTTCATATTAGAATGTTAAGAACAAAAAGTATGTTGACTTATGATATCGATATATGGTCTTAAGCAGTCATCTAGACAATGGTATATACGATTTCATAATACTGTGATAGCATATAATTTTGAAATGATACATGAAGATCATTGTGTATATATCAAGAGATCTAATGATTAGTTTGTAATAATATCATTATATGTTGATGATATATTACTTGCTAAAAGCAACATCAGCAACATTGAGTTTTTAAAAACAGTTAAAATTTGATTGAGTACCGAATTTGAAACGAAAGATATGGGCGAAGCTGCGTATATACTTGGAGTTAAGATTTCAAGAGATCATTCAAAGAGGTTATTATCTCTTTCACAAGAAACTTATATAAAGAAAGTTCTTGAATGATTTCGCATGCAAGATTGTAAGCCCATAGATACTCTTATTGCTAAAGGCGTAGAATTGAGCAAAAGATTATGTTCCGAGACTTCCAAAGAAATGGAACAAATGAGTCATATTCCATATCGCCATGCTGTCGAAAGTTTAATATACACTATGACTTGTATAACGCCTGACATTAGTCATACAATTGGTATGATGAGTAGATATCAATCTAATCCAATTCATGCATATTGGATAGCCGTTAAAAAAATTATGAGATATCTAAAGAGTACTGCGGATTACTTACTGTGCTATCAAGAAAAAGATCTACGCCTTGAGGCTATAATGATGCCAATTGGGGAGGAGACTTGGATGGAAGAAATTCTACCTCTGGATATGTTTTTTTACTAAATAATGGCGCTGTATCATGGAGCAGTAAGAAGCACACTTGTGTGACTTCATCCACAATAGAAACTGAATACGTGGCTTTATCAGCAACAATACAAGAGGGTGTTTGGTTGAAGCGTTTTATGAATCATTTGGGTTTCGCTAAGAATGATGATAAACCATTGTCGGTTTATTGTGATAGCAAAGCAGCAATTGACTAAATTAAGGATCCTAAATATCATGGCAAGACCAAACAATATCATTTTGTAAAAGACATGGTATCACAAAAGGTTGTGAACGTATAACACTTGCCTACGCAGAATGATTGCAGATCATTTGACAAAGCCGACGACTAGATATGTTTTTAATGGTCATATACAATTTCTAGGGCTACGTAGATGTTAAAGTGCTGGATATGTATTTTCTAATTGTTCACATTAAATAAAGATTTTAACTTGTCTTCATTATTGATCTTATGTGATTAGTACGATATTTATGCAAAATTAACACTTTGTGTATTTTGTTAATATTATGTGTTATGAAAATACTTTGTGTATTATAGAAAGTCTGTAGGACAGATGAGAAATCGACCCACTCACACGAGTTATTATCTCTATTTATTATACGTTATATAAAGATAAAACAGTTTAAGCGTATTATCTAGGTGATAAGTGAAAGCCCAAGCTTAAACAAGATTGTCGCCTTAACATAGAGTTAAGATGAAGTCATATTTTTTAATTGTGACCAAGAGTGAAATTGACCACATGTTTCATTATTCTATCTTGATGCCAGATGAGACTTCTAATTGAAAGTATTAATAAGAGTAGAACGTAAATTCGATTTTAGATACTATAAGTTCTAAAATATCATATGTACAATATTTAGAATAAGAGACATACGCTTCATGGGAAAGAAGAAAAATACCGTAGTGCGTGTTTCATATTATGTACGCATCAGTCAACCAATTTGAGATGACAAAAGTTAATGATCTCAACTTCTCAAGTCATGTGAGATTCTGAAGGAAATTGTTTCTAATCAAGTCCCCTAAGGATTCTTACTTATTCTCAAGATTTCTATTCGATGGTTGCTATCTTAAGCTGTTGCCAATGGTCATGAGTGATTCGACCTAATGAGGCATCTCTAGAAAAGCGAGTTAGATTGAGATTAAGAGATTTGAGAAAAGAGAAAGATCAACTTAGTGTCGTATTGAGACATTGTGTTCACCGACCGGTCAATTATGATTGGTGAGTTTAATCATAATTGCGAATACAATATATATATGTAAGTGATCATGAGATATATAAATGTGACCGTTTGATCTAAGGTACTGCATACTATATCTACTCGATGCTCGATATTTGAGTGGTTATATACTCCCAACGGATGTATAGCAGCGAGCTCTCAAAGTATGTTGGTCGCATGGATCCTATGTCAATAGGAATTGCTGAGAGGAAACATTCAGCCCTTCGTGGGTGAGTGGGAGATGATGGGTTTTATGGAGGTCCGCCCAAGATGGGCTGAATACAAACCCGGCTCGCGTTTGTTTTTAAATTCACGTTTGGCCGTTACAGGCATATTAAATATGCTTTAATATTTATAGCGGAAATGACAGTTATGGGAATATTAAATATGTTTTAATATTTGTAATGGAAATAATAAATTCGAAAAGATCTGCTTATTATAATAGAGAGGGAGATACGTTGTTGCCATATGTGTGTGTGGAAGAGATTATGTTCCTTTCCAAAAAGAGTGACAAAACATACATTTCTTTTCTGAAAAGAGATAGAAGAACGCTCTTCTCTTTGAAGCTCTACTCTCTAAAGCTCTCTCTCTAAGGTGGATTACTCTCCGGTCGAGACATTTGATCTGTGGAAAGACAGGTACGATTCGTGATACTAACAATGTCATGTGATTGTGCCTAATCAGTGATATAAGGTTGTTCGACCTAGGGATGTTTTACGCATTTTTTTTGTTACGTTTATCTTGAATGAGTTCGAAGAGATTCGGATATGTGAGATCCAACATGTTGCTTTTGAGAAAAGACGGAAGATGTGTACCTATTGGGCGAGCATAGGCCATTCTCAGAAAGCTTAGCAAAAGGCATTGATCATGCGATATGAGAGGAAGCAACAACGAGCGATCCATATTGTTGGCAAGCATTAGCCATTCATTCAATACCAAGGGAGATGTGGTGATGGTTCGGATTATTTAAGGATGTGAAGAATAGCTCTCGATGACGGTATTGTGAAAAATCAAGTGGGGGAGAATATCATGATCTGACTTTTCCTCATTCCATGAAGTAATGGAAGTGAGCTCCGAAGTACTTGGACAAACATGAGGGTTCAATATGACCAATATAACTAGATGTTCTGAATGTTATTGAGGAGTTTGTGCTAGGATTCAAGTTAGGAAAGGAATATTGTGTAAAATATGTACGATGGTGCGGTTGGTTGCCCTTACACAAATTGGTTGAAAGCTTATGTCCCTCCATCTATGATGTCCATGGCAGGAAAAAGTAAGTTTTTGTTGAATCAAGATGCATACCCCGCTCGGGATGGTGAGATGCCCATGTTGATAGGAGACATCGAGCACCTTGTCATAGTTAGAAATTTCATGATAGTAGTCTTGGCATTGACTCTTAAAAAGGATGGCTAGCTTGGTCAATGGACTTGCTTGGATTCTACTTGCTTGATCCAATAATGTTTGTTTCTTCCTCGAAAATGAATAATGAAATGACCCACTTATGGATATCCCTAAAAGAGCCAATGCATGATTTTTTTAACTTAAATGCGCACTGTAAGCCATTACAACTAGAGGTGGAGATTTTGGCATGTGCTGAACATTGAATCTAGTTATTGTATGTCAAAAACTTACGTTGATAGATCTGTTCTTGAGGAACGAAAGTGTGATAGTTGCAAATTGTATTTTGTAATTTGTATTATGTAACTTGTTTTATTTGTAGTTTTTTGAGATTCGTTAGACTTGAAAGAGTTCTATTTACCTTTCATATTTTATTATGATAAATGATTGAAATATTTATTTTAACAAAAAAGGGGGAAAAGATAAACTCCATTTCAGGCGAATTAATGATGTATTTATCAGTACAGCTTCTAAATGATTATTTTTTGTTCTATCTAGATATGGATTTAAGTGACAAAAATCAAATAAATATATGAGGGAATCACTTAAAATTTCGTGGATGGTACATAGTTATCCTTAAACTTGAAACAGTTACACATTATGCTCATGAACTTCGATTTTATTATAGATGTGAACCCTCTGTTATGATTTCCATTGATATGTGCAAGGCACGTGACTCTTAGGGAATAAATCCATATTTTAAAGAATAAATCTATATTTTATCTCAATTTCTAGAGGAAAGCTCTCTTTTGACAATGTTTCTATCAAAAACAAGAAAAGATAAATGAAATGGATAAAAATAAATTAACCAAATTAGTCATATCATAAAAATAAAATATATTTAAAACACAATGAAGTAAAAAGGAAAAAGACTTCAATAACAATAACTTATTGTTCAATAACAATAAGTTCAAATAGCAAAAATCGTGAAATTTTTAATTGTTAATTAATGGAAAAAATTATTGACCAATAAGAAAATAATTAAGGAAATCACCTTGATTTTGATTAATAATTTTCTTTAATGAGTCAAGAACATCATTTCATTTATAAATTTCTAACTACCTTGCCACTGATTAATAATATTTAACACTCACTAACCCTTTAAATGTACATAATTAGTAAGTAACTTTAGTCATTTGACCCTTTTTATTATTGACACGTTTTCTCTTTTTATTTAGTCTCCGTATATTCTAGTTCCTAAAATATCTTATTTACGTTTACTAAAGTAGCAATATTTATCAAATTTGAGCAAAATTTTCAGTTAATATTTTTATTGGTAATTATTTTTTCTATTATTTGTAGTTTAGTCAATCTAATTTTCTTCCATTTTCTATATTAATTTTTATTTTTAAAACAAAAATTAAGGGTAAGAAAGAGAGTTTATAGAAAAAAAGTTGAAATAAAAGTACACATTTTTATTCTTTAAAAGTGTCATGTGCATTAGACATGTTAAAGAAAAAAAAATAGTGGAGGGTTAGGGTGCATTTAATAATGTTTCTGTTTTATGAAACAATTTCTTTTTAGAAATAATTTTTTTATTTCTATTCCCAATACAAGTTTCATTAAAAAAAATTCCTTTTAGTAACTGTTATTCCCAAAATTAAAAAGAACAAAAGTGCATTTAGCACAAAACTTTTTTTATATATATTTTTACTATTTTAAATACATTTTTTTTGTCTTCATTCGGTTAGTCATGAGCCACTAGTGACTTGTCAAAGACTTTAGCCGATGAGGTCAACATCGTTGGTCCCTAGTTACATCGAGGTCAAGTAAGGCCAACTAACATCGCCAATCATTGTTAATGTCAAGGCCAGGCAATATTTGTGAGATCCCTAACCCACATTGCTTATAGAGGGAGTCTTGGGCCATCTTATATGTGATACTCTACCCTTGATCCACAGACAATGTGTTTTCCTTGATTGCACACTCATGAGTTGCCGCGGAGGGTCACAAGGATAGTGGACCCAAGAATAAATAAAGCCGTGAGCCCTAAAGGGCCCAAAGCAGGGTGGTAGGGTGAAGGACGTTATAAAGTGGTATCAGAGCTGACTCTCGATGACATGTGGTGACCATGGTAGGCAGTCGCTCATGCCGCTATGACTAGAGTGAGGATGTTGAAAAAGCTAAGTGCTTAGTGTAACGATCTGAATATGAAGTAAAGCGCGGAATAAACGAAGTAATAAGAGAAAAGTATAGAAGATCAAACACAGAAGATTATAGTGGTTCGGCTTAATCCAAGCCTACGTCCACTTTGTCCAGAGACAGCCAATCGGCTGTTTATCACTAGTATCAAAAGAGATAGTACAATCAGATCACTTTCTCACTATCGCTCTTTCAATACTATCTTTCGTTCACAATCAAATGCTTTGATGATTTCTCACACTTATTTTTCTCACAATGGATGTACTATAAATAGTCTTCTCCTTTGGTTACCGTTTAGCCTTCCATAAGTATCATCCATAATATGTCCGTTGGAAGCTCAATGATTTCTTTCCAAAGATAGATCGTGTAACCAAGAAAGGAAAGGATAAAATCATATATGATTTGATCCTTTGATCGATAGCTTCGGTTGAGCATTAATACGTAAATGCTATTCATCCTATATCGTATCTCAATCAAAAGATCTCTTAAAATCTCTTTGACTTTCTGCGTATAGATCTGAGAATCTTGATCTACCGAACTTCATTACCTTCTGGATATAAGTTCTACCAATTTTCTTTTCCTTCTGAACATCTCCTCGTTCTGCATATAAGATCTTCTGATAGGATTAACCTTCTGAACTTTTCTTTCTTCTGCATATGATATCATCTGGTTTTGTCACCATCAAAATACTCTTCAACAATCTCCCCCTTTTTGATGGTGACAAAACTACCCTACAGATTCGTTCTATAGCAACATTTGTATGAAGAAACATTTAAGTAGCTATCATAACAAAAGGTCAGAATGTCAGAATGTCAATTGATGCAGAAGGTAAAAAAACCAACACTTGCAACTAAAGTATCCAAGTATCCAAAACGATCTGCAGATTTTCTCCCCCTTTTTGTCAGCAATCAAAAAGGATCAAGGCTTGGGAGGAACACGGACGAGGGTAATATCCATAGTGTGAACAGCCTAGATAAGATTTTGGAGATCCCTAACAAGGGCATGCACGACTGCATGAAGATCATCAATCTTCTTATGCATCCCAGCAGAAAGATCATCAATCTTCTTATCCAAGGCATGCATACGATCAATGGCCGCAGCTTGCTGCTCCTCAAGATGAATGAAAGCCGCCTGAAGTTCGGCAATAGCTCTAGAAGAAGCAGAAGCAGATGTAGAAGGACTCTTTCGTGGCGGACTCACCGGAGGTTGCGGAGATGGAGAAACTCCCCCTGTTTGAAGGTGAGAAGGCGATGGAGCATCCAAGGAGGTCCGCGGCAATTCAAAAGGTAGGTGTGGTGAGCCAGGTTCATACTGAGATTTGGAGGATGTGTGAGAAGCAGGATCATCGGAGGAACTAATAGATACCTGACCTTGTGCAGAACGGGAGGAAACGGCTGCTGGAATAGCCTGCGGAGAAACAGAAAAGGCAGGATCGACCGGAGGTGCAGGAGGAATTTCAGAAGGAGCAGGTAGTGGTTCACTGAACAGAGGATCCGTAACTGGTAAGGCAGAGCCAGTTGCTTGGGGCACTCTGCCACCGTCTGAATGTGAAGCATTGGATTCATCTCTGAGAGCAATAGATCGAGACTTCTTCTGTTTTGAAGATCCAGCAGATGTGACAATCTCCTTACGCTTTTTAGAGCCAGGCGTTCCAGAGGGACTGGAAAAGGCAGGAAGCCCCATCAGTTCAGGAATTTTCATCTTTCCGATCGAATTTTTGTCAACCACAGAATGAGGAAGGATAGTTGCAGTCATTGAAGTGGGTATTGATATCTTCAGACGATGAAATATCTGTGTGATGAGACTCCCATATGGAAGAAGACCCGAAGGTTTCACCTATGCCCTGTACATCTGCAATAGAATAATGTGTGGAAGACTAATGGGCCAGCGCATATCAAGAGCATACATCAATCTAGCTTCAGACTTGGATATATCTGTTTTGGAAGCAGACTTTGGACGAAGCACATTGATGACAACTTTGTGAAGCAGAATATGATATGCTGTCATGCGAGAATACATCAGCTTTCCTTGAGTAGAATTGTCCCGAGTAAAATATCTCAGAATGGCCTCATCAGTAACTTCCTTGGAGACAAACTCAGCACGAGGAACTTTCAGAAGGTCAGCCAAATCATAGACAGAAAACTCATGGATGACATTGGTGACCGAGAAGGAAATAGAGTCTCTGGTTGGAAAAGACAAATTCGAGTAAAAGTAGGCAGTTAACTCCTTGTAGGCAGGCACCTTCTCGGTGCAAAAGAACTCAAATTTGTGACTTTTCAATAGACCTCTTAACTTTATTTTGATACGATCCAGAAAGTCAAAATCGATCGTGCGAGGGGGCATCACACCTCTATCAAGCAGTGTCTGATAAACCTGATGATGGTTCTCAGACCTAAAAAGATTATCAGCAGTTCCAGAGTCTTTGTTTGCAATACCTTGTCGTGGAACAAAAATCGAGTACAACTTCTCATCATCATCAGGTATATGAGCCAATTTGGAAGAAGGCTCAGGAGAGCTAACCAAGGCAGGTGACGGAGCAGGGGAGCGAGGTCGAGTAATGCCACATTCTTCGACGATTTGCATAAACGTATCAAGAGAAGAATATCCCTCTCCCTTCAAATATCGATTAATAGAAGAATGTGGTTCATCGGAACATACCATCTGAGTATATGTGGCATAGATACCTTTGACAGCTTTGCTCTGAAGAGGGACCCCTTCGTCAATGTCCTCCATTGGAGAATCTTCGGTGAGGTCAAAATGAGTGGGACCAGAAGCAGACCCAAAGTGTTTGTCGGCCAACCGAGACGATTTACGGGTCCCAGACATTGAGAAAATCGAGTGGAATAGACGAGCACAAAGATGCAGACAAGGCGATAAAACAGGGCTAGGGTTTGTAGAAAGGGCAAAAGACGATCGAGTGTTTTGAGAAAGAGAGAGACTTTTACGGAAAAGATGATAAGGAGAAATCCAAATATTCTAAAAATATAAAAGAAAAAGAGGGAATGACGGTTTTATTTTGGAAGAAACCACCTCTAGTTTTTTTTGTTTTTTTTTGTTTTTGGAAAAAGGATCCGATTAAATAGGCAATAAATAATAGTCAAGTACCGAGAACATACCTGTTCAAAAATAACGGTCGAAAATCTTCAAACACGAAGCCTAGAAAGAGAGAATATTCAGACGATCTCTGATGAATTCGAATGATCGTTTGTCCAAGGCTTTTGTGAAGATATCGGAAAGCTGATTCTTGGAGTCAATAAAAGTGATAACAACATCCTTCTTCTGAACATGATCGCGGATGAAATGGTGACGAATCTCAATATGTTTGGCACGAGAATGAAGGATAGGATTCTTGGTTAAATCTATAGCACTTGTGCTATCACACCGAATTTCAACACAGTATTTCGGAATTCCAAAGTCTTGCAATTGTTGTTTCATCCACAGAATTTGAGAGCAACAACTGCTTAGAGCCACATATTCAGACTCTGCAGTAGACATAGCAATAGTATGCTGTTTGCGAGAGAGCCAGGAAACTAACATGTTTCCAAGCAGCTGACAATTACCCGTTGTACTTTTGCGATTAAGTCTGCAGCCAGCCATGTCAGCATCAGAATAACCAAGAAGTGTGAAATTCCCTTCCTTGGGATACCAAAGACCAAAGTTTGAAGTAGTCGCAATATACTTGATTATTCGTTTCACAGCCGTGAGATGTGATTCCTTAGGATCAGATTGAAATCTAGCACAAAGACAAACACTGAATAGAATGTCAGGACGAGAAGCAGTGAGATATAGAAGTGATCCTATCATACTCCTGTAAAGCTTCTGATCAACAGGACGTCCTTCTGTATCTTTATCAAGTTTGGAAGTGGTAGACATAGGAGTATCCACTCTTTTACAATTTTCCATACCGAACTTCTTGATAATATCTTTGGCATACTTCTCCTGAAATATGAAAGTCCCATGATTGGACTGCTTAACTTGAAGACCTAGAAAGAAAGTTAGCTCACCCATCATACTCATTTCGAATTCACTTTGCATATCTCTTGCAAAGTTCTGACAAAGAGTTTCATTAGAGGATCCGAATAAAATATCATCTACATATATCTGGACTAACGAAAAATCCAGATGAACCCTTTTTATGAACAGAGTAGTATCAACTTTACCTTTGACAAAACCATTAGAAAGAAAAAAAGTTACTCAATCTCTCGTACCAAGCTCGAGGAGCTTGTTTTAATCCATAAAAAGCTTTCTTCAATCGGAGAACATGATTGGGCTTAATAGGATCTTCAAACCCAGGAGGTTGAGCAACAAATACTTCTTCTTGAATAAAGCCGTGAAGGAATGCACTTTTGACATCCATTTGAAATACCCTGAAATTATTAAAGCAAGCAAAGGCAAGTAACAGACGTATTGCTTCTAACCTTGCAACAGGGGCATAAGTCTCGTCATAGTCAATTCCTTCTTCTTGAGTATAGCCTTTAGCTACAAGTCGAGCCTTGTTACGAATCACCAGACCATCTTCATCAACCTTGTTTCTGAAAACCCACTTGGTTCCAATGATGGTTTTTCCTGGAGGCTTAGGAACTAGTTCCCAGACATCATTGATAACAAATTGCCTCAACTCGTCCTGCATAGCTTCTATCCAGCTATCATCTGTAAGAGCATCGTCTACTTTTTTGGGTTCGTGAGTAGATACGAGAGCAATAACACTTGATTCCATCCTTTCTTCTGGCAATATTAACTTACGAGATCGAGTTTGTATACCTTGATCAAGGTCTCCAATAATAAGATCAATAGGATGACTAGACTTATGCTTCCAGTCCTTTATAACACAAGAAACACTTGAAGAAATCTCTGGTACACGGTCAAAAGAGAAGACTGATGGTTTATCAAACCCAGAAGATGAAAAAACAGAGTGATCTATAGATGAATCAGTCTGAGTGAAATAATTGACAGGTAGAGATCCTTCTGAATTTGAAACAGACTCAGAAGATTCATTGTCTGAAAATTTCACATGAATTGATTCTTCAACTACTAGAGAATTTTTATTGAAAACTCTAAAGGCCTTGCTAGTAGAGGAATAACCCAGGAAAATACCTTCGTCTGATCTGACGTCAAATTTTCCTATACGATCACTTGAGTTCTTGAGAAGAAAACATTTACATCCGAAAACATGGAAGTAAGACACATCACGTTTCTTGCCCTTAAATACCTCATAGGATGTCTTCTGTAGAATTGGCCTGAGGAAAACTCGATTAATGATATAACAGGCAGTGGACACCGCTTCAGCCCAAAAACGTGAAGGTAAATTACTTTCGATAAGTAAAGTTCTGGCCATTTCTTGTAAGGACCTGTTCTTCCTTTCAACCACCCCGTTTTGCTGAGGTGTGTATGGTGAAGAAAAAGAATGAACAATACCATATTCATCACAAAATGTAGAGAAATCTTGATTGTCAAATTCTCCTCCGTGATCAGATCGAATAGAAGAAATAAAGTACCCTTTCTCATTCTGAATTTGTCTTGCAAACCGAGAGAAAATAGAGAATGTTTCAGACTTGGTTGCAAGAAAGTAAACCCAAGTGAAACGAGAATAGTCATCAACTATGACTAGGCAAAATTTCTTTCCTCCAATACTTTGAGAGCGAGTTGGTCCGAATAAATCCAGATGAAGAAGTTGAAGACCTCGAATTGTAGATATTTGATTGACAGGCTTAAAAGAACTTTTTACCTGCTTTCCCAGAATACAAGAGGTACAAAGATCTGAACTTTTGAAAGGAATAGAAGGAAGACCCCTCACAAGCTTCTTGGAGGAGAGTTTAGCAAGTTAATTCAAATTAGCATGACCGAGTTTCCTGTGCCACAGAATTGCCTCTTCCTGCAAAGTAACTAGACATTGCAAATTTTCTAGATTAATATCCAGAAGGTAAATATTACCATGTCTACGTCCAGTAAAGACTTGTGAGTTATCCTTGCTGAATCCAGAACAAACTCCTTCTTGAAAGGTAATCTTATATTTAGAATCACATAATTGGCTGATGCTGAGTAAGTTGTAGTTCAGGCCTTTAACAAGTGAAACCCTGTTGATAACAAGATTTCCGATTTTGACTGTCCCACTACCGATGATCTTTCCATTACTATTACCTCCGAAAAATACTTTTCCACCATCAATATTTACTAGATTGATGAAAAAATCTGAATTTCCAGTCATATGTCTTGAGCATCCACTGTCTAGATACCACTTCATTTTATTTTTCAATGATACCTGCAAATAACAAAATACTCAAACTTTTTTTGGTACCCAGACTTTCTTGGGTCCAGTAACAGTCCTTTTTGGTACCCACATTCTTTTGGGTCCAGTAAAGTTAGTAGAAGAACCAAGTAATCCAAACACAGAAGATTTTGATTTAGAATGTTCTCTATCAAGATATTCTGAATTATTCGAGGAACGAAAAAGAGAATCATCTCCAACAGGTTTGACAAAAACCTTTTTAAAATGATCTTCATAAACCTTTTTGGAAGGTCTTTGCATTAGTCTCTCTTTGACTTTAGGAAAGTCAATCAAAGGAACCGTTGTAGAAGACATTCCTAAACCTTCCCTTTTAAAATACGGCCTTTGAATGGAAAGAATTTTTTTTAGCTTCTCAGATCCATCAGAGAATCTTTTAGAAAGGCAAGAGAAATCAGATTTTTAAAGAAACATTTTCTTTTTCAAGAGAATCAACTTTTTGCTCAAGACAAGAAGAATCTTTTTGTAAAATCTCAATTTTTTTCTTCAAAAAGACTTCCTGTCGTTTGAGTCTCTGATTTTCCTTTTTTAAATCAGAAACCTCCTTAAGAGAATCTTCTAGATCAGAACAAAGCTCATCAATGTATCTAGCAATTTTAATAGGAACTCTAAGATTACTTACCTGATTTTCATTGTAATCAGATTCATAGTCGGAATCAGAACCATCAAATGAATCAGAATTTGCCATAAGACAGACATTGAATTGATCATCACTCGATTCACATTCAGTGTCGCTCCAGGTTTTAGCTTTGAGAGCTCTTTTGTATTTCTCATCTCTTCCCTTTTTGAGTAAGGGACAGTCGAGTTTTATATGACCTTTCTTCTTACAGTTAAAGCAAGTAACATCTGCATATTGTCCTTCAGCTTCTGTACTTTGTCTCAACGTATTCTGCTGATAGTATCTTAGTCTCCGTCTCTGAAAATTTTGTTGACTGTTGCTTAATCTGTGCTTTTGGAAACTCTGTTGACCATCTTCCATTCCTCTCCTTTGTGAGTTCATTTGATTTGAACTGCTTCTGTTGTTCCTGTTGAACTTCTTGAATCTTTTCACCAGGAGTGCTATTTCTTCATCATTGAGATAGTCTTCTGAATCTGCATCATTAAAATCCTCATTAGATTTTAATGCTAAAGTTTTCTTACCTCTAGTGTTCTCAATCTCAACAAGCTTTTCTTCTTCATAAGCTTGGAGAGTTCCAACAAGCTCATCGAGGGATAAAGGTTGAATCCGTTGAGTTTCTCTGATCGAAGTTTTAATATGAGTCCATTCGGAAGTAAGACCATGAAGAAGTTTGTTGACTTTCATCTGTCCTTCAACTGGATGACCTTGATAAGCTAGGCCATTTGTGATTTCAGTAAACCTACTGAACATGTCAGTAATGCCCTCCCCTTCCTTCATTTTAAAAGACTCATACTGATTGAGAAGAATATTCGTTCTGGTCTCCTTAACTCGATCTGTGCCTTCATAAGTTACACTTAGAATATCCCATATTTCCTTTGCTGAATCACAAGAAGAAATACGATTATATTCAGAAGTAGATAAAGCACAATATAAAGAATGAATAGCTTTAGCATCAGTATCCTGTCTTTTCTTTAATTCAGATTGAGTCAGAGGATTAGAATCTGAAGATATTTCTCTGCCAGGTGAAGAATTCGGAGAAACGCCATTTTGCACCAATTCCCACTCTAGTGGATCTTTTGCTCTAAGGAATGCTTTCATCTTGTTCTTCCATATGCTATAATCCTTTCCATCAAAAAGAGGAGGACGAAAGTGACTCTGTCTTTCCATCAGACCTGTAGCACTAGCCATTGATCGTTCTGCTCAGAAGTACAAACACTTCAAAAACGAGCAACCTTGCTCTGATACCAATTGAAAAAGCTAAGTGCTTAGTGTAACGATCTGAATATGAAGTAAAGCGCGGAATAAACGAAGTAATAAGATAAAAGTATAGAAGATCAAACACAGAAGATTATAGTGGTTCGGCTTAATCCAAGCCTACGTCCACTTTGTCCAGAGACAGCCAATCGGCTATTTATCACTAGTATCAAAAGAGATAGTACAATCAGATCACTTTCTCACTATCGCTCTTTCAATACTATCTTTCGTTCACAATCAAATGCTTTGATGATTTCTCACACTTATTTTTCTCACAATGGATGTACTATAAATAGTCTTCTCCTTTGGTTACCGTTTAGCCTTCCATAAGTATCATCCATAATATGTCTGTTGGAAGCTCAATGATTTCTTTCCAAAAATAGATCGTGTAACCAAGAAAGGAAAGGATAAAATCATATATGATTTGATCCTTTGATCGATAGCTTCGGTTGAGCATTAATACGTAAATGCTATTCATCCTATATCGTATCTCAATCAAAAGATCTCTTAAAATCTCTTTGACTTTCTGCGTATAGATCTGAGAATCTTGATCTACCGAACTTCATTACCTTCTGGATATAAGTTCTACCAATTTTCTTTTCCTTCTGAACATCTCCTCGTTCTGCATATAAGATCTTCTGATAGGATTAACCTTCTGAAATTTTCTTTCTTCTGCATATGATATCATCTGGTTTTGTCACCATCAAAATACTCTTCAACAGATGTTATGTCATTAAGGGAGGAGTATGTGAGATTCCTAACTCACATCGCTTAGGGAGGGAGTCTTGGGTTATCTTATATGTGACACTCTACCCTTGACCCATGTACAATGTGTTTTACTTGGTTGCGAGCTCATGAGTTGCCGCGAAAGGTACGAGAATAGTGGACTCGAGGAAAAATAAAGTCATTAACCCTAATAGGGCCCAAAGCGGGGTGGTGGGGTGAAGGACGTTATATAGTAGTATTAGAATCGACTCTCGATGGCATGTGGTGACCACGATGGGTGGTCGTTGATGCCGATGTAACCAGAGTGAGGATGTTGTGCCATTAAGGGGGGAGTATGTGAGATCCCTAACCCACATCGCTTAAGGAGAGAGTTATGGGCTAGCTTATATGTGATACTCCACCCTTGACCCACAGACAACGAGTTTTCCTTGATTGGGTGTTTGTGAGTTGCCGCGAAGGGCGGCAAGGATGATGGATCCAAGGAAAAATAAAACCGTGAACCTTAGTGGGGCCCAAAGCAGGGTGGTGAGGTAGAGAGCGTTATAGAGTGGTAATAGAGCCAACTCCCAACAACATGTGGTGACCACTGTAGCACAACAGGGACGATGTGCCATTGGGGGGGAGTATGTGACATGCATGTCCTATATTGTCTAGGGAGAGAGTTTTACGAAAGCTTATATAGTGAGGTCCACCCTTAACCATCAACAACGCGTTTTCCCAAGTTGCGTGCTCGTGAGTTGCCACGAAGTTTGTCCATTTTTGGGCCTCAATGGCTCTCACGGCTTTGTTTTTCCTTAGGTCCACCATCCTTGCGGCCATCCGCAGCAACTCACGAGCGCGCAACCCAGGAAAACATATTGTCAATGGTTAAGGGTGGACCTCATTATATAAGCTCTCGTAAGACTCCATTCCTAAGTAATGTGGGACAAGGATATCACAAAGTTGAGTCTCATTGATGGCTAAGCGAGGTCAAGCCTTGCCTAACCGCCAAAGGTTGGCCTCACTCAACCATGGGGAGGCGTAACCTCTAGTGAGGCACAAGCTCGTAGCAACTGAGCAAGGTTGAGTCTCACCTAGCCATCAATGAGGCTTGACCTCCCTAGGTTAGGTCGATCCTTGTCTAACGGTGGCAAGGTCTACCCCACCTAGCCATGGCAAGGTTCTTCACAGACCGACGAGGCTCGTTTGAAGCTGACAAGGTTGACGTCTCCCTCATCGGCCATAGTCTTGGCCAATTATTGGTCCGCCAGTCATCAGTTAGCCAATCACTGACCTTTGTCAAGGCCCGACGACCGCTTAGAGGAAGAAGAATGAAAAAGAAATGTTCCAATAAGTTATTCTCGGGAATAATTTTTACTTCTGATTTTTGTTTTAAAGCTATTTTTTGGCCGCTTTTCCATTCTAAGGATTAGAAAAATCAAATGATGTACACAAATCAATTTATGTTTCAGGAAATAAAAGAATATAAATATTATTAAATGCAATCTTAAAGGCTGTAACAAAATGAAAATTCAATGAGGCATCATAAAATGGTTAGAAGTTCGGAGCAAGCGTGCATTGCTCCCAAAGTTCATGTGTCCTTTTTGTATAATTTTCCCTGAGTATAATGTTTTGGTTTTTAAGTTTTTCCTCTTGCGCTTAATTGATTCGTGAAATCTGACGTTGTAAGAGAGCGTCTTCCCCGATCTCAGAATCCCATCACCCAAACATAATGCCACTGGACTTCTAACTACGACAACTTCGCTTTCCCACTTCGGTCAATGCTACAACAGGTAAAACAACACTAGGGCTCTTATACCTAAATTCTCGTGCTACGTTTTCTTCTTCTTTTCCTAATTTTTTAACTTATTTTGCTTGGGTCAACTTTGGATCAAACATTCTCGAAATGATGACATATTCTTCAGAGAAAATAGGAACATATTCAGATAGTGGTTGACTCTCTGAACTTCCGAGTCTGGAGCACGCAAGGAAGGATTTCGGCTCGTCTTTTCCTTAAAAGCCCGTTCAAACCTTGGGTTGCTTGATATGTTACTGATTGAATAAGTTTAAGATGTAAGTATGTCATTTTAAATTTAGAATGTTATTCCTCCATTCGATGGCCTCAAGCTTTTAGAAATGTTCAATTTTAGTCATTATCTGTTTTCTTTATATATGTATGTATGTATATTGATGGGTTTCTTACCTTTTTATAAGTAGTACAATTGTAGAAAGACCATTAAACAATTAGATTATTTGATTCTATAAATTGATGAGAAGTGTGTAAGTATCTTCCCCAACCTATCTCTAGTGATTGCGTTTCAGAGCAATTGATCGTGTATGAAAAGGTGTAAGAGATGTAGAGGTTCGGCTACCCAAGGGTACAATTAGATTTTTGTACAAATAGTGTAGTTGTATAATTGCATGAGTTCCATTTCGTATTGAATGCATAGGATGTCATTTAGGGGTCCTTCTCGGAGAAACTTCCTACCACATGGACCTAATCAAAGTGCACCTGATTAATTAGGTCAAAGTGGTAATGAGATGGGTTCGGCTAATTGCCAAAAGGCCAGCTTTTAGTGAATTCGTCGCTTGATATTGATTTCCTTTGCAGCGACCCATGAGATTATACTTTTCTAATACGTGGTGGTTATCTTCATTTCAGTTCTTATTGACTTAGGCATTGTCAAAAAATTTGTCTGAGACCAGCACGAGAATGAGGTACATGCGTTGCGGATCGAGAATTTAAATTGTTCGGCACTGTACTTGTCAGCCCTTAACCTACCAATTCTTTCTTTGTGTGTTCCTACTTCCTTGTTTAGTCATAGGACGGACAGAACCATTAGCTATGCAAATTGGAATGGAGATAATCTAAATTTAATTTAGAAAATATTGTATGTGCATGTTCAATTATCCATAAAGTGTTGATACTTCAGTTGCTTGGTATGTTGGACGGTCTAGACCTACGAGACACCAGAAGTGTAATAACTTTGATATAATGCTCATTTAAGTGTCATAATTTTATTTTCTTATGTTCCCTTGAGCGCCATAAATACTTATTAATCAACCACTTGAGTGCCATAACTTTTTAAAAAACATTCACAATTGGTAATATGCCATGTTGGATTTCCAACAAAAAAAATAACTGGAAAAGTCATAAACTTTTTAAAGGTATCAATTTAGTTCTTTTGGCTGATTTAGGCCGGATATTGCTAATATGGAAACACTGACGCTGATGTAGATAAGTTTTAATAATATTTTTATTTTTGTTACATTTATGAGTTTTTTTTTCTATTTTCCTTTCTTCTTTTTACTAGTAATCGGCTACTAACCATAATCAGGTTAGCTAGCCTCGCCTGGATGAGGGTCTTCATCACTCGCCGTAGGTTAGGCCCGATTAAGTGAGGGCAAGCCCCCACCAAGACTCCCCTCGTGAGATCTCGCCCTTGCCAAATCTAACAATGTTCAACAAGGCTACCTTGGCTGATAGGTGAGGGAGCCCTAACTGGAACTTGCCATCGCTAGGTTGGGCCTTGTAACAGCTCGCTTCCGACCCCTATTTCGAGGTCCATCAGTACGAAATCACGGGTTTAGTTAGCGAACTGTTGGCCTCAAGAATTCCCCAAACTAAGCCATGCAAATTTTGTTTCGAGCGATTTCGAACTTTCGGAAATAGCATTTTGGTCCCCCAAACTTTTAGATATTTGCATTTTATTCTGGGTATTTTTGGGAAAATTTCTCAAAGTTGACCTTTTGGTCAACGATCAACCACTGACCAACGAGGAAACGGCGAGACCCAGCCTGTATGCTTGTGACCCGGCTAAAGACGCACCCAGGCTCAACCCAGCCTGTGCGGAAACTGGGCCCTTCTCCCTTTCCCCTTCGGCCTTCTCACAATTAATTCACCGAGCACATTGCGGGCACGTGCCGTCTTGTCCCGTCGGCCAGCCTACGATCAGCTAGCCACTAGTTAGGGCTGGCAGACACCCCATCCGTCCCGTTGGAGGGTGCCCAAGCCGCTGGGTGGTCGTTGGATGCCGACGACGACTCAACCTCCTCCCCCACTGTTGTATCTCCTTGCCCACCAAGCTACTTGACGAGCTTGGTGGTTGTAGTTTGATATGTTGTGCCATGGATTGGGCATTATCTGATTGAAAGATTGTATAAGTAGGGCTAATACTAGCTTGGGTAGAATGAGTCGATTAAATAGATAGATTAAACCAATTGTGGTTAGTATTTAGGGTGCCATGGACTTGGCGTTTGAATGGGCTGGTTGACGGTATACAATGGGAGGTCTGATTAGGGCTTGGATTAATGTGCCATGGATTTGGCGACAGAAATGGACCAGTGATGTGTCCGATGAACCAATTGCTGGTAAGACGATGATGGAGACAATTGAACGTAGAAGATGACAATGAGCTAAGAAGGCTTAGTTAGGTCTCAAATCGGTTATGGACGGTCTTAATCATTTAATTACCATGTAACTTATTTAATTATAGTTTTTAATTTATTTAATTACAAATTATTTATCTACTTTAATTGTAATTTATTTAGTTATTATTGAATTAAATTATTTAAATGAGTGTATGATATTTTTTGGGCTTATTCTAGTTTGATAGGTGTGTTAGGCTTAACACCAAGTCCTAGTCAAAAATCGGTCGACTCATAATTAGATAGTTGAGAATTAAGAGATGTTTGATTTTGTTGGAAGATTCGAGAGAAATAAATTCCATGTGAGAGTTAGGTGAAAGGAGTGTGACCAAAGATAATTATTTAAGGGTGAGATACATTAGGGATCTTAAGGCAGTGGTGTTCCTAACTTTGGGTTAAGATTTACTCACTGAGATATTTTCGTATCTCAACTTATCACAAACACCAATCATTTCAGAGGCGATTTATAGACCTCGAGGTGGACCTGCTCGATTTGGAGGAGCAATCCGAGGAGGGAGAGCAGACCAAGGAAGAGAAAGTGGAGCTGGAGGTGATCCCAGTCATTGACAATGAGGATGGCACATTGATCGACCCTAAGCCTAGTGGGACGTGGAATTGAATTAGTCTAGGTTGACGGGTAGACGTGGACCCATTTTGTTTATTTATATTTGTTTAGTCCAGCCCCTCTCTCCCGCCTAATATTTCGGATGTAATTATAGCCGGTTAGATGTTCTTGCATTTGCATTAGACTTGATGGGCCAACTTTGTAAGGATGTTTAATATTAAGTTATGGATCATGATGATATGTGTTTGATTATCTTGCTTCCACTTAGAATAGTAATTTTGATATTTGAGAAGACGTCGACTAACCTAAGTCGTCACTTGATTTTTGATGGTCTAAAGAGAAAGAAATCGGGAATTGTCATATGTTCAAAGGTGGGGCGTAGTGGGCCCTCACAGGCTTTGCCCTTGGCTTGGGTGAAGGGAGCCCTAGCTAAGGTTCACCGTTGCCTAGCCGAGGATTGCGCTCGCTCGACTAGGCCTTACTTTTGGTAGGCAACAATTATCCTCACACCAAGGGAGACCAGCCTGCTTGGGCATGGCCGGTAGCTAGTTACTGGTCAAGGAAGAAGGAAGGAAATAAGAAAAATAAGAAAAAAGTAAAAAAAATATTATAAAAAATTTGTCAATGTCAGCACCAATGTCAACACATATGCTAATTGGTATCTACGTCAGTAATATCAAATCAAAATTAGCTAGAAAGATTAAATTGACATCAAGTAAAAAATGGCTAATATTGAGTACATAATTCGCAAACAAAGTGTTTGATTGGTGTAACAATGATGTATTGTGGTCATAGTTATGTGGCATTGTTGCTATTCTGAGTATTATATCTTGTAATTTGGTAATACATGTTTTAAGGTTGCTACACCTCAATAATGGTTGAGCCAACTTTCCCAAAGTTACTTGAGATTAATGCGATTTTTTTCCTTTTTTTTTCCTCTTTGTCTGTCTTTTTATTATGGCTAGGAGAGGCTCGACCTCATTGGATCTAACGAGGTTCAAGCCTCACCCAGTGATGGCAAGGCTAACCTTGCCCTGCTACCATGGTCGCAAGCTTGAAGAAGCCTATTAGAGTGGCCATGGTGCGATTGCAAAAGCGGTGATGACTATGTTGACAAGATTCTTCACGGTGGTCTTGTGTCACACACAAATATGACCAAATGAAAAAAAAAATTCACTATTCATAAAAATTTTGAGATATAAATTATTGTTGATAATTAAAAATATCAATTGTTAATTAATTATTTCAATTGATGCAAATTATGTTTTAACAAAATGTTGTCTAAATTGTCTATTTTTCACAAAAACAAACACATCTTTAATTTTTGTCCTTTTTTTTTTCAAAGAGGGTTAGAGTATGATAGACGCGGATGAGTGTCACAAAGACCTCATCCATCTGCTTGCATGATTTCAGAAACAAAAAAGGATTGAGAAGATGAAAATCTGAAGAAGTCGAGATGGAAGCTATCGAAGTCTGTTTTTCTTTCTTATGATGTTCTTCCTTTTTTTTTTAATTTTTTATACTCTTTTTTAGATTCTTCAAGAAAAAAAAAATATGATGTGGCAATATGCAGTTGCTACAATATATCTTAAAGAAAGTAGCCAAAAAGAAAAGTGAAGTTGTATTTTCCGTCGATCAAATTGAACAAAATTAATACAGAGACTTCATTATATCAATTTGATAATTTATAGGACTCAATTGCATTATTTAAAAATTCTAGAACTCAATTGCACATTTGGTAATAAGTTTTAGAATTCTGGATGCACTTCAAGATTTTAGAGGCGGGCAATATGGACCTATTTGAGTCCATGTTTGCACAGTTCTTCAACATCGTCTGCATTTACCAGAAATGAACGACTGGCTTTGATTCTTAACAGTGAAAACACAATAACTCGCCGTCCCAGACCAACCCATTCTATTGAAAAAGAGGAAAAACAAAGGTCAATTTGGCCGTTTTCCACTACCACCTTTCATTAGAAAACCTCAGACAAAAAAATTATGCAAGTTACTCCTATAAAAGGCCCATCAGACATTCCTCAAATGCACCAGCCAGTTCCCCAACATCTGAAGATTTGTCCTTGTCCAGTTCCGTACTTATCCTCCAAATCAGGATTAGAAAGAAAGAATAATGGCGATGAAATTTGGAGGAGTGATGGTGCTTGTCGTGGTAGCTTCAGCTATGATGGGAGCTTCAGTAGCCTATCCCGAGTGGAACAACCAAGGCGGCTATGCTTGGCCTCCGAAGCAAGACGACGGTCCTGCCGAGCTCCCTCGGAAGAAGGTCGTTGTCGGAGGGTCCGAGAACTGGCATTTCGGATTCGATTACAGCGCCTGGGCTCACAAGAACGGCCCCTTTTACGTCAACGACACTCTCGGTGAGTCGCTACTTCAGCTCGTTATACATATCTGGATTCAGCATCTGTTGTGTCCCATTGTGGTAGGCGCAAGAGTTTGCCTTATTTTCAATTTGACAGTTGATATGGGAGATTGATAGATGATCTTGATGGCAGTGGAAATTCGTCATCACACGATGTTATTGCCTAGACATTTACTCATGATGAGACTTGTATATAATGTAATCTTATGCATCTTCAGTTCATCTGTTGCAATATAATTATTTCAAGCAACGTTTAATTCCGGCATTTGCAGTGTTCAAGTACGATCCACCGAGCGAAAATAACACGCATCCACACAGCGTCTACTTGTTCCGGAGCTTCTGGAGCTACATGAGGTGTGACCTCAAGAGGGCGACCATGGTGGCCAACGTGTCTGATGGGACCGGAGACGGCTTCGAGTTCACCTTGAGCGAGAAGTGGAAGTTCTACTTCTTTGCATGCGGTGAGAGCGGCGGCCTCCACTGCTCCACCGGGAAGATGAGGTTCTCCGTCGTGTCGCTTCCTCGCCCCTGGAAGTGGCACGGCTGATTGGCACCTGATAAGCTTGAGGAAGAGGCAGTGCCAATGCTCCTTATGTTTCCAGATTTCTTTTGTAAAATTTTCCTTTTCAATTAAGTTGGTGGTACGAGTTATTTGTCTCTGTTGAAGTTATACTGGGTTGTTCTTGTTCTAGCAAGCAATAAGTTATCTTGTTATTGGAATATTTTTGTGACTGATTTCTAGTAAACGGAATAAAGAAATGTGTTTCCCTTTGATGGTGAGATGATTCTTGATTTCAACTTTCAAATTAACAATTTTCAGGTTTTTGGCCAGATTTAGTGCATGTATACTTGAATATTCAATTCTCATACATAATCTTATTGAATTTGGATCCGATATGGACTGGAAGGGCATTGCACTAAGGCAAAGTCCAAGGGACAAGAAGTACCCATAAAGTTATTTTCTTTTAAGATAAGTGTACTGAAAATCCTAAAATTGATCATGAAAGTATAATAAAGCCCTAAAGATTTTAAAAAGTGTAATCAAAATTTAGAACTTATCAAATGCGAATGAAATTCCTTTGTTAACTCAATCTAATTTGGCTAACGGAAATTAATCATGTAAATTATTTTATCACTTTTTGGTGACACAAAAAGAGTCTAAGTCTGATTGTTTTCAGGGAGCGAGAAAATCTAATGTGGTCTACGTTATTATTATTTTTCCTCATTTGAGTTACTTTTGACATGTTCCATCTATAAAAGAGAGAGAGAGAGAGAGAGAGAGAGAGAGAGAGAGAGAGAGAGAGAGAGAGAGAGAGAGAGAGACCGTTCCCAAAGAAAGAACGAGAGAGAAATTTCCTACGCCAGCAGCACATTCCAAATCCGGCCATAGAGAGAAAAATTTGATTCTAAGACTTCATTCGTTTTGGGGAAAATATTTTTCCTGAAAATATTTTTCGGAAATTGTAGTGTTTGGGGGACAGAAAATATCTCCCCAAGCAAAATGTTTTCCAATCAATGAAAAATTTTCTTCTAAAATCAAAGAAAATGTTTTCCTTTCTCAAAAAAATGAAAACATTTTCTGGAAGCCAATCGCCTCAATGTTGACCAAATTACCAATAATCCACCGCTGGTTGCTGCTGCTGCCCCTATTGCCTGCCCTTGCCGCCGTTCAGTGCCAGCGATCAGGGCGGTGGCCACGGTCCAATGACAGAGGCGACGATCAAGTGGCAGCAGTAGTCGAGCGTCCATGAACAAGAAAAAAAACGGAAATAACAACAATTTGTGAATTTATTTTTAAGTTTCAAACAAACTTTGGAAAATATTGTCATTTTCTAGGAAAGTGACTTCCCGGAAAACATTTTCGAGAAATACTTTATTTTCTGCGAAACGAACGGAGTCACGGAAAATACTTTTAGAAAAACATTTTGTAAATTTTTCAACATTCATTTCTCAAAAAACAAAACAGTGAAAGAAAATATTTTCCACCAATGGAAAAAAATATTTTCAAAAGTGGAGAAAATGTTTTCTACTTTTTTGAAAGGGGAAAATATTTTCCGTCTTTTTTATTTACCTAAAAATATTGTGACCTCTAACAACATGCCATGACCTCGCTTAAAGTTAGTGAGCCAGCAGCCGCCTCTAGAGGCAAACTTGAGGCTTTCCTTATATTGGCAAGTTCATAGCCTCTGGTGGCAAATATTGTCGCTAGCGACATGTCAATATATAACAAAAAGAGGAAACAATTTAAAATTCTAATTTTTAAATAACTTTCCTTAAAATTCAAATGAATATCGAAAAATATTATCATTTTTTAGGAGAACAATTTTTTGAAAAATATTTTTTAGAAATATTATATTTTTCGTGAAACGAACGGGGCATAAGTCCTATAAGTGAAGTCTTAAGTTTCATGTCAAGCAACAGAGGCCCACTCAAATGGATTATTTCTGGATTTTACCACTGCGTAATAATAAACTAAAGTATTTCTTTTACGGGCTTTGTGTCATTGTCAATAATATCATTTTAGTTTTCTTTAGATTTCATACCAATTACTTTCCTGTTCAAAATTAATGGAGGATCCTTTCACAATTTTTGTCATTTGAGTATTGAACCATACTATTTTTGAAAATTCTTTGCCTTTTTTTTTAAAGGAAACAAAACCTTTTTTTTTCCCAAAGACAGAGGTAGACTGAACTTGAATGCGTTTGTGGCTTTTTTTTAATTACAACAGTCCTTCTCATGTTTTGAAATATCAAATTATTATTTGCTGCCACAATTGTGAAATGAGTCTTGTTTGTGAGCATCCCAACACTTCATCTGTTGTTAATGAGCTCTCCTCGTCCATGCTCCACAATGCTTTGAAATAAAAAGCAGTTGAAATCCGTTGCTCACGGAGACTGATTGCAAGTAGTCCAATAAATCTTCCAAGGAACTCACTTGCGTTGCTCATTCAAGCGCACAATTTCAAATAGGAATTCGATTGCAAGCATGTGTATTTGCTCAGAAAATTTCAGACAAATGTGGAAGTTGAACTTCGTAAACAAAGGGATAAATCAATCATGTAGGTCGACAAAAGTGGAGAAAAGATGGCAGGTGGCCTTGAGGGGCGAGCGAGAATGACAGAACATGGAGAGGACGTGTTGTTTTAGATGGAGATACTGTATCTTGAACGTCGTGTGTATATAACATATAAACAACAGCAAATGTGTAACAATGTTAGGAATATACAGAAGAATTATTTGTTCCCTGTTCTTGCTCTCCTGTATCTCTTCCATGAGTGACAGACGATGTGCTTCTCTCGAGACCCTTGCACGACCCGCTCTAGTTTCTCATTCCCATCATCATCATCACCGTCCTCATGCTTTTCCGACAATGAGGGCTACTTCTCAATCAGCAACTAATGCGCGGCAACCGAGAAGGAGGTGAAGGGGACGATCAGGAAAGATGGCATGAGTAGAATTCTCGTGAAGCGGGAAAGGCAGGCAAACCAAGTTCTTTCCAAAAGAAACCAAGCTCTTCAATGTATGAAAGTACATAACTATTAAACAACGTCTTTATCTAATAGTTTAAGCTTTTAGGATAATTGGCTGTAATTCTTCACAAAACTTCACACAATGCCTTCTCCCAACCTCGTTCCAAACTCGTCATTGGTCCGACAGAACTTCGAGGACCCAAAGTTCTTGTTGAGGGAGGTCACCCGCCCGTTAGCCTCTGCTTCACTCCCTTTTGGAATAATCGCCGCCGTTAAGCTTCATCGCCGCTGCATGAGGGGCGGCCTTAATGTGCTTCTTCAATGGCGAAGGGGAAATGGCTGACGAATGCCAGAGCGTGGAGCAACAAGATTCAAGAGCGACTAAAGAGATTCAAAATTTCAAAGCATTCGTGGAGAGAGAGCCGCGAGATTTTCTTTTCTTATGCCGAGGAGGAAAGAACGAAGAGGAGAGGCGGTACTGATCCTGAAATAAATGCCTGCGCATGAGGAGAGAGGGAATGTAGGGGCTAGGCGTGTAGGCTACTAACTAGTGAGAGTGAAAAGAAATCATACACTGTGCACAAGTTGAATTTTTGGCTAGCTTCATGGTTCGAAATCATGCCGATACGAAGTTTTCGGACCATTTAATATTTTCTCGAGCTATCATTATTATTATTTTTTTGCTTGCACAACTTGTGCCGTTTGATTAGAAAGCAAACGGTCAGACTGCCGTAGCGACGATCGAAACTAAACTTTATTTCACAGATTTGACCCACTCGATTGGTGGCAAGAAAGAAGTATATTTCAAAATTGTATGTTCGTTGGACACTCGTGTCGATCCAGGTTAAATTCCCACCGCAACTTCAATCTTACGCTCTCGAAGCGAGACCGGTCTTAGCATATCCACAGATCATACGTGATTTACACTTAGAAATAATCGCGAAAAGAATTACTCAAAAGGGGAAGAAGCGTGGCAATGAAGTCGTAAAGTGGTATGATTATTCTCCGGCGAGGACGAGGCGTGTCATCATCTGTGACAATTGGCAACAAAAAAAAGGAAAAAGGAAAAAGTGAAAAAAAAATCAAACATTTTCTAAAAGTCATCCATATCAGCATCAGTTATTTCATATAAAACAATTGACACTTACGTCGGCGATGTCTAGCAAAAATTAACCGATAGACTATATTGATGAATCGTCAAGAAATTTGGGACTCAATTAAGAAAACTAAATAATCTATGATTGAATTAATACAAGTATAATACGTTTAAAACTTTCTTGGTAATTTCCTCCCTTCTCTTTCCCTACCTCATTTCCGATTCTAGATTCTCATGAAGGATTTAGGACTTAACAAGGACACCAGTTATTTTCCTGACTTAATGAGGATCATTCAATTGTTAGGACTTATCAACGTGAAGTTGAATACCGAAGCCATGCACCATGAACTGGTGACAAAGCAATGTGCTCCACTGATAATATTCTTATGATTCTTGATTCATCGTCGATGCTCGTATGTTTTAATCTTATTATAGCCAAACCTGGAGTTCTTTTATCTAGTCTTTTTATTTTGTTGGTCAGGCCAAACCTAGAGTTACTTTGTATAAAAACAAGGGAATAAAAATTACTAAAAATCGTAAACTACGCCCACCTCCAAACTTGTATCCGTATAACATATTTATTCCAAATTTAAACCACCATAATACAATTGTCTTAAATTTTATAATGAATGTATCGTAAGTTTGGAAAAATATGTTTCACATTTTGTAGTGAAAAAATGTATGAACATTTTGGATAAATTTGTCACATATGTGTAAGTTCATATATTTTTTCCATAGATAGAAATTATTATGAAGACAAACATCTTCATGAAGACTTTCTAGATTAAAAAATTCCCGTCATGTCAATATGAGAAATATATTGTCCAATTCATGTGAAGTCATCTCTTATGTTACCCAGGGTAACATACAGTACCAGCAAGAATGGGCTAAAGGATCTGTGACATCGTAGGCTGCTCAACACACCTCTAAAGGAAAAAAAGATTCTTTTTTGTTCTAAAGATTTATTGGGTATAAATCCAAATTGGAACCTGATATTGAAGGACGTCGTGATATAATAAATACATGGATATTCAGAATTACCAGAAACTTTCACCATTAAATTAATAGGTTAACAAATGATGGGCAGCATTGTGTTGGCCAATTCTCAAATGATAGAAAGTGAAAAATAAATGTCAACATTTCTGGAGATACTTAAGACATTTCAAAGGTAGATAGTTAAAATCCAGAATGTTTTTTCTTTTAAATACATAAAGACGAGAGAAGGTCACACCAAGGAAAAAAAGAGGGTGGGGGGGGGGAGTGGGTGGAGGTGGAATTGGAGTCCAACAAAGAGAGAGAAAAAAGAGCAAAGACGAGTTCAGCGGTGGAGGGACTCGACATGGATGTTTGACGAAATTGTCGTTTGACTGCCTAATCATGTTTGTGAAATTTTGGGTTTGCATTTTAGTTTAGATCGTTTCATTGCATATTCTTTATTAGGCAAAATAATAACACTAATGATTTATGAACCTTAATTCAATATATAATGCGGTATCTAAATTTTTAATTTATTTAATACGAATATGAACGTTCACCGAATATAAAACATAGTGCTTGAACTTTTAGTTTGTCCGACGTAATATCTAAATTTTTAGTAGATGTTCAAATCAATCTTTAAACTACATAAAGCGATCGAATGTTACATGTTCATTAATTTTAGGGAGTCCCCGAATCCAAAATCTCCGATGGACTTATGCATCTTATCTTGACTCCTAGTCAACTCATAAAAAGTTAACGGGGAGTAAAGAATGAATAATCAAATGAGCAAATTAAGTTCCAATTGGTAAGACGTCACTGTCAGGCTATTAACGTTTAAATCAGAGCATAGACAACGGAAACAGATACAATCTAAGTGGATCTCTGAGACGGAGCTTTGGGGGTTGGGGGGATGGGGCGCTCAAGGGCATAGAAAAATTTGCAGTGATCTGCACCCGGTCATCAGTGGGCGCCACCAATATCTTCTCCAAGAGCATTCCTCGTATTCAACGCGCCCTTTGGGATTTGACGTTAAACATCGAACAATCCTTTCATAAATTCTAACAGTTCCAATAATGTAACTTAAAAGAAGAAGAAAAAAGAACAGCATTTTGGCGTTTGGAAGGCGTAAAAAACAGGCATACGTGCCTCTATGTTGGTTATCGTTCGATTTGTTAATAGATTTCAATTAATTTGATTAGGAAAAAAATCATAAACTATGCCATTTATGATACGTTGACAATATTGTCATGGATTCACAAAGTGCATTTGTGGAGAAGTATGACTCGGGTTTGTGGGAATTTTGATAATAAATTTTTTAGTGTGTTCTTCTTTCTGATTTTTTAGATATACATGGATTTCGATATCACTTCGAGTAAAAACGTCATATGATCTGAACGCGAGATTCGCAAGCATTCAGATCAAGCTAACCAAGTGCTTAGCCAGTTGTTTGAGGCCGACTCTATCGCGAAGCACCAACGCATGATGGGAAGCGAAGTTAAAAAGGAAAACTTACAAGGCGTCGTATATTACAGACACGGAATGTGCAGATCATCTCTTCGGCCGTAACACGAAGATTCGAATATACAAAGAGCACATAATTTCAAAAGAAAGCACAACATAAACCAACTGTAGTAAGCATGTGAGATCCCGAGTCCTCGGTATCTAAGTTTATTTTGCCAAGGCGATAGCCTATTTGTAGGAGCCACTAGCCAGCGCTTCCCCAATCTAAAAACAACAACGCCAACAAATATAGCGGTGAGACTTGATCCTTATTTACATTTAATAAAATAAAGGAAACCAAGATAATTACTGTAAATGTAAAACCAAATCGATCAGACGATCAGAGCACCGTCATTCTCAATTATTCCACAATCAGACTAATACCAGTAAAAGTCACGTAACCGGGGCGAGAGAGAGAGAGAGAGATGGGGCAGCGATAATTGACGGCTCGTGCTTTCGTGAGCGACGAGGAGCAGTTCAGGAAGAGCGTGCACGGGCGGTTCGCCGCCCTGGACCTCAACAGATAAGTGACCGCGTTCTCTCCCGGCCCAAGATCCACGAGGCCTTTGAGCCAATGAGCCTCATCGAGTCCCACTTCAGACTGGACGTCGCCACCACGCCAGAGGAGCTGACCCGCCTCGACGAACCATCTTGGACTGTGGCACTGTCAACCTCGAGGAGTTCCTGTCTGAGATGACGAGGGAGATCATGCTCACCATCCCCGACGGCCTCGGGTCGTGCCCGTCCAGATGGTCCTGGAGGACAACGAAGCCAGCTTCCTCAAGCGCCCCGCGGATCTCGGACTGGTTAGTCCAGGAGGTTTCGATAGAGTTTCCAGTGAAGCCAGACCTGGTCCACACCCCTAGATTAAGCATCGCCGGCTTCTTATTTGTTTCATCTCATGCATCAACTTCATTGGTGAGCAAATAACTGCGACAGATCGATGAAAGTAATACAAGACAAACCATGAACTTGTAATAATTCTTACTAGAGCAAAGTGAAGATGCCAGGCATACAGCTCAGGTTGCGTCCAAGGACCAACAGATTGCCGCCACCCTTGTTGTCGGTCGGAGGCGTGAAGGTTGCGTCCCTGCATGACGCATACAAGTCAAAAACGGGCCACAACAGAACCAAGTGCAACCGCCGCCTGGCTTTCACCACCACGTCGATGGTCATCACCGTGTGATTCAAGGCACCCGCCAGGTCCTTCACGTCCGAGTCATTGATCATCGTCAGGTTTGACATGGCCTCGGCTCGTACTGTGGTCACGTTGCCGGGGCCCTGAGTGACGGTGGGAGTGAGGAAGGGAGCAGAGAGATGGAGTCGGCTGTCAAAAGTCAACCGGAGCTTCATGTGAGTGTACTTGACGGGGATGAGCTTACTGGGGTTCTTGAGGGAGAGACTGATGTTCCACTGGGCAGTGACGAGGGAAGTGGAGATGTTGAGGGACGAAAGGGAAGACGCCTGGCTGAGCTCGATCTCCGGGGGCATTAGGGTGGGGATCGCAAGGAAGATGACCAAGAGGAGGCCGAGAATGGTGGGTATGGCGTATGCGATACAGTGGCCAAAGATCAGCTTGCATAGATCTGATCGCGGCAGCCCTGGTGATGGCGACGCCGGATAATTATCAGGAAGGGATGGGATGGTTTGGAGATCTGCCATGGGGAACAATGTTAGGGCTTTTTTCCCCTACAATCTCCTCGGCGTTATGCTTTGCGAGGAGGAAGATTTAGGAAGATTTAAAGGGGGAAGAGCTACGACGAATCAGTGAAGATCGTACGGGTAGGAGCCCGTGGCCCGTCTTCTCGTGTTCTTTTGGAAAATGTTGAAGAGATCTTTCTTTAACAATGAACAGTTATCATCTCCATGCAGCAACAGTGTTCGCCCAGAACCGCACCAGCCGCTTGTCCGATTCCGGCAACATTGCCTTTTGACTTTAGAGGCAGGCTGGGAGACCACGTCCAGAAAATATCAAAGGCTCCGCCTACTACTACTAATAATGATAACAACAATTACAATAGTAAGACACCCGTTTGGGATAAAAAAATAAATCTATAGTTTCTAATTGTTGTATTTTTCTTGAAGTTGGGATAACGAATAAATTGTGCAATTCAGTATTTGATAGCGAATATCTTGAAAATTTCCAAATGCTTCATGGTAAATAAAAGTCAAAGAGAGAATGCAGCAAATTTTTCTTAAAAAAGTAAACAACAAACCAATTGCACCCTTCAAGATTTCATAAAGGAACCAATTGTAAACATCAATTGCTACATTTTTAAATTTTCAAGTATTTCACAATGTCGTTTGACGAGATTTTATCATTACCAACGCAGTGATAAATATATCATCATTAATGGGTACGATGGTATACGAAGAAGAATCCTCGATTTGTGTTATAAGTGCAAAACTCCATCGCACACGTTTGAGGCTTGAAGTATAGGGTTTGGGCGTGCTTCGTGTACTCTTTCACTGGAAGCCCCATTTGGTGAAAAAGTCAAAGAGATTTGCATTAGGAATATCAAAGGGTTTTCCTCTTTTTTCCTAATGTGAAACTGCCGCTTTTTTCCTAATGTGAAACTGCCGTATCGCTAAATTGATAGAAAGTGACATGACGCCATAATTCAAAGTCCTCCGTATAAAAGCATAAAAGATGCCACCGTGAGGTATGAGAGAAAGATACGATGACTTGACACGTTTTTAAGAAGGTTTAGTTATACCGAAATTGTCATTATCTTAGGAGTATATATGTCTTATGAATTGATTGAGATATAATCTCACTAACTTATCGGAAAAATTACCAAAAAAATCATAAACATTTACTCACTTTGTCATTTAAGTCCTAAACTTTTTTTAAGTCAATTCAGTCATAAACATTTTGCCACTTTGTCATTTAAGTCCTTTCGACGGATTTTAGCTGGAGAATGCATACGTGGCGACAACATGGTTACGTCGAAGCTCGTTGATGCTGACAGGTTCTACGACAGGGCGACGACGTGTCTGAAACAAGGTTTTTCTTTCTTTTTTTTTTCCTTCTCTTTGCCGGCCATTCCATAGGGCAGTGAAGCCCTCGCCGGCGACGGGGGAGGGTGGCGACAGCTTCCCCAACCCTTGCTACCCTCGCCCATCACCCGCAAGGGCTTCTCCGGCCAAAGAAAATAGTTTGGACACGTCGTCGCCTCGTCAATGCCGGCGAGTTCTGGTGTCGCAACGTATGGATTCTCCTGTCAAAATCTATCATAAGGACTTAAATAGTAAAGTGCCAAAATATTTAGAATTGAATCGATTTAAAAAAAAAGTTTAGGACTTAAATGATAAAGTGGGTAAAGGTTTTTTTGGCAATTTTTCCCTAACTAATCTAAAAGAAGTTTCTCTGTTTTTTAATCCGACGATTAATGAGAGCTCTTGAATCAAAGTAAGATGTCTATGTCAGTGTGGAAAATGTTTATCACGCGAATTTTTGCTGAATTTCCTCGAAGGCACCCGTCCGATGGGAAGGCCGTCTTTGTCAGTCAACAGCGATGGAGCCACGAAATCGGGGCAGGCGAATTACACGCCCATGGCGCCTAAAGCTTTGCCGTTCATCCTAATGACTTTTTGGGGGGACGTATGTATGTTAATACGTAAGTCACGCAAGGTGATGCTATTTACAATGGAGATACCTATACCTTATGAACTTTCTTTTTCTATTTTTGAAACAAATAATAATAATACTTTTTACCATATGTGGATATTATTATGAAGGCTAACATTATCACGAAAACTTTCTAGATGAAATGTCATTGCAAATTTGAAAATCATTTGTGAAAATCTATTGTCTAATTCCTATGAAAGTTATTTCTTGTATTACCTAAGATATAATATGGTAACAACACAAATGAGTGAAGGAATTGCATTATCGTAGGCTTCCGAAGTTACCTGCAAAGAATTGACACATGAACATTTAGATAAAGAGATTTCTCTCCACAATGTCGCGCATAGATTTCTCTTTAAGTCCAAGGTGTAATGTACAAATCAAACAAACACTTTCAGAAGAAGATGAAGACCAATCTTTGTCAGCCGCATAAAGAGGTGAGATGAATAATAAATCTCAACATCACATTCCTAAGATATTCCAAATTTAGAATAATCAAAACGCAGAGTGCTTTTCTTATTGTTAGAGTCAACATCATTTGCTTTGTCTAAGATTATCACAACCTAAAATAAATTAAGAGTCAACCGTCGTTGTGATGCCAGTGCAGTTTGTCTTGTCGGACGATGACCGCAAGAAGAGGCATCGGACGGGATGATCAGATCAAAGGACCCATCCGTTGACTGTTTGAGTTCGTAGGATCACCTATAAAAATATAAGCTGGTAGATAAAGATGTGATGTAATATTCTAAATATTCCAACGAAGCTTTCTTTGATTTGTGCAAGCAGGCGAGAGGGAAGAGAATTAAATAGCCCAACTGAGTCAGATGAGGTTTTTAATAAATAGCCTTGTCAATTAGTGCAATTAAGTTAAGTCTCTCCGTTTATTCCTCTTAATTTGGCTAATGAAAAATGTTGACGTGGCCTTTTTTCCTCTTCTCTCTCTCTCTTATGTCCAGATCTTATTTGTTTCCCTCAAACTTTAATTAAACGTTCATTTTCTATAAATTGTGCTGTTAATAGAAAAACGTAGCATTAATTCTCTGCTTTGAGGTGGGGGCCGCACCTGTAATTGCCTGTAAATTCATTGCTAATCCTCCCAAGATCAACTGTCCCTGTCTTCCACATTTGAAACAGAATGACAGGAGACATTCATAAGAGGATTCGATCTTGTTTGCACCAAAAAGGGACCAGATTGTCCATATGGATGGATACATGATCAAAGCATACATATTATTAAGTATGTGACCTATTATTGACGATCATGAGCAATAATATCGTCGCTTGTTGATACCTAAATTTTTGGCTTCATTTAAAATAGAAATTTTATTTAATTTTTTCTGCATATCAAGGAAAATCTTAGGCATATATTGCGTTTGATTCAAAACAAGAAGGAACGGAAAAGAGGAAATATTGCATTTGATATCCAAAGATGGAAAATTGGGAAAGAAAATAAAAGTCGACATTGCAATATTCGGAAGTTGACTGAAGATTGGTCTTCTTCTTCCCTAAAAGCGCAAGGAGACGCAAAGAGAGAGACAGAAAAGAGAGAAAGAGAGAGAGAGAGAGAGAGAGAGAGAGAGAGAGAGAGAGAGAGAGAGAGAGAGAAAGAGAGAAAAGTTTCAAAGAAAAGTCAAAGAAAGGACTTCTTCTGACAAAAAAAGGGGGGGCTTCTCGTGAAGAAAAAAAAGAAAAGAGGAAAATTGGACGCACAGAGAGAGGAGAAGTGGACGCGGACAGTGAGGAAGAGAAAAAGAAAAGGGGAGAAGGGGAAGATTTTTTGGTCAAAGCGTCCATTGTCTCCTTTATTTTTCTTCGCCGGTAAGTGCTCGTTCAAGCTTTGCTCTTGGCTTCCCGAGGATCACAATCGGGAGACCTCTCGGCATGAGTTTGGCTCGAGTTCGCTCGAGCACACCCATTCGCCGTGGTCCACGAGCCGCGTAGGGGGTTTGATTTTATTGTGCCGTTAGGACCAAGAATAGTCGTGGCCGATTCGGTCGATTTTAGAACTCCATGATGTTATTTTTAATGGTTGTATTGAATTTGGTTGTCCTTGATGCATAGTAAACCCATGATTTGTGCTGTTTTGAACTTGCAAGTGAACCCCGTTGCTGCAATCGCATGTTTGTTGAATTGCCCGAATGAGCTGCCTCCGATTTCTTTTTCTTTCTTTTCTTTTTATTTTGTTATTTTCGTTTTTAAAAAAAATAAAAAAAAAATCATTTTTTTTAAGAATTCAATTTTTGAGTGCTTGATTTCCTATTTTCTGTTTTGTGCATATTTAGGTTAGTTGCATATTTAGATTTAAAATTGCATCCTTAGATTAATTCCATGTTTAAATTGAAAATCGCATGTTTAGATTAATTGCACTTTTATTTTAACGATTGCATGATTAGGTTAATTTGCACGTGTAGGTAAATTTGCATAATTAGTTTAGATTACATATTAGATATTTTTGTTATGATGATTTTAAATATATTGCGTTCTAGGATATTATTCTTGGTTGAGTAGATTCTAGTTTAAATTAAGAATTAATATATATTGTTTCCTAATTTAGATTATATGATATTTAACTATGGATAATTAGGCTAATTAAATAATAAAAAATTCCAAAAAAAATTGCATTTCATATATTGCATTAGATTTGATTTGATTAGATTTGATTAGATTTTATTTAGAATAGATTTGATTTTATTTGATTTGATTTTGGTTAGATTTTATTTGATTTTATTTGTTATTATTTCATTTTTTTTTGAATTTTTATTTATGTTTGAGTATCCGTGTGGTCACCATTGCATGTTGGGAGTCAAGTTGAAATCAATCCAAGCTGCTTGCCAAATATTTTTTTTGAAAATAAATGAAAGGTACCGGAAGGGCGTTAGAGTAGTCTAACGTAATCAAGTCCCCGTACTTATAATCTTTGGTTCGTAGGGGCAAAGTACAACTCCCAGTGCTTTACATGGGTTTCTAATCGACCTACCATAAATAGATCAGTGGCGACTCCAAATTGAAAATTTGTTGCATGTTAAGAAGTGAAACCTAAATCGCGAATTGGTATGGGCTTGGGAGAGCTCGAACTAAGTTTGGCTTAGCAATCCATTAGCCGAACCCTAAGTGGTGCACTTTCGGGAAGGTCACGACATCGCTGGCACACATTGGTGATTTTTGCCGATCTACAACAGTGTATGGATAACTATGGTTAACAAAGATTTTGATTAATGAGATTGATAAGACATCAAGAGGAAGTTGAACGCATGCTAGGCATTGTGATGCAGGTACAAGTTTTAAAACACTTGAAAGCAAAGTGATTGAAGTCGAGAAGCAAAAAAGAAGCACATTTTCAAGGTGCGACCATTTGGAGACATGATCATGGCATCGTAAGAATATGAGCACAAAACTTTCCAAGGTGGAGGAACATGGATACAATCACTAGAAAACTGCTCAGGAGCAATTATATCACAATCACTATAAGTATCATCAATCATCTACCAAAAAAAAAAAAACTCCCTCCCCCAGCACAAAACAAACAAATTAACTATCTTTCAGTCATCTTTAGTTTTATGTATTGTACTTTTAATTTCCCTACTCACATTGTCAATTGAATTCGGCATGTTTTTCAAAATTTGCATCCTTGATTTAATTCCTGTGTGTATTTCTATCATGAGCATTGTATTGTCAATTAAATTCTAGCATAATACATTTTCAAGCTTTGTCATCAATTAAATTTCAGTGTGATTTGTTTATATTTGGTTTCGTAAAAGTGGCTACGGTTTTTTTAGATTTTGTCACTGATTAAATTTCATTTGTGTTTGTATAATTATGCAACCTCTATGGTATAGTCAAGAGAATATCAGACCCACGTATAGAAAGCTGTATCTGGATTGAATGGAGGTAGTGCCCTATCTAAGAAGTTTTAAGATACCTAATTTTAACTTCTTTCCTTTTAGTGAAGATGATTGATCGATGGTGGAGCATATAAGTTGATTCATTGCGCAATGTGATGACAAATCTCATGCTGATTGTCGGAAGTTAATCCGTCGTCATAATCTTGTCTTCAAGTAGTTATCTTGCGGTCGTAGTCATATTCCCTCATCTCAAAAAATCTAGTGCCAATACTTATCATGATACTATAATCTTGTTTTCAGTGGTTGCTCCTTTAGATTTGTGTCCTAGTTACTTTACAATCTCCATTAACTTATCTTCAAGTAGTTTCGTAATCCTAACTATCCCTTGATACCTTCTAGGGATTAACTGTCTTTTGATTTTGATGCCTTAATTGGTAATCCGTTGTCTCCTCTAAGTTTTATCCTTGTCAACTATCATTAATTATATATCGTCTTAGCTTAATAATCCTTGTGTTCGTCGGGTTATGCCCTTAATAATACCTTGCACTCTGATCACGCTTTATCCGCAGGAACGACCCGGCTAATTTTTGGTGAATTCAAATTGTAATCTACGAAACTATAAAGAGATTGGTTGCTGATTTTTTCAGAACGTTATCGCTAGATAGGGTTTTGAGACTTCAATCTTCAACGCACAAATGCCAAATGATCCCCTCGGTTGCTTCTCTCTATTACTCACTCTTTGTTCATCGCTAATCCTCGAAACCCTCGTGTTACTTTGCTTCGACGGAGTCATCTTTTTTTCTTTTTTTTTTCATGCGCGTGAGGTGACTGGCTCAATGTATTCGCAGGGTTGCAGGGAACAATCTGCCGCGGCCCCGAACAGAGAAGAAGCATTCAAGATACTAAAGCCTTTTCTAGGTCTGCGGTACCATAACATAAGAGGATGATGAGACGAAGACGACGTACATTTTTAATCAGGGTGGGCTTCGTAGGGAGGAGAGTCCACTACCAGCCAATCATCTGCAAAAGCAAGATTACGGAACGCGGACGATATAAAATAATGAGGGAGGAATGCATTGCGGGCGTTGCAATGATTCCATCATGTGACACTTGTCTGCATGGAATCCCATATTTCAGGTAGCCTGTCACGTCACAATTCCTTCCATCAGCTTTGTTACTATAGTAATTTTTTGGGACAATTGTCAAAAAAAATCATAAATATTTATATACTTTATTGATTCAATCATAAAATTTTTTTATGTCGATTCAATTCTAAACATTTTTCACATTTACCATTTAAATCCTTTTGATAGATTTTGGTTAGAAAATGCTTACGTGGCAATGACGTGGCGCAACCGGACCTTACTAACAACGACGTGGCGACGACAAGGCGACACATTGCGACAAACTTTTTTCTTCTTTTTTTTTTCCTCTAGCCACTCTAGGGCAAGGGCTGGGGAGGCTGCCGCTACCCTTGCTTGCTGCCAGCGAGGCCACGCAAGGCAGCCCCACCCAACCCAAATCTAGGCGAGGGAAGGGCTGCCCCACCCATATCTAGGTAGGGCCGACATCGCCCAAATTTGGGTGGGGGCAAATCAACCCAACCCAACCCAGATCTGGGCGAGGGCAGTCTCATCCGGCCCTCGCCGGTAGCGAGCAAGGGCGATTGCAGGCTCCCTAGCCCCCACCACCACCCTCGCTCGTCGTCGACGAGGGCTTCGCCACCCTCTAAAGTGGCCAGAGCAAGAAAAAAGAAGAAAAAAAATTTGTCATCATGTGTCGCCATGTGTCGCCACGTCATTGCCACGCTGTTGCCGGTAATGTCCGGTCGTCGCCACGTAGGCATTTTCTAGCCAAAATCCGTTTGAATGACTTAAATGGTAAATGTGAAAAATGTTTTATGATGGAATCAGTACAAAAAAAAAAATTAGGACTGAATCAACAAAGTAAGTAAATGTTTATGACTTTTTTGGTAATTTTTCCGTAATTTTTTTACTTCGAGTAACACATAAAGTAACTCTCACCTAGGCTGCGCAATCCACTTCTCATACATAAACTTCAACTTTGCAATGATATTGTTATTATGTAGAAAGTTTTGCTTATCATATTAATATCCATCCAAGGTGGAGATATATGATCTTTTTTTGGCGGGAAAACAAAGAAAGAAAAGCATACGTTATCAATATCTCAATCGATTGAAGAATTCTAGTTGTTGTGTATATGACAAATGTCACAATGTGGCCAATGATTCTTTGATTCGGAGGAATTCGTTAGTTTCCATTACAAACATAGGTACTTTATCCTACGTATGATACCTAAACAAAAAATAAATTGAAGACTGTTCATGCTTAATATCATCACCCTCTCGGACCCGTCAATTACGGTGGAGATGGTGGTACTTCCCCCCTTGCACTGGTCAAGAACGAGGAGCCCGGTTTTTTTTTTTTTTTTTGTGAAGGTCGGTGGTGGTGATGTAGTTCTTGACCCTCCACACAGAATTCTTGATTTGTTTAGGTATCGGTTGGCAAGTATCATTGGACTAAAACTCACAATTCTTGTGCAATGGCATATACCAGCATTAGCAATTAGGGAAGAATAACCAAAAAAAAGATATAGACCTCTTTCTTTTTTTTAGTTTGGCTTTTTTCTAACTTTTAACCTTTTCAATATGTCTTTTTTTTATGTGATGCTCGGTTGAACCATATCATTATCACATGTTCTAAGAAGATAATTAAAAAATCGTCACATGAGTATTTTTCGTCGGCTTAGCTGGACGGAATTAACGAAATGGATTTCTGAATTCATCGTTACAAATTTTAAATTAGGATTGTTATTCGTAGATATGCGCATGACATTGGTTATTATCTATTTGTGAACTTATGCACTAGATGGGTTCTTGAGAGTTCATCTTCGTGTATTTTTTTTTCCGAAGCCAAAAAAGGATGTCTCGATGGAAGGAGACTTGTAGAATTTCACCCAGTTCGTCACGACCCATTAGGACAACTCGTCCTGGTTGCCAACCCAAGATGCATCTTCCAATTCTTAGACTTCAAAAAGGTTACCAGAGGCACCTTATGCAAAGGACATGAAGATGCAAGAAAGATTAAACACTATATTTAAAAAATTTGTGACCATTTGTCGTGATTGCAAACAAGCAATCGATGCCAACGTTTTTCACCAAAGAGCACGACTTTTCAAAGCACTGCAAAATTCTGTATCTCCATCCGACAATCTTTTAAGGTGCGCTTCCGATGTTACTACGGGCTTCTTTGGATTACTAAAATTTTATGAAAAAAGGAAATAAATCCCGATGAAAAATATGTGGAAAACAATGTTCGATGATCAGTTGTTATACCGATTGGTTAATATATAGCAATGATAGACATAGCTTGATTGTCACAGATTAAATGTTCATTTGCAGCTTTTCGAGAATTCTCACAAGAATTACCACAGTGAGAAAGGAGATCGAGAGCAAAAAAATTCGTTTAGTTCTTTTCATTCTCCCGACTAAGACACTGTTTTTGATAACTGCAGTGGATATGGGCTTAGCCCATCTTGAACTTAGCCCATGCGGCCTATAATTTCCATCAGTTGCATTATATTGCCAGCTCCAAATAGCATGTACTTCGTAGCAAGAGAGGCCCACTCAAAAGGATTATTGCTAGCTTTTACCACCGCGTAATAATACACTAAAGTACTTCTCTTACGGGCTTCGTGTCATTGTTAACAACATCAATTTTAGGGCTTTATCCCATAAATATGTGGTTCGAGGTTTGACCAAAACCACATCAATTAAGCAAAATGGACTAATAGACAAGGCAAAAAGCCTAGGACAAAGTATTGCAAAACGGTGACGAGGATTGAATCGCACATCAAAGTGAGGATATGGCTATGATATGGACCCACACTTACAACGACATCTTCAATCTTTCAAATATGAGTATTTATGGCATCTCTAGATATAAAAAAAAAGGGGATGAAAGAAGTGTTCTTGAATGATCTATACTAAAGATCCACCCGCAAATAATCACTACCTATGTGTTTCCATTGATCATGCATACTCGTATAGTTTATTTTCCTATTTTGCCTTCAACCCCCAATGTAATTTTAATTTAAGATGTTCGACATCCCATAAACCTAATCCACCCTCTATCTCCCATCAGCAATCGATACATTGGTTCTTATTTTAATGCTCGCCACCTTTTTTTTTTCCGAGAATCTCCACGGTGAGTGTGACATCCAAGAATTTGGCTTAACGTGCTCGACCTCGAGTCTAGGCGTGACCTTCGATCACGGGGATGCACAGGCGGCCATGGGTGGCCACAAATGACCTCGCCTGATGACATTAGCACTTAAGTCAAATGCTTACTTCATCTCCCACATGGCACTTCTAAGCTTTAATCATGGGCTAAATATTAATGATGAAATAATTCACCATCTTTATTATTTGGCAAGTGTCATGACCAAATCTTTAGGCCAGAATTACTAAGATGGCTCATAGGGCTACTTGGCATAAGGAGAGATGCCCTTTGAAGGTGCCACCCATTTAAACCATGATGATTATACTAAAGTCACATCTCACCGTTCAGTCATGACACACTCTCGTCTTAGCCTAACCCAATGAGCCTACATCATGGACCACATAATCCTTAATAATGAAGCTAGCTAGTGGTGGCCGCCCTAGGAGACACATATTCACTTAGGTGAGCCATCTCTTCCCTCTGAGCTGTCTAAGAGCCTATTTATTTTTGTTCAAAAATATGTGTTTCTGTTATTTTATTTCGAAGAACAACAAATGAATAGAAACTACATGTTTGTTTGCACTTTTGTTCCCGGGAACAAAAAAGATGTTTTTTTTCTTGAAAACACATTTGGACCAACAACAAGAAACAAAAAAAAATTACTTTTTATTCTTAAACACTTTGTTACAAAACACTTTTTATTTTTCTTTTTTTATCTTTTGCTTTTGCAGCCTCCAATCACCCCTCGCTGACTACCTATCGCCGCCTCTGACCACCCTCGGCTGCGGTCGTTGGTCGCCAACCGCTGCCACTAGTTATCGCCCAGCGGCGATCGATTGCCAATAAATAAGAAGAAAAAACGATAAAAAAATTATTAATCGTACCAAACGAATTTATATTATTTTTCTATTTCAAGAAAACTTTTACCAAACACTTTACTTTTCTCAAAAATTGTTATTTGGAATAGAAATATAAAAAAGTATTTTTGTTCATAAAATATTTCCTGAAACAAAAACGTTACCAAATGTTCCACAAGTAGTCCAAATTTATTGGATCACATTCTCCCTTCATTTAATGACTAACTAATGATTACAACCTTGGGAACCTAGACATGTCACATCTTTACTTAGACTAGCCAATTAAACCAAGTTTCTATTGGACCATTTGTGCCAATTGACTAATTAGTATAACTCAAGGCTTTTTCCTTCTTTTTCTTGCTAACTTGCAAAGCCCTAATTTGACACAAAGAATGACCTCGGTCTTAAGATTTTGGGTTAGTCTAACCTGAACAAATTCAACATTTATTATACATAATATATATGAATTTACCTTTTTTTCTCGCCAAGACTAGGATAGAAGCTCAAGAGCAGCTTATTGAAAAGCCTTTCTTCCTTCTTTTTCTTGCAGAGCCCTAATTTAACATAAGAAAGGACCTCAGTCCTAGGATTTTGGGTGGGTCTAACCCGAATCAACCCGACATGTATGAATCTGCACTTTTTCTCACCAAACCCAAGAGAGAAGCCCGGGAACAGCTTACTAAGAAGCCTCCCTTCCTTATTTTTCTTACCGAGCCTAGGAGCAGAGTTACAGAGTAGTCTTCAACTCTTTTTCCTTTTTTTTTTCTTGCAAACTTTGCATAGCCCTAATTTGATAGAAGCAAGGACCTCGATGGCTCGCCTCTCTGTCGCCCTCACTCGTCGTTGCCCTCACTCGCCTTTTCGTCATCCTCGCTTGCCTTGCTGTCGCCATCGCCCTCGCTCACCACCCACCTAGCTCCCTTTAGCAGTCTTGGGTTGATCCTGGAACTGCACCAAACTTATAGGCTTGGTCTCATGCTTAACATGATCGGTCATCGGTCCTAAAATTTGAAGACCGACACTGTACAAGTTGGTCATTGGTTAGGTGCTGGACTGAATCAACTCGACCCATGCTCACCCTTATCCATAGAATAGCTACAAATAGATAACTTTGAATTTGTAAATATTCTCCTCTATAAGTTTTTGGGTGGAGTATGCACACCAGAGAATTTGGGTACTTCAAGTGAAAGGGAAGAAGAACGTAGAAGAAGATAGAGAAAGCATAGAAAGATTTCGGATTTTTGTTTTTGTTTTAGGGTTTGTTAGTTTTTATCCAAAAATTTTTGGACAAACTATCCATATTCCGGCCACTGGAAATGTCACGCCCTCAATGGCCAGCAGACATTTAGTCGGTCGAGAAGTTCAAATCCTTATTTGAAATTGGTTTAGTCATTTCAAATTTTTATTTAAAATAACATTCACTTTAATTCTTTATTTAAAAAATTAATCCTATTTTGAGTCATTATTTGAAACTTTCTCATGTCCTCTTTTTTTTTTTCCCTTTGCCTTCCCTTAAGTCGCACAGGCAAGGGGAACTTGTTGAATGACATCCTTTTGGGCTTTTCACATTAATTCAAGCTTCTGAGAAGTCACGTACACAAGGCAGTTGATGTCTTTCCTGCCCGCTTGGTTCCCCCTTCAACTCTGGACGGAGACGCTGTTGGCTTGGACCGGATCGGAGCGGGTGTACCGTTGAATCAGGAAGCAAAGAAGGGATGAGCGTGTTCGGGGGAGATAGCTGGGCAAGAGAAGCCCAGCACCGGAAGAGAAGAGTCGACGATTTGGCGGCGGAAGGTCTCGACGCCTCCTCCTACAAGAAGCTCTCCTCCGGCAAGTTCGCTTGCCTCGTCTGCCCTCGCAACCCCGTCCTCGATTCTTCTCTCATGCTCGCCGTACGCCTCCAGTCTCTTCTCACGCGAACTTGGTGTCGCCGAATTTTATTTTATTTTTTTTTCCCGTGGTTCAGTTTTGTCTTGATTGGTTGCGAGTTTGATGAGTAGCTGGAGGGATTTTAGCGGTTCTGCTTGATGAATTAGACTAGTTATGGGTCTGACAGACCATTTGGTCCCAGTAAATCTAGTAGTCGTGATGAAAGATGTATGATTGATGTATTTTCCATCCGGTCAAGGGATTTCGGTATTGCCCTCGGCTGGCAATCAACCATCCAGTTGCGATTTTGGATCTGATCGTGTTTTCTGGCGTTCTCCCGGCCAAACTGTCTTGTCGATCTGCTTTGTTGGACTACCGTGTGCTGAAATTTCACATTTCTAACATGATGGTGTTGTGGTTTAACGTTTGGTAGGAGACCTGTGGCACGGCTGTAGCGGGTACTCACTAAAATGTTTGTTCTGCTTGTGATGTTGATGCTTGGTATCGCATCATCAGCCTTGTCATGTCAGTAGTGCACGAGATGATGTAAATTTTACATGTCTCACCTGCAAATAATAAATTAATTTGTTTCATGTTGATCTAACTTGAATTGTGCTTCAGTATAAGAAAGACATTAGAATGAGATGGTTTGGTTTTTTAATGAATTGGAATGCATGAGAGTAGAGGTTGCTGCATGTTTGAAAGAAGCGGACGTTATTTTGGGTACATGTGATCATTCATATGGTCACTACATGTATAGATCATTATAGTTTTTTGCTGCAGAGTTTATCTTGTAGGTTGTAGATCAATTTATTAGATTTATGTGTTGACATTCTATTATCATGCAGATGCATTGCAAGGGGTCACGCCACCGTGTTGCATTGTCGAGGTTGAAGGAGATAGAATTGGAAAAGAAAAATGATTTTAACAAGAGAATAGCCTTGTCTGATTGTACTGTTGACATCGGCACTAGTGCTTCTACTTTAAACAGAATAAAAAGTAAACCCTTGATTGAGCAAACCAGGAAGATCGCCTTGGAAGTTCTTGACAGGGGAAACACTAGACAGTACATTCATAACGAAGGCCATAATGCGAAAATTTGTGGGATGATCCATGGTAATGAAACTTCGCATATCAGCAAAAGCTTCTCTTCCACTGTAAAAGAAGCGGCTGAAGAGGTGGTTGTACAGCCACAAGTTAGTATCAGAGCATCGTGAAAGAGAGCTCAAGTTTACTTCTGCAGGCTGGAAGCGCGATTGCAATGGCAGATGGTTCAAGGATGAAAATGTGAGTTCTTTGAGCAATTTGATATTCATTTTATTGTGCAAGGCATCACACGGTTTTAATTTGAAATATTTACAATAAGGATGACCGAAACTTGGGTCTTTAATGCTATTTGTACACGTGATGTCTTTCTGTTATCTTAGACATTGATTTTGGCAACTTTATGGCATTTGCAGGTTGAGTTTGACTCAGATGAAGAAGATCCAAATGTCTGTCTCGCATAACAGATAGACCGCAATGGTATTTTTGAGCAATTGATGCCAGAGAACAATAAAGACTAATGAGAGGAATTCATGTGAAAGTTTGATAACTTGACTTGCCAAGCTGATGTCTCATAATACCAATTAAATGTTGCCGCAAAATTCCATCCATGGGTATTCAATACCACAAGAAATGTTTATATCGGTTGTGATGAGTGCCTGCGCAACTTTTTAGCGATTTGATTCATTGGCAAGCTAGGGATTTAATTGATCTTCTTTGACTGCTAGCCTGTGAGTATCGAGCATACCTGATGGAGCACGAGATGAATGATTAGTTTGCTGGTGAGAAAGATTCAGAGTTTTAACTGCATGCTTAAGTGGTGAAAAAGTCATTAGCGTGCCATTCCTGTCTGACTTGAGGCTTTTCCTGAGTAGATAGATGTCAGAAACAGGTATTCAATTAGAAGAAGTTTTTGATATAGAGGACCTCAATCTCTCTACTTTTTCTGTTCTTGGTGCAACTCATGTAATGATGAAAGGTGTCTCACTGGCCGGCCAAATTGGTGTCACTTGAATCCATTGGGCTTGTTAGCAGGGTTAAAGAGATCAAAATGGGTCTGATGGGCTTCTGCAGCAGAAATTGGGCATGGTGTTCATAGTCTTGTTCTGTCCTCTGCAAGTGAATTTGTCCTTGCCAATCTTTTCTCCGACATGATCCTCATGGTGGTCCAACGATGGAGAGCTTATCTCTTTGTAAGTGAAATGTCATTTAGACCATGGAGGTTACATTTCTTTTCAGGCTGTATAAATCATTTTATCCCTCGGATCCCAAAAATGTTCATAGGTCAAGGCATAATCAACGACCACCAGGAAATAAGGTTCATAATATCTTACCCAGGCAAATTATCAAATAAATTCCCAATAGATCTTTATGTTGCATTCCCCTGTTAGTGAGATCTGAAAGGAGGCCAAATCAAAATCCCCAAACCCTAAGCTCTCATCCATGTACTTTGGATACATTAAGTCCTTATGATCAAATCACTAATTGAATTCGAGGCTTATAGTTTCATAATGACTTCTCACTGCACCGTCACAAGTCTTGTTTTCATGGAGTCATCTTCCGTTTGTTCAAAGCTAGGCATCCAAATTATGAGTCTGTTAATATAATGCAATTGAATCTAATTTCACTCAATTCCTAAAACATGAGCCAGCTATGTGTATGAATCGATCGTTACCATATCAATAATTCGATGTTGGGATTATTTCACTAAAATCCCTCTTAAGTACACGTCTAACATATCTTGTTTTTCAAATTTTTTTCCCCTTCATTAGGAATGGAGACTTTGGAGACTTTTTGGTCTGGTAGATTGGTTGTTGGAAGAAGTGATGGAACAGGGACAGAAGCCGTGACAGCTCAAGTCATGTGCAGTTCATGAACTTAGTGGTTGTCTTTCACCCGCCTCTCCAAGCGTCAGGATTTGGGATCTGATGCAAAATCATGCGATGCGAGCACCACCAGACACTTCCCACGTCCCCAGACACGTTGCGTGAATTGTTTTAATGTACTTCGGTCCAAGTTTTGTGCAAATGAGACAGTGAGTACATTTTCCTCATCGATTGGCGAAGTTTATACAATTATCAGAGCGCAGGTTCGCGAAAGCAAGTTCATATCATGTTTTCTGCTCTCTTTGTCAAAACGTTTCACTAAACCCACTTTGATGGGAAAATGATCAGCTAACTTAATTTTTCTAAGTTAGCTGATTCCCACCATTTATTTTTTGCCCCCTAATAAAAAGGTGCTCCCCCACTTTCCCCTTACATCATTGGATCAGCCAACTTCACATGAAGTGATGTTAGATGATCCGAATCCACTTTGGTGGGTCATCGGTCGATTGTAAGCAGCTAACACTAACATATAAAGACATTGATTAAGTTTACCAGCGGAGGCTGCAATAAATGGGGGGGTTGCTGTAGGGTTTCTATCTGAAGGAAGATGACAGTGAAAGTGGAATCAAGGACCAGGCATTGCTCCGGGAGGGACCAGAAGGTCTTTGGGAAAAATTGGGTGGACTGTGTGTTGTTCCGTCCAAGACGATTTGCGTAGGATCTAAGCTACACCATGCAATGTGTATTGGAGAATCACCAGATAAGTTAAGAGCATCCGACCTACCAGGACAGGTCAGGCACGTAGAATACATGTTTGTTTTTTTTTTTTTTGTTGGAGGAGTGTAAGACATCACTCTCAGCTGAAAATCTTGCCCTAGCAAATGGAACTAAAGAGCCAAAACAAAACCTCAAGACTTTCTAGTAGAGTAGAAAAAACCGATAGAGAATAAAATACCACATCCTTTTGTGATTGGAGTAAACCTTGGGGCAAAACCGGTCGCATCTCGTGGGTGAAGCTTTTTCCAAATACACATGGAGAAGACCATGACGTGCATTTGTGGCTAGGAGTGGACCCATTGTGGGGTGACTGCGATGGTACAGGGGATGGTCCCTGGTTGTAACTTTTAATGGAATTTGCAAAGTTTTATTCCCTTTAATTTTCATGTGTTATTTATACATCCGCCCCTCCCTAAATTTAGATTCGGGCCCTTGAGTTAAAACATTGCATCTATTGATCTTTGCAAAGATCTGTCGAGTCAAAAATTCTTTCATCCTATGTCATAAGAAAAAACAAAAGCTAAAGGATCAACTTGATTATTTCGGCCTCTCAATGGTTTGTCCATCAGTATCTTCGTTTCGAAGAAATTCTTAAAAATAATGTGCAATATTTGATTGTGTCTATTCTTATGGAATTTAAACCCAAGTAATGTTTCTGTCAAAGTGGATGAGCTAAAATGCTGTTGTTTGCAAATGGAGACGTATACTAAACTAAACCCTAGGGGATCTGCGCGCGCCAAATCCCAAAATGAGCCCTCAAGGGTACGCCATGGGGGGGTTCTCTACATGCTGTCAAAAGAGAAAGCATGTTCGTGATCAGAAGGAAGATTATATGGTAAATCTCTAAGATGCAAAAAATATTTTAAGTTCAAAAGCGGAACGATTGAATTTTAGAAAATGCGAAAAATTTCAGGAATCATCTTTTAATTTTTGGTCGACTTCTAAATTATGATTTTATTGATGGATAATAAAATTCATCTTAGTACCTATATGGGCATTCTTGGATTTTTAGGAGAATTTTGAAGCTGAAATTGTGCTTCTTCTTTGCTTTGTCTATAGCAGAGACAAACAGAAAATCACTCTTTCATTACCCCAATTAGAGAAATAACGCCTTGGGGTTCTGGCCTGTATATCGCTCTGCCATACATACTCTATTTTATGTGTGATACAATTCATTATTATTCCCTGTATCATGCTAGAAAAATATTAGGAATTACTTCTTGTTCAAACTCTCTCTTCTCAATAATCACTCCCCATCCTCATCAAATCGAATATAAATCTAATTTTAATCTCGAGCCATGTGTGTTCTAAGAGGAGTCATTGTTCTATAGCCATATGCAGTGGTCCTCCTTGATTCATGTGGAGCCAACCCGAGAAAGAGTACTCAAGTTGGTGAAGATATGAAAAGTCTAATCAACAGATGCAATGGATTCAAGTTGAATGGTGCCTTGAAGAATGTGGTATCACATGAAATATATGTGAGGCATATTATATAATTGGCATTAAGATCCTCAGAGATAGATCTCAAGCAATATTATGATTATCTTAAGAAACAAATATCAATAAAGTCTTAGAGAGATTTTAAATGATTGATTGTTCATTAAATATAGTACATATTGTGAAAAGTGATAGATTGAATTTGGACCAATGCTCAAATAATGATTTAGAAAGGGAACAAACAAAAAAATTCCTTATGTTTTTGCTTCAAAAGCTTGATGTATACTCAAGTTTATAGTCAACCTAACATTATATTAATTGTGGGAATGTTAGGAATATATCATAGTAATTCAAGTATGGACCACTAGAGAGTTACAAAGAAGTTAATGAGGTATCTTTAAGATACCAAAATTTGTATAAACGGACTAATAACCTAGAGATTATTGGTTATTCGGATTTGAACTATTAGTTGTGTTTATTCTCGAAAAGTAACATTTGGATACACTTTTATGTCAATTGGCGAAGGGGTGCGAAACAAACCTTGGTTGCGACTTCCATTATGGAGGCTGAGTTCGTTTCCTTTTTTAAGGCCACTTCACATAGTGTGTAGTTAAAGAGTTTCATTTCTATGGTCAGATTTATGGATTTTATTACTAAGTCACTAAGAATATTTTGTGACAATTTAGTTGCAGTTTTTTTTTTGGTAAGAACAATTTAGTTGCGGTTTTCATATCTAAAAATCATAAAAGTGAAATCAAAGCAAGCATATCGACATCAAGTATTTAGTCATAATGAAATGCGTTGAAGAGAGCAAAGTGGCATGGAATTCGTTTGTACCAAATTGATTTTAGCCAATCTTTTAACTAAAGGTATAAGAATCGTGTAGTTATGTTGGAAATTGGTTTTATAACGTAGATTTTTATCATATGGTCGAATTTGTAAAACTCTTATTCATTTATAATATTTTCAAAATTCTGGTTACATATTCATTTGATATGATAAATAAAATCACTCTTAACCCAAAATAAATATAGGACTTATTAATTAAATTGTTTTATCATATATATGCTAGTTTGGAATAGATAAGATGCATTGTGATACATGAAATATAATACTCATTATAAAAGGACCTATCACTACGATACATGTTTGGTCTAGGGCATGAAATTTTGTGGATTGGGCTCTATTTCGTTGATGGAATGTTCGGATCAAGTAGGAGAATATTATAAAATTATAATTTGATCCCATATTCGGTATATAATTGTCCACATTAATTCATCAATGTCTATTGTCCACAAAGTTACATGATAACTGTATAAAAGACACGACTTCTTCATGAGATAAATTATATGTGAAAGGGTGTGAATGTGAGTTTAAGAGGGGTCTTCTAAGCAAAACCATCTCATATTCAAAAGACACACCATCAATTTCGAGAGGGCAATTGGCTAAACAATCCCTTTTTTTTTTTATCATTCATCATTTCGCGAATCAAGTTATCAATCAAATTTCATTGATTGTTGGAGTTCAGCAAAGATTTTTTCACACTTCTGCATTCGCGTTTCCTCATTTGATCCCAGTTTTGCATGAATTTTGTTCACTTGTGGATAATCGGGACATTCAATTTTTTAGTTTTACTATCGGGATTGTGATTAATGATGAGGTTAATTGCGGTTTATCTTAAATGTAGTTATTTGTAGTTGCCTTCTCTCCCTTTCCAGTATATAAGGATTTTGTATTATTCTTCTAGTAATGTATATAATATTACACTTTTCTTTTTTATTCCAAATCTTAATTATTTGGATTGAATCATTTTGTATAGATAACATCACAAAACTCTATAATGCGACGTGAAGCTTTGAAATGTCATTCTAAATATGTTTAGTTCTTGCCCATTCGATTATGGATTGAAATTCTTTAGAATACCAAAAGTGATTGCACGAGGCGCAGTTGCCTTCTTGAGTTGTAATTATATCATCCTCTTAGGCTGTGTTTGGTCGTCCGGATTTCTAAACGGGATATGACTGGATATGATAGAATAAGAAATTCTTAGATTTATTCATATCTCATCCATTGTTTGGTGAATTTCAAATTTAAAGTCGAATATCATTATATCCTATCAAATCTACTGTTTGGTAAACTATGAATTTAAAGTCGGATATCCTTATATCTTATCAAATTTGTTGTTTGGTGAACTAAATATTTAAATTCAAATATTTTCATATAAATAAAATTAGGCAAGTATAAATTTGCATGTTTAATATTCAAAAAATCATATAAACCAATAATTTTTTTTTTCAAATTAACAGATTATTGTCGAGTTTTATAATTAGGCATTTTTTTCCGTTCCTTTGAAGTAATATTTTGGCAACCCCTTTCGATATCAAACGTTTTTAAAATAAACTTAATTTCAATATATTCACTTTGAAATATGAATTCTTTTTGTCTCTAACAAATTTTTCATTAGTTTCTATTTTGTTTTAGGTATAATACCAAATCAAACAAATGTCCAATTAGAACAAAGCATAAAGTCCAAAGTTCATTCATTTTTTTTTCAACTGTCACGAGGATACAATGACAATTAATCACGTTAATGAACGATCTTTGAATAATTCACACATATAAAGTATATTACAGTTCATCACTTTCGTGAAATTTTGATGTGAATCAGATAGCTATTAAGGAGAAGGTTTTGACGCCGATACTTTTGATAAGAGCTTATTCAATTGAATTTAAAACTTTATAAAGGTTTTCTCATTTTTTATGTTAAACTAAAAATGTTTCTTTAAAATAAAAATCTATAATTGGTTCAAGACTTATAGAATTAATACTATATGAAATAAATTGTGGTCAAACAACTAGACATTTTTTTAACAAAAATGAAATTTTGAATTTTTTTGAATTTTTGAATTTATGGTATTATTATTTTTATTATTTAGTATTTTTTAATTTGAAAAAATAAAATTCGGATTGGGTTAGGGAAACTCGATCCAACTATATGACCCGAACCCAACAGAGAAGTTGGAGTAGTCTGAACACCTAGACATTTTATATAACAAGAATGAATTTTTGAATTTTTTGAATTTTTGAATTTGTGGTTTTATTATTTTTATTATTTAGTATTTTTTTAATTCGAAAAAATAAAATTCTAACCAAGTTGGGAAAACTCGGTTCGACTATATGACTCGAACTTAATAGAGAAGTTGGAGTAGTTTGTGGGTGCACAACGGAGAAAGGAAAAAAAAAAGTAGGGTTTGTGTTTCGGATAAAAGAAATCATATCCTATCTTATCCAACCCTCCCCATGAGATTTTTTTATCTAGTCTATATCCCATCTATATCCAACTTTATCCTATCCTAAACAGTTACCAAATACGAGATATGATAAAACATATAATATCCTGCTTTTTATTTGGTCAACCAAACGCTGTCTTAGTGGATTGGACAGCCCGTATTTTCTTTTCTCCTTTCCTTTCAATTTTTGCTTTTCCCATTTTCCCCTTCCCCGCTTCAAGGACCACAAGCCAAATCGCAGTACCAGTTCGTCTGCCACCAGCCTCCTCCAAGCTGGGCGATATCGACCGACACGAGCCTTCACATCGTTACGCCAGATCCCATGTCCTGGTCTTTTATGGCCTTGTCCTCATGACCCCACCCGCCCCGCCGCCCGCCCCCCCCCCCCCCCCCCCCCCCCCCCCCCCCCCCCCTTTAATCGTCATTAACTGAAGAAGAGAGAGACATGGAGATAGTGAGAGGTATTAGGGGGGAGAGAGGGAGAGAGAGTCAAGGGTTTGTCGTCCAAGTTTTTTACGTAAATTTCTTATATGGTGGGGGCTTCTAAATCATACAAATATGCATTGGGGATGCTTCAGACTTTTAGCGGATCCACATTCTTTGATTCTAAAAGTAGAGATGAAAGTTTGCATTGAAAGAAAAATATATTCCAAAGAATAACTAAAAAATATTTGGAAATGTTATTTGATTTCGCAAATAGCATCTTGAAGTGAATTTTGTCTTAGTTAACAACCTGAGGTAGGGAAAAGCGTTTCAATGAACCCTCTTGGTCTGTTGACGTTTAAATGTCTTGATGGATGGCCAGAAATGCATGAAAATATGCCAACGAGCGAAAACGCCCCTCTCATGCTCGAGAATATCTCTTGAAAGTCTCATGCTTGCTTTCCGGTGGAGAAATTTCGCCGAAGATGGGTCGAGGAAGATGGGTCGAGGAGGTCGATTGAGACACATTTTTACACTACTTTAGAGTGTTAATTGAGATAAAATCCACTTGATGTGCTATTGGCGAGACTAGCACCACTTCCGGGTGTTTCTTGGAAGTTGCCTGGATATACTTCGATAGTGGGCTATGAACAAGCAAGAATGCCATCATTTTCATAGTGCATGCTGCACATAATGTAAAAAAACAGCTACCTTTCTGGACAAAATGAAGACGAATGATCCCAATTCCGAGCTAGTGAAGCTACATGTTCGAGATCATAGTAAAAACCCATCACCATCCTTCTCATGAAGCACGAATCTTGCCTTTCACATTATGCATCACACGTATGCCCACCAAAGCTGGGTCCCCAGTTGGTGGAGAGGCTTTGATGGGTATGTGATCACTCCATAAAATAAACGTTATGCTTTCGAGTTCTTGGTCCAAGAAATTCAGTACAAGAGGTGGTGGTGGTTTGCTTTCCAAATGGCTGAGGACTTGGGGGACTCGTATCCGTCTTTCTTGATGAATCGCCATTATTATTTTCGAGTGTCTGAACAGTCAGTCTCTCCCTCCATAATAAGGAAGAAACAGTGACTTCCAAAGCAATTTGACCTCTGCCAACGTATTCCACGATTTGGAAACAAGGTGACCCTCTTTCTGCATTGACTGAGTGTGGAATGGCAGGACATCTAGGGCTCGTAGGGGTGGAAATTTCAAACGCATATTGAATGGATCAGATCGTGTAAATCTTCTCTTTCTCTTTAGGGTTCATTACTTATATCTGAAGAATCAGTTGGGATATGTGGGTGGAGATTGATCACTCGTTACGTACCGGTGAATAATCTTCTCTCCCATGTGATGGGGATCCCATCAACACGAGAGAATTTCTTGTGCTCAACAGCTTCCATAAAACGTTTCTTAATGAAACTGAACGCATAAATTCATTATACAAGTCCGCGGGAAGTTCTAAAATTTACTTCTAAAGTGTAATTGATTCATAAAATATTCATTTCGCCCTCTTGAATTCTAAAACTTGTTCCGGAAAATAAATGCGGGGCTCTGTTCTTCTGTTACTTTTTCTTTAGTGGGAAAATAAAAGTTAGATGACACTTTTTAATAATTTTTCCATCCTAATCTTGTTTCTCACTGCGTGACAAGAGGCAGCCAAAAGGGCATGAGCAATCGGGCGGCAATGGCATCATCATGCGTACCATCGCGAAGTTAGGGTTGGTCAGCCCTCACAATCATCACGCAAGGATCAACAGACCCTCACTTGATGGCAGAGAGCGGTGGTATCATGATATAATTTTCACAGGATCTAACGATTCATGTGAAGTGGTTCAATACAGATCGAAGTACTTGATAAAAATTCAAGTGGGAGGGTGCTTGCCTTAGCCTAAACATGAGCCACTATGCAAAGTTGAATTGTTGATGTAATTTGCCGTCGAATAAGACAACTTTTCCGTGTCTGTTTGCCTCCACTGACAAGGTATCCTAAACTTTGCCACAGTAACTATGCTACCATGATAAGAGGTGATCCACTTTCCCGGGAAGCTTCCATCATGTATTCGGATGATCGAACTTCGACATTCTAAGCATCTATCTTCAAAATTTGTGATTCATAATTTTTTTAATTATCTTCCCTTGAATAGAAGCTTCGGAGTTATTAATTTCATGGGTTGTCTTTTCGGAATAATATATATAAAGTTTAATTTTAGTTCTTTTTTTTTATTTCGGTTGCACTGATGTTGATAAAAGAAAGATGATTTGCATTTGGCTCGGAATTGCAATTTTCTTAATACTATTTTACATATTTCAAGTAAAGTATCTGGAGTTATGACTTAAATCGTATAACCATTTGAAAATCAATACAATTGTCTTTTTATCAACATGATATTTGCAAGTTCTTATAGAATCACTCTTCTTAGTATTAACATTTACGAATATTCTTTGAATTCTTACGTTACCATAAAAAAAATCTTTGAAACCTTACTCTATTCTTTTGTCTTTGCTATATAGATTTAAATGGGAAGCCATGAAAATTGTTCATGCTCCCTTCAAATTCTTAAATTACACCAAACCTTCATTTGGACGAGCAATTTCATAAGTTGCTCTTATGTTTATAGTAATAATGTAATTCACTTTTGGTGACTCATGTTTTACCATTCCTTAGTTTTTTTTATATTTGAGATTAAATATACCTTTAATTTTTATTAATTAAACATAATTTTTTTTAAATTTTCCTTTTTATACTACACATATATTTTATGGAACTACCATTTTTTTGAATGCATTTAATGTAGTAGATCATATGTCTTTTATTTTATAAATTTGTCACTACTTGCGTGAAGTCAATAACCTTTGATTTTTATCATTCCTCCTTTTTTGATATCATTGAAATTATTCTTTTAATTTTTCTAAATTTAAAAGAGGAAATTATCTTTAATCTTCCAAATTACCATATCGATGTGGGCATATAAATATATGGATATATAAACAGATTGCTCTTCTGAAAGAAAAGTCATATCTACGGTGCCTGCTTTTGAATGATATTATACTTGATGGTTACAAAATGTTCCTCAGATATAAAGTGAGACTAGGAAGACCGATGAGAATGAAGTTGTCGTGAGGGAAAAAGAGATCCCCTCATCTAAATATATATCCATATATCTATATATATTTTATTTTTTTTATATGTATATATATATATATATATATATTCTTTCTTCTTTGTTTCTAAAGTGAAAATTCACCAAAAATTTACCTTAGACCTTTAACCAAATGTATAATGCAGTCTCTGAACTTTTAATTTATTTAATATATTCAAACTAGTTTATGAACTATATGTAAACATTCAATGTGATCTCCTAATATTGAACATTTGTATATAGTCCATGACTAAATGAACCACATAGCATATTGGCTAAAATTCAAAAGTCACCTTAAACAAATCAAAGGTTTAGGGATTACATTGTACATTGAGTTAAAGATCAAACACCACTTATATCATTATTCCTAGGATGTCTACATGTGATACTTGGTAGCAAGAAAAATCAAATGCGCATTAATCCGATTTAAATCCAGTGCTGCCACTGTAGAAATTTGTTTTGTCTTTTTGTGGGTAAGAATAGATATTATACAAGCGGTGCTCCATGATGTGAGGTCCCTCTGGTCTAGTGTTTTTCCATGACAATAATACTCTAAGAAGTAAGCTCTTCTATGTTGACTTAGTAACGATGGCATGATGATAGGAAATTTTAGTGTGATTTTTAGTCGGACTTTCATGATTATGAAGCCCCTTTAAGAAACCATAAAGTAAAAGTGCCGTGGAAAGGGCAAATTCTTTGACCTACACCACCACAAGGAAGAACTTTCCATACAATAGTCTCGGTTTCTAAAAAGTATTTTATGTGTTGGCTAACGCGATTTATCCGGCAAATTATGTTGCTGATAGGCATCTCATCTTACTTGGTGCTTACGCATTGGAAATACTCAGCTTAGATTGACTTGTTACATTGTGCGATGTGTAGCAAGCGCTATAACTGTCACATTAAATACTTTCCTTTCAATCTTATATTCATCTTTGGTGCCTGGGACCGCGCATTCAAGTCTTGTAGGAGACGCCAAACCAGTTTTTTCTTTTTCGGAGTACAACACATAGTACAATCAATTGCATACATTAAATGTATGAGTCATGTCATCTGATCGTAAGTATAATCACAACTTCTATTTTATTGAAAGCTTATAAAATTATCATTCTTTTTACTTACAAGGATACCCACTTTAAGTAGATAATCCTCGGAATAATGCAATGCTCCATATTAATCTCGTGTTCTTGGTGATGTGCAACCCGTGACCTAGATAAATGGCCTACACATGAAATCGTTTGCATTGATGCTACAATAAAACCAAACATGTTTCATACATCTAATTTTTCCTCATGTACCCTTTACTCAGTTGCTAAGGCAAGCCCGATAAGGGTTATTTCAACATTGGCGATTGATTTTTCATTATAATTTCTTTTGTAGTACATGTGAAGACTCAGATCTAGAGATTTTGTGAAATGTGCTCTACATTAGGATTAACTCAGATTGGTGGTAACATCTCCTATTATCTCTATTCCCTATCACAACGAAAAACTTTAAAGAGCTTTTGACAAGTTTGAAGTTAGGCATGGAGAGAACTCGTGAAGGAAAGTCCGACATGTACCTAGATGTTCTTGTGGGTTCGATGTCACCTGTATTCCTTTGAAATGAGGCAACTCAACATTACAATGTCCCCTCATAACACGGGACAACCTACCAATTGTGGACTCCGTCCCTGGTTGGATTTTAACATAGTACGATTGTAGCTATTTAAATATGATTTTAGAGGCTTCATAATGTGTAGGTAGTCCCACCCATCCATTCATTCAATGAAGGATTGGTCAGTGATGGACCTCGCTACTATGAGAGATGTCCACTCCCTAAGAAGTCTTTCATATATGTAGATGGGATCAGAGGAAAAGGCTCAGGCACATGCTCATTTGATCTCCCTAATTTCTAGCGGGCGTCATCCCAATCGCTCCCGCCTTGTGTATGCCAACAGCTTCTCCCATATATCTGCCAACTTGTGCCACATGCATACCAACCACCTATGCTATACATCTACACAATCTGGTTGTAACTTATTAATATTAGTTCCCCTCTTCAGCACTAGCCATCCATGATAGACATTTTCATGCCAACATTAGCCAACGCCAATCTTGCCACGTGCTAATTCTCCCGTTGGCCAAACTTACACCAATCACAATCTAATTGGCATTAATTAATTAGCATGGCATCTTATCAACATAAAGTCGAAACCTTGCTCTATATGGTCGATATCCTAATATGATACTCTTCTCGAAATAGCTACTACCCATTTTGCCATTTTTAGGCATCAATCCTATGCAATAAAGAGTTATTCCCCCATCCCCCCCCCCCCCCCCCCATTTTGCCATTTTTAGGCATCAATCCTTTGAAATAAAGAGTTATTGCCCCCTCCCATACAAATGAAAGATTTGGATCCCCAGATCGAACTTATAATAATAATCATGCCTGCCCTCAATCCCTCTGGCATCGATCAAAGAGATTATTGATCTTAGGATTCTTCACCCCTTTTCATATCTTTGCTCTATGCTCTTCGCTCCCATTGAGTTGCGAGATTGATCGGTAAAAAGAAAAGTTGAATATTTCTCACAACCCCCTGCACACCAATCCATGCTTCCTCGTGACCCGGAAATACTCGAACCTAGTTGCTTAGCTTTCCTCCACATGAAAAATAATATGAGATGAAATCACTTTATTTTTATTTTTACTGTTTTAATTGGCTAAAATTGGCCCTCCCCAATAGATCCACATCCCCGATCTCATGGTCAGGGGACCGGATCCCTATCATAGCTGTTCAATCCGAATCAAACGGATGTGGATTTTTCCAAAAAAAAAATCCTTTTATTGACGGGCCGTCCGATTTTTGGATGGTCCCTAAAGTTAGATGGATCTGATCACCTGACCTAAAATCAGGTGATCTGGACCCCTTCGCGATCCCCGGAGATACTGTCCGCCACATCATTGACCAACTGCCACACTCCACTTTTGCTTTGTCATCATATGTCCGGAGGTGGTATGATTGAAGATTTTGATGCATGTGGCAGGATTATTTTATGCATGGTGGGCACATGACGTTTCTAGACTTCGCAATAGAATCGAGTTGACAAATTGCAACAATCTTTCGAGTGATTTATAATTTACTTTTTGGGGGTAATTGTGCTTTTACATTGGAGCCCATGGTTTGAATCTTCGAAAGTGAACAAGATTGGTTTCACTTACCTTGAATTGATTTCTCGTTATACGTTAATCCGTGCTATTAATGGAAGGTTTAGTTGGTGTGAGATTTTACGTGTCTAAAAGAGTTTTTCTCGACATAAAGAAAATATTTGATTTGGGGAAAAAAAACCTTGGTCGAAAACAAAGATTTTTTTTTATCGCTATACTTATTAATTGATTGAAAAAGATTTTAGACTGATTTGGCTATTTGGACACTTGATCATTTTTCATCTTTTTCGACTGATTTAGCTGCTCGGACACTTCGACCAATTTTTAGGCTTGCTTTGGTCGCTCAATGATCACATGCTCTAATTCTAGACTAATGTAAAAAAAAATTGGAGCATACACATCCAGTGTGATACAAGCATCTTACTTATCCTTGATTTCGGTATTATAAGTATCCACTCTCTTAAGTCCATACCATATAAGACAATTCGTGCAAAACTTTTATTTCACGTTAGCGATGTACGATGTAATTGTTCATACAAAAAATGCATCAGGAAGATATTGATAAACATGACCAAACTTAATTTGTTCTCTCACACAACGCCCCTGTAAAGTTTTTGTAGGATCACTGCCAACTGTCCTAAAAGTTTAAGCTGTTAAGTGAAGGTGTGGTTTAATATTTATGTATTTAGTCTGGTCTTTTTGTCTAGTACTAAGCGTGGAGAAATTTGGGGAGACAAGGGCTTGGCAAGATTTGAACTCAGAACTTTCTGCTCTGATAGCATGTAAAGTTTTGTAGAATCACTGCTAACTATCTTAAAAGTTTAAGCCATCAGGTAAATGCGTGGTTTAATATTTATGTACTTTCACAGCCCTCTCCAATGACTAAGAGCATCGGCTGCCCCATCACCTCCGCGAAGTAGTCTGAGTTTGCAGCTGCTATCTCTCTCTCTCTCCCTCTCTCTCTCTCCACCAACCATTGACGAGACCCATTTGAGGACACACAATCCATGACATAAGCAAAGCAAGAGCGATCACAATCCTCAGCCAAGATCTTGTCGAAGGCAATGGTTATCGAGTGAGTTTGGCGAAGAGAAAGGGGCGGAGAAGTCTGATTTGAAGGAGGAGAGAGAAGGTCGACGGGTGGACACATGAAAGTTGTCCAAGAAGCGTGGGGGTCGTTATGGTGGTTGATGGTCGGTGAGGTTCAAGGAGAGAGGTGGAGATCTTAGGGCAGTGTTATGACAAGTTTCGAGGTTCGTGCGGGTGATCTAGACTATCATGAATGATTGTTCCGTCGTACTTCTGTGAGTATGAAATCAACGTGCTTTGCATATACAGGAAATTTACTTAGTTGTGTTGGGACGTGGCTTATATACTTCTCATCAACAAGAAGGTACGGGGCTTTTGCTATCTGGTGATTGTGCAAGGATTTAGCGGAATTGCTTCGGCGGGGATCGCTAGAGCAATGCCTGCAAGCAATCAAAGAACTTTTAAAGTTTGAGTCCATATTTTTTGATAGTTTAAATTTGGGCCTATAAATAGTTATTGAATATATATTCTCTTTATTTTATAATTGAGAGTTATGACAGAGGAGTATGGTGTGCTAAATATAGTAGAATCTTCTGTTAAATGTAACCCTAATTTAAGGTTGAGTTAGGATAAACCTTATGGCTCTATTTTTCTCTCTCGTCCGTACTTTCTATTTCATTGGATTTGTGCGTAGAATCCTAACAAGTTGTTTGTGAAAAGAAATTGGGTAATTTCCAAGAGAAAGTGGATCGAAAGCTGGAGTTGCTATAGATCTGCAAATTATGAATCCTCAATGCTTTATTTTTTAATACAAGGGCAGTTCTGGAATCCAAACGTTCCCTTTCATCTAGAGAGTGGCTTTGACTTAGCGTATTGTTCGAGTCACGAAAATGTTTTCTTATCAATCTCAAGATTTCTAAGCTTCGCCAGTCTGGCCTCGATGATGTAATGAGATCAAAAAGGAGATTAACAAAAGTCCAACCATGCAATCATCGAGCAGTGTTCCCATTGGCACATAAAGAGTTCGACGCTTGCCAACAAAAATCAATCGTTCAATACTTTTGCCTCCTCGACAAGCAAATTCGTCCTTTTGTTGTTTTTTCATTTTCTTTTTTTTTGGGTTCGAAATGGCTGCATTCCTCCAAATTATTGATTGCCAAAACGTCTCGCAACTTGCAAGTGCTATGGCTCCATGATTGACGTCGAAGGACGCATGTATTGTCGCATTTTTAGAAAAGATATTGGTTTGGAAGCATCTTGTTAACCACTTCTGCATGCTGTGCATAATTAGACACTATTCCATTATTCCATTATTGATATGTGGCGTGAGGTTTGGATGAACCACTCCATTACGTCCCCCCACCCCCAACCCCCCCCCCCCCCCAAAAAAAAAAGTGGTGGCAATGCACATGGAAAGAACGCGCATACCGCTTGCTTGGTCATGCAGGATCATCGACATGGCATCATGTCTCGCGAAATATATATATATATATATATATATATATATATATATATATATTGGCTTGTATCATAGATAAAAATAAGGGATAAGTTCACTAGAAGTCCTAGAACTCGTCACGAAAGTGCAAGTGAGTCCTAAAACTTGCAAAGAGTGCAATGCAGTCCTAAAACATGTCAAGTTGATTCAATTGAGTCTATCCATTAGCTCTATCCATTTAAATGAACGAAAAATGCTGACGTAGCATTTTTTAATATATTTTTTAAGCTATGTTAGTGCCTCATCAGAAGAAAATTAAAAAATTTCTAAAAAATATAAAAATTAAAAAAATTAAATTAAAAAAGAAAAAAGAGGGAGAGGGTGATGGCTAGCAGAGGTCGCCAACCCTTCGCCAGCCCTGGCTGATGGTGGTGTCCCTCCATCAACTAGCCATCTCCCTTTTTTTTTTTTTTAATTTAACCTTTTTTTTCTTTTTTAAAATGTAATTTAGTTTAATTTTTTTCCTCTGACGTGGCTTAAAATATATATTAAAAGTGTTACGTCAGCGTTTTCCATTCGTTTAAATGGACGGAGCTAACAGGGGGACTCAATTGAATCAACTTAGCAAATTTTAGAACTAGATTACACTTTTTGCAAGTTTTAAGACTCGCTTGCACTTTCATGAGAAGTTTTAGAACTTTTGGTGAACTTATCCCAATGACCAAAAAATATTTTCATCATATATTAAAATATTTAGACATAATTTTCATGATTAGTCATTTCAAGTTACGCAAGCGGCTATTATTAGAATTCTTTTTTTTTAATTATTCATTTTTTTCACGAAATATGTATGCCCAAGCAAAAGATAATTATCACGGGCAAGTTGCAGAAAGTTAAGACTTCATATCTAAGATCCCTTCTTTCGGTTAGGAGACATGTTTCGTGGAATAAGAACGTATGGCTTATATCTTGGGATCTGTTGAGTACTATATATGGAGAAGGCTTATACATGAGATGCACAAATCATGTGGCGGTAACACGAGACGCAACGGACCAATTCCAAGGAAGATGCATATATACATGGTGCCACACAGGACGAGATTCGTAAGACTCAAACAATGATAAATGATCGGTTGTATCATGTCGTAATTGTCATATAATGTGCTAGTCACACGATATACTTTCTCGAATATTGCAAGAGGCTTAGTTATTTTGGTAAATTAAGTAGCGGAAAACTTTGAAACTGATATATAATTTGCTTCACGAGTCAAATGAAACCATTGAAGCAAATAGGGTACGCAGAAGTTCTATATTTTCTTCCATCTATATCTAGACCGAAATTTCTTCGACCATATTTTTGAATCGCAATTTTCTAAGTTATGGATATTAAAGTATGCAACCTTTAACTAAAATTAATGAATGGGTATGAAACCCACTAATCAAACGATCTCTTGGAGGAAAAGATGTCGCTAAGCATAACTATTAAAACGATAGGATTGAGGGCACGAAGGAGATGAGTGAAATGAATTGGTTCACTCGATTCCCTTAAGTGGATTCCACGCTTTTATAGCCACAAAAATATCAAAACCTAATATTGAGTATTTTATCTTGAATAATCTTCACAAAGAAAACTATTTATATATAATCAAGATGAGATGATTCATTGCTAAAATGCTTATTTAGCATCCGATATGAATGTAATCGAAGTTGATGTAGTGTAGCAATGTAAAGGTGAATGGGAGAAAAGAGTCGATTGTGTTTTGGTAATGGCTTTCATAGCCCAAGTTATAATATAGATATTACACAAAAGAAGTCATACTATAGCTAACTACAGTAGCAACTAAATTGTATTATATGTAAATAGGCGGTCAACCTATAAAATACTTACAATGTAATATCCGTTACCGTAATCAAACATGATGTTCTTAAATGATTACTATGACTGTGTTATACTAGAGTGGATTTGCATTCACTAAATTTGCAATTTAGATTAGGTCTCAAGTCGATCTAATAACGATGGATGGTTATTACTAAGGGTTCGAATAAGGCGTGACTCCTAATTACAGTGGAGAGAGGATAGACCAAATCACACATCCCACTAAAAGGAAGAAGTATCATGGGAGGATTCGGGCAAACACTAAACAAAAATTCAAGTAAAAGAGAGATTACTTAAATATATTTAATAAAGATAAACATTTCATGAAAAATTTTGGTTACAATGTTATTATCTATATATAGCATCCATTATTTTGATTTTTGGTAAGAAAATAGTAACATTCGCTATTCGATTTTGGCTATTATAAAGTTGCTTTTTCCTTGCACACACTTTATTCAAATAGTCGGTATTTTCACTTGTTCTTATCAACTACTTTTGATTTTAACCCATGATTGTATCTCTAAAATACTATGATACACACCATTAGAACAATGAATACACACCAATATCTGGAAGAATTCCTATGATCAATGTGGTAGGTGGTGATAGGAAAATCGAATCTTCAACCATTAGATTAAAAGCGATATTCATGGTTGTAATTAAAGAGATTCACGCATATTTAATATGGCCTCCTCCTCATCATTTATATTATCCCACAAATTCAATACAAAAATAGTAATAGAGCATTTTTCCCCCCAAAACACTCCTCTCTCTAAACTTTATCTTTGCTATTCAAGGTGGGCCAAGTGAGTGAATGAGCATTCAATCGAGGAAAATACAAAGTTCTGGCGACTCCACATCTCAAGTTAGATAAAAGATCAGACTGTCAATATTTATTTCTATGGTCCATAGTAGGGCAAGTGAATGTGTGAACCATGGATAGAGGAGGAGGCTGGGTTTAGGCGACTCTACTAAAGGGTGAATGAATCAAGCATCTTAGGTCATATAAATCAAAACACAAAACCCCATAAAATCTATAAAAAGTCAACAATAGAATTAACTCCAGACAAACCGATACATGTTCCTTTAATATCCATTCTCCAACTCCAACAGGGCATATTCCCCATCTGACTTGCTTCTGAGTAGACCCATTAACGTTGTTTGATAAGAACATATCTAGTGGCGATAATTTTCACGTCCCAACTTCTATTTACTATACTTGTTTCCAAAACTTGAAAGAATACAATGGATTTCCTAAGTTTTGGGAAAACATAAAAAAGCTACACATGATCTTATCTATTAACATATGGAATTTTTGAAAGACCGTAGATGTTTTGCCTCTAGGGTAGTCTGCAATTTGAAAGGTCTAATCCACCCAAAATGGTATTCCACTGTACACGGTTGGATTGACTCTCTCTCTCTTTGTCCAAAACAATTTTTTTATGATCGATGAATTCACTATGAGCTCCCGTGTTCGAACAACACTAAATGGTTGAACCTTTATATTTCGAGAGAGACTAGTATATGATCCCAATATCATGACTTATCACTTAAGACGTTATTCTCGACCTTGGCGATGAAAGAAAAACTATTAATTAACACATTTACGGTTGGGTTGGCCAAAACATTAACTCCTTGACTTTCTTTTTTCCAGATCTATATCTTTCATGTAAAAATATTCCGTCAGAAAATGTTTGGTTTTCTTGACTAAGGCTGTGCAGGAAGAAAAGGACGGAAGCGGAGGTAACCAATTGATGTGACTGAATCTCTCTAGAAGGAATTTGAGAAGCGAAAGCAAAGACTTCGGATCAGGAAAGACTGCATAAAAAAGAATAAAAAAGACCGGTACATAAAAAAAGAGAATTCAGGAAATAGACCCATTCGAGAATAATTTACTTTTCTTTATAGACCAAAATAAATTCTCCTTTTTTAAAAGAAAAAGAGAAATTCGTCGTATCTGATCCCACGTGGACAACAAGATCCACGGGTCACTACTTCCTCTCTCTCCTCCCCTTCTTCCTCTTTCTCTTCCTTCTCCCTGCGTTGCTTGCTGCATCAAAATCGTTCCAGTTCAGCACTGGCATTTATATGACCAACCTGTACTAACCCAAAAAGAACACCACCAAGCTCTCCTGCTCTCTCTCTCTCTCCTTCTCTCTCTCTCTGAAAAGGGGTTGATCGAGAGAGAGAGAGAGAGAGCTCTCTTTGAAAAGAACTGTTGGATCTCTTCCTCTCATACTTAGCAGCAAAAATGCACTAAAAAGCTCTGTACTTTTTGGTCCACTTGGTGAAGAGAAAAAAATGGGAACTTGCACCTCAAAGCCACCAAAACCCAACCCTTATGCATCAAGAGAACACTCCCCAGATGACCAGACTCACCCCTCATACGCCCCAAAATCCCCTCCCACTTCTCTTAACCATAAGCCCACCTCAACCACCGCCACCCCTCAGTCCCCCTTCTTCCCCTTCTACAGCCCCAGCCCCGCCCACTTCCTTAAGAAGTCTCCGGCCTCCGCGGCGGCGGCGGGGGCCGGGTCCGCCAATTCCACGCCGCGGAGGTTCTTCAAGCGGCCGTTCCCCCCACCGTCGCCCGCGAAGCACATAAAGGCGGTGCTTGCGCGGCGGCAAGGCAAGAAGGCCGCAAAGTCGATACCGGAGGAAGAGGAGGGGGATGAGGAGGGACGGGTGGAGTTGGACAAGAGGTTTGGGTTTTCTAAGGAGCTCACAAGTCGGCTGGAGGTTGGGGATGAAGTGGGGAGAGGGCATTTTGGGTACACCTGCTCTGCAAGGTTCAGGAAAGGGGAGTTCAAGGGACAGCAGGTTGCTGTTAAGGTCATCCCCAAGGCTAAGGTTGGTCCCAAGTTTATATTTTTGCGTCGTAGAAAACAAAGTTGTTTCATCTCCTTTCTAATGTCTGATCTCTGGACGCATGTATTTCATTCGATTTGATTTTCTTTTTTGGTTTAATTTAAATTGGTTAGATCTTGTCCACTCATAAGGCGCTATGGAGCATGCCTTCTCCACTTCTGCAGATTTTCTTGTTTCTGCAAAATTTGTGACTTTATGTTTGATCAGCACAATTTGCTCTTCCCAAGAAAATTTGGGCCTTCCGTTTCTCATTTTTTTTTTCTCTATTTGATATCCAGCTTCGACCATTTTTCTTTCTGTTTGCATAATCTTGCAGATTTGTCTATTTCTGCGAAGTTTTCGACTTATCATTTGATCGGAGACCTTTCTTTGTTTAATATCCTTTGCTGATGTGTATGTTTGGGGACTTTGCTTTTTCCTTGGAAATCTCCGTTGCCTATCCATTTAAGTGGGAAATGATACGTGTGGTGGTAAATTGGAACTGATCAAATTGAAAACTTTAAGTTTGAATTGGATAGCTGGAAGTTCCGTGGAGAAAGATGTGAATATTCAGTCTTTTTTTGCATTAGCAATTCTTCTAGATGAAGAATACTTGGACTGGCTTCAGATATAGATGAGTCCATGTAAGGAGTTCTACGTGGCCAACTTGTTTGTTTATTGATATTTTGGTCAATGCTGGGAAGTAATAGGGAGCTTCACTGTAACAGCACCATTAGTTTTGTCTGGGCTTTGCAATTGCGATTTCAATGCTTTTTTTTTTTTATTCCTATCATAGTCCTAAAAAGTAAGTAGATGGGGCCTTCTTCATTGAGAACCTGTTTCAAGTGCGCTAAACTTAATCAGATGCCCAAAACGCAGTTGCAATATTTTTATACTAATTTCCACATTTATTAATTGGTGCATGGTTGAAGCTTGAAGGGACTTGTTTGATGGCTGATAATGGAAGGACCAAAAGGTTGTTCAAGCCTTTAAAATGGAAATAATCATTGCCACAAGATTGTGGTCAAGAGTAGGTCTTGAAATGGACCTATTTTAGAAGTCAATATGACATTGAAGTAGGTCGATTTTATGCCTACCGGCCGGCCCAAACTTGTGGCCTTCCAGCATACGATGGAAATTTCTGATAGGGATGTCGGTTCAATCTGGACTAGATACATCTCGATTGCTTGGATTTTGAATCTCATTTGATTATGATATTATAGGGCCACTAGCAGACATAATAACAGCTATTCATTTGACAGATTTTTAGCTCTTAAATGAAAAGAAAAGCCTGATAATTATTTTTTAAACTGGGAGATATTGCAATCTATACAATTAGAAGTTGATTGCTTGGCTATGCCTGGTGCATGCATAATTGGCTCTTCCATTGGACCAGATGAAAAGAGTGACAGAAAAACAAGTTATATTAGTGGTCATGTAGTATGTGGGCCAGGGCTAGAAATGTCAAGTCGCTATCTTTTTTTGTCTTCTGAGATGGCAGATACTATCATGCAAAGCTACAATTTGATGGGCTTAAATGGTGTTCCTTAAGTGGTGAAGTGGACTTTTCATCTAGCGGAGACAGGATCTTTCAAGGAAGAAAGAATAATCTATTATTTGTTCCTCGATAGTATTGCATCTGCTATATTGCACCAAAGGTCAAACCCACTTCTTGTGTGGGCTGGATTTGACTTACTACATGGTCTCCCAGGCCGCCTTCTTAAAAACAGAGAACCCCTGATCATATTGGTTTATTTAATAAAGAACAGACATTGACTTCCCATTGGAAAACTGGGATTCAATTGCCCAAACCACCATTGAGTATCACATTACTTTTGAATCCGCAAGTTGCTACATCAAATTGGCCCAGGTCGCACTTGAGCTTGAGGTGGACCCATATTTATTCTTGTACGTGTGTGTTGCATAGGTTGCATGTTTTAGCAAGTATAACTCTCCATTTTCAATCCGAGTTCTGCAGCAGAATTTCTTTGTGTCATCTCTGATCAAGAAATCGAATTAACCATATATGCACAGGCCTCTGCACCATTTTTTGTTAAGTGAGGATATATGGTTCTAGGTCATGTAAAATCGAATTCATTGTAATGTGCTAGTTTCCATTTGCCAAGAAGAAAGTGTGCCATGTTCAGGACATTCAATTGTGTGTGATTTTTTCTTGTGATTCTCAAGCTAGTAATGTGGTGACTGAGTTGTAGCTGGAAGACTTCTAACTAGTATTCAAATTTGAAGTCCTAGGATAACAACTGACCAAAAAAGAAAAAAAAAAGGGAAGAAAAAGAATAAAGCATAAATGATTATAGGCAGGACATAATAATTAGTTACAAAAAATCTATGGTCATGCAAATTGATACAGTCCTTAATTATCTCTCTGGGAAAGCAATTGGAGATCTTATATAAGGACAGGTCCTTTAAATACTAAAAGTAATCCCAAGCGGGATTGGCAGCTGTTCTCTGTGTCTGCATGCTTGCGCACGCAAGCGTCCATCTGTGTGTGCATGCGTGAATAGCAAAATATAAGCCTGAAAGCAAATTACACAGTGGTTCTTGAGACTGTTTAATTGCAGTTGCTTTTAGTTGCTGGATGTGAGCAAGAGTTGAGCATATCACGAAATCTTACCATTTTATGCTCAACTTGGCTTTATCAGATTTAAATAGAAACACATGAGTAATTTGAAACTATAGCAGTTTGTTCAGACTCCTTTTGTGAATTGAGACTCATAAGATGTCTATAATGTACTGTGAAAATTGTAGGATTAATTGAAGTTCTAACTGTCAACTACAAATGACATTGTTACACATGGCAGTTGCCCATTACCCGAAAGGTCGAGTATTTGGCATTTCAAGATTTCTATATCAGTATGAAACAAATTTATAGGAGATTCCTATTGAACATTATGGTTCATCTACAATAATTGTCATATGAAAAAGTTGTCATGCTTGCTTGTGTGACTGTGCGGGCTTGTCTGGGCTGGCCTTGCGAAATTCTCTGTCTTTATTGAATTGGGATATATGATATGTGCTTACATTTTATGGTGTCTTTCGTTTATAGCTTGACTGCATATAACTAAAAACCTTCTTCAACTTTTCATTTGTTTGTCCAAAAAAGAGAACATTTTACCAGGGCTTCATGTTTTCCTTATATTGGATAAATTAAATTTTAACTAATCTGAAGATCTCTTGTTTCCTTGTCTTTTCTCTTTCTTTTTCAAATTGTTGATAGCAGTGTTGTTTTTGTTCCTTTTCTTTTTCAGATGACGACAGCCATTGCAGTTGAAGATGTACGGAGGGAGGTAAAGATATTACGAGCATTGTCAGGACATAGTAATCTAGTTCGGTTTTATGATGCATTTGAAGACCCTGATAATGTCTACGTTGTTATGGAGTAAGTTTGTATAACTGTTTTCTGCAATATTTTCCTTTAATGTTGCTTCTTTAGTGCAGATGCTGTTGTTAAATTCTAGACGTTGTTTCCTGGAGGTCTCAATACAGATTTTAGTTGTGCAAGAGGTCTCCTGAGGTGTCTATTTCTTGGGTCACTGACTTTGTTTATCTTTGTTGAAGCATGTGATTCTTCTGATCTATATATTGAGGCACTAGACTTATACTGTCACCGTTACATTCATATGCTATATTTTTCATGTGACCTAACTGCTTGATTATCAAGCTAATGCTGTTTTACATGCATTTTCCAGGTTATGTGAAGGAGGAGAACTGCTGGATAGAATACTTTCGAGGTGGATGTTCTCCACAGGCTACTTTGGGATTTTTTAGTGGTGCTTTATGACGTGCCTCTTGCTAACTCTCTAATGACTATTCTATTTGCAGAGGTGGAAAATATTCCGAAGATGATGCGAAGGCTGTTATGATGCAGATACTAAATGTAGTCGCATTTTGTCATCTCCAAGGAGTGGTTCATAGGGATCTTAAACCAGAGGTGAACAAAACTCTGAGCTAGGTACATTTAGATAGTAGGAAGTAGGAAGATTACATGCCTAATTAGGTGTATACTATTAAGTAATTGTAATAGTAGTCACTCTTTCTAATCCTCGGAGTAAATCAACTAGTATAGTAATTTTCTGGAACTTGTGGATTCATGCGTGTTGTATGGTTTTACTATGATATCTGATTGAGAAACCAATTCAAAATGTTGTTATAGAAAGTGTATCCTTTCTAAAGCTGATGTGATGGGCAGCATGATTGCCTCTACTTGTACAATGTGCTCATTACTTAAATTAGTGTCCAATATTTTTTTTAGACGGCAACAAGTATTTGCACCCGACCATCCATGTATAACTTGTGATGATGTGCCGTAATGAACTGTTGACATGACAAAAGTCATTTCTCTTATGGTGCTGTGGTCTGTTGACTTGTGCAATGCTGAAGTTTTTGTGTTCACGCATTAAAATGTGCTTGGTCCATTCTGAATCATAAGATACTGCTTTTTGCTGGTTCAGAACTTTCTTTATGCATTGAAGGATGAGAATTCCCAATTGAAGGCAATAGATTTTGGCTTGTCAGATTTCGTGAGGCCAGGTTTGTTCCTAGTGCTTTAAATGTGTTCATGCAGCGTGAAATTTCTAAGCATCAACATAATGGGTTCTGATGGGTTATGTAAATTCTAGTGCTCATTAGTTCTACATGCATTGCAGATGAGAAGCTTAATGACATAGTTGGAAGCGCATATTATGTTGCCCCTGAAGTTTTACATCGATCCTACGGTACAGAGGCTGATGTCTGGAGTGTCGGTGTGATAGCTTATATTCTGTTATGTGGTAGTCGGCCATTTTGGGCAAGGACAGAGTCTGGAATTTTCCGCGCAGTCCTGAAAGCTGAGCCAAGTTTTGATGAACCACCATGGCCTTCTTTATCTTCAGAGGCAAAGGACTTTGTCAAGCGCCTGCTGAACAAGGATCCCAGGAGACGTATGAGTGCTGCTCAGGCTTTAAGTGAGTGTTCTTCTTGCTACTTTTAATAGTGAGCAGCTCATTAGTAGGCCAACAGGTTGTGAGCTTTTTCTTATATGCACAGGCCATCCTTGGATTCGGAATTTTAATGGTGTGAAAGTCCCTCTTGATGTACTTATATTTAGACTTATGAAGGCTTATATGCGGTCATCATCTTTGCGAAGGGCTGCACTAAGGGTATGATGTCTTTATGCTCACCTCAAAGCGTTGTTTGTACTCAAATGTTGCACCTTTTTCTTTGTTGAAGTTGATTAGTCTCATAAAATTGCTTGTTTCTTCAATGTTCTTTCTCCCCTAAATTCTAGAAAGAAGAATTAACCTTCAATGAGGGCCTCTTTTGGAGGCTTCATTAATGTCAAGCATTATTAGCAAGCTCTGATGGATGCGTGTCCATTGATGATGCCTTATTTTGACTACTTGCTATTGTGCAAAAAGTGGCTGCTTTGGCCAGGGCATTTTAAGTGACTCAGGTGCCTGTGCTCCTGTGCTCACACCCTTGTATGTATGTGTTTGCTCTGTCAATACACCCTTTTTATTCTAAATAAATGATTAGGAAAACAGCAGGTGGCAGCATTGACAGAACATCTGGCTCAATGAGAGTTGTTTTGACGTCAGTGTGATTTATTTGCATTTCAAAACTTTGAAGTGTACGAAATCTTTCAGAAAATGGATTCACGTCATGAGTTATTGCAATTGCAAATTATGTTTACCTTAACATAAGACCATCTGGGTTCACTCCCTGTGTTCTGGTATCCGCCTGAGTTTACTTTTTAAGTTCCTGTAAGTTAAAAAAGAATAGAGTCCATCTGATGATTCAGACAATTGTAGTAACACTCCACCTTGATTTTATTAGTGATATGATATCCTACCTGGCCAAATTACTTTGGAAATTCTTATCTTAATTAAAAACATTGATACAGCTTCTGATGATCTATCTGATAAGATAGGGAAGGATAATTTGGGTAGTTTGCAAATCATGGAGTTTTTAATGTTGATCCACTGCAATGCCCTTGGATTTGATCATTGACTATGATTGGTCAATTAAATGCAGCTACTTCTACTGCCTTACTGTCATTCTTTTGGGCTGAATGTTTCAGCAACTTTAGTGCAGAGCAAGATATTGTTGTCTCAATTGCCACCTTTGCGCCACTTAATTTAACATACTCAAAAGTAGTACTCTCATCTATTGGTTTCATGCTTAGTTCATCTTCATTCTGAGAAAGTGCATGTTACTGCAATACTTAAGCTACAGATTTCATTGCCCCACTTTTTTGAAAGCGTTACCACTTTAATGAGATTGAAATGTCTCCATGCTTGAGAGTTTTGTTTAATAAGGGAAGCAGAGAGGCTTTTGATAGCCTCACAAACTTCGTTGGATCCAATTAAGTGGTACAACAGAATTCTTCAATTTCTCAGCTGATATATAATTAAGAATCTGAATTTGTAAAATGTGAATCACAGCTCCTAAGCTTGAATTCTTCATAGATAAAAGAATTAGAAAGCTAAAATTCTGGATTACATTTTAAGATATGGTCTGGAGTGGACTTCTAGCAACTTCTTAAATTGAGATGCACAATGAATGTTACAATTTCAAGGTTTCAAATGTTTGCTATTTGTTCAACCAAAATTCTCTGAATCCCATCTAATATGTCTTTGCAGGCATTAGCAAAGACACTGACAGTGGACGAACTAGTTTACCTGAGAGAACAGTTTATGCTGCTCGAACCAAATAAAAGTGGCAGCATTACTTTAGAAAATTTGAAGCTGGTTAGTGTCATCCCATCTGCGAACCCCCCCCCCCCCCCCCTTTCTTCCCTTCCTTCTCTTTCTCCCAAGAAAAAAAAACCTCTCCTCTTTCTTATCCTCTTTTGCTTTCTGTATTACATAACACATGTTGCACACCACAAGCACACATTTGCTGGCTTATGAATGCTTACATGTCACAGACATGGTGTGGAGATCACATAATTGTTATCATTGCAAGTTTCTCATTAATCTTAGTCTTTGCAGGCCCTGATGAAATATGCAACTGATGCAATGAAAGAGTCTCGCATTCCTGATTTCCTTGCATCGGTAGAACATGGACTTTAATTTCACGCTGTTCCATGAATTATTTGTCAATTTAGATTTTTGTGTTTGCTAGCTGTCTTAACTGTGAATATGCTGTTCATTTCAGCTAAATGCACTTCAATACAGAAGGATGGATTTCGAAGAGTTCTGCGCAGCTGCTTTGAGCGTCCATCAGCTGGAGGCACTTGATAATTGGGAACAGCATGCCCGTTCCGCATACGAACATTTTGAGAAGGATGGAAACAGGGCCATCGTAATTGATGAACTTGCTTCGGTGAGTTCAATTGTTCTGGCTTTTGCATCTATTGGCATTGTTTATGGATCAACTTTTAAAGTTTTAAAAGTCTGTTAAGCGAATAACTAGCTTCAGTTACCCCTGGTAGTGCCTAGTCATTCAATCCACATATACTTGACATACTCAGATGGTTTTTCCGGTGAGATCGCATGCTGTCATATGATACATGTTGCTGAAAACAGAGAAATTGAAGTGCTTCCGAAAATTAATCAAAACAATCGTTGTGTTTTGCCATATTGTCATTTTTGTGTACCATCTTCAATGTTGTGGTCTCCTCTGTATGGTCCTTATTCCTCATTGCATTCTGAAACCTTGTCTTTACTTCCATAGACCCTAGATTCTAATCCATAAATTGGAGTACTCTGTAGGGTTATGCATCTATGACTCTGCCTCTTTTTCAGATGTATGACGAAATCCACTGATGTAGGCAACATGATCAAACAAGTTTTGTTAATTTATTGATGTATCTGTTCCAAAGCCTAGGTGGAGATGGATTATTTTGTCAAATCACAACTCATATAAGAGTTCTAATTGGATTACAAGTCTTTTCCCGGTTGAATTTGTTGTCTTATCTTTATTACATTTGACTTCTATTAGGATTTTTATTTTGCATCTTGATTTGGATAGTTTGTTCTTTTGTTGCAGTTGGAAGTAGGATTTGTTTTTTTTGTCGCCCATTTTATGTTAAGAGTAGGAATTTAAAAAAATCTGGGGGATTGCAACACTTTCTATACTCGAGAGAGCAAATAAAGATTATTGAATTTTAGCGAGTCTTTGCTTTTGAACCATGGGATGCAATTCCTCACTGAAGTGATGCTTAAGAAACCCTAGCATGACAATTATGTGGCTTGGGTTTGATGTCAAAAAACTTTCCTCATTTTGAGTAATTATTTGCCATGGATCCGGGTTCACATCCTGGGGACCGATGGTCTTATGTTAAGAATAACTAGAACAGTAATTTGGCTCATCTTCTTCTTCCTTTCTCTCTGTTCCTTATTTTTTTTCGACTCAAATTTTATGTCAGGAACTTGGTCTTTCACCTTCTGTCCCGGTTCATGCTGTCCTCCATGATTGGATAAGACATGCTGATGGGAAGCTAAGCTTCCTTGGGTTCATCAAATTGTTGCACGGATTATCCAGCCGAACAGCCGCAAAGACACAGTGAACGAGTACACTGTCCTCAAAGCTAGAGTTTGAGAACTTTCACGGGCATGGTTTCTCCCGATAGAACAAGGTGCTGCGCCCAAAATTTGAGCTTATGGTTTCTCCCATAAGCTCGGTCCTCCGTTCTTTGTGTATAGATCAGGTGCATACTTCTCTGAGTTGCTGAAAAGTTATCTGCCGGCTGATTCAATATGATCCCCAGAAGGTATAAATGGCTTTGCAGCGTAAATTTTTCCTTTGCTTTACCGAGTTTTACAGAAATGTCTTATGCGCCGATAGCACCACATAACTGTCCTCTCTCTCACTCTCTCTCTCTTCCGTGGTTGATGTGGTCTGTTCCGGGGAAGTGACTATGGTACGGGCATTTAATAAGTTTAGACTCTCTCTCTCTCTCTCTCTGTCTCTCGCTCTCTGAGCAGTCCTATTGGGACGTTGCAACTAATCTAATTCTGGAAGATAATTGATGCGTGAATGGATGAATCCGGTGAAGTCTTATTCAAAGAAATGTGAAGAAAGCAAAACTCATGCAGGCAATCTTCCCTGCACGGATACGTCAAGCTCGCATCCTGATTGACGAGCCTACTTTGCTCGTTGTAGAGGCCGTAAACTGTGCTCGTGTTGGAATGGCAACTGCAAATAGAGGAGCAAGTCACTGCGCATGTAAAAAGATCGAAAACAAGAGTCGAACCATAGATCATTTTGGTGTTCATATGATTATTCAAGCAAACGATGAGTCTCAGTTGATTTCCAATCTCATTTTCCCATTAATGTCCCCCAAGGAAGGCCACCAACTTGTCCTTCAAATCCAAAGCCTTGTCGCAGTGAGGCTTCATGAGATGGAACACATGGCTCTCGCCTTCATGCTCCATAATCTCAACGCTCCCGCCCCATCCGCTCTTCTTCAGCTCCTCGTAGTACCACTGTCCTCGACCCCTCAGGTGATCCTTCTGAGCCACAAACACTAACACGCTCTCACACCCGATCCTGGCCAGGTCCTCCGGCGGCGGCTTCAGCCTTGGATCTGCCAACCCGGTGTTCTCAGGGCACATGTACAGCCACATCTTGTCATCATCGGTCCCTCCAAAGTACGGGTGTACCATGGCCACCCCCGCTATCCTAACACCAGCAGGAAGCCTGGTGCGTCCAATCCGGACAGCCACATTGTGGGATATATTTGCCCCAGCGCTGTCCCCCGCTATGTAGACCCGCCCCAAATCCCCGTGCTCATTCAGCCACTCGTCCGGGCCGTTCCGGTTGGCATGTTGGAACACCCACTGGGTCGCAGCCCACGCATCATCATAGCACGCAGGGATCGGGTTCTCTGGGGCAAGACGGTACTCGATTGAAACGGCGATAACACGGGCTTTCTCCACGAGTGAGCTCACATATTCGTGGTACCCCCGGTGGAAGGCAGACCCTATAGAGAAGCCTCCGCCGTGGATGTAAATTAGGACCGGGAGCCTCTCGGCCAGGCCGGGCATGCGGGGCATGAAGACGCGAGCCAGGACCATAGGCTCAGAGGAGATGGTCACGTCCTTGGACCGGACAACCACATCGTCGGAAGGGGGAACTTTCAGCTTCTCCATTTGCATTAGTCTCTCGACGCGCCCATCTTTGTATACTTTGAAGAAGGGGAAGAATTCATGGAGGATGTCGCCATTGTTGGCATTGGTTGGTTCCATCCTCTGGAAAGATATGGGAAGCTTTGAATGTAGCAGATCAGAACTTGTACAAGAGATCGTTTGGGGGTTGGACTTTATAATATTTGCTTTGTCATTCTTTTGACAACTACCCGTCCAACGTATTTTTTTATACTTTGACTTTATCATGCATCGCAATTGAACAGTTTTCTTAATCCTAGGGGAAAAAAAAGGAAGCTTTTACACTTAAAATATCCAAATTTTCAAGAATTATAAATTTATATGTTAATGCAAGCTTCAAAATTTATGTATTGTGAAAGTTTCAAATGTTTGAAGTCGTAATAAAAAAAAAGATTAAATTGTGTTCACAGCAAAATTTAAGTCAAGCAAAAATTAGGGTCAATTCGGATACACTTTCTCAATGTTGGATATGACTTCTTGATGTTAACGTATTTATAGTTTAATAGCGTCGTCCTTCTTGATGTTACGCGAAATTTGTGACTACGAATATCATCTGCAGTTATATATCGAAATTATCAACTAATTTCTGATTCAATTTCTTTAATAATGGCTCCGACCTAACAGTCAGATTTTTTTTTTCTGGGCAGCAGTCAGACCATTTCGACTTAACCCTACGAAGGACCAAGGTAGGTGCCGTTTGGATACCAACTTACTTTCTATCGAGGAATAGAATAGTTTAAAAATAAAGTCCCATTTATCTATGTAACGAAATTTTTCTTAGAAGTTAGTGTGAGCTTAGAGTTTTTTTCACAACACTTTCCGGCCCTACTTAGAATACGTCGGTTCATGTTCTACCAATGAATCCATCAAAAGCGCAGGAACCTACATTAATTGGCCGTACGAATTGGAGATTGATAATCCATGTACTGTAGTTCTACTGTCCAACGGTTAATTTTTGGCCATTGAGGAAATTCGATTGAGTGAGATCGCATTATACTATTTGATAACATGATTAATTTGTACATAAGATATTTGGAACTCCCCCAAGGTTGACTACGTGGTAAAGCATTTGATATGGACACAGCAAATCACATATCCAAATACAGCATTTTCTCATTTGACGTGTCATGCGGGCCATACTATCTGCCCGATTGATGGAGTCTTACCTAATATGCAAAATGAAAAAAAGGAAAAGAAAGGGAAGTGTGGAATGCAACCGTCGCAATTAGAGGGCTATATCCACCCAACTAAGTCTCAACTATCAAGCTACCACAAAATTGAATGGAAGATGCCAAGCTTAGGTCAATTTACTTACCTGATTTTTCTCTGAACTTCATGTCATCGTCTTCTACCTCCATCTTCTTTGTGAAAACCAAAAAGAGATAGTTTGAGTGATGGGCTTGCTGGCCCAATCTCGCTGGTGATGATTTGGGCCTTCAGTTTTTCATTTTTTTAAAAAAAATCAAAAGCTGAGCCTAGGACAACATTGTGATTTGCGATTGAACTTAAGGCTTCTATTTACATCTTTATAATGGTGAATTACCATTACACCAACCCCTCATTTCCTAATTAGTCTAGGGATTGAGGGCTGCTAGCATTTACTATTTCAACCTCATGAGATTTGCCCTTTGGCGGGACTTATCAGCTTGCCTAGGACAATGAGGTCCATTTAAAGGTAGTTTGAATTTATCTATTTGATGCATCATAATTTTCAATTTCAATCTTAGTGAGATGAATTTAAGTATCATTTACTATTTCCAAAGCATCATAAACTTTCGATGTCGTTGGACATCATTGTCCCCATGTGGGTGCCACACAGATTTATGCTTGTACAATTTTGGAGGGACTAGATTACGCTCTTGCTCATATCTTATGATATTACGTCTCACAGAAAATTTTGGAGCCTGCTATGAATACATTATGACCCTAACATTGCTCCATCACCAACAACACCCAATGCTGCTTTTCTTAGTTGAAACATTATCTACTATTTTTTTACCGAGACTCGACTAATCAAAACTTGAGTGAGTTCACCCCTTCTATCTTCAATGGCATTATATTACCACGCCAGTTGTTAATGTGGCACGCATCTATGTAGTCATTTTAGGTTATAAATGGACAGGCCACAAGCGACTTGGAATAATGTAAAAATAAATTAAAATTCTATTGACTACAAAAATCCTAAAGATTGATGCCAGCAACCGCTTTATTAAATGCTTCAAAAATTGAAATGGCCGCCAACTCACTTGTACCATCTTTCTTTTCAAAACTTTGCCCTTTTACCCATTCATCTTTTTTTGAAAGGGGAAGTCTCCATTAGAGAAAAGCCATGGAAACTCCTTCTAATTGGCTTCATAAGGATTAATATGAAACTTCATATCTAACAAGTGTCATTTTTCGTCATTTTATACAAACATCTACCACACGGGCTTGAAGGAGATTTCAAAGCGTTAGCTATGTTTTATTGTGAAGATTGAGCTTAATAGATGCAAAGGTTGAGCAATCCACTCAAGTTCATTGCGAAGGTTGAGGAGGAGCTCTTGATCCGCAATGAATTAGAGTGTAGCCCTCAACCTTCACAGTGAACTTGAGTGAAATGCTCAATCTTTTTACCTCTCTGTGGTGCTCAACCTTTGTACCTCTCTTCCATCTCAACCTTCACAATAAAATGGACTCAACGCTTTGAAACCTTACTTGAGCCTATGTGGTAGAAGTTTGTAAAATGACAAAAGATGGCCTGCTAGAGATGCATTTTCATGTTTATCCCTATGAGGCTAATGAGATAGAAGTTTTCATGACGTTTCTCCAATGGAGATTTCTCTTTTGACAAAGAAAATTGAGGAAAAGTAAAATCAAAGAACAAAGTCTTGTAGAGAAATGTGAAAGGATGGAGAAAGTCAAACAAATGATGGTGGGCCAAATCAATTTTTAAACATTCGTTAAGGCTGCTATTGTCATTAAATTATGAGACTTTTGCAGCCTACCATCAACCAACAAACTTTTAATTTGTTTTATTTAATTTCGAGTTGCTTGCTATGTGTCAATTTGTAATCAAATTGGACCAAGTAGATGTGTGCCACATAAGTAGTTGATGTGGTAATGACATTGCATATTTCTCAAGAAAATGAGAGTTCCTCACTACTTTAATATTCCTCTTTTAGGAAATTGATTATTCATCTTTCATGTTTCAATGGTTGTTTTAAATGAGCTTCATATGCAATACATGCTTGCTATAAGGGTGTTCCTTTATTTGCATGTAAGAGGCTCCTGCATTATACATAAGTCTTTTGTGCCCGCATCCGAATTTTTGAACTTGCTACGATTCATCCATTATGGAGGCTTGATATAAGAACCTTGGACAATGACACCTCTCAAGATGGTAAATAAGTTTCATTTCCGGAGTCACTTCATGAGTTGCATTGAAAAATACAAAAATGGCCTCTTTGCAAATAGGGTAAATTACCAAAAAAAAGAGTCATAAACCTATTGTAATTGTGCAAATTCAATCATATTTTTTGTTGTTGCTAATGTAGTTCTAAAATTTTTGCATTTACGTCAATTCAGTTCGTTTAACTATTGATAATTTAGAAAGTCTGATTTAAAATCATGATAAACTTTCATGGAAATTTTGGATGGATAATTTTCACGTACGACTTCTTGACTATACAATGTGATCAGGATGAGAATTGTCACACCCTTTACAAATTAATCAGTTAATCAAATGATGTTCTCAACATCGATCATAAACCATCAATGCATGCTAAAATACCGTGGATTCCGTTAAATATTCGACTGCCAATGTTGTCAGGGGACATCTCCTCATATTCTTTGACGACGTCCCCGTCACCTTATCATTGCGTATGGCATTGCTATTTGCTGCCCAGTTATGCAACAGCGAAAGTGCTCTGGGTGGTTAATGTTTGCATGCATACTAATCAGTTTAAGGCTCAATCTTTGAGTTTGTAATTAGGGTTTAGCAAACCTTAAGATAGCGATGGTGATAATGAATGACCAACTAGGTGATCCACACAGCGCAAAATTTCTATTATGTGACTTATTGCTAAACTAGAGACTTCACGCGTGTTACAAGCAACAGTTCATATAAAGATTTACCAAAATTTTCTGGCATCATGGTCTAAACAAGAGCAATGATATGTCCGAAACAAACTACTGAAGTTCTAAAATGTGAATGTTCTTAACTCGGCTAATTTTTCAACTGCTTTGCAATGGTCATTCCTGCGCAAAAGCCAATCATCATATAAAAGAAAGGGGAAAAGGCAAATTGTGTGGGCTTCGTACTTTTCTGGTTAATGATTCTTGAATTATTATAGCGCTAGGGTATGACACGGTCTTGAGGTGGGGACTTATGGAGGTTCTTGAATGATTCCGCTTGCTTTATCTTTGTCAATTGTCATAAAAACAGTTGGCCAGTGATTATTAGGGCATGCAACCCTCTTCTGCTTGGCCCCCTTGGGTTGGAGTTTCCACTCTTGTTGTGGTCCAATTACTTTTCTGATTTATTTCTTTTGAAGACTTTATTTTGCAAGCAGATCAAGAGAGAAGAACGAATTCTATCTGTCGAAGATTTATTAAGTCCTTGTAATCATTGCCACCTGTAGTCATATGTCCAGCTAGCTCACCGCAACAAGTGCTTTAAGGCCATGTCCATTTCTTTTTTTCAATGAAACATTAGGATAAGCTATTAACAAAACTAATCCTCAATTGACACATCATGGAAGCTGGCGGGGGTACTCAACAGGCTCATTGTTTCAAATCTTAGAAAAAGACTTAAAATGTTGATAAAATTAACACTAATATAAAAAAATGAAATTTTACAAAGAAATCTAAAATAAAATGAGAATTTTTTAACAACCAATTAAAACTTTAACATGACAATAATGACCGCGATGATAACAACAACAATAACAATAATACTAATAAGCAACTATTTATAAATAACCAAAAACTTCCAACTTCCTTTTTTTCCCTCTCAAAACCAAGGAAAGTGAGAGAACCCACAAATGAATTAAATCGATCAATTGATAGTAGGTTCTCTTATTTTCATGATTAGTTCAATACCCTCAATTTTGGTAATGTTGCAAAGGGATTTCTTGTTTGTCAATTAAATGATGTGTCAACATCATTTAGTTTTAAACGAGCCAACTATTAATTGTTTCTAACGCAAAATTTTTACTTCAACACTTAAAATCTTGTTGTTCATTTAGCAAACGCATTATAGCATTGTACCATTTATCATTTAAGCAGTGCTAGAGGTACACCGGATGCATATGATTAAATTCTTCAGTATAATACAACACCATGCATGTCATTTTCTAATTTATCACTTGATCAATGCTAGGATATTAGGACCGTTCCACGAAATTGATATAAAAAATGATTTAGCAGGCCGCGAGTGGACAGTTGAGCAAATTTATCATCTTCAAGATCTGATAATTACAATTTGTCACATCAGCTACTATAACAACTTTGTTACTCACAATTAGTTAAGACAGCATGGCCCTTGTCAATTATACTGCATTCATTTTCATTATGTCATGACAATCAACAGTTTGGCAATAGTCTTTCGTTTAAAAAGCAGAGTACGCTGAAAGCCCTACAAACATGCAAATGTACTGTATGTCAATTTCACATAATGTACGAAATCACTCAATTATACCCTTTATATCACATTTATTGTATCATACACAAATGTTTTATGCGAAATAATACATGTCAAATATGAATAATACTTCACGAGCCTTGAACGGATGGTCTATCTTTGAAGCGGATGGAGAAGACAGAATACATAAGCATTAGAAATGAAGTGACACCATTCAAGGGAGAAGTTAGTATATAAATTTAATTTATATATATCCATGTCACCATAACTATTGATCATATGAGTCGCTTAGACTGAATTTATGTAGTATTTTTTTCATTTGAAAGGAAAACCCACTAAAAATTGAGGAGATGATCATGTTCCGCGTGTCATGGACCCAAAACCTCTCGCGATCTCGTGCCTGCTGCCGCCACCATTAACCCAGCATCCGAGCAAGCCATGCTTGTAGGGCAAGGTGGTCCTCCTCTTCATCTCCTCCGTTGCTGCTCTCTTCATCCTGTAATGCAACTCGTGAGTCGACTCCGGAGCTCTCTGACTCAAACTCGACCCAGGACGACCCGCGATCTCTCCCGGCCTGAAGCCAGAGGAGTACTTCCGGAACGGGTCCTTGCTTGTGCCCCGGCCTTCTGATGCGCTTCGAAACAACAACAGATCCTTCAAGCTCCATTTTCTCCTATCACCCTTGGAGAACGATATCAGAGACGAAAAGTAGGTGGATGAAGAAGAAGAAGAACAAGAAGATGACGGGGAGGGATTCTTGTGGATGTTCAGAACTGGATTGTCCTCGTCCTCATCATCTCGCTCGAGCAAAATATCGGATATTCTCAGGGGCGAGAGAGATCTCGTCCCCTTACGAGTGAAACCGGGAGAAGAGGAAGCAGATGATGATGGTCGCACGTTTCTCTCCCTACCGCGTTCTCTCCCTTTTTCTTGATAACATGTCGTATCGAAATCTTCCACTTGACTAATCTGGACAGGTTCAAGCAATTTGCCCCCAACACGTGGAGTAGCTGGTAAGACTCCACCAATGTCACCGTCCGGTGACTCAGCTGATGACTGAAGAGGTGGTGATTTCAGGGGTCTGATTTTGCCGCCATGGAAGAGCTCATCGGCAGAGATGGCGGAACTCTCGCCAGAGCACCTGCCGAAATCAAACACAAAGTCCTTGCCATCGTCGTCTTCAACGACACAACCATCCTCTTTCTTCGCATGGATCATCATCGGCAGGGCGTTTTCCCATGCAAAGGCTATGGAGAACCGCGGGTTGTCATGCCACGAACACTCATCTTCGTCCTCGTCCTCGGCAAAGGAGATCTCATGAAATTCCTCGCGTAGGTGAAGATCAAAATCGGAGCGACTAGGCGGAGCTGTTGGAGGAATTGTGGATTGATTGAAGAAGTTGCACAACGATTGAGGGCTTGAAGGAGCAGTGATGTATGGAGTGGAGGTTGCGCTGTTGAAAGTCGAGTCCATAGAGGGCACTGCTGAGGCCACCTCCATGACTGGATCCTCTGAACACAGAGAGCCGCCTGGACTGGGAGAAGGTTAAGAGATTTTGGGATTTGTAGCGGATGTAAAGTTCATGATTCATATGTGTGCGCCGTAATGATTAGCATGGCCACCACTTAAACTTTTCTAAGCTGGAGGAGTACGGCATCATTGTAAAGAATTTTTTATTAGCAGAAGAGGAGGACGATTAGGTTTAACTATAATTTCATTTTCTATTACATGAATTCTGTTTAGACTAGTATTTCGATTTTTATGAGAATTGAGTGGGTCCATATGTATGGTCTCATCTCCATTTCATTCCGTCGTCAGTTAAAAGAACTTTGAAGTGTATAGATAGACATACACATGCTCATTTATAAGGAAGTTTCGGATGATGTATGGGAATCCAAGCTTAGTAATAATTCCTGCTATGATAATCTAATTCTTAAGTGTTCCACAGAATTGACTGTTTGTTTCTCAGTGAGAGTTGTTCTAGAGACAAATTTCAAGGTAAGAGATTGAGGGTTGTCTTGTAAATAAAACTGATAATGATCGATATCAATTGTGAGGACAATTCAGGGGCATAGGAACTGCTTTGTCCTTACCATCGCATGAAGCATAACTCCAAAAATGCTAGTAATATGTTAATGTAAAGCATATAATTGAGCATGTTAGTATTGAAGATTAGTTTGTGACATTCCATGTAAATATTTTAGGATTTCTTTTGACATAAAGTGAACAGAGAACTATTGTTTGAAAAGTTGATTGGGTTATTGTTGATAGTTGTAGTCTATGTTCCCCCCAAAACAAAAACCTTTAGACTGTATTTTTGGCATATAACGTCAACTTTTTTTTGGGTAGAAAGAATGTAACTTTTCATTCAACTTTGTAAATGGCATAATAAGCCATGATGTCATTTTTATATGGAAAAATTACATCTACAGCCCTCAATTTTCACTCTGCAATTAATTCCTAAAAGTTTGAAAAAGTGAAGCAACTCCTCGTCATTTTAAATTCGATAGAATCATCTCCTTTAGACGACCGTTCAATCAATTTTCTTGACATGACAAGTTGAAAATTTGATATTTCCTTTCTAATAAAAGTTTTAACTTAAATGGCACATGCCATGGCGTCATGTCATAAAAGTCAAAATTAAGACAAAAAAACCCAAAAAACAATAAAAAAAACTTAAGAAGAACAATCGGTGGAGTTCGGCGGCCGGCACACGGTGGAGTTCAGCGGCCAACAACCGGTGTATGGGCCGTATGGCCAACCTGCAGAATCTTTTCCCAATCAAACCTTTGACTCCCAGACTTCGCATCCTCCATATTTTCTCCCTTTAAATTGCACTCTCCATTCAAAAGTTTGAGTCATTGCCATAAAGAATAAAGCTCGAGGCACGAATAAGCTGATAAACACATGCATCAGCTTTCTTTCTTCGATCTAGATCCAAAACAAATCGAGCTATAGGGCTTCATTCAATCGTTTCCAAATACCAACTTGCCAGCAGATGATTCTCAAATTTTGAGGACATGAACAAACTCGAACATACCCAACGGTGGATAGCCATATTAGTTAAGAGCTTATCTCTCATCGCCGAAATTACATGTTCGAGACTAGAAGTTACTAGTGTCTTAAGTGGGAGGTCATGGTGAGTACCGTGCGGGCATTGGGAGTCTGTGATAGAGTCATCGGCGTTAAAAACAAAAAACAAACTCGAACAATACGACCTCGTTCTCTCACTCTCCATTCGTCGGAGTTCACAAGACTAGTGAGAATTGAAAGTCCTCTCTGCAATATCCCTTGCGTCTGGACCCATCAAATTCGATATCCCTCCTCCAAAGGCAATAGTGGTGAAGCTTCCATGCATGCGATTTAAATTTAACTACTTTTATTCAAATGAGTTGTCATTACCAGGCTTTTTTTTAGTTGCTTACTTAAAAAAAAATAGAAAAGTTTATGTAGGGTTTTCACTTTTAATTATCTTGCTTACCAATCACATTCTAAAATTAATTTAACAACTAGTTTTAAGTTTATAACATTATGTAAATTAATTATTAACATTTATTTGATTTTTTTAATATTACCCATTTATCTTTTTTCTGACATAAAACAATTCTTATCTTTTACCAACTTTTTCATTTACTTTTCTTACTAATCTTCACCAACTATTACATGAAATTATTTACCTTTATTTGAGTGATTTATCAACTCTTTTTCTGATTAAATAATCCAACATAAAAGTTGGTGAATTGAAAAAGGTAATGATATTTGCAAAACCAAAATATATTTTCCTAAAAAAATTTCAAACGCTATATCTTGTTTAGGCTTAGTTGCTTAAACCTCTACAACTTCATCAAGATTCTTGAACATTATGACAAAAATAGAAGCTACAAGATTAGGCAACAATAAAAGAAGTAAAATCTCCTTTGCCTTTAATTTTCCATTTCTTGGTTCAATTGTATTCATTAACAATTTACATTGTATAGTAGTCTTCATGAAACATGATCTATCTCTATATTCATGTCATAAGCAATTTTTACCTTTTAAAATGAAACTGTACTTTTATAGAACAATTTTAGATTCAACTTAAACAATTCAAAATAGACTATAAAAAACCAACTTATATATATGTTTACAATTTTGTTACTGAAATTATTATTTACTAAGAATAAGTAATGCATTTATTAGAAGTAATTTATTCACTTAACTGATTAAATATGGAAATTTTGTACGTAGTACATGTTGTTATATAATTTTCTCATTTCTCCGTTTCACTTTTAATTATACTTTATTTTTCCGTTAACAATGAAATCATGAAATGCAACCCATTCACATAATCAAATAAGTTATACTTCAAACCACAAAATGTCAACAGTTATGTAAGTTTTAAGTAGCCTAATTTTCCTTTTTGATTTATTACGATGCATATTTATTATTTGTGTACTAATAATAAATTATATCATATTATCCAATGTAAGCAAAATTTACTTATATTAAGGGTCTATTCGTTCGGCGGAAAATAAAGCACTTCCGAAAAATGTTTCCAGGAAGCCATTTTCCTGGAAAATGACACATTTTCCGGTATTGGTTTGAAACTTAAAAATTTCCCGAATATTTTTTTTTGGAATTTTGTTTTTGAGAAATTATCCGCCGACTAGTGACAGGTGGTGGCGGTGGCGGGCGGCAGCAGCGGTGACGGGGGGCGGGCGGGCGGTGGCGGCGGCAGCTGGCGGGCGGGCGGCGGCCAACGGGGGCGGCAGCTGGCGGGCAGCAAGTGGTGGCTACCGTTGGTGACGGTGGGTGGAGGCGACGATCGCTGCGACGACCGGCAATTGAATTGCTCATAGACTCATGACGAGAGAGAAAGAAATGAGATGCTTTTAAAAAATGGAAAACATTTTTCTTAATTTTAGAAGGAAATCTTTAGTTGATTGAAAAATATTTTCCTTAGAAAAATATTTTCCGCCCCTCGAATAGCCCAGTTTCCGGAAAATATTTTCCGGAAGAATATTTTCCGTCAAACGAACGGACCCTAAGTGAAACTTATTCATGTTACAATATAAGGTACACGTTTCGAGAAGAAAAGAAGTAAGTTATAATTCAAACTACATATAATCTACCCATAAATTTTATCTCTTATTATTATTATTTAATTTTTACATTTAAATTTAATTATATATTAAAGAGAATTCCTAAATTTAATAATGATAAATTATATTAGAAATAAGCGATATTATCTACCGATATATTTCATGATATATTCTTTTCATAGGTTTTTCCAATTTTAGACTCAACAGGACGTAAATTCTATTGATGACAAATAAGCAAAAGGTTTATTGTCGAAATAATTGAAAAAAAGCTAGGGAAAATGACATTACAAGTGACAACTTTCATATGGTGCTCACAATTTTCATAATCTTTTTACAATGTTCACCAGAAGTACCATGCCATTTTAGATTTCCAAACTTGAGTGGACATTTAAAAAAATAGCACTTATAATCGATTGAAAGTTAATGGAACTCAAGTGAATAAATGTTTTTAGAAGTTACGACATTTAATTAGTCAAGAAAAGTTATTTTTGAGCGTTGTATGAAAGTTATGGCAATTGTACTTATCTCTGAAAAGGAAAAAACCATGAAGAAAGACAAGACTCCATCAAGAAAACAAACACTTGGAATGAATTAAAAAATGGAGCTATGGTTTTTGCTGTAGAAGAAAGGAAAACTTGAGTTCATGTGTTACTTGTGATGTCCTTATCCCTGAAAAATTCGGGAAGAAAGACAACACTCCATCAAGAAAACAAATACTTGGAATGATAAGGAAAGTGGAGCCAGGGTTTTTGCTATAGAAGGAAAAAAGAAGGTGAGTTTGTATGGATTTGATTATTTACTTACTTTTTTAGGGTATTGTAATGTTAATGAATCCGTTGTGGATGAATTGTTAAGGGAAAGTAAGTCCAATGACAATATAGAAAAGGAAATTTTGTGCGAGAACAATTCTTGATTGTGGAAATATTATTTTCCGAAAAAACAACCAAAGAAGTGATAGAAATTCTAAAACTAGTTAACAATTTCATCGGAAAAAAATTGATAAATATAAGTTGATAATTAATTAAAAATAAGTTTGGTAAATAACTCAAATAAAAGGGTAACCCAAAACTAGTACTAACTTAATTGGAAAAAATTAATTAGTCGCTCTACTTAATTTTTTTGTAATTTCTAAGATGTATTAATAACCTTGAGTCAGAAAAATGAAAGAAAATTTTGGCAAATTCAACAATAAATAGGTTTGTAATTTCCCAAGGTATAGAGGCCTGGCCCTTTGGTGCTATTTAGGCACGGCAGACCCGTAGTGGATTCCTTAGTCATAAAAAAATAAAGATAATGAATAAAAATTGATAAGTAACTCATATGAGGGTTGATTACCTCTACGTGGTTTTAATATGGGAGACAAGTTAGTATTACATTAATTTAGGAGGATCATCTCTAAAAAGATTAGTAAATAAATGATTTGCAAACCAAGCCAAATAAAAGTTGGTGCATAAAAAAGAAAAAAAAATTAAGCATAGGCAAGAAACTCAAATAAAAGTGCAGGAGAGGCAAGTTCTGTTGGTCTAAACTTTAAGCATCTTTCCCAAATTGAAAAAAAAATTAATTTATCCTTTTTTCTGTATGAGATTACAAAATAAAATTAAAATGAAAGACAATCCAATACACGTCTTTACAATCATATGCGTTTCCTCAATCATCGAAGCAGCTAATGATTATGGCATGAAGTCCTGCTTCGCTTCCCCTTGTGGGGATTCAACTTTTCTCTCTAATGGTCCTAAACCATGTACTTTTATCTCTCACCTCTTGATTTTGAAAGTTGCTTTATTCACTTTAAGAGCAGATTGAAGAGTAGTTGAGATGTGTTGGGATATACACTTACTTTTTTTGTTTGGCTGATCATGTATCATCATCAGTCGTTGCAATCATGGACATATTCCCCAGAATGAATGATAAGTGAATGCCTTTCGGGGCATGCATTTGATATTCAAAAGAAGAGGAAGAAGAATGTGAAAGTTCCTTTTCCGTGGAATATGGCTTTCAGTCACGCGCTCCCTTCATTAGTCTAATGGAATTCGTACCTTTTGGCGGTGCTTGGCGATATGAATTGTCAAATCTTGTAGCATGATCTCTTTTCTTGGTTACCGTATAGTTTGTTTCTATGGGTATGTGGCTTTATGCGTAGACGACATTCGACACTAGAAAGCTTGTTTCTTAGTGAAAGCGTGGTAAAGGCTTCTCTCCAGCCACCAGCTCGTAATTAGGGTAATTAACCCTATTGCCGCCGGAAAGTAGAAATGATCGAGCAAAACGTTGGGAATCAAATCGACCTAGATTAACCGTTCAAGGCAGAACCAATTTGGTTCATGGAGAAGATGTTTGGTTCTACTTCCGCCCGCCAACAATTGAATTAGTCCAACTATCGAACCTAGAAAGAACCTAGAATCGCTTCAATTATTAATTCCAAGGCCAAAACCATAGGTTCTAGTCGAAACCAGTTGCCCAATCCAATTCTCGAGTTCAACCGATTTTAAACCAAATTTGAAGCATCTTTTAGAAAGAAAGAAAAAAAGTTCTCTTTGCACTTATAGAGAATCAAACTAACGTCTCCAACATGAACAAACAAAAAATCAACATAACCACTTGACCATATTATATTTCATAGAGAAATGGTGCACCTTTTATATCTAATTTATGGTCCGTTCGTTTGGCGGAAAATATTCTTCCGGAAAACATTTTCCAGAAACTGGGCTGTTCGGGGGACGGAAAACATTTTCCTTAAGAAAATGTTTTCCAATCAACCAAAGATTTCCTTATAAAACTAAGGAAAATGTTTTCCGTTTTTGAAAAGCGGAAAACATTTTCCGGATCTCCTTTTTTTCTCTCTTGTCGTGAGTTTATGAGCAATTTAATTGCTGGCCGTTGCCGGCGGTCGTCGCCATCACCAGCTGCCGCCACCCGACGACCGCCGCCCCCCGCCCGACCCCACCCCCGGCCGTTGCCTGCCCGCCGCCACCGCTCATGTCGGCCGCCACCCCCCCGCCCGCCGTTGCCGCCACCCGTCGACTGCCACTCCGAACTGACCGCCACCCTCGGCCATCGCCTGCCCGCCGCCACCGCCCTCGCCCTCGTCAGCCACCACCCCCCGCCGGCCGTCGCCACCGCCACCCCCCGCCCGCCGCCCGCCCGGCCGCCACCCCCCGGCCGCCGCCGCCGCCGCCACCCGCCGGCCGCCCGCCCGGCCGCCACCGCCGCCCCCCGTCGGCCGCCGCCCCTCACCGCCGCCCGCCCCCCCGCCGCCGCCCGCCCTCACCGCCGCCACCCCCCCGTTGCCGCCCGCCCCCCGCCGCCGCCCGCCCGCCGCCGGCCCCCCCGCCGCCGCCGCCGCCACCCGACCGCCCGCCCCCCACCACCACCCAACCACCGCCCTCGCCCGCCGCCCCCTGCCGTCGCCCGCCCGACCCCCCCCCCCCCACCGCCGCCATTGCCCGCCCGCCGCCACCCGACCGCCGCCGCCGCCGCCCGACCGCGGCCCCCCCGCCGCCCCTCCGGTCGCCAGTCACTAGATAATTTTTCAAAAAAATAATTTCGAAAAAAAATTTTCGGAAAATTTTTAATTTCAAACGAACACCAGAAAATGTGTCGTCAGAGTTTCAAACGAACACCGGAAAATGTGTCATTTTCCAGGAAAATGACTTCCTGGAAAACATTTTCCGGAAGTGCTTTATTTTCCGCCAAACGAACGGACCCTTAAAGAACCTATGTTTTCCAGCTCCCAATTCCAATCTATTGGAACCATGAGTCCAAAAGTCGAGTTCAAAGCTATCAAGGAATTGATCGCCCCTACTGAGTATGATAAGTTTGTGAACTGGGAAGGCCTGACTTGGGCCTAACCGGATCTTACAACGAAAAGCTTTAGCTGAAGCCCACCCAACAATGCCTTTGGGCACTTGTGGCTCGGGCTGAGCCGTTGTGGGCCTACGGATTTGCTAAACCCATGATTAGGTCTATCAGAAAGTGGACCATTGGGGCCCAACAGGATTCTCTTCAAGTCACGAGTCCAACCATTCTAGCACTAGCCCGCATTTCATTTTGCAAAGTCTTATCCTTTCATCATCCTATCATTAATCAAGCGGCAAGAATGAGTAGATAAAAGGACGAGTCACGACATAGTCTAATAGTTTAAACTCATGGTATAAATGGTCATGCACATTCCTTAAGAAACTAGACGTGGACATGGTTGTCAAAAAGCACGACTCGAGAGAGCTCGGGTCATCAAAATCTAATTGGTGAATCTTGTGTCGTAAGTTCACTCGGCCTAATGATGGTGACCCATCGTTCCTTTTTCTTTTTAAGTGAGAAGAATTACTGCAACGCAAGCTATTTCGACTTCAAAATCAGTAATCTACTCACATTTCAAGCAATTTTCTCATGCTGGTTCTCATTTTTAAGCTGGGACTTAGAACTTCTTACTTGATTTAAAAGGCATCATAATAAATTGAGTGAGCCATACTTGTATTTCCTCCCCTCTCTCTCAAACAACTTATTTCAATTGTTGCACTCTAACTTTGGCCTATAATTTCTACGAAAGATCGATCTCTTTGCATTATTGTAATGATAGATGTGACGGAGGTTTTCTCGACGGGTACATCAACTTGGTTCGTACTAGGGCAATGATAACTTAAGCAAAAGAGCAACTTAAATATTCAAGAAACAAATAAAATCATTTTAAAGATGATGATAAGCAAAATCCTGAGAGCTATAAAAAGGGGAAAAAGTAACCAAGGTGTACACCATAATGTGCTAGTGGAGTGTCAGGAAAATTATCTAAAACAACTTAAGTTTATTATACTTTTGTCAATTCAATCTTAAACCTTTCAACTTTATCAATTGAGTCCTAACATTTTTATATTTTACCAATTGAGTTTATCCAATTGATTTTGGCCGAAAATGGGTGATGTGGATGCCACCATCTTATGTGGCACAACCAACGTAAGGATGAGCAATTTTTTGTATTATTTAATTAGCAAGGACATCTTGCTCCACATAGACAGGATGCGCTCACGACTGATGGCCTCATCAGCCTGGGGCAAGAAATAAAAAGGAAAGAGAAAAAATAAATAGTAAAAAAATTAGAAAAATATTAAAATACTATTAAATTTTTCATGTTTAGTGTCGACCATGTTACGAAGGACGGCTTGCATCCATACTAGTATTTCTTGTAAAAAATTATCTCAATTGGCAAAATATAAAAATGCTTAGTACTTAATCGTCAATATGAAAAGTTTAAAATCGACAAAATACAATAACTTTATGAAATTTTGGACAATTTTCCCGATATTGTTTGGGGCCTCTGGAGCACTCGAGTAACATCTCATTGAATGAAGTAGTACTCTAATCCTTCACACATCAGGTATCGACTGGAGGTATACAAATCTCTATCTCAAGGGTGAAATTATACTACGGTTAGTTTCATATGCATGGTCTTTTCTAGTGAGATAAGCAAATGGTATTTTGAAAATCAAATTGTTAAGTATGCTTAGGCACTTAATAGTAAGGGATGGGCTAGGCCACCGGCCCCTACCAAAGCCCGAAATGGGCCACATTATCAGCAGCAACTGCATGGATCCCCTGGATTAGTCAACCAACACCTGCACCCCCCGCCAACCCAAAAAAAAAAAAAATTACGTATATGGTCCCATAAGAGAACGAGTTATACTAAGTAGAAAGTTTATTTAGAAGGTTCATCACCCAAAAAAATAAAAGAAGATATAAACCTACTATGCTAATACTAATTCAGTGTTCAATTTTATAAAGTGATAATCTAGTCCTAAAATTTTTTACTATTTTCAGTGTACTACTTCGATCAATTTTGGTTGGGAATTGTCAACGTTGACAAATTTTTTTTACATTTTTGTTAAAAAATGTATATATTTTTCTCTTTTACCTATTTCTCTCTACCAGTCACCAGGCCTCTCAGTTGGCCACAGGTGAGGGCTGGGTCTAGCAAGTGATTCCTCATCCAAATCTAGGCGAGGGATGACGAAGGCATCATGACCCTCACCTGTAGTTGGTGACCTTTGTCGAAACATTGTTGAGGCCTCAGCGACTAATGGAGGGAAGTACGGAATTTTTTTTAAAAAAAATGGAAAGCAAAAAGGTGGGGGCAAGAAAAGAAAAATTCAGAAATTTTAAAAATTGCGAATTGTCAATGTAAGTGCTGACTAAATTGACATTAATGCTACATGTTTATGACTTTTTTTTGGTATTTCCCCTTTACTTAGACATCACCAAAAGACACATTTAGCAAGTCTTAAGAGGCGCCTTAAGTTTTTTGAACACATTCCCATATTAACTTTTTTAATCACATTTCCATGTCCACAACTCTGGCTCAACTTCAGAAAGTGAAAAGGGCTAACATGCGGAATACTCCAAATGGATCGACCCATGTCCCGTGTATACCCTCCACAACTTGTAATGAATGCATCACATAGCACTAGTCATGTGGTAGTCGGTACGCATACTCATCTTTATCACAATATATTCTTATTTGATATCTTTGATCGTTACAATGATTGGATGGCACAAATTATTAATGACAGTCATTATAAAGTTAGATATGAATGTGAGATATTGTATTCGCAAACCGTAACAAGATCGAGAGATCTCCAAGCTGCCCAAGTTGATATGAGAGAGCTGAATTCCCTCCTATTCAATTAATCTCAAACTCGACGAGAACACATAATCTTAGGGAAGGGAAGCTACGTAACGCTCCACCGGTTGTCACGGAAATGCCGTGCTGGCAGCCATGCAGAAACGGAACGGAGTGGAAAGGGACAAAAAACAACTTGCAAGTTAAAACAAGATTTCCCGGAGCTAAAGCTTGATAGTTCATCTGCGATAGAGAAGAAAACTGCTATCAGCTAGATCCAGATCTGAAAACCTACCTTCCGAATACCGAGTGCTCCATCGGAAGTTCTCGCCTGGTAACGCCATCCTTCATCTTCAGGAACAAAACGTCAACTGTCAGGCATTGTTTTATTCCATTATGCGAAAAGCTTGAACTGATTTAAACAATGGACTGTGAAGAAAATAGAAGTTGGATTTCAATGAGTTTAAGCAAGTGCGCGATCAAATCGAAGTTCAAAATATCGCATCATGAAACTAATCTCGAATCGATTGCAGGTATAGCATATACTTAATGGGAAGTGAGTGACGTTCTCGCTTGAGCATCAGTCATATGGACACTTGTGAAAATGTGTAGCAAAACTTAGTTGTTAATTTGACTTATTCATTTAAAATGATTACGGTTAAGACCGAATAAAACGTTTACCATAACAGCAAAAATCAAGAAGGCCTCTTCACAAAGTTCAACCTTGACATATCATATATGTAAGACTCACTTTCAAATTTTCTAATATTTTTAAAATTTTATCTAAGGTTTTGCAATTGAAGATTGTAATTCTTAGAAATTATTTGATCTAAAATATCTACGATTCTGATATTTCTATATATTGATGAACAAAATGGGAGTACACTTTTAAAAAAATAAAATAAATGATTTTTCTTAACTTCACCCATATAAAAATAAATAAATGCTAAGTAAAATTCACTCATTTATAAGCGCCATTTAATAAATGTTACGCATGCTAAATATATACTCTTAATAAATGGCATACCTTAAATAATACCTTTTGTGGAAGCATGTGAAATGTATGCTCTTAATAAATGCACCAACGCAGTACCTTTCAGAAGTTAAGTGGATACCCCCCGGGGGACATATTTTTTTATATTTTGTATATTTTTTTGTCACAATATAATCCTTTATATTTATACTATGGAAAATTTAAATTTTATGCCTTGCCTAATTAATAATGCGATGCTATAAAGTCATGAGACTAACATTTTTAGCTACCATGCAAAAATGTTACGAACATAAAGCTTGTAAAGGTAGAAAAAGATTTGCTTGAAGCAAATTGAAAAGCTTCATCCTCTAAACATCATTTAAGTGCTAAATTGAAAGTATTTCACCTAGTAATTTCCTTGATTTTCTTCCTTATTCTAAGGTTCATTTCACGAAATTTTTGTATTTAGCTCTATGGACCGTTACTTGTATGTGATATGTGCCCAATAAACAATAGATAAGGCTAGCGGGAATCCCGGCATGTCTTTATTATGCGGCAATATGTAACATGCAGGCTTTCATTTAAATCGGCAGAAATTGCGTGATAGACAAAAGATGTAAACTTTTCAAATCAAATTATCTTTTTTCATAAATAACGAAAGACTTGACCCATTGTTGTAGACTGAAATGCTTTCAATTAATTGATGGATAACTCGAGTTTTCCATGCTAGAGTATTTGGACTTAGGTTGAAACATTTGCAACTATAGAGTTAAACTTGTTTAGTATTAAACAATCTCCATATGCAAATTGAGTTGAAAAATTATCCCATCAGTCATAAACCTACTATACATATACTAATATAATCAACTTTTCAATTCTGTAAATTTATTTATAAACCTTTATGTTAAATTCCAATGTAGTTCATCTGGCCATTGAAAATCACTAACTTGGTAAAACTGAAAAATTGAAGATTGAATTCACAGACACATCTATAATTTAGAAAAAAAAATTCGGTAATTTCTTCTGAGCTAATAATTAAGTGCTGTCAAAGTAACATGATCAACCTCAACTTATTCAAAATGAAGTTCTCTCCCAAGGTAAAATGGCGGAGGAGTAATTTCGTCATAACTGAGAATTGGCTCAGTTAGGGCTTCATGGAGCTCGCCAGGAGAGAGAAATCTTTTTGTCTCTATTCTCTTATGGCCATGCGTTTTCCTTCTGAAGCCAGTAACGGCATTAGTCTCATGATTGTATTTTGGGCTCTTCTTTAAGCCAAGTGAACCGCGTTTAATTAGAAAGGGAAAAAAAAAGATTGCCTCTATTTCATGGCTGGAAACAAAAAAGAGAAAAATATGTTAAATTTATTTATTAAGATCGATTTACAAAACCAATTTGCTTAGTGATGCCTCTATTGATTATTGAACATGACCCGCTTGTTTAAAGAAATTTTTACAGTTTAATATATCATTTTAACAAATAAACTTGCAAATCGGTCTGAATTAACCTAGCAAGTTGCCCTCTTTCTCATTGCTTCCTCTTTTCTTCTGCATATCATCTTTCTCTCCTGATCATTTTTCACCTCTCTCTTTCTCTCTCTCTCTCTCTCTCTCTCTCTCTCTCTCTCTCTCTCTCTCTCTCCCCAGATAAACCGTTGTATTTGTTGCCATGTCTGAAGAAGGAGATCATATGATTTTCCCATGGAAGAACCCATCATGGGATTTTGCAAGGTCTGATAATTGTGGCAACGTTGGAGACAGATTAGGTAAGCAGATTGCTTGCTATGGCTCTCATGCCTGGACGGCGGCGGAAAAAGAGCTCGACCCAGTGCCGATGATAAAGCGACCCCACGACATGATCAAAGGTGAGGACAAGAACGGAAAAGGTGAGCTTGCTGCGAACGGAGGAAAGACGGTCAGTGAATCTGACCACGAGATACATATCTGGACAGAGAGAGAGAGGAGGAAGAAGATGAGGAACATGTTTGCTAATCTTCATGCTTTACTTCCTCATATTCCTCCTAAGGTGAGGTCGCTGCTTATCGCCTCTGTTTTTGCTTATCTTGCCTCAATCAGAAAATGAGAGAGAACTGCAAACTCATTCGGAAAATGAGTGGAATAATATGGGAAATGATAATGTTCTCGAGCTCCTGATGGAACAAGATTTGCTTTTACATGCATTTAATGCTTGCCGACTAGGTATTCAAGGAGACCCAATGATGACATCATCATTGGCTAGAACTATGAGACTTCCTTAACCTATCTTGATTTATGAAGGTACAAGATGTTAGTTCGACAATTGAATTCATACTGGAGAAACCTTAACTGGGCAATAAATTCTCATAGCATGGATAAAAGCATTCAAGAGAAATAAATTATTTTCCCTTTTTCTTTTTCTTTTTTGGTGGGTAGTTTTGATTTGAATCGCACTAACATGTACAATCCATGGACATACGCAGATATTACTTGTAACTGTTCTTTAGTTACATTCATCTCTCTGCACAATGATTTTTCTTTTGAAGGCTGACAAGTCGACCATAGTGGATGAAGCTGTGAACCACATCAAAAACCTGGAAAACACTCTTCAAAATCTACAGAAAAAAAAGCATGAGAAGTACCATTGCACGGCCATCTTTAACAGCGACCAGTCAACTGTGGTCAACTCCCAGAGTCCAGCTTGTGACTCGAGGGAAGCTTTCTTGGCCAGTCAAGGGTCTGCCAGCAATTTGCCCATCAGCGCTGCCAGCAGTTCGGCCTCCTCTCCGGTCTTTCGACATCCTATCGCCTTTCAAACTTGGTCTTCTCCCACTGTTGTTCTGAACATTTGCGGCGATGAGGCAACAATCAGTGTCTGCTCGCCGAAGAAGCCTGGACTTTTTACTTCTATCTGCTATGTGTTGGAGAAGCATAAGATCCAAGTGGTATCAGCTCAGATGTCGTCGGATCGTAGCCGAAGCCTTTACATGATTCAAGCTCAAGTAAGTTTGCTTCTACTTCTCCAATACCGATTAATGATATGCTATTGTGCTATAAATAACTCGCTATGTTTTGATCCACATTCCACCAATAAAAGGAAGCGGATGAATTGATCATGCAATGAGAAGAGTGTATAGCGTTCGCGCACGCATTTCTTAGCATTAAGGCTGTCATTTTCAAAGCATAACAACGATCATCACTAGAAGGATTGGAGCTCTGCCACCTTTGCGAGGATGGATTGGCCTCATTCCTTTGATAAGAATAAACACAAGAACTCCGCTTCTACTTTTTGTGCCATTAACTAATACTAGCTCTATTGAGAACAGTCTATTTTGGCATGCTATGCGATGTGGCAAGTGGATATTGAATATAAACCTTATTTCTGAAGGCCTGGCTACTGTCCGGTACGCTAGGTACCTCAATTTAGCATGGCAGACTTAATTACCTAACATCGTCGTACGCTCTTTTCACAAGTACATTGATAGTTTCCTTTGTATATCTGAAATTAGAGCTTTGCCCTAGATCAAGTGGATGAATGATTGATAAGCATCTTCCATATGTTTGAGTTCGATAGCATCATGGATGACAACTCTAGGAACTTACACAGGCTAAACTTCTTTTGCAATGTTTACCTAACCTTGCAACCTATTCGACCAATATCATCTATACTTATTCTTCTTTTGATCATCAGATATTCCTTAGATAAAAAGGTGATACTTGTTGATCCTTAAATTTCCACATTAGAATAAAATTAAGACTATCCCGCTGTTCATTGGTTGTAGTAAGTGTGGGGCGAGGCAGAAGGCAAAAAGGAAACCGGGGAATGTCTTTTTATCTTTTCGTTTATGACGAGAAAGCTCTCTTTAAACCTCGAGCCTATGAAACACTAAGCTCATGGACCCTGTAAGGCATAAGCCGAAGTCTTGGAGTGTTCGGTAATTGCCCTCAAAATGAGACCATTAGTGCTTAATCACATAGAAGACCTATAACGTGGGGTAATTCTTACATAGTAATTCCTTGACAACTAACCCAGTCTCACTGGATTTACAAACAGTCCTAGTGAATAACACATACACTTTAAAAGCTAATCAGCACCCAGTGAAGATTACAAAGGTGAGGTGAGTACTTCTGCACAATATGCATATTACTGGTGACAATAATTGGTGTGTTCTTGCCTTTGTTTTTGTTGTGTTGTACGCACGTGACCTACATCGACGTCAAGTAAGGGACACAATACAACTTCTTCGATTGTGCAGGTTGCAGGAGCTTCAGACCAACAAGCAGAAGTGCTCCCAGTGGAAGAGATATACAAACAAGCTGCGACAGAGATCATGGTCTGGACCTCCTCTTGATTTCGCAAGCAAAATCAGCTTATCAAAGTCCTTCGTTGTCAAACCCATGTCATGCAGCTGTTATTTAGAGAGAGATAATAACAGATGAGGCTATGTATGTAGTGATTTCGGAGGCAATGTGCAGGCGCACAAAACCCTAACCTAGACATCATGGTTTCTTTTTGAATGCTTATTTACTTCGTGTTTTTACCTAGCAGAGGTTTTAAAGCATATTTAAACATCCAATGCTCTCACCAAAGCGATTCGAGAGCCTTAATATCATGATCTCAGAACAAAGGGCATGAAGTTCAGTTCCTCTCACAAGTAGGTTGTGCAACCTTGATGATGCGATCTCGAATGAAATGTCGCAAGCTTTGATTCAGAAGATTATTGAGGTCTCGGTGACTTGATCGAAGCGAATTTTGATTGGAATACAGAACTCTTGTAGGGTCTAGATGACTGAAATCCGACATGAGTCACTCTATGCGCACTGATCTTTTGTGGAAATGAACAGTGATGCTCATAGGAGAGGAGAATGAAGATACTTTGATGATGCTCATTTTTGCTGCTAGTTCACGATTGTTTATCCGCAATTTCATAGTCTAAAAATCATCCACTTTGAATTCAAACAAATACCCAATTCATCTTGATTTTTGTTTGGGTAGATGTCGATCTAATTTAGCTTGTTTAATCAACCATTTTCTTCATTGGATACGAAGTAGGCAGATAATGAATTCACATCCAAATTCAGTTGAACTATTGTTATAATAAATCAAAAAACGGTTGTGACGGGGCCAGTGGAATGTTCTATATCCTAATCAATTAAGGAGCCGAAATAATCTTCGCCAGTAAATTTTGAGAACCAAAGTACCAAATCTTTTTTTTTTTTGGTAAATCAAAGGTACCAAATCTTCTAATCAGTAAAATTAGAAAAAAAAAAAAAGAAATCAAACTCAAACTTTTTGAATCCGACTTGAAGAACCACTTGGTGAAACCCTAAATCCTGATTATGTTGCGGAGAATATCTACGGAAACAATCAATGCACAACTTTTGCAAGCTTATCAACTTATCTAAAGCCCGTGTGCTATTTGATATGATAAGATCGTTGTAATTATTCAAGGTTGCCACTCGATCTGAAATTGAACTTCTAGACGATGCAAGCTCAATGTATAGCTGGCTCGACCCTCTTGTCATGCTGCTGCAAAAATAAATAAATAAGACAAGCAGAAGAAAAAGATATTATGGCATCGTTGCCATAGCGTATGTAAAAAAGAAGTGCATACTATAATATGAGAAATAAAAAAGACAACTAAAGGACAAGCAAGAAGGTTCCACAAGTACATAACACGAACATTACTTGCAAATTATTTACATTTAAATTAGGGTCTACCGGCAAAGCGAACGAAATTGGAGAAATCCCTGAAAAAATACTCCCTATTTTTCTCAATTAAATTAGTGAAAGAAATAATAGAATACTAGGTGTAACTTCCGATTTGATCATATTATCATATGATCAAAAGTGAACCAAAACCCCCAAACTATAACCTTTGTGACACATTTATCCTAAATTTTTTTATGACATCAAAAATTCTAAACTTATGTCTATATGATACATTTACCCCCCAAAACTTTTTTTGTGACATGAAAAATCCCTAACTTATCTTCATGTGACACATTCATCCTAAATTTTTTTTGGCGACATTAAAAACCTTGAACTTATAGATGAAGAGGAAAAATATAGAACACTAGGGCTCCATTCATTTCATGGAAAATATTCTTTTGGAAATTGTGGTGTTTGGGGGCGGAAAATAACTTGCCAAGGAAAATATTTTCCAAACAAAGAAAAATATTCTTGTAAAAATAGAGAAAATGTTTTCATTTCCCAAAAAAAGGAAAACATTTTCCTTTCTGGCAGCCAACTGATACTTAATGACCCGCTGCCGGACCTCCGCCGAGTCGTTGCTAGAACACCGCCGCCCGCCAAACCGCTGCTAGTCACTGTACCATCGCCTCCGACGGCCGTTGCCAAACCGTCGCCGGTCGGGGCGGCAGCTGCAGTCCAGCGGCCGTCAGTAATCGGGCATCCGTGAACAAAAAAAAAATGGAAAGAACAAAAAATTTATGAATTTATTTTTAAATTTCAAACGAACACTGAAAAATATTGTCATTTTCTAGAAAAATGACTTTTTCGAAAATATTTTTTTCACAAAACAAATGGAGCCTAGAAATGAACAATTTTTTTTTTTTTTGGGTGGGGGAGAGAAGAAGGAAGGGAAAATGTTCGGAGGCACCGATGCTGTTAGGAACACATCCTCGGACATGCCCATTTGACCATAATTTCTAACCTCTTTTTGTCAACCACCATTAATTTGGATAATGAATCGAAAATTTCTCCTTTCCAGCAGCAAACACTGTTTTGATTTTCTAAAATGCCATTCTTGATTGTGAAATCCGAAAAATAAGTTTACTGAAAGTTTGAAAACCAATTATGAAAATGACATTCAAACTTAAAACTTTCAAAAAGTGCAAGATTATGTCTTAGAATTTGTCAAATTGATACAATTAAATCCTTTCATTTATCCCATTCAACTTGGTTAATAAAAAAATGCCAATATGGCTTTTCTATTTGTTATTTTATCTATCCTAGATGGCGCTAAATTGCTAAAACGACGTCGGTTTTGTCCGAATCTGAATTTCTTTATACAAATGTTACCATCCCTCCACCATCGTCGACTCTTCCCCTGGATGGTGGAGCGGGGGCAGCACGCTTGGGTCCTCTTTTTTTTGTGTTTTTCTTTTTTCAAAGATAGCTTAACTTTTTATTATAATTTAAACAAGTTTGTAGTAAATAATTAGATTTGAATCAAAATTACATAGTTTTAGCCATGTTATTACCTAAAAAGTACCGACACTCTCCGGGACCCTTCATGTCATGTCCAACACTCCAACATGACACTCCTACCCTTTATATTTTTCTTATCTAGATTTTTTTTCTTATTATTAAATTTTAAATTTAATAGTAAAATGTGGGTTACTTGTTTTTTCTTCCAAGTTTTATGAATAGTTACAATGAAATGTAGTTGAATTTGTCAAATTTAAACAATAAATGATATTAACAAATGTAAGATTAATGTTTTTAGTATAAATTAATTCTAGACTCTCTTTATTATTATTTAATTATTTATGCATTTATATATAAAAATGACATGTCGGCGTGTCGTGTCTTGTTGTGTCGCATGCCGCATGTCAATGCCAGTGCTACATAAGTCATTACCACCAAGGAGAGATAAAATAATAATAATAAATCATATCAGTATTTTTCGTTAACCAAATTAAATGAAGTTAACTAAAGAATTTGATTGCATTAATTTGACAAATTGCACTTTTAAAAGTTGTAGAGATCAATTACGTCTCCATGACAGTTTTTAAGACTTTTAATGCCCGTGTCTCTAGCCGAAAATATTTATTCATTCAAATCGTATTTTAAGCACCAATGAAACACTATAAATTGTTCATGTATTCTCTAGAACAGAATTTTCACATGACATAACATATGTATTTTTAGCAAGGTTTTTCAATCTTCGAAGTGCGGTTCAATTTTTTAAAGGTTCATCCCTTTAAAAAAACACACACATTTGGAATTTAGAAATAGGAAAACTTTTCCATAATTGAACTTTTAATGCATTTGATACTTCATGCCGAATATTGCATAGGTTAATCTTGAGCGATAACATTGGAATGTCTTTCAATCTATAACTCGTAAGGATGAGCATGATTCGGGTTGGGCCGGTCCTATGCTCAACCCGATAGCTAACCTGCATAGTGTCGATTTTCAATTTTTGGGGCCATGGACTGACTTGTCAAGTTTGAGACCAAGGATCGAACCGACCCTATCAGTCTAGTCCAGTTTTAGGATCAATCCGGGACCATTAAATTATTTGATCGAAGACTAGCTAATTCAATGCTGACAATTCTGCTGTCCAAACAAGAGATGCCATTACCGATGCCTGCATTATGCTTATCTCAATTTTGCACGAGAGGTCGCTTATTTGCACAAATCAGGGATTCATGTTGGAGAACCGTTTACTTTCACAAAACTCAACACAAATTGGGCAAAATATAACCGTGGGAAAGAATAGGACCCATGAGTGGTGCATAAAAGAAACACATAAGTCCAAACTAAATTGTAATTAAGTATTACCACATACCTCCAATTAGGGCAACGGAGGAGGGAAGCCGATGAAGAGCTGCGAGGCAGTGGGCGAGGAGGCGAGCAAGCAGTAGTGAGGCCAATGGAAAGGTGGTTCTAAAAAAATTAGGACTTGTGAAATTTTAAGCAACTGAGTTTGAGCATCCAACCTCAACAAAGAAAAAGTGAAGAACATTAGAACACTTAGGTTGGAAAATTGAAGAAGACGTAAAATACGCTGAGCCTATGGATTGGTCTTTTTTTCTTGGTTTGGGCTCGAGAAAAACTGAAGTGAACAAGGAAAGTTGAGCCGCTGTCCATTGAAACTTAATGGGCTTATAAAAAAATGGTATTATTGTCGGGTTGGTTCAGATTGGACCAATCCAACACCCTACGACCGAGAACCAATCCGTACAGTATCGAGTTAGAGATTTTAGGATCGATGACTAACTAGTTTGTCTTAAAACCCCAACTAGGACTGGCTGGGTTGGGCCAATCCAGGGCTGGTCCAGGATCGATCCTAGACCATTGCTCACCCCTAATATCTCATCTTTGGGGATCGATATGCGAGAGAGGATCTATGCAGAATAAAATAAAAATAACGAAGCAAGCTGCGGGGTTTGATTGTTGTGAAATCCTATGGCCCATGTTGTCTTGAGAACTATTAGACAGACCAATTTGAGAGTTAGGCTTAAGCCAAAATTAAAGCGGACGTCGATCGACTAGGACCCTGGAGCTAATTTTGCTTAACGAATCATCGGAGCTGGTCCAAATAGAAATTGTTTTGTTGGACTAGATGATAAGGAAAATGAAATTCCCAAGAGGGTTTGGAATTGATTTACCCGATCAAGGGTTGTAAAGAGATTATTAAGTCTGGTAAAATACCAAGTGACGGGATCTTCGTCCCCAATGGCAAAATTAATCGGATGCCGGCCGACCGTATGTGCCGCGATCCATGGACATACTTAATCGAGCCTTTTGCGTCGTCACGAGAGCCAGGCTATTGGTTGCGACCCTCTAGGTTGATCCACAAACCGAGCATCAAATACGATTCAAATTGTAAAGAGGGAAATTTGCAACCTCCGTGCCGATAACCAGAATCCACCATCATCGACTTACGCCATCATCGTGTACATTCCACACCACCCACCATAGCCACCACCATATTTCTCATGCTGCGGGGCCGTGGCTACACCACTTCGCAATCCTCCAACCACCACCACCATAACCATGCCTTGCTCTCTCTAGACGAAGCTTGTAAAGCATTAAAGCTCTGGTGATGGCAACAAGCTTGACATTGCACGAGCTCATTCTAAATCTGATGAATTGGAGGAGACTGTGTTTCCTCCTCAAATCACCACCACCATAACTATGCTTTACCCTCTCCAGACGAAGCACGCCAACCGTTAAGCTTAGCTGATGGCAACAAGGCCAACATTGCACAAGCTCATTCTAGATCTGAAGCAAAGGAGAGCGGGTGTTTTCCTCCATCAATGGCGATAAGCTCATTGCAGTTGCTGGAGGACAGGACCCAATCATCAACCAGAGGGAGAGGGAGAGGGAGAGCATTGAGATTAGCTTGTTTGCACTTGGCAATTTTTGGCTAAATTCACATGAAAATTATGGAACCTAGAAAAGAATATGCGAATGTTGCCACAACACTGGCCAACTGAACAGCAGCAAGTTGGCAGAAGGCATCCTCAGCCTAAACATGGAGTGAATGAGCCTCATTCTTAAGATAGCTAAGGAGAAAAACTCAAGAGAGAAGACCATTCATCGATGTCCCGCGAAGCTGAATGGAAATATACGTAACCCTCTCACCAGAGAGAGAGAGAGAGAGAGAGAGAGAGAGAGAGAGAGAGAGCAGAGTCACCTTGATACTGGTGGCTCGTTTGAAAGAGAGAAAGCGTGATGGTTGCTAGTTGCGCTTCTAAGGTTGATTCTCGAAAAAGAATTAAGCTGTTCCTCTACTTCCATAATCCAACTAAAAGTACTCATACATCCCTAGGCAATTCAAGTGTCAAAACACAATCTACCTGGGAAGAATTTCTTCACACTTTTAACTCCATGAATAACTCTAGAAAACCATTCGTTTACACAACCAAAAGTTTTTGAGCTTACTTTCTATTAATAAACCCCATCAGCCACCGCCGCGACATGCAGGTTAGAATCCTGGTTTGATGTAGCAGCATGCCCATTGGTATATCCTCCATGGTATGATCCGTTCCACTGGTTACTCCTCTCTGTTCTCCACTGTCAAACCACGTACCACTATTCAGTGAGTTCAAACTGATTATAGGCTATAAAGGGATAAGCATAGGAAAGAGAGGAGAAATCTATAATATCACTAGGAAAATCCAGTAGAGGAGATAAAAGGCATGCCGAACTTTTGATACTATTTTATAGACACAACGACGAATTTGGCTCTTCATATCTGATGTATCCACACTACCAAAGCCTGACCAATTTTTTGGAACAACCCATCGAGGTCACCTGAGAACGATGACCACCCCATTGCCATCTCAAGCCTGGTGGTTGCCGTCCTGAGGTGACACTAAAGACTTAGCAACCATCATGTCATTGACTGGAAAGACCATTTCGTGTAAACATCTTCAATCTTTTCTTAATTTAATCTTCTATTTCAGAATTAATTTTTTAATTTACAAAAATTTCCAACAATAATGATGTGACTGTGCTAAAAGTGGCAATAATGATGGCTGAGCAATGGCATCAGTCACTTTGCTAATGCATTGAAATGGGTGGACTTGGGTCAAGGCTAGGTCATTTCAAGTATGGGTCATTTTAAGTTGTATAAGACCAAAATGAGTGAATACGAGTTAAATGGGTCAATATGATCCTAACTTAAATTTTACCCACCCAAACCCGACCCGACCAACTCATTGGCCACCACTATTCACACCATGCAGTTGACAAAAGAAATGTGTTCCGCAACCTTCAAAAGCATGACTATGCTATTTCCTTCTGGATGAACCAAATCCTCCAAGCTAGCTAGTAAAAAAAGAACAATGGAACAACCAAAATATGAAGAGCAAAGGGTGCCCAATGATTATTATAGAAATAAGCATGCAAAAAGCTTTTCCATTTTGTTCCCCTGAAAATAGCTGGGAAAGGGGGCATCGAAAGATCAACTAAAAGCTTTAAAAATTTACCTGCTTGTTTGCTGGGCTTCTGCCCCAAGATAAACGAACAGATTGCTTGCCAATGATTGTGCCATTCAATTCCTGCATAGCATCCTCTGCATTCTTCCTAGAGACAGAAACAGGCAGATGTAAACACTAATTGTGATACATGGAAGTAAGATAATGGCTTCATATTTAATCATCCTTCCGTAGGAAATGCTCTGACAACCTTCACATTTTTCTCTATTGGCTTTTTCATAACATTAGATGGCTTCTCTATAGCATTTTCTTCTCCCTCTTTTACTAGAAAGGAAATATGAATGGGTACCTATCTGCAAAATGCACAAAGCCACATCCTTTTCCAGCAGGTATTTTCACTGAGACCACCTCACCAAACTGAGAAAATGCCTGCCTGAGATCTTCATCACTAACATCCGAGTCAAGCCCCCCCACAAAGATCTGCAGTAAAGCTTGAGTTATTAAGATATATAGGGCTCAAATGACTAACCGTATGGAGAACACTTACAGTAGAATTGTTCGACTCATGAGCCTGGGATCCTTGTGAAGCAGCACCATTTGATGCATGTCCACCAGCCAACACCAAGGCTAACATAAGAGACAATCAGTACAGATCTATGACAGGATAAAAATGGGCAGAAGACACTTCATTTAAATAAAATAATGATGTTGTGATATTTTACAGAAACATCATATGCTCAAGATTCTTGGTTGATAACATAAGGATGATGAAACAAATCAATATTTCCTCATGGCTACAGTTCTAAAGGAAAGCAGATGCAAGGACCTAATAAATTACATGATCTACATAGGGCTAAGCACAATGGACCGTCCAACCCAAGAACCTCCTGGACCAGACCAGACTGGGTAGGTTGGTCCAGCTCTTCGGAGTTTTGGTCCGGTCCATGGTTCCTAAAAATGGAACCGTTACTTATGCAATCCAGTTCTCGGTTCTTGGGAGAACAGGACCAAACCAGATCACCTAGACCAAAATTAGAACCGGCCCAATTTTCCTTTCTTTGAGTTATCTCCATCTCAGTATCTCTCTTGTTTCTTCCCTCGGGCCTCACTCCTCAATTTGTCAAGAGTCGACACTTTACCTCTCTAAATAAGTCTACACCAGTATGCCCCCCCCCCCCTCTCTCTCTCTCTCTCTCTCTCTCTCTCTAGTCCCCTTGGACAACCAGATCGGACTGGTCCGATCCTAGGATTAGTCAGTCCAGTCCCCAATCCTAAAAATTGGGGACCAGTTTTAGGAGAGAACCGGACTGCCTAGGGAACTAATCACCCCTAAATCTACACATAAAGATGACAAACTCTCAAGAAGCCTTGAGAGCTCGCGAAGAGACTTAATCTGAGAAATAATGACATGAAAATTCTTTTCCTTCAAGAAAGTTGAGTATCTACTGTCCATGTTTCATGGAAGGATCCCTTTTTGCAGTCTTTACTCATTTCACTGTAATTTAATACACTTTGTTGATACAGTTTCTCCACTGAGAAGAACAGAATATCTACGCACTCCAAAGTCAAATGACAATTAAAGAGCAATGTCGAAGCCGCAACATCATGAGAGCAAGCAACTGCCCCAGGTCAGCATGAAAAAATTTCTATTGATACCTACGATTGTCTTCATATACTTCAATATTACCCCCCATCATTTTGTATGCTTTGACCACCCTAAATTCTCTTAAAAACAAAATTTGACCTTAATAGAACATGACTCACCCGAATCAGAATCATAAGAATAACAATATTCCTGACTTATAAATCCACTCAAAATATTCAAACACTTACTAAGACAAAAATTTTAGTTCCCATAATTTGTGTTTATGGACTCAAACCTTCTTTCAAATGGAACTTGAATCACAACTTATTTAGGTAACATAAATTTTTAGGAAATTTGGTGGTTACAGTCTTCAGCCCTCTATGTCAATAATGCACATGAAGTTGTAATTTAGCACAATCATATCCAAGAATGGTGATCTGAATTGTACGCAATCCTTGTTTCGCAACTTTTATCAGCACATGAGTGGGCCATCAGTCTTACATATCACCTATATCCAAGGAAATCTTACGGTCAACTGGGCACCATCTGTAGGGTCCCATAACAATGTTGCAACTCACCTCAATCACACGCCAAAAGTCATCCAAAATTGGTACTGAGGACAATCACAGACCAAATTGACGTACAGCTTAAAGTACTCAAGTCTCAACATCTAAAGATTATTTTGCAATATCTATCAAACAGAAGAAAAGTGGGTTGCCCCATGTTAAAAAAGATATAATATTCTTTTTATTGGCCCTACTGGTAAAAAGCCTAAGATCATCTGCTGCTGAGAGGATCAACAAAGATTTGATTCATTATCCTTGGTTGCAAATTCCCACAGAAGAAACCGTTTCACCCAGCTCGAATCGTGCATTGCCAAATGCACGCTCTAAAACACAAAATAGCACAACTATATCATGGCACAGCCATAGCACAACCATAACCATTATTTAATGCACCTCCTTACAATAAATCTGAAAAAGTTGTACGCATCAAGCATTACACCTCGGATGGACATGATATCCAAACATACAAATGATGATGAGACAAAGAATGAGTTTTCTTAAATAACTAGATACTATCCAAAGCAAATGGAACACAAAATATTCCAATAGGTTTTAAGAAAACTAGGGTGGGTCATAATTACAGGAACTCATCGAAGAAAATTTTAATTTCACCAAACACATATAGAGATATGAGACAAAATTTTAACTTGTGTGATATAAAATTGCCTTCCCATTTTTTTAAAGATGACCTCAAGCAAACAAACAGAAGTGATCAACTCCACACACCTTGAGATGAATACTGTTGCTGATACCCAGATGATTTTTTTGGGGTAGCAACACCAATACGCATGGCCCTACTTGAGCAATATGCACCATTCATTTCAGTCATGGCCCTTGACTTCTCATTCTCATCACCAAACCTAACAAATCCATAACCTTTTGAACGGCCAGTATTTGAATCAATCACAACTTTTGCCCCTTTAACAGAAGGATATTTAGCAGCAAAAGTCTCCTGCAGTAAAGCATCGGTTACATCCGAAGCCAAATCTCCCACAAATATGGAAAGGTCAGAACCCATGTCCAATCGCTTATCACCTGAACTGAACATTGCCCAATTCAGGCGGAAGGGCTGCTCTGTATTTGGCATGGAAGTGCCATTATAGCTCTGCAAGACTTTCTCTGCTGTAGTATGTGAACTAAACTCAACAAACCCATACCCCTCTGACTGACCAGTTTGTTTATTACGTATTACTTTTACAGAGAAAACCTGCACATGGAGGAAGCCAATCAGCAGATGACAGTGGAGTTATGGGAAAATGCTTCCATGGCAAAGACTAAAGAGATTATGCAGAGCACATTTCCCTTAACTTTTAATATGAAAAACCTAGCAAAAGAAGTATCAAACAAAATATGGCTGGTTATCAAGATCACATGAGGTTAAACACGTAGCACCCTCTAAAACTCACACTTGTCAAGACACAACTTTCAATCTCCATGAAGTTCTGATGCAATAGCACAACACAAACTTAAATTAAAGAAAATTTTCCCATTCATTCTTTTTCTGTATCTATATTTACATGAAAAGCTTGATCGGTGAATAATTGATGAGACCTTCTCTAAAATAGAAGTTATTTAGATAAATGAAAGATCCTTCAGGTTCAAGCTTTCCTTTAGGAGAAATTGCTGGTGCAATAGTGCAGAGATATAGGACTCTATTATTGGAAATTGAAATGATCTAAGCTAGTATAAACACTCCAAATTACATATACTTTTACTAGTAATTCTAATTCCACTCTCACCTGTACTTGTTTTCTACCCCTGTCCAGTAAATAGAATCAATTTGTTAATGTGGAACAGCTCTACTAGTCTGGGAGGCAAACCAAATCTGACTTTCTACCACCAGTTCCCACAGAGGCTTACATTTCACTGCGCCTCTAGCAACCTCGTACTCAACAATTCACATATTCCTCTATCATTGAACTTCTTACACAAGCATATTTGTGAAATAAACAAACATCCATCTGTAACAAGAACAAGAATAAGAAATGGTCCACCAAAAACATGCTTTGACTTGACAACGTGTGTTTCTTCCAAGGCATTTACTTCATTTCCTCGATAACAATGTTTCCCCCCATCTTATTTTGTTCTTTCTCCCAATCAATCATATTTCAGCTTTCCTCAATAGCAATGATTAATCTTATGCTAGAAGGAAGTAATTAGTATTACCAGATCGAACTCTAATTCATCATCCTCAGCACTTCAACACTCAGATCCAGGGCTCCTAATTACTCAAGTTCGATAGGTTAACCCATTAATTGCTTGTGCCAGCAGGTAACCTATCTGAGGGCTTAAACGGAGGGCGATGCATTCAATCATGTGGAACGTACTTTAATTGACTAAATTGTACGTTACGTTTGACTTTCAAACCATTAAAACAATTAATTCAATCTGCTTTATCCCCAAAATCAAAGCTCAAGAAACTCCCTCATCTTCCATCATCTGGAGCGACACATTAAGGCAAGCATGCGCATAGATCCAACACCACCTCCCTCGAGATCCAAAAACCAACTTCCAATCAAACAAACAGGCCATTCCGGATGCGCACTCGCCCTACATTCATTGCTCATAACAGAGTAACTCAACAGTCCATCCGGGATCCAACCACAATCACAGACTTTGCTTAGAACTGAAAAAGCTCCAATCGCAAAACGTCGTTCCTAGACCCACCCATACATGCAAGAGAGACGGAGAGAGGGAGAAAGAGAGATTTGAGAGTTGAGAGTTGACCTCGCCGGTGTGGGAGAAGCAGTTGTGGAGGTAAGTCTCATCCATCCAGTGGTGGAGGTCGCCGATCCAGATGGTCTTGGCCTCATCGGAGATCGTCGCGCCCTGCTGCTGCTGATGCGGCGGCGGCTGACGCGGTTGCTGCGGCTTCTGGTGGTAACTCTGCTGGTGGTGGAGCTGGTAAGGATGATGCTGAGGCGCGAGTTGCTGGTAGTGGTAAGGCAAGTAATGATGAGGATACAGCATCATCTGCTGCTGCTGCTGCTGCATCATCGCCATCGCGGCCGCCGGATACTGCATCATACTGCTCGTCGCCGCCGCCGCCATCATCCACTGCTGCTGGCTCTGCGGCTGCATCCACTGCTGCGGCTGGCTCGGGTGCTGCAGGTTCGGATCGCCGCCGTCGCCGCCACCGCCGCCGTTCAGTGACATCTTCGGTTCAGCACGTCGATCTGCCTGCGCCTCTCTCTCTCTCTCTCTCTCCCCCCTCTGCGCGAACCGTGCGAAAATGGTGGAGAGACGGCGGAGAGAGAGAAAGAGACGCGGTCTAAGGTGGCTGCAGAGGCGAAGAGAGAGAGAGGGAAGAGGGTGGCGGATTGTAGGTTTTATACGGTCTCTCTCTCTCTCTCCATCTCTATCTCTCTATACGTCGTCGTTTCTGGGATTTTCCTTTTACTTCTTCTTTTCCTCGATTGCATCGTCATTGGCTCGCCGTCCAAATCTTTGTTTTTTCCCGCGAAGGTCAATAGTCAACGGGGTGAACAGCACGAAAGCCCTAAAACCCAAACTGATAAAAACCGTAACAAATTTATCCAATTCGCTTGGACGGCACGATGCTATACGATGGCGTCTTTCGCGGTCAAGAAAGAGAAGATGTGGAAGATGAGGGTGTCGGAGCAGCCGGCTGGGACTTCCGTCTTGATCGGAAGGAGGAGGTGGTCGTCGACGACGAGTCTCCGGCAGTATAAAACATTCTCAAATAAGCATGCAAACGCGGCTTGACATCTAACATGATTGAAATAAAATTATAAATCCGTTACATCTTTTCTTTATGTTTGAGCTTTTTGAAAATGGGTTTTAAGTGAGTTGATATTTGGGATTCCTAAATTTGTATCTCTAGAGAATTGATGAATTTACAATCATGCAAATACATTTTTAAAACTACAACTTTGTTCATTAGAAATATATGTGTAACATAGGGGTATGCATAGTTCAGGGCAATCTGGTTCCCTCCGAAACCAGGAACTGACCGGTGGGACTGATTCCTAGTTTATAGAACCAAACCGCATAAATCTTGCACTAGATCGGACCAACGGATTGGATTCGATTTCTAGAAAATCTAATTAATGGACCGATTGGGAACTAGAAAAATTCTAAAAAATATAAAATTTCTTTACTTATTTTTTAATTATTTTGGTGAAGTTGGGCAAATATTAAAATTTTAGAAATTTAAATTGAGTTTCTTTTTTTACTTTTTTACATATTTATTTTTAATAAAATATTAAAAAAATTAACAGATTCGATCTAGCCTTCCTAGGAATTGGAAACTGAACCGCCTGACATTGGTTCTACTTTTGGAAACTGGGAATCGGACTGACAATTCCGATCCGGGTGATTCTCGATTCAGATGGTCCAAATTACTCACCGGGCAAGAACTCCATTGAAAATTCTATACTTCTTATATCTTACCTTTTACGGCGTTAAGTCAAAATATCACATCGTTTGACTTTTCACAAGTCTCATGCTTTCTCTCAAAAATAAAAAAAGAAAAACAAAAGAGAGAGACTACGATGTGATTGGATATGTCTTTAACCTATATTTTTCAACAATTAGGTCATAGATTTTTCCCAACCTCCTTTTTCCACCTACGCAGTTGTTATCCTCTTGTCCCAATTACTTTTGCATAGAACTTATAACACTACCTTCAAATGTAATCGTGCACATGCGTAGCCCATGCTCGAAGACTTATGAATGTTTAAGGTAAAAAATTACCCTTGACTTCATCTTATACGGTACATTGTACACGAAATTTGCATGTCCTAGATGACACGGTCCGCATCATCTCACAATTAACTTGAGTAATCCAATACCTACATAGAGGTTTAGACAAGACAAAAATCTCATGATTCAAAGATTTCGTAACTATTTACTCAAAAAAGGGGTCCAGCGGTCCGAGGCTACACTCGGCCTCGGATAATCTTGGTTAGTCTGCGAAGGGCGAGTTCGGCTTCGATGTATCACGGGGCGATGGCAATGGGCTTGGCTAGGGGCACTCGTGCACGGATCAAAACCTATGGTCTTGAAACTGAACATTCTCTTCCCGGTGCTCTCTAGTTTGCTGAAGCAGAACGCTTCTTTCGGCTTGTGCGCAAAGAAGCACCTCCTTCTTATAGAAACACTATCGAATGCCTTGAATTTACTTGGCAAATGCCATGACGTATCAAGAGCCCGTTTGGCATTGTAGCCACTACTTTGAAGCTATGTTTTTTTTTATGTGTTTGTGACTTTGTACTCGTAATAATGCATGTTTAAAGAAGTTTGCATCTCAATGTTGCGGCTGAGACAACTTCCTCGAGGGTCACTGGAGTTTGCTGGCGCAGATGAGTTCGGCAAACGCCTTATAAAAAGCTACAATTCGACACACCTTTTTTCGCGGTTTAGCGCTTGGGTTGAATATAAGCGGTCCATGTCGAGATTTGTGGAGTCGCGAGGAATCGCTCTCTCATGACATGGCTTCAAAGACGTTGTCTCGACTAGCATTAATTCGTGCAAATGGCAAATCTAACTTCGTATTCGCATATGTGTTGATGTCAATGTGACCTCTTTTAGATTGTCTATCATTAGTCCACTTAGAAATGAATCCCCACAACACACGGTGTAAGGGGAGATTCACTAGCTTAATCGCCAAAAGTAAGTCTTCTCATGAAACAAGGAAAGCCAAACATGGCCAATCTCTTGCCCATCTAGGGATAGCAATGGTGTGATTATGACCGATCGAAATTGTATGGATGTGTGCTCGTTTTGACCTGAACAACAATTTGATTCGAGCCGAATCAATTTAGACTTTTTTGACGTGTCTAAATAATCCTCGAATTTTAAGTAGAATACCATTGGATTCATGTAACAGAAATGAATCGATAGTCAAGCACTCAGCCTCTCACCCAATATGATGTCTTCCAAGCCAAGCGTGTCGGTTGCGTTTTCGGAGCACTTCTTGGTCAACTCTTCCTTGTTTTTTTAGTCAACGTTATTGGTCAACGTCGGCTATTGCAAACTTGGAGGGGCAAGGCAAGCGACAGACAATGACATTAAAATAATAATAAAAAAAGAACAAAAGATGAAGAACGCAAAATTTGACCACGTTGGTGCATCGTTGACCTGTTTGAAATAAGTTCTACACTTGCCAAAAAATTGATTTTATTTTTAATGATTTTGTCAACCGGTGCACTACGATATTTGTTAGATAATCATGAAAGAAACTTTTACAATTTGCAACGAACTGATTATCCTCACGCTGATACAAAATCAATGCTCTGGAAATTAGATTATTGCAAACGAAACATGCGTACGTGTATTTCTTTTTTGTGTCGAAGGGTATGAACGTGGCAATCGTGTTAGCAATTGAATGTATCGAGCCTTTTTATTTTCTTAAAATGACATGGCTGAAGTTTACCTAAAAACCTTATATTATACTTGTCGTGATATAAATATTCTATACTTTTTTTCGCGTCATTAGTAGCTCCAAACTTGTACTAATGAACCAAAAAAAAAAAAACCTCTGGTCACAATTTCATCCAAAACGGCCACTAAAAATCCGACGTGGAATCCTATATGGATAACATTAGGAAAATGAAGCTATCATGGATGTTAGATTAAGGGCTTGAAAATATTTTGTCGGTAAAAGTTTGGAGAATTTGATTATATAAAATAATTTCAATGGTGCTATTTTCCTCCCTTATATGGCTAAATCTACCCAATTTTTCACGAAAAGATAAAATTTCCACCATCATTCAATTGCAAATTAAAGTGATGCCCCAAACTTATTTACTTTGTTTCTTTTTCGTAGTTTTTCTATTTATATTTAGGATCTAATTACCATAATTAGGATCTCACATATTTTATTTTTGTTTATTGTGGGTTTTTCATGCATATTAAAGACATTATTATGTCTTCAATTTAAAGCTAGATTTTACTTATGTAGAAATTACTTTTTTTTCAATAAATTTTCCAATAAACCTAATTGTCTTGAACATCGTCTAACGAATTCATGGATTAATTGATTAATAAAAAAAGTAACATTATCACTTTTTTAATGAATCGCTTGTTTATAAACTTTAACATTTGTTGTGCATATCACCATTATATTCTTTTTAATCAGTTGCCTTTTATGCATATATACCTATAATGGGATGATCGATGAAACTTAAAAAAGACAGAACCTCTATAAAAGAATTTCCAAAATAAAATCATAGTTACATTCTCCCAACGTGAAACTTAAGCCCATTTACATATAACGGTAAAATGGTCGTAGATGAAATGTGATTAAATCGCAACATTCATAAAAAGCGAAATTGTTTTAAAAAATGCCAGTGAAATCTCATCATTTTGAGATTGACATAAAAAAAAAACCCAAAACATTGGAAATGTTTAATTATGACATCTAGATTCTAAAATTTTAGAATAAGTAATTAAAAGGAAGGAATGTGAATAAACTTGGGGCCACTACTTTATGTCCTAATTGAATAAATTAGGGCAATTTTGCCTTTTCACTGAAAAATAAGGTGGGTTTAATCATTTATGGGTTAAAAATAGCACAACCTAAAAATTCAAGGTATTGATATTACAGTGTGTAGTTTTTATAATATAAAACAATGTTTGAGATATCGGTATCATATTAGGCATAACCTAGGGCTTATTTCACCCAAAAAGAAGTTTTTGAGTCATAAAAAAAAATCCTAAATTTATATCATGTAACAAATATATCCCAATATAATTAAAGTAGATGTTATATATGTCACACATATTTAAATTTAGTACTTTTTACACAAAAAAAAAGTTGAGGGTATTTGTGTCATAATAGACAAATTTATGATTTTTGTTACACAAAATAAATTTAGGATATTTATTTCATAATGGGTATAATTTAAAGTTTTTGTGGTGCTTGCCTTTTTTCTTTTAATGATAGTAACCCTTCTTGGTCAACGTTTGTCACCTTTGAACGACCAAGGGACAAAAAGAAGAAAAAAGAAGAACGTAAGGACACGAAACAAAACACAACTTGATCATGTCGGCGCACTCTATTGTTGACCCATTTAAAACAAGTGGCCGTACGTACTAAGCAAATTTTTTTTTATGATTTTGTCAAGAGCACACTGAGATATTTGATGAGCAATCATTTAAGAAATCATCATTTATTTCAATTCTTTTTATTTTTTGACGGTCCTCACGCCGACACAAATCAATGGTTTGAAAAACAAATTATTGTGAACGAAATGGGTATGTAGTGTTCTTATTTTATTTGTGAGAGGTTGGCGACATGCAATCGTTGTCTAAATAAATACATTGAAATTTACAAAAGATGGCATATCATTTCTTCGTCCGCAATCTAATTAAGTACATGGAAATTGGAATGGGGCTAATCAAATCTGACCTAACTATTGGGCCAAGAGCTTCCAAATTTACTCTTGCATGTGCGGGGTGGCCCTCTTTTAATGGCCGCAGAGAGCGAACATTTCTTAGTATTTAGTGAGTGTGGGGTCATGAAAACACATTGGACCGACATCTTTTAGTGAGTGCGGCGTATAAAGGAAAATGCATCTGGACCTTGTACACATAATGCATCCCCATCGGCCCTAAATTTATTATGCGGATTACAATAAAGTCATAAACAAATCAATCTTATTAATATAGTCTTGAACTTTGCAAGAATTATAATGTAATTCATCCAGCCAATTGTTGCCAAATATGGCCGAGACAACATCTAGTCATTGCGGACCATCCTACGTGTCATATGCTGACATGGACAGTTTGTGGATCGCCACTTCAGCAATTTCTAATGAAAGTTAGCCGGAATGATTACATTGAAATTTTGTGCAGAGTTTAGAACAATATTAGCAATATTAGAAAAGCTTATAATTGAATTGACATTCATACAATATATGAAAAACTAAGTTGGATAATATTCATCATGAAATCCTACAATCTATAAATATTTTAGTACATATAATGCGCTTACTTAGTAAATCTTCAAAGAGAGAGTTGGAGAGTAAGCAATGATAGCTAGTGTATGCATTTAGGGTGTGTAAAAAATCAAGAATCGCTCGGAACAATACTAGATCAGCTTAGAGTTGGGTGGTTCCTAAGGGGATTGGTTTGATTCTCAAATTCAATTTATTGGATCTGTTTAGGTATTGATCCAGTTTCTATTTCTAGGTATGGAATTGCCCACCCGAATCGGATGGGTAAAATATAATATCTAAGAAAATGGAAACCCTAAATCCCTAATTTTGAAGGCTTGCTTGTCCCGTCTCACCTCTCATCTTGAATCTTGATCTCTCTTGTCTCAACTCTCTCAAGCAACTCTTTTGGTCTTTCCGTCTTTCAACTCACGGCCTCAACTCTTAAAATCAACTCCCACAACATACGGCCTCGACTCTCAACTTCCATTGACTTAGGGCCGAGCCTTCGACCCTTCATTGTCACCCTCTCTCACTCCTAGTCGCCTCCATTTGCTGTAAGTTAAGAATCCGTAATCTTCATTCTACTCCCCATTCGAAGAACCGAGAGGAAGGTTAAGCACCCTTTGCACGTGTTTGAGAGAATACTCTTTGGGTTTGAGCTGTATGGAAACCTCATTATGGTCGGTCCAGCTCAAAAACCCAAGGAAAAATCAAGACCCTATGTCCCTAATCTTTAAGTCGTTTGTTTGTTTAATGTATGATGTGCAACTTGCGTCTCATGGCCTGCGGATCTCCTTAATGCAAATTGAGTCATAGAATCGAGTGATTCAAATTGTAGTTTATATGCTCTGTGATGTTATCCTCTCTCTTTCTCTGTTTCATCTACGTTTCTCTCGATTTCGTTTGCATCACATTAGAGAAAAAATTTTATAGCAGTTTTAAATCTCCTTGCGTTTTAACACGAACACAGATTCTTGCATATTGGTAGAAGAAATGCATAATCAAATAATGTCATGCTCCTAGCACTTTAAACGTGATGATGAATATGCTCATGGATCGAATCATTTTCCGGTCTCTTATTAAATACACTTCTAATATGTCACCGAGCAACACGAATCAATCTCTAGTGACACATAAAAGTGCGGGGAAAGGCATTTCGCCTCTCAACCTTTTGGCATTCTCTCTCTCTCTCTCTCTCTCTCTCTCTCTCTCTCATTGACTAAACAGTCATGCCTTCTCTTCTCTACCAAACCTGAATTTCATGCTATGTAAATTGCACTGGTGTCATCTGATTTCAGAACCTCATAGCCCAAGGCCAAGAAGCCCAATGAATCGGCAAATTACTCTGGGCAATTTGAAGTTTCGGAGCTAGCAGAAAAAGCCTAATCAACAGGTGGTCGACCCATGGAACCACCTGGGCTTGAGAGGCTTGAAGGCCGAATGGATGGGCTTGGACAATAGCCTTACTTAAAGAACCAGGGCCATCTCAGCCACAACCTGAGCCACAACCTCAGCAACAATAGATGCACCCGGTCTTGACCTCAGCATCCACGCCAAAGCCACAATCAATGCACTCGGTCACAACCACGGCCATGGCACATGGCACTTGGTCAAGATGATGATCTCGGCCCCAATTGATGCACTCAGTCACGACCTAGGCCACAATCGATGCACTTGGCCGCGGCCACAACCTGGGTCAAGATCCATGCATTCGGTTGCAACCGTAAGCTCCAACCCAATCCAAACACTTAGTATGTACCATTTTAGCTATTGGAGAGAGCATGGAGAAGCAATCGGGTATGGACTTTGGGTGTAGGCTTGCACGATGGGAACATCACATTAAATGATTTTAAGTTTCGTCTGGTAACACATGATTTTCGCCACGTTAACTTCTATTTGATTAGATCTGGGTCTCTTCATGGATATGATGACATATTGCCCATCCTCCATAAATTTGAAACCGAGTATGCACGATATGAAAATGAGATTATTTTCTTTTCTCTATTATATTCCTCAAAATTGAATAAAGCTAGGTCATTATTATTTGTCCGTCGCTTTGGAAGGAGTTGACCAAAGGATTTGGATGGCACAAATTTGATAAGTTTTGTGTATTTGATTGCACTTTCTAAAAGTTTTTAAAACTCAATTCGATTTTGATGACAAATTTCAAGACTTTTTCATACTCCCCATTAAATCGATCATCATTTATCATATATTAAGACATTTTGAAACCTTTATGTGATTCCTACGTTCCTTTTTCAAGTATTTAAAGGTTTGGCCGACGATTACTTTCTCATCCAACTTAGGATCAACCATCTTTTTGTTGCTTTGGAATGCTTGCGATCCCAAGTTTCATGACATGCAATTGAAATATGAAAAACACGAACTTTCCATCCACGCAAAATGACGGTTAGTCTTGAATCTCGAAAAGAGTAAAACGGTTGACCTCGAAGTTAGGTGGCGATATGGGCATTAAAAGATTCGTTATACCTCATCGATAAAACCTCTAAATTTTTCAAAAATGGGAACAAATTAAAAACTATCAACACAACATGTGAATTGTTTATATAGATTTGGATCCAATTCTCCAAGGATGCGTTTGACAATCATTCTCGTCCCAGAAATATGTTTTTTTTAGAGTGATTTTTTTTTGAGAAATAGTTATTGGATGAGTTTTTTGGAAGAAAAAACGTGTTTAATAATTGTACAAAATTTATATCCCTAGAATAGAAATGCATTTGGTAGTTATACTGAATTTATGTCCCTAGAATAGAAAAATAAAATAAATGTGGTGGTTGTCGGTGACGACCGGCGTGGCAACAATTGGCGACCAGAGACCAGTGATGGCGACTGGCGTGCGAGCAGCGACTATCGGCAGCGATCGGTGCGCAATTGACGACGACGGCGGGTGACCGACGATCGATGGTGAGCAGCCAGAGACTAACAATGGCGGCGACCGGATGTGGCGAGAGATAAGAACAAAATTAAAAATATATATAGCTTTTTTTTGTACAGTTTATTCTCGTCCCATAAATAGAAAACCAATTTTTTTTTTCATTTCTCATCCCAAACCCATCCCCAGCCATTTTTTCATCTCAAGAACAGAATGAGAACAAGAATTTGCCAAGCAGGTTTTTCGTCTTAAATTCGTCCGAAGATGAGAAACTAAAAATGATAATGGTTATCAAACATGCCCCAACAAAACTAAGTCGAAGCTGGTCAAGTTGGGTAATCTAAGTACATCTCATAAGATTTGAGATTTGGATCCAATCACCCAACAAGACCAGGTTGGAGCTGGTCAAGTTGGGTAATCTAAATACATCTCATAGAAAACATATGGGTTGATCCAACAATGCACTCAAATCCGATGGGAACAAATCTGAAACTATCAACACAACATGTGAATTGTTTATGTAGACTTGAGATTTGGATCCAATCTCCCAATAAGACCGGGTCGGAGCTAGTCAAGTTGGGTAATCTAAATACATCTCATAGAAAACATATGGGTTGATCCCATGTGCACTCAAATCCGATGGGAACAAATATGAAACTATCGATACAACATGTGAATTGTTTATGTAGATTTGGATCCAATCTCCCCATAAGACCGGGTCGGAGCTCGTCAAGCTGGGTAATCTAAATACATCTCCACAATGCACTCAAATCCAATGGGAACAATTTAAAACTATCAACACAACATGTGAATTGTTTATGTAGATTTGGATATAATCTCTCAATAAAATCGGATTTGAGCTAGTCAAGTCGGGTAATCTAAACACATATCGTAGAAAACGTATGGGTTGATCCGACAATGCACTGAAATCCCACGAGATCCGCCCCTTTCGGGTCGCTAAAATCAATCGAGTGACGGGAGAGCAGGGCAAAATGCAAAGACGGTGACGTCCCCTCAATCAATATCCTAACCCCACCAAGAAAACAACCTGCCAAGACGGTTCCCACCAACCATTCCAGCGAGCGAGTCACGCTTTCATTCAATCTGGTTTGGACTTCTTGCTCCAACCCTCTTGTTCTCTCTCTCTCTCTCTCTCTCTCTCTCTCTCTCTGAGTTCCACACAGTTCTAGCGAGAAAGGAGGAAATGGATTCAGGCGCTTCGGAGGTAGCCCACGACTTCCGTCCCTTCTTCAGGGTCTTCAAGGACGGACGCGTCGAGAAGTACAAGCTGTTCGATCACGTCAAGCCCCTCCCTGCTGGGCTCGACCCGGCGACCGGGATCGAGACCAAGGACGTTGTCATCTCGCCCGAGACCGGCGTGTCGGCCCGGATTTTCGTCCGCAAGGCCAACGGCCTGGACCGGAAGCTGCCTCTCCTTGTCCACTACCACGGAGGCGGGTTCTGCGCGGGGTCACCGTTCGACACGGCGTCGAACGGTTTCCTCTCCACGATGGTGACTCAGGCCGATGTCGTCGCCATCTCCATCAATTACAGGTAAATCCAACAACGTCATCCTTCGATTGCGCTGCTTTCTTTAGTACTGATATCAAGGGTTTGATCACACTCTTTAGTCTCTCCCACTCGAATCGTTATTATCAGATTTAATTTTCATTTGATTTTTGGCTAGACAATGACAATTAGGATCTTTCCCTGCTTGGATAGAAAGATAAGTCACAAATTTGTCATCAAATGTGCCGATATTATTTTGCACTGATCATGGATCTAATAATAAGTGGTAATTGTCCAAAAAGTCCTAAATCTATTATATTTTTATTACTTCAGTTTTAAACTTTTTTATTTGGCCAATTTAGTCTTAAACTTTATATAAATTTGTAATTTCAATCTTTTTAGTTTATCTCGAAAAATGCTTACGTGGATGTCTAGTCAACACCATCTATCTCACGTGATTGAATCTTCAAGTAGGCATTTTTTGAGTCTGGAAAAATGCCTACGTGGATGTCTGGTCAGCACTATCTATCTCACATAGTTGGATCTCCAAGTATGCATTTTTCGAGACAAAGTTGCCGGAAGAACTGAAATGTCAAATTTTTAAAAGGTTTATGATCTGAATTGGTCAAATAAAAAGGTTTATGACTGAATTGATAAAAATGCAATAGGTTCAAGACTTTTGGGACAATTATCCTAATAACAAGCCTAATAATTATCTCTAACTCTATCTTCCTCGCAATTGTTACCTTGACCAACACTCTCGTCAATTGGTAATTATTAGAAGTTTTGAATTTCTTTTTAACTTTTAATTTATACACTTTCTCATGACAGATCCAAAAATATCACATTTACTTCATATAGAGCATGTCATTTAGTATTTTCTCTTTTTCTTCCCTTTTTCTATAAAAAAAAAAACTGAAGAAAGCCAGACAATAGCATAGCTGGAGCGACCACCACATCCTATGTATTAAATTAAAGGACATGTATTTAATTGAAGTTCAACAAAGTGAGTGGATTCATTCTCGAGGGAATGTACAAGTTCTGGCTTCTCCAAATTAAATAGTAAATAATTCGAACGCATTATTGAAAAAAAATTGAAGTAATTTTATAAATGATATAATTGTCGGGAGAGATGTCGGTTTCGTCGCCTTGAATTTTGACATAGTGGCGTGGCAAGTCAGAGGAATGGTAGGTGTCTGGCGGGCCGCGACAGACCACATATCCTGAGCAAGATCAAGATGTGATGTCTCGTAACTACTAATCATCAACCGATTTTCACTCCCGACTATATTATTCTATTGCATATTTACTGAAATTTATAAGTATTACCAATATAAGGGAATTTTTAATCGGCGGGCTCCATTTATCTCAAGAGAAATGAATAGTTTAGAAGATATTTTCCTAGAATTAACTGTTTATATTGCTTGAAATAATTAATTAATGAAAAAAATTCATCGTCTAATGACATTTCATTGCTGAAAACTCTCATGAATGATTAGAAAATGATTTAGGTTCGCTTATTTCTGTAAGCAATTTAAGCGAATGTTTTTAGAAAAGAAAAGAATGTTGTTTAAATAATTTATTTCCTACAAAACAAACGTGGCATCAGATGGCTTTAGTAAAAATTTTATTGACATTTCTTTTCCTGTAAATCAAATGCATATGCCTATGAGATATGACAATGCGTTAGGTAAAGTGTATCTTAAAAATTCGAATTTGTCCACCTTGTGAGGATTGCTTGTTAGAAGTGAATATTGCTGTCGGTAGCGCTGGAAATATTGAGTTAATTTTCATCAATAGTAAAGATTTAATAGATTTTGCAAGCAAGTCAATAAACTTCGAGCTTAATCACCCAATGCACTAGTATTCATGTTTCTTTAATTGGCGTACGTTGGATTGGAATCCAACTAATTCTCGAAGTGCAATTTCCAATGTAAGTGCCGACGTGGTGGACTCATTGTTATCACGTGTCCGCAATGTCGACACCGTGTTGAGATATTGACTTGATTAAGATCAAAGTGTATTGATGGTTCTAAAAAAAGATAAAGAAGAGAATGTGATGCATTGGGTAATTCAAGTCTAAATCCCATCACTTAGATCGCTAAATATTTTAAAGTTCAATGACCATTGTTGAACATTACCGGGTAATATGATACCAACACCGACATGACATGCATAGTTATAACCATTTGCTAACGCAGCTTATAATTACTTCCGGGAAATGAAGGTTGGCCCCGGAAAGCCCCTTGCCCATTGCTTATGAGGACTCGTTCGAAGCCCTAAAGTGGATCGCCGGCCACTCGGATGGATCCGGGCCGGAACCGTGGCTGAACCAGTATGCGGATCTCGGGCGGGTCTTCATAGTAGGGGAGAGCGCCGGAGCCAACATAGGCCAGTACGTGGCGGTCCGAGCTGGCGCGACCAGATTGGAGGGCGTCAGGATCAAGGGCATGCTCATAGTGCACCCATTCTTCGGAGGCAAAGAGGTTGATGAGATGTACAAGTTCATGTGCCCAACGAGCTCCGGGCTAGACGACGACCCGAAGCTGAACCCGGCCGTCGACCCGGACCTGCCCAAGATGGCGTGTGAGAAGGTGCTGGTGTGCGTGGCGGAGAAGGATTGGCTGAGGAATAGAGGGGTGAAGTACTATGAGACGCTGTGCGGGAGCGAGTGGAAGGGGAAAGCAGAGCTTGAGGAGGCTAAGGACGAGCAGCATTGCTTCCATTTGTTCAGCAAGAATGAGAAGGCCGATCAGCTGATCAAGAAGATGGTTGATTTCATCACCAAGGATTAGAATAGATTTGTTATATGAGGAAAATACCCTTTTGACTATGGTAAATTTCCCGTATAAATAATCGAAGCTTGTGTTTATTTATGCATCTATAATAAGACTTCTTCGTTTTACACCTGCATTAACACCTAGCAAATCCACCATTTCGTTTTATTCTTCTGCGATTTTCCGAATTTGAAAAAAAAAATATGTACGGGCAATTACGTCAATTTGTTTATCAATCCAGCTAGCTACTCGACTGGCGTTTTGCTTTGGCATATGTTGGTTGTTGAGAAAATAAGAATGATTTGAAGATGTTAACATAATAAGAAAACTATCTATGCGTGGATTCTGCTGGGCCAATGTATAGATACACATGTCAATATGCATATAGAGTATGGAACAGAAACGTCTGAAGGTCGATGGTGCCCTACTTTTACAAAAAGTTGGACAATCCATAATGGCTGTACAACCTAAATAGCAATAAAGAAGCTCATTACAGTATTACAAAGCCATGAGTTTGATTATGAGAAGAAATGTAACTGGGTTATAGCAAGGTGAGATAGGTTAGTTTTAGCAAATGGAAAATCTAGGAAGAGAGAGAATATAATAATCCACCTTCGAGACTTTATAAAGTATAATATCTTGATTTCCTTGCCACTTTCCTGAAACTTCAATTTGAATCGTATAATTACGGAGAAAAAGGAGTTTCGATTCTGCAGTTGCTTTCATGGGTGTTTGACGTGAATTAGAAAGATATGCAGGACAAGGAGCTTCTACTCTTTCACTATTTTCATAATGTTTTGATGTGAATCAAAGAATTACGGAAGAGTCATGAAACTTCAACATAAATCAGAGGAAGAAAATGAAGAGGGTTGGGCCGGGGGGGGGGGGATTTTCTAGAAATGTCATTGCCCCTCGTTCTTTAAGAATTAGAAAGTCATCTTAAAGTTTGAATTTTGTTCATTTAAAACTGGTTTCTTCTACTTCATTTATATTTACTTATTTCTTGTTATTTTCCCACTCTTTTTTTTATTTGTTATTCCCTTCCATTATTCCTTAACAATTTTATTAAAAAATAATAAGTTATACTCCTAATATATGTAATATATGCATATACTAAACATACACGCACATATATATAGAATTACATTATATTACGGAATAGAAACAAATTCAAATAAGCATATAAATAGGGATAAATAAAAACACAAATTATTGTTATTCTTTTCTTTTCATTATTTTGAACATTTTATCTTAGAACTCATATATTGTTTATATCTAATTATTATTTGCATAAGTTTGTTATTTGAAAAAAAAAAAGTTATCCTGTCTTGACTCTTATCATGTTAATAATTAATATCATCAACTAATTAAAGGTGTGATCATGATTGTCTTTCAAACGCTTTATTATCGAACATATGGAGATATATCCTCGGTGTAAGGGTGTAACAGCTCGCTTCCGGCCATCTTTTTGAGGTTTAATTGAGCAAATTTATGGGTTCAGTTGGTGGCATGTCGGCCTCGAGAGTTTCTCGGACTAAATCAAGAAAATTCGTTTCAAGCGATTCCGAACTTCTGAAAATCACGTTTTGGTCCCCAACTTTTAGATATTTGCGATTTGGCCCCAAAAGGAGTGAATTTTGGGCAAAGGGTAGTTTTGGAAGAATTTCAAAAAAGTTGACTTTTGGTCAACGTTGACCGTTGATCGGTCAAGAGGCCAATCAACTCGCGAATGACCGGCCCAGGCGTGCGCAAACTGGCCCAACCCGTGTGGCCAAGTGCATAGCCTAGCCCGTGTGAGACCAGGCTCCCTTCCTCTCTCTCTTCTCTTAGGCCTTTCACCGAACGAGTGGCGTGTACTTGCGAGAGTAGTCCCATTGGCAAGCTGTGGCTGATCAGCTACAGGCTAGGCCTGCCATCTGCCGTCGGCATCCTGTTGGTGTGCCTCTCGGCCGTTGGATGGCTGCCACCTACCCCCAATCATGGCGTCTTCCTCTTTGTGCGACCGAGCCCCCTATTTTCCCACCTAAGCGACGACCTCCCTTTTGGCCGCTCGTTCTTCCTCATCCAACCTTCGTTTTCCACGCTGTCAGTGGAGCTAGCTTCTCTGTAACACCGCCTTTCAATCCCAACCAACCTCCACCTCTGTAGCCGTTGTGATTGTCTCCGAGAGCTCTCGAAAGAAGCTTCCATGAACACTGTTCATCCATGTTCGCAAGTTGCTGTCATTGAAGACCTAAGGCCGTCGCTTGTTCTTTGACGACACCTAGGCCGCGTCACCACCCCCAAAGCACCCTTGGGCATCCCTTTGGCCTAGTTGTGGCCGTCGTCGCCATCGATTTACCTCGAAGCCGATGATTTTTCCCCTCGAACCACGGCTACCCTAAATCTCTCTAACGTTGATGTGGCCTAGTTGTGGCCGTCGTCGCCATCGATTTACCTCGAAGCCGATGATTTTTCCCCCCGAACCACGGCTACCCTAAATCTCTCTAATGTTGTTGTGCGCGGCCACCACATGCGTTCCGGCGAGACTGAGCTGCCACCACCGCCTCCAATGGATTGCTAGAGGTCCCTTGAGTACAAATCCACTGACCATTCATGCTGGAGTCGTGCCGTTTGGGAGAAATCAACCCCGAAGTGTAGCCCCCTTTCTCTAGAAACCCTGGCCGCAACCCTTCCACCGTCGACGAGTGACTATTCCCCACTCCGGCCACCTCAGGCGACACCACTACCACCAATCAACTCGTGGGAGGCCCCCACTATAAAGCCTAGTCGGTCGCTGCCGTCGATTTAGCCCAACGAGAGCGAATTGAGCCCTGACTCAACTGCCCTCCTCTAACTCGATTTCGGACTTGGTTTCTTGAGGTTCGAATCTGTGATAGTTGTCTGGAGCTGATTGGATTGTCGTTGACCTCCACCGCTTCACCCATGGGTTTGGCCAGCCTCCGACGGTCGAGGGCCTTCGCCGGAGCCTCGCCAACATCGATGCTGGAGCTCGCTAGAGATGTCCTGAAGTTGCCTCAGAGTTGGACGTTCCCATCTGTGGTGTCGGACCGAAGATTAAAAAGCCACACCAAGCCCGAGCACGATTGAAAGTGCAAGAAGCGCATTGCCCTGATGAATTCATGTGAGTGAACTTTCTATACCTCAATTAGGCCCCTTTACCGCTTTAGTGGAATTATTAGAATTGTTTGGATGCCTTGATTGCGTGGTTGGGTGAATGGGTCCAAGTATGGTCGAGTATATGATACTAACGATGAGGTGACTGGGAGATCGATTAGGAGGCCAATGAGCTCTCATCTTGATTTGGCATCAAAGGAACTTAATGAGAGGCTGACGGAACTATAAGTAGTGACGATGAGACAATGAGATTTAGTTAGGGTCTCCGGCTAGTCATGGACAACCTTATTTACTTTAATTGCAATTTGTTTATGCTTTAATTAGCTTTGTTGTACTTGTGGTGATTTCGTGATTGGGTGCACGGGGCCGGTTATGGCCGTGTACGGAGATGGTAATTGGGACGGTCGATTAGGAGACCTGTGAGCACTAATTACTAATTGGAAGTTGATGGAATCCAACGGGAAGTTGGATTGTGTGACTGGATGGATTGGGCGACTGGATGGATTGGGCCAATTATGGCTAGTTGCATGGTATCAACGAAATGGTAAGAGAATGGATCGATTACGTGGCCATGAGGCCCTAATCAGTGGTTGAATGTCGATGGAAGCTGATAAGAGGTCAATGGGACTGTATTTGTTGATAGTTGAGCTGCAGAAGTAACGATGAGCTGAGAAGGTTTAGCTAGGGTCTCAGGCTAGTTGTGGAAGGCCTTAAGGCCTCAAGTATTTAATTATTGTGCAATTTATTTATTTAATTGTCTACTATTTATCTAAATATGTATGTTATTATTGTGGGCAACCCTGCTTTGACAAGCATGTGGGCTTAGTGCCAAGTGCCAAGTCCCGATCGTGAATCGGTTGACTCATAGTATGAAGAAAGACTTTAGATGGGCTGTGTGATGGGAGAATGGAATACTTAGAGGAATTAGGAACATGGAGTTGATCTATTCTTATATGGGAGTCGAGCCAATTGAGGGCTGGTCATTGGCTATGGTAGCATTGGTTACCGATTTGATGTTCCCCGATCGCAGACCAGTTGATTGATAGATCTAGTTCCTAAGCATGATTGATTTGAGGAGGTGGGCTGGAACTCAAGGTTAAGCGTGGGAGTACTTAAGGAGTGAAAGAAAATTTTGAGGTTATTAATGGAGTTGAGAGAATTGGAATTGATTAAACTCAGGGTGAGAGATATTTGACTATTGATGGGTGATAGTTGATGGGTGAGACGCAAATAAGGACCCTAGGGCGATTGCGTTCCTAATTTTGGTATATGGTGTAGACTCATTGAGATATCTTTATCTCTCACCCCATCACATTAACCCCTTTTCAAGTATAGGGTGAAGTGTAATTTCATCGCAGAAAGTCCATTCTCTCTCAATGGAGAGCTCTCTCTGCCGTATGGCAGCTCCCACATCCAAATCTCGTGTAACCCTAGAATTTCCACACCAATTTCTTATCCTTGCTCATATGATTCCAACCCAGAATGGATAGTTTAAATCTGTCCGGTCAAATAGCTCCAATTTTCACCCCCTTAACATAAACACAAAACCCTAGAACAACTCGTACTGTTACATCGAACTCACAAAACCCTAATCCAAAGAGTCAGGCAGCCATGGAAGAGCAGGAAGAGCAGGATATCCATCTGGCGGCGTTGTGTAAGAAGCTGGGAAGTATGTGATCTCAAAAGCAGATCGTTGAGGTGGATGAGGTAATATCTGCAGAGAAAATCAAAGAGTGTAAACTTTCCCTCATTGGCCAGCTCTATCAATCTCCAAAAATTAATGTTCAAGCTTTCCAAAACACTATGCGTAGAGTATGGAAGCTGGATAATGTGGATATCTCACAAATCGCACCAGGTATTTTTGAATTTATTTTTTGTGAGGAGAAAGATAGAGATTGGATCTTCGAACAGGGTCCTTGGTCATTCGCTAATCATCTACTATTACTGAAATATTGGGAGCCTAATACTCCATCGGCTTAGTATGATTTCAGTATTTGTGAATTCTAGGTGCAAGTGTATGGGCTACCTACTGAGTGGCAATCGGAGAATGTCATTGCAAAAGTAGCAAGAGAAATAGGCAATGTGTCCAAAATAAAAGTTGAAAGTCGAGGTTATATAGTAGTTAAAATTGCGAAGGCTAAAGTGGCGATCAACCTATCCAACCCTCTCCTACCAGGATCATTCTTCAGCAATAAAGGGAAGAAAATATGGCTAGATTTCCGGTATGAGAGATTACCTCATTTCTGCTATTCTTGTGGGAGAATAGGGCATTATGCGCAAAATTGTGAGGAAGTTCCTTGTCCTGAAAACAAAATAGAAAATTTGAAGAACCTCCCATATGGATCTTGGATAAAAGCAAAAGCTAATGAAACTAGCCCATCCTGGGAAATTTTTTATGGAAAAAAAGTAGAAGATATTATGGAGAAAGAAGTCATACTTGAGACTCCTCAGGAGGTAGGCCAACTGGTGGTGTATAAGGGCCCATTAGATGAAGGGAAAGAACACTCGATTAGTGAGAAAGGGAAAGAGAAGATGTTGAATGAAGGTGCAGGGGCTATTTCAGCTCAACTGCCTCAATTACCAGTACTGATGCTAGGTAAAAGTACAGGAAGTCAGTTGGCTAATCTTGAACATGGTATTCTGCCTGTGGAAAAAAAACAAGAGGGGTAAGAGTACTAAACATGTGACATGTAAAAAGAAAAGAAGATATGAACCATATAACACACTGGGGGCTGGTAAAGCTGAGTAAGATGATTCTCAATTGCTGGATACTCAAATTATACTGAGTGATGAAATCAGTACACGGGCTTTGATGGCTAGCCCTAATAAGCCATCGGTTCACAAATGAAGCTACTAAGCTGGAATTGTCAAGGGGTGGGCTCTCCCTTGATAATTCAAGCTATTAGAACCCTAGTGGTTCAAGAGAGGCCCTCTGTGTTGTTTTTGACGGAAACTAAGAATAAAGAGGAAGTTTTGCAAAAATTGAAGAAGAGATAGAGATACAAAGAGAGCTTTATAGTTAACCCAAATGGGCTAGGTGGGGGGTTGGCTCTATTTTGGAATGAACAGATATCTCTAACAGTTAATTTCAGCTCCCAGTCTGTAATTGATGTAATGTGTGGCATGTGAAGTAGTAATCAGATTATGAGGATCACATTTATATATGCCCCTACTGATTTTCAACAGAGGATGAGGTTATGGGACAGCCTACAAGATTCAATTAGAGGATTTTCTGCTCCTTGGCTATGTTTGGGGGACTTCAATGAAATTCTCTATTATTGGGAGAAAGTGGGTAGGAGAAAGGCAGAATAATATAGAATGAAGGCATTCCAGGATTTCCTGGATGACTGTAGATTAATGGAAATGGATAGTAAGGGTTGTTCCTTTACATGGTGCAACAACAGAAAGGGAGAAGATGTGGTGAAGGAAAGGTTAGATCGAGCTTTATGTACCTTTGAGTGGAGGATTAATTTTCCTGATGCTGAAGTTGCTGCTCTCCCAGCCATAGGATCAGATCATAGCCCTCTCCTCCTCCAGTTGTACCCTGAATTTCAAAGGAGGAAAAAAGAGTTTAAATTTGAAGTATTTTGGCTTGAAGATGAAGAGTATGATCAGATAGTTGCTAATGCATGGCAAGTTTCTAATGGAAGGCAACTAGAGTTGTCTGATAGATTGAAGAAAGTCACATAAGAATTATCAGATTGGAGTAAGAGAAGATTTACTAATGCATCAAGGAGAATTTCTTAGCTGAAGTGTGAAATACAAGAGATAATAAACAGTACCAACATAGAAGCATTTAGAGATAGACTGGCAGCATTAAAAGAAGAAATTGCGAGGTTATGGAAACAGGAAGAGATCTATTGGGGGATGAGGTCAAGGATACAATGGCTTTAGTGGGGGGACAAAAATATAAAATACTTCCATGCTACTGCAGTATAAAGAAGAATCAGAAATAGAATTACTATGCTCAAAGATGAAAATGATGTGTGGTGCCACAGTCCAAAACAGTTGAAACTAATGACTACTCAGTTCTTTAAAGAACTATTCACTACATCAGGGACTGGAAACTCTCAGCAAGTGCTAAATCAAATCCCAAGTATGGTGAGTGAAGAAATGAATAGATCTTTAATCGAGGAAGTAAAGCAAGAGGAAGTTACTAGAGCAGTATTTCAACTAGGAGCCTTAAAAGCTCCTGGTCCTGATGGGCTGAGCGGCAAGTTTTATCACTATCATTGGCCAGAGATGAAAGAGGCAATTTATCAAGAAGTTAGAATGTTTTTTACTAGCGGTAAATTGAATCCTGAGTTCAACAGAACTTATATTACCCTTATTCCAAAAGTTCCTCATCCAAAGAAATTAGAGCAATTCAGACCAATCAGCTTGTGCAATTATATGTATAAAATTGTCTCAAAAGTCTTGGCGAATAGATTGAAACAGTGGCTACCAGAATTGATAGAAGAAGAGCAAAGTGCTTTTGTAAGTGGTAGACAAATCCAAGACAACATTTTCATGGTGCATGAGGTTTTACATCAGCTTAGATGTAGGAAGAGGAAAAAGAAACATCATGCAGTGGTGAAAGTTGATATGCAGAAAGCATATGATAGAGTTGAATGGGAATTTCTAAAAATGTGTATAATTAAAATGGGATTTCATGCAAACTGGGTGGAATGGATTATGGTTTGTGTATCAACTGTCTCCTACAGTGTCAAAGTGAATGTGGAACCTCAAGAGTTTTTCCAGCCAACTAGAGGTATCAGACAAGGAGACCCACTGTCTCCCTATCTATTCATCATCATGGCCAACACACTATCTATTATGTTGAAGAATGCAGTAACATGGAAGTATTAAGGGCATTAAGTTAAACTCTCACTGTCCTACTTTATCTCATTTACTTTTTGCAGATGACTTTATACTTTTTATGGAGGGTAGAGTTGATGAATGTCAAAAAGTTTCAGAAGTCTTGAGTCAGTATTGTTATGCTTCAGGGCAAATAATCAATCTAAACAAGTCAAACATGTTTTTTAGTAAGAATTGTCTAGGACAACTAAGAAGAAATATGACCCAGCTGATGAGAATTCCAGAGATTGAGAAGACAGGAAAATATCTGGGAATACCCTCAGATTGGGGAGCATCGAAAAAAGACATGTTTGCCTGGATTCTTACTAGAGTCAATCAAAAAATAGAAGGGTGGAAGGAAAATTTTCTTTCAAAAGCTAGAAAGGAAATTTTACTAAAATCAGTGGTACAATCTCTTCCACAATACGCCATGTCTATATTCAAAATTCCACTATCTATTTGTAGAGCAATAGAAAAGAAGATTGCTGCCTTTTGGTGGAAAAATAGTGAAAATAGTAGGGGACTACATTGGAAGAATTGGGAAAGCCTGAAAATGAAAAAGGTTGAAGGAGGGTTGGGCTTTAGAGATCTCATTGCTTTCAATAAGGCTATGTTAGGGCGGCAGGCATGGAGATTGCTTCAGAATCCAGATTCATTATGGGGCAGAATGTTTAAAGGATTATATTATCCTCACACTGATTTGCTACATGCTGTTAAAGGGGCGAGACCTTCATGGGGTGGCAAAGTCTACTGTTTGGTTTCCAAACTATACAACCTTCTATGAGATGGGTGGTGGGAAAAGGAGATAAAATAAAGATCAGAGAAGATAAGTGGCTCTCTAGAGGTATAATAGGCGGCCTGGCTAAAAGAGATTACCCGACTTGGGTAGCTGAACTAATTAATGATGAAGAACAGTAGTGGAAGGAAGATAGAGTGCAGGAAATTTTTTATGAAGATACTGCTAGAGATATTCTAAAAATTCCTCTTAATCCTCAAGGCATAGAGGACAAACTCATTTGGGAGGCTACTAAAGGAGGGCAATATTCGGTCAAAAGTGCATACAACATGGTCCAATCCAGAACTAGCAAGCCAACACAAGACCAGCCATCTACTTCATTTCAAATTCCTCAAGAACTATGGAAGCGGATTTGGCAAGCAGCAATATAGCCAAAAGTTAAATTCTTTCTTTGGCAACTAAGCCAAAATGCGCTTGCTACAAAAGTAAATCTATACAGAAGGAAAATAGCGCCACAACCCCTCTGCCCTATCTGTCATAAGCAACCAGAGACGATCGAGCACTTATTTTTATTTTGCCTAGGGACGGAACTGGTTTGGAGCGAGGCCTCAATCAACATTAAAATCAACTGCTAAGAAATCTCAAGGATGGAGGAATGGTTGGCACAACATAATCATACCTTGGTTTCCTTTGATCTCCTCGGGTATCTCTTATGGCAGATCTGGAAGGCTCGAAATAATTTCATATTTCGTGGTCAACAGCTTAATCCGCATAGTGTTATCTTGGCAGCGAAGGTAGAAGAAGCATGCATCAATCTCTATTCCACAAAAAACAAAAGACGACTCACCCCAGATCTGGCAACCTCCTACCCTAGGCGTGATTAGAGTGAACATAGATGGGTCTTTCGACCTAGATACAGGAGAAGCAGCCGTCACCAGTGTTTGTAGAGACAGTAAAGGCCACTTGATAGGAGGAACCGCTCGATCTGTGAATGTTTCCTCTCCGACACAAGCCAAAGCAGCAGCCTTCGTTGAAGCCCTAAAAGCGTTGCGTGGAAGAGAGGCAGATCTAATCGAACTCCATTCTGACCGAACTGATCTGTTATTGGCTATAAGTGGAGGAGCAGGTCAGGAAGTCTGGGAAGCGAGTGCTCTTATCGCTGAAGCCCAAGCCCACCTGCAGCACTTTTCAAATATCAAATTAGCCCATTGGCCAAGAGCCTCAAATCAAGTCGCAGATTGGGTTGCCAAAGCCCAAAGAAGACGTTTTTTTACCGGCTAATTGGGTTGATAAACCCCCCTCTAGCTTGCTGGATCTAATTTGTGCTGAATCTTCATGTATGTCTCATCGAATTACTGCTGAGTTAAGAATATAATCAAAGAGGCATCTTTTCGACCAAAAAAAAAGTATAGGGTGAAGACTGATTTTGGAGGTAAGTCCTATGGGAGTGATCCAAGTTGTTTGTGCTAAAGGTTGACGACGAGTCCTAGGACGTTGGACGTCACCACTCAATGGCCGAAGTGAAGGAAAGACATCGGGGACTATTGCACGCTCAGGAAGCGGTGTGTAACAAAGGGTGTGTTTGGGAAATCATTTGCCTAAAACTTTGCATAAATTTTGATGAATTTTTAGCTAAAGAGTTTCCACAAAATGTAAACAGTGTTAGGTAATCACTAGGTTAAAGGATTTCCACGGAATGCAAAATATGCTTGCAACAATTTGCAGAACACTTATAATGGACTTCTTTAAGGATGAAAAGGAAACAAAAAATTGTGAAATGCAACCCTCCATAGCTTAGGCAAAGTTGGAAGATCAGGTAACGACTGTCATTGAGATCGCACGATCTCAAGCAAGGTAACCTTGGAGTAACGTGACCCTCAGCGATAGGATTGAGGTCACTGGAACCCAAGTGTGTCGATGTTGAGGTTACAATTGCTTAACACTAGGCATTTTTGAGCCCTTGGTAATGGCCCAAAGAGATCGCTCTACTCTATGTGAGGCGGGGCTAGGGTTGTGCAACCTTATGACTACATCGTTCTAGCTACTCCACGAATCCCAATCGCTGTCCTCTACCCCTTTGCGAATCTCAAATCTGCAATTTGAGTGTCAACATGACTCTAGGAAAGGGCTGTCAAGCGTTGTCGAGGTCAGGTCACTCCAAGCACGCATGGTTGAGGTCACATTGCACAACCCTTGGCAACACTCCAAACCCTCGACATTGTCGGCAACCCCCCCAAATCTCACTTGAGATAGACTTGCAGCCCTGAGATAGACTTGCAGCCCTCCAAATCTCACTTGAGACAATCCTGCGACTATCGACCCTCAGTGAAGCTCACCCTTGGAGACTCTCAACCCTCGGTGACGTTGATCAAAGGCTGGCGACCCTCGGCTCTGCGATGAGAACAACCATAGGCTTTACAAGGAGAGGGATGACGAATGGCACCAACTTTCAGAGGTAAAAAAGAAGTACAAAAAATTGGTGCGGAAAAGATTGTAATGAAAAGTTCGTCAACTATGGCCTTCAGCATGCCGAAAATGTTGCGATGCCAATGAAAAAGGCTTTTGCAAATGCATAACATTTGTTGAATGCGCTTTCAAGTTATTTTACTAAACACATTTTCTGGTTGTCAAAGGCCTTTATGGGCTTAAAGTTTGTTGACACCTAAATTTTGGCGAATTCATATAAAATCATTGCATAAAAATTAGGGGTTGGTTCGACCCCTAAACAAAAAAAATCATTGTTTGCATAATTTGCATAATTTCTATTTTTTGCATGACATTTAAATCAAATCACACGTGTGATTGAGGAGAGCGTCTAGAAGATGTTTAAATTTCATATTCAAATTCTCTTGATAAGGATTTAATCTTTGGTTTTTAATTGGTCATTATCTAACCATTGAGATAAACTTTTGAATTGATTGGATAAAGACCCAGCGTTTTTTTGACACCAAGATTTATCCTAGTTGCCAAGGTGCTGAGATTTTGAAAAAAAAATAAAGACTTCTATATATAGGATTCCTCGGTCAATTGGAAAGGGGGAGGCTTTTTGAGAACTTTGACCTTTTTTTCTTGAGTGGAGAGCTTTGACTTGTTTTCTTGGCAGAGAGCTTTCTTATTTCTGGAAAATCTTGCACGCACAGAGGACGTGAAGGAGCGTTGACCGAACAAAAGGAGGAGACCTTTTGGATGTGCGGGCAGCCGAGAAAGAAAGGGAACGAAGAAGAGGCCAAAATTCTTTAACTCAGTGGCACTATTTTCGCTGTTCAACCCTCAGCTCAGGAGACCCGTCGGTGATTCCTCCAATCCGTCCCTTCTCGCTTCGCCGGTGAGTTCTCGGTCACGGTTTTTTCGTTTTTTTTATTTTACTTTACTTTATTTTATTTCCAAGGATCGTGGCGGTTTAAATTTCACGGAAGAGTGCGACTTTGTCTCTGCCTTGGTTCTCCTTGATGCATTGTTGGTTTAGATCTTGCTGTCTTGATCCTGCAAATAAACCCCTTTTCTGCACTTCACTCGTTCGTTGCTTTAGATTGCTTTGTTTTTTTTGTTTTTTTGTTTTCCTTGCTGTCTTTGCTTGTGAGTCGCCGGCGCCGGAGGACGGCGACTTGGTCGGTCCGGTCATCTCCCGCCGTCGTCCACCGCGCCGCTGTTGGAGAAGAGTAGTCGAGCTCTGCAGGTTGCTGAACGTGTGCGCGAAGAAGAAGACCAGAAAAGAAGTTGGGCTGAAGCTGTTCTATTTCGCGTGAGGGCTGGGCTGGAATTGGGCCGAGTGTTCTGTTTTAGCGCGGGCTGGGCGACTTCTCTTTTACGTGCGAGACGGGCCTTATGTTTTTCTTGTGGGCTGACTTCTGTTGGGCTTGTTCTTATTGCTTTTGCGTGTGGGCTGCAGGTACAAGGAGGATCAGGGGAGCTGGGTCTGGGCCCTTCGCGCGCCTAGCCTAGCTTCCTCGCTGGCCTTGGCGAGCGGATCGGGCGCAGCCCGATCCGACTCGTCCTGAACGGGTCGGGACCGAACCGGCCCGGTTCGGTCCCCGACCCGGTTTTACTTGTTTTTTTTTTATTATTATTCTGTGATTTTCGTTTTTTTTCGTTTTTAATTAAAAAAATAAAAAAAAATCATCATTTTTTTTAGAATTTAACTTTTGGGTGCTTTGTTGCTTATTTTCTGTTTTTGTGCATGTTTAGTTTATTTTGCATATTTGAATTAATTATGTTGCATTGCATGCATAATAGATTAGTTGCATAATTAGATTAATGGCATGTTTAGGTTTAAAATTGCATCTTTAGTTTAATTTCATATTTAAATTGGGAATTTCATTTTTAGATTTAGAATTGCACGTTTATTTAAATAATCGCATGTTTAGATTAATTGCACGTTTAGATTAAATTGGCATAATTAGTTTAAATTGCATATTAGATATTTTTATTAGGATATTTTTTAGCTATATTGCATTATAGGACATTATCTTTGCTTGAATAAGATTTAATTTAAATTAGGAATTGATATCTATTTGGTTTCCTAATTTAGATTAGGTAATATTTAGCTATGGATAATTAAGTTAGTTAATTCATAAAAATTCCAAAAAAATTGCATTTCATATATTGCATTAGATTTGTTGATTTTCATGCATATCTTATTAGATTTTATTAGATTCTTTGATATTTTATTAGATTAGATTTTATTTGATTTCGTTAGATTAAAAGTTAGATTTTATTTGATTGTGTTAGATTAGACTTTATTCAATTTTGTTAGATTAGATTTTATTTGATTTTTTTAGATTAGATTTGATTAGATGTGATTTGATTTTATTTGATTTGATTTTGGTTAGATTTTATTTGATTTGATTTGTTTTATTATTTCATTCCATTCTTGAATTTTTATTTGAGTACACATGTGGTCACCATGACATGTTAGGAGTAGATTTAAAATGAATTCAAACTGCCTGCGGAGTTTTGAAAAAAATGAAAAGGTACCGAAAGGGCGTTAAAGTAATTTAGCGTAACCAAATCCCCGATACCTAGATCTCTGGTTCGTAGGAGTAAGGCATGACTCCCGATGCCTTACATGGGTTTCTAACCAACCCACCATAAATAGGTTAGTGGCGGCTCCAAATTGAATATCTTGCATGTTTAAAGAAAGTGAAACCAAAGTCGTGAATTGGTCCGAGTTTGGGAGAACTCAAGTTAAGTCATACTTAACAAACCATTAGCCGAACCCCTAGGTGGTGCACCTTCGGGGAGGTCGCGACAAAGTTCTTTGGCAATACTTTGCCAAAGCAGCCCAAGACGGTTTTAGGTTAACTCTTGCAGGCATTATTATCTATTCAAAGCATGCAACTGCCTATGAGAAACTGTATCGTTTGTCAAAGCAATTATAGTTCTTACATGGTAGCAATAGCTGCTACAAGTCAAAATTTCTATTGGTGGGAGATGTGATTATCAAAACATGAAATCATCATATTTGTGAGTATCGTGACGTGACAGCTTGACTTTAAAAATCAATTTCAAATCGCTATAATGAAATGACATATGACATAACATTATTCACACGTGATACGACATAATAAATTATAGTCAAGATAAAAAAAATGGCATGATATGATATGACAATATGTATGACATAGCAAACCAGATTCAAAACATGACAATGATGTAATATGGTGTGCCTATATTGTTATGCATTATAACCTAACAAATTGTATTAAAAACAACATATCAAAATGACATGACAATATTAGATTTACGCGTGGTATGACATGACAAATTAGATTCAAAGTCACGTAAGATTTCGTTTCAGCATCATAATAGCCTAGAAAATTGCGTTTTTTACTAGCCAAACGGCCTGAATAACGACGTATTCTAAATTCTTTAATAGTTAGGTGAGGACTCACCATATCCAAAAACCAAAAACTTATGAGGTATCTGTCGGTCGAGGTGGCCACACATCAGGTCCAGGCGCAAGCGCCGCGTGTTGAGCTCGTAACTTTTTTGTCCGACGTCGGATTAATGAGATTTTATTTAAGGTTGAGGTGTCGGTGTCGAGAGCTCTCCAATGAGTCCACATGTTCCTCACGAGAGATTTGTGAAATCCTGAAATGAACCGGACGTTGTCTGAGTGACTGGATGTTTATAACAATCATTAGTTGTCATAATTTAGAAATAGGGCTGAGGTGGCAAGATGGATTAAGGACCATACATTAATTATATCTAATAGATTATATAGAAATATATATTACTTGAAACTTTAATAAGAGGTTGGAATAGGTTTATCATGGTAAAGTCCAACTAATGAATTTTATCCGATACGTAATAACTCTTCTTTAACCCATAGGCGGAAAGTTATGGCAGCACCGCCGTGCCACAGCGGTGATGGTACTACCGGATCCCCGCGCCGAGGTCCTGATCCTTCTTTTGCGCCATTCTCGGTATCGTCTTCTCTCATATCCGGTGGCTCCTCTTCTCCAAGGTCAAGCTCTCTGACGACGGAATCTCCGCTTCCGCGACCGACGGCAAGAACGAGAACGACGGTTGCCCCGTCGACGAGGAGGAGAACATCAACGACCACCACGTCGTCCTCAAACGCGCCGGATTCCAGAGCATCGTCACCCTTTTCGGGTTCTCTTTCTTGTGGGGGGAGGTACTCTCCGCTGTTCCGCGAGCTGATCTGCTGGAGTTCTGCTTTTTTTTTGGTTCGACTGTGCTTCTTCGCCGTGGCTCGCCGGCGAAAGTTTGCGTCTCGCGGGGCCATTTCGCTTTAACCTAATCGTTTTGAGATTGTCTGAAGATTTGCGTCTTCTGTTTCTTGGATTCGTTCTGGTCTCTGCTAAGGATGTCTTACCTGATGCGCGTAAACAACTCGCTCCGTATCTGTTCTCTTCTCCGTGGTGTCCATTGATCTGTTTCGTGGAATGCGTGCACGCAACCGATGATGGTGTCGTGTCGGCATATTTCTGTTGGTGGGTTGGTCGCCAGTCCTCAGTCTCTACTCTTTCTTCATTTTTACGTGGTTTGGTTCAAAATGAGAAACACATAATTGAGTTATAAGTTCTATTTATGGAGAAAATCCCACCAGAATTTTCGAACTTCCTTTTTTCCCATAGGAAATGAATGTCCCCATACTCTTTCTCATCTCCACAATACACCGAATCAGTACCGGTGAATCAAAAATACGTTCCGTCACAGTTCCGTTCGTGGCGGTCTTTAAACATCAAATGTGGTAGCATTGGTGGACAACGCTATATAGGATTTAGACAGCCACTGTGGAAGGAACTATGACTGTAGGTATTTTTGGGTCACCGGTATAAGTTTATGTATTTCATGGGTTAAAATTTAGACTTTTTGGTGAGACTAACTTTTATTGTATATAACAAATCAATTTTTTTATACAACTTTTCTTTAAATAGGATCCACTTGGGTACATCAAGTGCTATTTCAACCCAAAACTGAATGCCAACTAATTTAGATTGATATATTTGTGAATTGAGTATGCCACCAAATAAATGTGGTGGAGTAGAGATTGCATACTCATATTGAAGGAGAAAATGGTTAAGAATTAAAGTTTCAATTGAATCGAATATGTGCTCAATTTGGCCGGATCAAGTATAGATTGCCAAAATTAAATCACATAAAAATGGCGATTATCCTTTAAATGGTCCAACTCTAGTTAGACCCATTTTTGACCTAACTAAAACCAGCCTTGTTTACTCTTGTTTTTTTTTTTTTACAAGTGTAAATTTGGAAAGTTTGATTTAATTTCTAGACCTTTAGGTATGGCTTTGGGGCAAAAATACCAAAAAAGTCATAAACATTTATACATTTATGCCAATTCAGTCCTTAACATTTTTTTAAACCGATTCAGTCCTAAACCTATTCCACATTTGCCATTTAAATTCTTCTGATGGTTTTAGTCAGAAAATGCCTACGTGGCGACAATTGGAGTTCGTCAGCGACGACGTGATGATGACGGGGCGACATGTGGCGATAAATAGTTTTCTTCTTCTTCTTTCCTCTCTTTTCTTTTGCTCCGACCACTCATAGGGCGATGAAACCCTCACCGACGACAGGCAAGGGCGATAGGGGTTGGGCAAGGCTAGCCCCACCCTTGCTTAGATCTGGGTTGGCCTGTCCGCCCCTACCCAAATTTGGGCGGGGGCGGCTTTGCTCGACCCCTGCCCAGGATCTAGGAAGGGGCAGGGTCGGCCTCGCCTAGCCGTTGCTGGCCACTAGCCGACCTTGCTAGTGGTCGGTCGAGGCAGGGCGAGGCCGACCTCCCCCAAATCTGGGCGAGGCAGCCCTACCCCTGCCCAGATCTAGGTTGGGCGGGGCTGCCCCACCCAAATCTGGGCGAGGGCAGCCTCACCTGGCCCTCATCGGTGGCAGGAGAGGGTGGTGGTAGCTTACCTAGCCCTTGCCGCCCTTGCCCGTCGCCAACGAGGGTTTCACTGCCATTTGGAGTGGTCGGTGCAAATAAAAGAAAAGAAAAGAAAAAGAAAAAGAAAAAGAAAAACCTTATTTTGGACACGTCGTCACTCCGTCATTGCCACGTTGTCGCTCTGTCATTGCCACGTCATCACCGGCGAGCTCTGGTTATTACCGTGTAGGCAATTTTCCGGCCAAAATCCACCGGAAGTATTTAAATGACAAAGGTGGAAAAGATTTAAAACTGAATCGGCTTTTAAAAATGTTAAGAATTGAATCGGCATAAGTGGTAAATGTTTAGAACTTTTTTGGCAATTTTCTCTAATTTTGGGTCATGAGACAATTTTTTGGGTATCTAAAAGTTCAATTGGAATTTGACCCGCAATTTCTTCCTTATTTAACATCCAATCAATCACATTTTCGTTTGCATTGAAATGCTTGCGATCCATAATTTCAAGATGTGTAATTAACATCAGGAGCATATCTCACGACAATGCGAAAAATCCAGGTGAATGGACTTGAATTGTAGAAAATGTGGTTCTAGAATTGCGATACCAATGTCAATGCCATGAGGACTCGTTTTGCAATTTGATGAACATACATCAGTTCATTTTAAATTTGACTCGAATCTGACCAGAACCATCCATTTGCATCGATAGTTGCAGAAATTGCTTGCCTTTTAAAAAAGATCGACCGCTAGATCTCCAACAACATTATTAAAAAGAAAAAAGGGCTCATGTAGCCGAAACGACACCGTTCCAAACGCTCACGGCATAAAAACTTCCTCTTCATCGTCTCCCTCTCTTTCTCCCTCCCTCACACTCTCAGTCTCACACCGTTCTCCCAGCACACAAAAACAAAGAAGAAGATGGACGCCGGCGCTTCGGAGGTAGCGCACGATTTCCGTCCCTTCTTTAGAGTCTACAAGGACGGACGCGTGGAGAGATACAGGCTGCCCGATAGCATAGTCCCCGCAGGACTCGATCCATCGTCGTCTCGCCTGAGACCGGCGTGTCGGCCCGCCTCTTCGTCCAGAAGATCGATGGCCAGGATAGGAAGCTGCCTCTCCTCGTCCACTACCACGGCGGCGGGTTCTGCGCCGGGTTGCCGTATGACACGATCGTGAGCAGCCTTCTCTCCACGATGGTGATGAGGGCCCATGTCGTCGCCATCTCCGTCGGTTACAGGTACCGTCGGCAACGTCCTTGGTGAACTGTGTGATGCTTTACTTTTAGCTCATGTGGAGCATGTCGTTTAGTATTTTCTCGTTTGTTCGTTTCTTAAAATTTGAAGAAAAGCCGAACATGCTTAAGAAATACAGGAACCGACCTATCTTCGAATAAAGTGGTAAAGTTTCAACATACATAAGAGAGTATAATAGCCCTACTTACAAGCAACAAAGTCCCTTTTATTGAAATTAAATATAACCTAATTTAAAACATTGCGGAAAAATTTATAGTAATTTTAAATGATGTCACTAGTATATATCTATAGATCGTTGTTGAAAGGGTTTACGTTTGGTCACTCGGAATTAATGTTTTTTCAAGGGTTGATGTCAGGTGGGCCGCTATAAACCACATTTTATAGTAGGTTGTGACAATTTTTTTTTAATTTAAGGTTGGTCAACATTATTGAAAACTTAAAGTACAACCTGGCAATTGATGAACGTCAAGCTATTTTTCATCTCTTAAAAAAATTATACTTATTAAGGGTGATTGGGTTTTCGGCGGGTCTGATTCCCCAATCTTTAGGACCAGAGACCGGATTGGTCTGAGATCAAACCGAACTAGTCGGTCCAGTCCGGTTCCTAGGTGGTCCAATGAGACCATGAAAAATACAAACAAAAATAAGCACTTTGAGTTCATCTCCCTTACGTTAAATTGCCTTTCTTAATATAATCAAAGATCAACCTTAATACTATGGTCACTATATTCTTCTTACTTTTTCCTAAGGATGTCCAATCTCACATGATAGTGACCTCAATTCACAAAATTGAAAAAAACTAACCAAAAATGGAGATCCAAACTTGTTGGGAGCAAATCATGTTGCCTCAGTGTACAGACTAGCCATTCCAATTATTTTGTCCACAAGACAAATATGTGTTTAATAACTTCATTAAGAGCTGAAAATTTTTAGTCATTTAGTGCCTCATGGAACTCAATTAAACACTTAGGCTCTGTTCATTTCACGGAAAATATTTTTCCGGAAAATGTTTTTCAAAAATTTGGTGTTCAGGGGACGGAAAAATTTTTACCATGGAAAATGTTTTCCAATCAATGAAAAGTTTCCTTCTAAAACGAAGGAAAATATTTTCCATTTTTTTAAAAGATGAAAACATTTTCAAGAAGCCAACCGATCTCGATGTCAACTAAATTATCAATAAACCCGCCACTTGGACCTTCGCCGACCATCGGACCACCGCCGATCGTCGGGCCGTCGCTAGCCGTTGGTCATATCTACTCTCGTTACGAGAGAGGCCGTAAGGAAGCGGTCCGAATCTCCCCGTCAACCACCACTACCACCTCTCTACTGCAACACTGCTACTCTCTCTCTGTCTTTCCTCCACAGTCACGGACAAGTTTGGTACTGCCACCGCACTAAAAAGTCTCTCCTTTTTAAAACTTGAAATTTCACTCACCCTAGTCCACCACCATCGCTGACCTCCCTTTCAAAACCCTCTCTCTCTCTCTCTCTCTCTCTCTCTCTCTCTCTCACTCACTCAGAGTCTTTGACATGGGTTTGTCTTCCCTCTTCTTCGTCTTCCTCGCCATCCTCCCACTCTCTTCTTCTTCTTCCTCCTCCTCGGACCACAAGACCTTCATAGTCTAAGTCCAGCACGATGCCAAGTCTTCCATCTTTCCCACCCACGCCCACTGGTACGACTCCACCCTCTCCTCCCTCTCCGCCTCTTCTAATCCTCCCCCTCCCGGCCCGACCCGGATCCTCCACACTAACTCCACCGTCTTCCTTGGCTTCTCCGCCAAGCTCTCCCATTTCGGCCGTCGGACCTCCACCGGTCGTCGGACCGCCGCCGAACGCCAGACCGCCGCCGGACCGCCTCTAGTCGCCAACCGTCGCCCCTCCGCCGACCGCCAGTTAGGCAATGGTGGTAATCGAGCATCCATGAACAAAGAAAAAACGGGAAAAACAAAAAATTTGTGAAAAAAATTTTCGGAAAATTTTTAAAATTCAAACGAACATCGGAAAATATTGTCATTTTCTGGGAAAATAACTTCCTGGAAAATATTTTCCTGAGATATTTTATTTTCCATGAAATAAACGGAACCTTAAATCAATTGGTACCTACATAATATCTTCAAGGGTTAATACCACGAAAAGCCCCAAACTTTACCCACCGTGACATATTTACCCCAAACTTTTTTTATGACACGAAAAATCCTCAACTTTGCCACCTGTGACACATTTATTCCAAACTTTTTTTGTGACACAAAAAACCCCAAACTTTGCCATTGTGACACATTTACCCCAAATATTTTTTTTCTCACTTTTTTTAATTAAAAAATTACACTGACGAGCCCCACCGCCGTTGGAGCTCGCCGGAGGGCGGCAAAGCCCTCACCAGGCATAGGCAAGGGCGGCTGGCGCTGGGGAGGCCGCTGCGGCCCTCCCCCGCGGCCCTCTTCCGCGGCCGGTGAGGGCCGAACGTGGCCTGCCCCACCCAGGCTCCTGCTAAAATCCGGCCACCTTCTACGTTTTTCCCATGCGCGCCACCTGTTCAACGAAATGCGCGAGTCTTCATCTTCATCTTCATCACGCATTTCGTCGAACAGGTGGCGCGCGTGGGAAAAACGTAGAAGGTGGCCGAATTTTGGGAGGAGTCTGGGTGGGTAGGCCATGCTGCGGGGGCTGGGCGGCCCTCCCCTGAGCCCGGCGAGACGGCCCTCGCCCAGATCTAGGCGAGGCCACCCTCGTCGGCCGCAGGGGAGGGCCGCAGCAGCCTCCCCAGCACCCGCCGCCCTCGCCCGTGGCCGGCGAGGGCTTCGCCGCCCTCCGGGAGCTCCGGCGGCGGCGGGGCTCGCCGGTGTAATTTTTAAAATTAAAAAAAAAAAAGAGAAAAAAAGTTTGGGTTAAATGTGTCATAATGGCAAAGTTAGAGGTTTTTGGTGTAAAAAATAAGTTTGGGATAAATGTGTCACAGGTGGGAAAGTTGAGGGTTTTTCGTGTCACAAAAAAAAGTTTGGGGTAAATGTGTTACGGTGGGCAAAGTTTGGATTTTTCATGGTATTAACCCCTATCTTCAATGATTGGGTCAATGGTAGTAGAAAGGAACCGCATGCAGGTAGATGGAATTAGTAATGGCATAACTCTTCCATAGTATTAAGGTTGCTATTTGATTATCTTAGTAAGAGAATCTCATGTCAGGTCTTGCTATGGAAATGAATCTTAGAGCAACCTTAGCAAGAAATTCATTTCCATAGTATTCATTTCTGTTGTTATTTTAGCAAGAGAAAGTCTTAGAAACCTTTTTGTCAAACGGATTACGTGCATTACAAGAACAAAGGAATTTATGAAAGTAATGCGGTCCAATCCGGTCCGGGTGGTCCGGTCCGGTCCGGTTCCGCCCTCCCAAGAACTGGGAATCGGACCGCTCGGAACGGTTCTACTGTTAGGAACTATGGACTAGACTGAAACTCCAAAGAACCAAACCAACATGGCCGGTCCGGTCCATTATGCTCACTCCTAATACTTATCCTAGATTTGATACTCATGACATACTAATTTCAAACTAATTTTTGTCTAAAGAAAGCATCAGATTGATATCTTTATCCAAAGATACCTTCTATTTAGATTCTACAAAATGCACAATATGCGTGGCAGATTATTTCAAGACAAATACAATGGGGGAGAATGACAGATCTAGCGTGGAATATCCATTTTTTTTTTATTGGTGTGCATTTTAAGGAAGGGTAGATTTTGGCTCGCAGTATCAGCTTGAGATTTTTTGTGAAATAGAAATTACTTTAGGTAAATCTATCGTTGGTCTCATGTAAATGTATCATTGGGGTACATGTTTGAGATTTTTATGATATTAACCATTAAGATGCTATGTTCACTAATTATTGTCATCGACCAGTCTATGATTGGTACATGATTCTTTCGCCGATCACATTCTTATGTCATGTGTTGATAAAATTTATGAAAAGTTTCGAGGTAGATTAATTTAATCAGGATTTTTTGTAAAAATTTATGATGACATTCTTATGTCATGGGTTTTAGATTTTTTGCTTCTTTTTCGTAGTTTTTCTATTTCTATATAGGATCTAATTACCATAATAGACAAATTTATGATTTTTGTTACACAAAATAAATTTAGGATATTTATGCCATAATGGGTATAATTTAAAGTTTTTGTGGTGCTTACCTTTTTTTTTTTTAATGATAGTAACCCTTTGATGGTCCTCACACCGGCACAAATTGACGGTTCGAAAAACGAATTATTGTGAACGAAATGGGTATGGAGCGTTTTTATTTTATTTGTGAGAGGTTGGCGACATGCAATCGCTGTCTAAATAAATACACGGAAATTTACAAAAGATGGCATATCATTTCTTCGTCCGCAATCTAATTAAGTACATGGAAATTGGAATGGGGCTAATCAAATCTGACCAAACTATTGGGCCAAGAGCTTCCAAATTTACTTTTGCATGTGCGGGGTGGCCCTCTTTTAATGGCCGCAGAGATCGAACATTTCTTAGTATTTAGTGAGTGTGGGGTCATGAAAACACATTGGACCGACATCTTTTAGTGAGTGCGGCGTATCTAGGAAAATGCATATGGACCTTGTACACATAATGGATCCCCATCGGCCCTAAATTTATTATGCGGATTACAATAAAGTCATAAACTAATCAATCTTATTAATATAGTCTTGAACTTTGCAAGAAATTTTAATGTAATTCATCCAGCCAATAGTCACCAAATATGGCCGAGACAACATCTAGTCATTGCGGACCATCCTACGTGTCATATGCTGACATGGATAGTTTGTGGATCGCCACTTCAGCAATTTCTAATGAAAGTTAGCCGGAATGATTACATTGAAATTTTGTGCAGAGTTTAGAACAATATTAGCAATATTAGAAAAGCTTATAATTGAATTGACATCCATACAATATATGAAAAACTAAGTTGGATAATATTCATCATGAAATCCTACAATCTATAAATATTTTAGTACATATAATGCGCTTACTTAGTAAATCTTCAAAGAGAGAGTTGGAGAGTAAGCAATGATAGCTAGTGTATGCATTTAGGGTGTGTAAAGAAATCAAGAATCGCTCGGAACAATACTAGATCAGCTTAGAGTTGGGTGGTTCCTTAGGGGATTGGTTTGATTCTCAAATTCAATTTATTGGATCTGTTTAGGTATTGATCCAGTTTCTATTTCTAGGTATGGAATTGCCCACCCGAATCGGATGGGTAAAATATGATATCTAAGAAAATGGAAACCCTAAATCCCTAATTTGAAGGCTTGCTTGTCCCGTCTCACCTCTCATCTTGAATCTTGATCTCTCTTGTCTCAACTCTCTCAAGCAACTCTTTTGGTCTTTCCGTCTTTCAACTCACAGCCTCAACTCTTAAAATCAACTCCCACAACATACGGCCTCGACTCTCAACTTCCATTGACTTAGGGCCGAGCCTTCGACCCTTCATTGTCACCCTTTCTCACTCCTAGTCACCTCCATTTGCTGTAAGTTAAGAATCCGTAATCTTCATTCTACTCCCCATTCAAAGAACCGAGAGGAAGGTTAAGCACCCTTTGCACGTGTTTGAGAGAATACTCTTTGGGTTTGAGCTGTATGGAAACCTCATTATGGTCGGTCCAGCTCAAAAACCCAAGGAAAAATCAAGACCCTATGTCCAGCCCAAGGAAAAATCAAGACCCTATGTCCCTAATCTGTAAGTCGTTTGTTTGTTTAATGTACGATGTGCAACTTGTGTCTCATGGCCTGCGGATCTCCTTAATGCAAATTGAGTCATAGAATCGAGTGATTCAAATTGTGGTTTATATGCTCTGTGATGTTATCCTCTCTCTTTCTTTGTTTCGTCTACGTTTCCCTCAGTTTTGTTTGCATCATATTAGAGAAAAAAATTTATAGCAGTTTTTAAATCTCCTTGCGTTTTAACACGAACACAAATTCTTGCATATTGATAGAAGAAATGCATAATCAAATAATGTCATGCTCCTAGCACTTTAAACGTGATGATGAATATGCTCATGGATCGAATCATTTTCCGGTCTCTTATTAAATACACTTCTAATATGTCACCGAGCAACACGAATCAATCTCTAGTGACACATAAAAGTGCGGAGAAAGGCATTTCGCCTTTCAACCTTTTGGCATTCTCTCTCTCTCTCACACACACATTGACCAAACAGTCATGCCTTCTCTACCAAACCTGAATTTCATGCCATGAAAATTGCATTGGTGTCATCTGATTTCAGAACCTCATAGCCCAAGGCCAAGAAGCCCAATGAATCGGCAAATTACTCTGGGCAATTTGAAGTTTCGCAGTTAGTAGAAAAAGCCTAATCAACAAGCGGTCGACCCATGGAACCACATGGGCTTGAGAGGCCGAAGGCTGAATCGATGGGCTTGGACAATAGCCTTACTTAAAGAACCAGGGCCATCTCGGCCACAACCTGAGCCACAACCTCAGCAACAATAGATGCACCCAGTCATGACCTCAGAGCCTCCACGAGAAAGCCACAGTCAATGCACTCAGGTCACAACCACGGCCATGGCGCATGGCGCTTGGTCAAGATGATGATCTCGGCCCCAATTGATGCACTCAGGTCATGGCCTGGGCCACGATCAATGCACTCAGCCATGGCCACAACCTGGGTCAAGATCCACGCATTTGGTTGCCACCGTAAGCTCCAACCCAATCCAAACACTTTAGTATGTACCGCTATGGGAGAGCATGGAAAAGCGATTGGGTATGGACTTTGGGAATAGGCTTGCACGATGGGAACATCATTAAATGATCTTAAGTTTCGTCTAGTAATACATGATTTTCACCACGTCAACTTTTATTTGATCGGATCTGGGTCTCCTCATGGATATGATGATATATTGCCCATCCTCCATAAATTTGAAACCAGGTATGCACGATATGAAAATGAGATTATTTTCTTTTCTCTATTATATTCCTCAAAAGTTGAATAAAGCTAGGTCATTATTGTTTGTCCATCACTTTGGAATGAGTTGACCGGAGGATTTGGATGTCACAAATTTGATAAGTTTTATGCATTCAATTGCACTTTCCAAAACTTTGTAGAACTCAATTGCATTTTGATGACAAATTTCAAGACTTCTAATATACTCCTCATTAACTCGATCATCATTTACCATATCTTAAGACATTTTGAAACCTTTATGTGATTCCTATGGTCCTTTTTCGAGTATTTAAAGGTTTGGCCGACGATTACTTTCTCATCCAACTTAGGATCAACCATATTTTTGTTGCTTTGGAATGCTTGCGGTTCCCACCAACCATTCCAGCGAGCGAGTCACGCTTTCATTCAATCTGGTTTGGACTTCTTGCTCCAACCCTCTTGTTCTCTCTCTCTCTCTCTCTCTCTCTCTCTCTCTGAGTTCCACACAGTTCTAGCGAGAAAGGAGGAAATGGATTCAGGCGCTTCGGAGGTAGCCCACGACTTCCGTCCCTTCTTCAGGGTCTTCAAGGACGGACGCGTCGAGAAGTACAAGCTGTTCGATCACGTCAAGCCCCTCCCCGCCGGGCTCGACCCGGCGACGGGGATCGAGACCAAGGACGTCGTCATCTCGCCCGAGACCGGCGTGTCAGCCCGGATTTTCGTCCACAGGGCCGATGGTCCGGACCGGAAGCTGCCTCTCCTTATCCACTACCACGGGGGCGGGTTCTGTGCAGGGTCACCGTTCGACACGGCGTCGAACGGTTTCCTCTCCACGATGGTGACTCAGGCCGATGTTGTCGCCATCTCCATCGATTACAGGTAAATCCGATAATGTCGTCCGTCGATTGCGCTGCTTTCTCTAGTACTGATTTCAAAGGTTTGATCACACTCTTTAGTCTCTCCCACTCGAATCATTATCCGATTTAATTTTCATTTGATTTTTGGCTAGACGATGACGATTAGGATCTTTCCCTGCTAGGATAGAAAGATAAGTCACAAATTCGTCGTCAAATGTGCCGATATTATTTTGCACTGATCGTTGAGCTAATAATAAGGGTAATTGTCCAAAAAGTCATAAATCTATTGCGTTTTTGTTAATTCAGTCCTAAACTTTTTTGTTTGGCCAATTTAGTCCTAAACATTTTTATAAATTTGTAATTTCAATCCTTCCAGCGATTTTGTCTCGGAAGATACCTACGTGGATATCTGGTCAGTACCATTTATCTCATGTTGTTGGATCTTCAAGTAGCCATTTTTCGAGTCTTGAAAAATGCCTATGTGAATGTCTGGGTAGCACTGTCTACCTCATGTGGTTGGATTTCCAAGTATGCATTTTTCAAGACAAAATTACTGAAAAAATTGAAATGTCAAATTTTTAAAAGGTTGAGGATCTAAATTGGCCAATTAAAAAGGTTTATGACTAAATTGATAAAATGCAATAGGTCCAGGACTTTTGGGACTATTATCCCAATAATAAGCCTAATAATTTTCGCTAACTCTATCTTCCTGGCAATTGTTACCTTGACCAAAACTCTCGTCAATTGGTGATTATTAGAAGTTTTGAATTTCTTTTTAACTTTTAATTTGTACCCTTTCTCATGATTGATCCAAAATATCACGTTTAGTTCATATAGAGCATGTCATTTCGTATTTTCTCTTTTTCTTACCTTTTTCTTAAAAAAAAAACTGAAGAAAGCCAGACGATAGCATAGCTGGAGCGACCACCAAATCCTATGTATTAAATTAAAGGACAGGTATTTAATTAATGTTCAACAAAGTGGGTGGATTCATTCTCGAGGGCATGTACAAGTTCTAACCTCTCCAAATTAAATAGTAAATAATTCGAACGCATTATTGAAAAAATTGAAGTAATTTTTTAAATTATACAACTGTCGGGAGAGATGTCGGTTTCGTCGCCTTGAATTTTGACATGGTGGCTCAGAGGAATGGTGGTTCTCTGGCGGGCCCCCACAGACCACATATCTTGGGCAAGGTCAAGATGTGATGTCTCGTAACTACTCATCAACAACCGATTTTATATATATATATATATATATATATATATATATATATATATATTTTTTTTTTTTTTTGATGACCGAGGACTCCACCTGGACCCCTTCGCGCTCGGTAAGCGCTAAGGAACCGGGTGCCTATACCTCGGGCCAATGCAAACTAGTCACCACACTAATATTAGCAATTAAGTTACCTAACGACGTCACTGGAATTCGAACCTACACCTATTGCGAGAAGTACATGACCCGAGCCAACTATGCCGCTTCCCGACTATATTATTCTATTGCATGTTTACTGAAATTTATAAGTATTACGGATATAAGGGAATTTTTAATCAGCGGGCTCCATTTATCTCGAGAGAAATGAATAATTTAGAAAATATTTTCCTAGAATTAACTATTTATATTACTTGAAATAATTAATTAATGAAAAAAATTTCATCGTCGAATGACACTTCATCGCTGGAAAACTTTCCTGAACGATTAAAAAATGTTTTTGGTTCGCTTATTTCTGCAAGCAACTAGAGCGAACATTTTTAGGAAAAAAGAAAGTTGTTCAGATTATTTATTTCCTATAAAACAAAGGCGGCCTAAGATGGTTTAAAAAATTTATTGGCTTTTTTTCATGTAAATCAAATGCCTATGCCTCCGAGATATGACAAGGCGTTAAGTAAAGTGTATCTTAAAAATTGGAGTCTTTTTTCCACCTCGTGAAGGTTGATTGTTAGAAGTGAATATATCTGTTGGTAGCGCTGGAAATATTTAGTTAATTTTGATTAGTGGTAAACATTTAATAGATTTTGCAATCAAGTCGATAATAATTCGAGCTTAATCACCCAATGAACTAGCTAGAATTTTCTTTAATGGCGTACGGTTCGATTGGAATAGAACAAATTCTCAAAGTGCAATTTCCAATGTAAGTGCCGACATGGTGGACACATTGTTATCATGTGTCCGCAATGCCGACATCGTGTTGAGATATTAACTTGATTACGATCAAAGTGTACTGATGGTTATAAAAAAAAATAAAGAAGAAAATGTGATGTATTGGGTAATTCAAGTCTAAATCCCATCACTTAGATCGCTAAATATACTAAGTTCAATGACCATTGTTGAACATTACCGGGTAATATGATATCAACAGCAACATGACGCGTATAGTTATAACCATGTGCTAACGCACCTTATAATTACTTCCGGGAAATGAAGGTTGGCCCCGGAAAACCCCCTGCCAATTGCTTATGAGGACTCCTTCGAAGCCCTAAAGTGGATCGCCGGCCACTCGGATGGATCCGGCCCGGAGCCGTGGCTGAACCAGTATGCGGATCTCGGGCGGGTTTTCATAGTAGGAGAGAGTGCCGGAGCCAACATAGGCCAGTACGTGGCGGTCCGAGCTGGCACGACCGGATTGGTGGGCGTCAGGATCAAGGGAATGCTCATGGTGCACCCGTTCTTCGGAGGCAAAGAGGTTGCTGAGATGTACAAGTTCATGTGCCCGACAAGTTCCGGGCTCGACGACGACCCGAAGCTGAACCCGGCCGTCGACCCAGACCTGACCAAGATGGCATGCGAGAAGGTACTGGTGTGCGTCGCGGAGAAAGATTGGCTGAGGAATAGAGGGGTGAAGTACTATGAGACGCTGTGCGGGAGCGAGTGGAAGGGGAAAGCAGAGCTTGAGGAGACTAAGGACGAGGGGCATTGCTTCCATTTGTTCAGCAAGAATGAGAAGGCCGATCAGCTGATCAAGAAGATGGTTGATTTCGTCACGAAGGATTAGAATAGATTTGTCATATGAGGAAAATACTTGACTATGGTAAATTTCCCATATAAATAATCGAAGCTTGTGTTTATTTATGCATCTATAAAAAAGACTTCTTCTTCTTATACCTGCTTCAACACCTAGCAAATCCACTGTTTCTTTCCAAGAGACTGAGTCAACGCAAGATACAAGCTGGAGATATGGAGAGAAGCTTTCTGGCCATTTTTTGTGAGGAAATCTCCAGGAGTTCAGCCGAAGAGCTAACCAAAGTCTTCTTGTACCCCAAGGAATTGTTCTTGGAACTAAAACCAACACAGGATTTTCTTATTTTTGATGGGATTCACCGTGTTTGAAGATTTCGCAATGAAATGCCTCCTTCGGAAGTGCGACTTGATCCACATCAGCCAGTTCTATTCATTCAGGATCAAAAGCATACTTTCAATTATATCTGACGAGGAAAGATAAGAAAAAAAAATTATGTGTTTAAAGCCATTTTAGGTGGGAGACCAGAGCCGCCTTTTTGGCAAATAATCTTCTGCGATTTTCCGAATTTGAAAAAAAATATGTACGGGCAATCACGTCAAGTTGTTTATCAATCCAACTAGCTACTTGACTGGTATATGGTGCCCTACTTTTACAAAAGGTGGACAATCCACGATGATTGTACAATCTACATAGCAATACAGAAGCACATTACGGTATTACAAAGCCATTAGTTTGATTATGACAAGGAATGTAACTGGGTTATAGCAAGGTGAGATAGATTAGTTAGCAAGCGGAAAATATAGGAAGAGAGAGAGAATATAATAATCCACCTTCGCGATTTTATAAAGAATAACGTTTTGATTCCCTTGCCACTTTCCTGAAATTTCAATTTGAATCACAGAATTACAAAGAAAAAGGAGTTTCAATTCACTGGTTGTATCAATTTATTATTTTTAGAAGTTTGTTATACGAAAAGAATAATTTTTTATCCTATCTTGACTTTTATCATGTTTACTAATTAATATCATCATCTAATTAAAGGTGTGATCATGGTTGTCTTTCAAACACTTTATTATCGTACATATGGAGATATATGCTTTGTGTAAGGGTGTGTTAGGGAAAGCATTTGTCTAAAACTTCGCACAAATTTGATGGATTTTTAGCTAAAGAGTTTCCATTAAATGTAAACAGTGTTAAGTAATCACTAGGTTAAAGGATTTCCATGAAATGCTAATGTGTTTTCAACTATTTGCATAACACTCATAATGGATTTCTTTAAAGATAAAAAGGGAACAAATAAATTGTGAAATGCAACCCTTGATAACTTAGGCAAAGTTGGAAGATTAGGTAATGACTGTCATTGAGGTCGCACAATCTCAAGCGAGGTGATACTGGAGTCACGCGACCCTCGGTGATATGATTGAGGCCGCATGAACTCAGGTGATACAATGTTGAGGTTACTATTGCTCAACCCTCGACATGCTTAAGCCCTAGGTAATGGCCCAAAGAGGTCGCTTTACTCTAGGTGAGGCGGTGCTAGGGTTGTGGAACCTTATGACTACGTCCTTCTAGCTCCTCCGCAAATGCCAATCACTGTCCTCTGCCCCTTTGCAAATCTCAAATCTGCCATTTTGAGTGTTAACATGACTCTAGGCAAGGGCTGTCGAGATTGCTTGAGCGTTTTCGAGGTCATGCCACTCCAAGCACGTGTGGTTGAGGTCACGTTGCACAATCCTTGGCAACCCTCCAAACCCTTGATAGGGTCAGCCACCCCCAAATCTCACTTGAGATAGAATTGCAGCCCTCCAAATCTCGCCTGAGACAATCCCGCGACTATCGACCCTCAATGACACTCAACCCTTGGAGACTCTCAACCCTTGGTGACATTGATCAAAGGCTAGCGACCCTCGGCTCTGCTATGAGAACAACCATAGGCTTTGCAAGGAGAGAGACAACGAACGGCACCAACTTTCAAAGGTAAAAAAAAGAAGTACAAGTGTGGGCAACATTGTAATGAAAGGTTTGTCAACTAGGGACTTCAGCATGCCGAAAATGTTGTAATGCCAATGAAAGAATGGCTTTTGCAAATGCACAATGCGCTTTCAAGTTATTATACCAAACATATTTTCTGGTTGTCAAAGGCCTTTATGGGCTTAAAGTTCTTTGGCAATACTTTGCCAAAGCTGCCCAGACGGTTTTAGGTAACTCTTGCAGGCATTATCATCTATTCAAAGCATGCAAATGGCTATGAGAGACTGTATCGTTTGTCAAAGGAATTATAGGTTCTTACCTCCTAGCAATAGCTTTCACAAGTCAAGATTTCTATTGGCGGGAGATGTGATTATCAAAACGCAAAATCGTCATATTCGTGGGGACAGTAACGTGACGGCTCGACTTTAAAAATCAATTTCAAATCTCTACGATGAGCACGCGCAGTATTACATGACAAATTAGATCCAAAGTCGTTTAAGATTTCATTTCAGCATTATAATAGCCTATAAAGGTATGTTTTTTACTAGCCAAACGGCCTGTATAACGACGTATTCTAAATATTTTAATAGTTAGGTGAGGACTCACATCCGAAAAACAAAAAAATTATGGAGGTATCTGTCGGTTGAGGCGGCCACACATCAGGTCCAGGCGCAAGCACCACGTGTTGAGCTCATCACTTTTTTGTCCGACGTCCGATTAATGAGATTTTATTTAACATTGGACAAACCAAGTTAGGGTTCGTTTGATTTTGGAGCAAAATTTGGGGCAAATTGTCAAATTACGTTGTCTTGTGCCACATCATCACTGGCGACTAACCGATCGGGCCATGACTAGACGTCCACATAGGTTTTTTCTGGCGAAAAGTCGTCGGAATAATTTAAATGATAAAATTTCAAAAGATTTAAGGCTGAATTGGTAAACAAAAAAAAAAAGTTTATGACTGAATCGGTAATATTATAAAATGATTAAGATTTTTTTTTTGGACAATTATCACCTTCTTTTAACCCATGGGTGGAAAGTTAAAGGCAGCACTGCCGTGTCACAGCGGCGACGGTACTACCGGATCCCGACGCCAAGGTCCTAATCCTTCTTTTGTGCCATTCTCGGCATCGTCTTCTCTCATATCCGGTGGCTCCTCCTCTCCAAGGTCAAGCTCTCTGACCATGGAATCTCCTCTTCCGCGACCGACGGCAAGAACGAGAACGACGGTTGCCCCATCGACGAGGAGGAGAGCATCAACGACCTCAAACGCGCCGGATTCCAGAGCGCCGTCACCCTTTTCGGATTCTCTTTTTCGGGTGGGAGGTACTCTCTGCTGTTCTGCAAGCTGATCTGCTGGAGTTTTGCTTGTTTTCGGTTCGCCTGTGCTTCTTCGCCGAGTCCCGCCGGCGAAAGTTTGCGTCTCGTGGGGCCATTTCGCTCTGACGTAATAGTCATGAGCTTGTCTGAGGATTCTGCGTTTTCTGTTTCTTGGATACGTTCTGGTTTCTGCTACCGAGGAAGTATTGTGTGGTCCTGGACCAGTAATCCCGGCCACTTAGGAGGAGGCACATGGCTGGTGGGTGCGTGCTGTGACAAAACATGCAGGGTCCACCGGCCAGGTGACACCCGGTCCCGGACCACCCAAAATTTTTTCCTTACGTTATGCGCGTAAACAACTCGCTCCATATATGTTCTCTCCTCCGTGGTGTCCACTGATCTGTTTTGTGGATTGCGTGCACGCAACCGATGATAATGTCGGGTCGGCATATTTCTTTTGGTGGGTTGGTCGCCAGTCCTCTGTCTGCTACTCCTCTTTCTTCATTTTTCACATGGTTTGGTTCAAAAAGAGAAACACATGATTGAGTTATAAGTTCTATCTATAGAGAAAATCCCACCAGAATTTTGAACTTCTTTTTTCCCATAGGAAATGAATGTCCCATACTTTCTTTCATCTCACTAGCTTATACCCCAAATTAGTACCAGTGAATCAAAAATACCTTCCGTCACAGTTCCGTTCGTGGCGGTCTTTAGACATCAAATGCGGTAGCATTGGTGGACAACGCTTAATTGTATATAGTGAACTCAAAAGGTTTTTTTTTTTTTAATACAACTTTGCTTCAAATAGGATCTAGTTGGGTACATCAAGTGCTATTTCAGCCCGAAACTGAATGCTAACCAATTTGGATCGATATGTTTGTGAATTGAGTATGCCAACAATTTAGATCAATGTGGTGGGGTGGGTATTGCACCCTCATATTTAAGGAGAAAATTGCCAAGAATTAGAGTTTAGATTGAATCGGATATGTGTCCCATTCGGCCGGATCAAGTATAGATTGCCAAAAGTAAATAACATAATCCCTTAAATGGTTCAATTCGGATATGACCCATTATTTACCTGCCTAAACCCAACAGCATTTTACCATTGGTTTTTGGTAAGTGTAAATCTGGAAAGTTTGATTTAATTTCTAGACCCCCAGGTATGGTTTTGGGTCGTGAGACAATTTTTTGGGTATCTAAAAGTTCAATTGGAATTTGACCCACAATTTCTTTCTTATCTAACATCCGATCGATCACATTTTCGTTTGCATTCAAATGCTTGTGAATTATAATTTCAAGATGTGTAATTAACATCAGGAGTATATCTCACGACAATGCGAAAAATCCAGGTGAAAGGACCTGAATTGTAGAAAACTTGGTTCTAGAATTTCGATAGTGATGTCGATGCCATGAGGACTCGTTTTGCAATTTGATGAAAATACATCGGTTTATTTTAAATTTTACTTTAATCTGACCTGAACCATCCATTTGCATCGCTAGTTGGAGAAATTGCTTGCCGTTCAAAAATGATCGACCAGCTGGATCTCCAACAGCATAAATAAAGAAGGCTCAGGTAGCTAAAACGACACCGTTCCAAACGCTCACGGCATAAAATTTCCTCTTCATCATCTGCCTCTTTCTCCCTCCCTCACACTCTCAGTCTCACCCCGTTCTCCCAGCACACAAAAACAAAGAAGAAGATGGACGCCGGCGCTTCGGAGGTAGCGCACGATTTCCGTCCCTTCTTTAGAGTCTACAAGGACGGACGCGTGGAGAGATACAGGCTGCCCGATGGCGTCCACCCCGTCCCCGCAGGACTCGATCCATCGACGGGGATCGAGTCCAAGGACGTCGTCGTCTCGCCCGAGACCGGCGTGTCGGCCCGCCTCTTCGTCCGGAAGGTCGATGGCCCGGACAGGAAGCTGCCTCTCCTCGTCCACTACCATGGCGGCGGGTTCTGCTCCGGGTCGCCGTTCGACTCGATCGTGAGCAATCTTCTCTCCACGATGGTGATGAGAGCCCATGTCGTCGCCATCTCCGTCGATTACAGGTACCGTCGGCAACGTCCTTGGTGGACTGGGACGCTTTACTTTTATCTCATGTCGAGCATGTCGTTTAGTATTTTCTCGTTTGTTCGTTTCTTAAAATTTGAAGAAAAGCCGAACATACTTAAAGAAATATAGGAACCGACCTACCTTCGAATAAAGTGGCAAAGTTTCAACATACATGAGAGAGTATAATAGCCCCACTTACAAGCAACAAAGTCCCTTTTATTGAAATTAAATATAACCTAATTTAAAACATTACGGAAACATTTATAGTAATTTGAAATGATGTCACTAGTATATATCTATAGATCGTTGTTGAAAGGGTTTACCCTTCGTCACTTGGAATTTTTTTTTTTTTCAAGGGTTGATTTCAGGTGGGCCGCTATAAACCACATTTTTTAGTAGAGTAGCGACAATTTTTTTTTTTAATTTAAGGTTGGTCGACATTATTAAAAACTTAAAGTACAACTTGGCAATTGATTTACGCCAAACTATTTTTCATCTCTTAAGAAATTCTAAATTAGTATCTCAATGACATACTTATTAGGAGTGATCGGCTATCTGGACAGTCCGGTTCTCCAATCTTTAGGACTAGGGATTGGACCAGATCAGACTAATCAGTCGGGATCGGTTTCCAGGCGGTCCGACGGGACTGTGAAAAATACAAATAAAATGAAGCACTTCAAGTTCATACCTTTGTTATCATGATCTAATCTAAATGAGTTTGTCTCTAATTGGTCTATTCAAAGGGAGAAAGTCTTAGAAACATTTTGTCAAACGGATTATGTGCACTACAAGAACAAAGGTATTTATGAAAGCAATGCTGTCCAGTTCGGTTTGGGTGATCTAGTTCGGTTCTGCCCTCCCAAGAACTGGGAATTGGACCATCCATGAATCGATTATACTTTTAGGAACTGTGGACCGGATTAAAATTCCAAAGAAACGGACCAACTCGACCAGTTCGGTCCATTATGCTCACCCTTAATACTTAACCTATATTTGATACTCATGACATATTAATTTCAAACTAATTTTTGTCTAAAGAAAGAATCACCAAGGATACCTTCTATTTAGATTCTACAAAATGCATAATATGCGTGGCAGACCATTGCAAGACAAATACAATGGGGAGAATGGCAGATCTAACGTGGAAGATCCACATTTTTTTTTATTGGTATGCACTTTAAGGAAGGGTAGATTTTGGCTTTTAGTATCAGCTTGAGATTTTTTGTGAAATAGAAATTACTTTAGGTAAATCTATCATCGGTTATCGATTTGTAATTTTTTATATACATTTTTTTCTCATGTAAATGTATCATTGGGGTACGGGTTTGAGATTTTTATGATATTAACCGTTAAGATGTTATGTTCTTTAACTATTGTCATCGACCAGTCTATGGTTGGTACATGATTCTTTCTCCAATCACATTCTTATGTCATGTGTTGATAAAATTTATAAAAAGTTTCGAGGTAGATTAATTTAATCAGTCTAAGCTGGTTTTTGGTAACTTTTATGGGCATCCTTTATATAGTCAATATATGCAAATGCCTATGATTTTTCTGCTTTTTTTACGACAGCTTGCAGGAGTAAAAGTTCCCCTGGGGATAGATGAAATTATCAGTCAGGATTGGCCCGGGAGTAAATTTCATCGATGGTCACTACGATGAATTAAATTTTACAATCAAGTCAATTAACTTTGATTTTAATCATTAAATTCACTAAGTTTTAGTAATTTTTTCAATAGATGCACTTTCATCGTAATTTGGCTAATTTCTAGAAAGTGCATTTTCCATTGCAAGCACCGACATTGTGGAAACACAGCCAATTTTAGATGCCATGTCAATGTCATGTGCATTTTGTTGAAGTATTGGTCGGATTCTTGTCGAAATGTATCATTTGTTAAAAGTAAAAAGGGAATGTTGTGTAATTCAGAATCAAAATCCATTAACTTAGATTGCAAAATCTATTAAAGTTTAATTAACCATTGTTGAATTTTACCGGGTTATATTGCAATAACATGGATATGATATGTATTTTATAACCGCGTACTTACTCGATTGACAGCTACTTCCGATAATTGAAGGTTGGCCCCAGAAAACCCGCTGCCCATTGCTTTCGAGGACTCTTTCGAAGCCCTAAAATGGATCGCGGGTCACTCGGACGGATCCGGCCCAGAACCGTGGCTGAACCGGTATGCGGATCTCAGGCAAGTCTTCATACAGGGGGAGAGCGCCGGAGCCAACATAGGCCAGTATGTGGCGGTCCGAGCCGGTGCAGCCGGATTGGCGGGCGTCAGGATCAAGGGCATGCTGATAGTGCACCCATTCTTCGGCAGCAGAGAGATGAACGAGATGTACAAGTTCATGTACCCGACGAGCTCCGGGCTTGACGACGACCCGAAGCTGAACCCGGCGGTCGACCCGGATCTGCCGGAGATGGCGTGCGAGGAGGTGCTGGTGTGCGTGGCGGAGAAGGATGCGCTGAGGGACTTTGGGGTGAAATACTATGAGACGCTGTGCGGGAGCGAGTGGGCGGGGAAAGCGGAGCTTATGGAGTCTAAGGATGAGGGACATTGCTTTCACGTGTTCAGCAAGAATGAGAGGGCAGAGCAATTGATCAACAAGATGGTCGATTTCATCACCAAGGATTAGGTTAAGACTTGAGATACGAGGAAAAATTAAACATCAATAATTGAAGCTTGTCTTCACGCTCTTATTAAGATCATTTCTTCCTGTTGATTCTGCTCAGTAATAGAAACTATTTAGAAATCACAAAGGGCATAGTTGATGATCAAGGCAAAAGGATTGATTACGTTTGTTCTTCTCGAGATACGTCGAGAGGAGCGTTGGAACCAAATGGTATAGCATGATGCTCAGCGTACCAAAACAAAACAAAGAAGGCGAAATATAATTTAAGCCACGGATCGTCGTTCACAACACCATTTGCCCATGATTCTGATAAGGTAAGGGCGCTTTATCCCGCCTTCTGTTCTCCAAGATGAGCTTTGCTTATACGGGGGATCCACAGGTTCTTGAGTTTTCCACGCTATGCAACCCATGTTCTAATCTTTTACCGTTGGTTATGACCTAAGTCATCTTTATTGCCATTGATTGAAACAGCTAGTTAATTCTTTTTTTCTATAAAAAGCAATTATCCCTATGCTAGTTACATAATCTATGTCCAAAGAACTCCTCCTTACTTGTCAATTGCCATTTCTCTTATGGTAGAAAGGTGTTTTATTGATTTACTCAAGAAAAAGAGAGGAGCCAGGGCTTTGCTACATAAAAGAGCCGAAGGGGCCTGAGCAGGGTAAAGAAAAGCTAGTTGGGAAGAAGAACATTCTCCCTCTTGAGTCTTAGCTGTCCAATCTCCGATCTAATTGGCCTCTCTCTCCAAACAGTGGACTAGCCTGATATTGAAAAATGGGATTATGGATTGGCCACATTTCTCACCTAACCAAACATCTTTTTCTATCGCTATATTCAAAAACGCCGAAAATTAATATCGCAGCAGCTATTCATTTAGGTGAGCGTCGATGTCTTAGCATTTGTTTAGTCATTAATGTTTAGTGTTAAGCCAGTTGTTAGCCTTACGTAGTTGTATCACGTTAACTTGGTAGATACTTTTATCTAACGAACTTCTCTCTTTATCCTTTTTTTTTTAAATCAATTCGAATTACGCAGAGTTTAGAACGGAACATTTATGTTTATTTTAATTTTCTAGGCAAGAGATTTGCTTTGAAGGATATAAGATGTATTTAAAATATGTGTATTTCATGAGGCCATAAAATTGAAGGAAATGTCATTATGCATGTTTCCAATAATTTGAATATTTATTTTCTAAAGTATTGATAGAACATATATTAAGATACTTAACGAACATTGTATAAATGAAGTCAATAAAATATGCTATCCTTCAGGGTTTTTTTTAGATATAAATCTAAATTGAATACAATGGATTGTTTACTAATTAGTCTCATGTTAAAATTAGTTGGATAAGCTATAGTTAAAAGATGTGCATATTACTAACTAAATAAACCCAAATTCTCTTTTTAACTTGATTTCTAAGATTTACTGGATAAATCATGCATACACAAAAAACTATCTGTAAGTATGCACTTTCCTTCAATTATATAATCAATGGGACATAAAAATCGAAATGGATACATGTTTCAAACTTTCTTCCAAATTTAGGATTACTGAAAGGAATAATATTAAAAGAGATAAATGTTGGAGAATATGTTTGGGATACTTGCTCTTTATTCATTTTGTTCTTTCATATCGTATATAATCATTCCACAAATAATTACATATAATTAAGTGCCCAGTGAAAATCTACACAGACACCTTATTTGTGACTTTATGCAACACCAGAAGCAAATCACGATACCAATCAAAGAAGAAAAGAAGGCGAAGTCCCCATCACCCGCGACTGATCTCGTCTTCTTTCAGGAAAGAAACGAATCGTCTCATCAGACTCACTGCGTTATCGCTCGTTGGATGGAACAGATGAAACTGGTGACCCTCTCCTTTCGCCTCCATGACCTCCACCTTTCCTTCCCACCCGCTCTTCACCAGCAAGTCCCTGTAAAGCCACTCCCGATCCCTCTGCACCTCTTTCTCCGCGATGAAGATGAGGACTCGAGCGCAACCCATGTTCGAGAGCCTCGGATCCTTTTCCGGGTTGATTTGCGGGTCGTCGCACCCTTCCGTGGCTGATGGGCAAGCCAGGTGCCACAGCCCGATGAGCAAGGACCGGGTTGCTTGGTTGGTTCTCTCGTTACCGATCGGTTCATTGCCCATGAAAAATGGTTGCACCAAGACAATGCCTCTAAGGTGAATTCTTTGAACCCAGTCTGAAGTCTTAGTTTTAAGTGCGCACCCTATTAAAAAAAAATGTGCCAGTTAGACAAGGAAGTGGATAAATTTATCCATGGCCATGTGAGATCAAAGCAGCCACGGTCGAGGTTGAGGATGGTCTACATGCTCACGGTTGTCATGGCCGAGGTTGCTCAAGCTCGACAAGGTCAAGCATTGTGGCCATGACGGCCACCAAAGAAAAAGCAAGCACATAGAGGAGGGAGATGGAGGAGAGTGGCCATGGCGGAAATGGATCACTTGTGACATACGCGAGGTCTCAGCTGTCCGATCTGAATCAGACAGTTAAGAAAAAAACTTTGAATTTTGATTTTAATAAGGGCCGTATGATATTAATCGAATGGCCCTCTTATGTCACAAGCAAATCCTATACTCCTTCGATCATGGCGCAGTAAGAAAAAAAAGTACAAAAGATAAAAAAATGACGAGAGATAATAGGAAGGAAGTGGTGGGACCCGACCGACACGTAGCACCACGTGTCAGTCATTGAATGGGCTGGCCTCTCACGGGGACGTGGAGGGGCCGGCCCATCCAATATTTTCTCCCAGGCACATGGCAAACCATGTCGTTTGAGGTGTAGCCAACTTAGGAGCTCGAATCGAAGTGGAGAAAATTCTTTTAAAATTTCACTTCACTAAGAAATTGGCCTAAAGTTCCCTGCGTGTATGGTTGGCATTCTGACTAGTCACGCGCCTCCCACTAAATTTTGTCGAGAGAGTAACTAAAGTTCTCGAACAGCAAGCGCTTTAATCATCTATCCAGGCAAAAGGAAAGTAGATTAATCATGTGGAGGATGAAAAGGTACTCCCCCTGGTGCTGCAGTCAATCTCCATCGTTGATCAACACCTCGTTCACATACATCAAGTATGAGATTGATTGAAGCATCAGATGGGAATCTATCATGGTCCGTGACGTCTTTAATCAATCTCAACCATCAATCTGTATAACGGAGGCGATCAACGGGTAATGATTGATCAGAACACCAAGAGAAGTACCCTGTGAGCAGAGATCTATGTGCCGTTAAGTGGTAATAACTCACCAAATCGCAGCCCCACATGGTGTGTAATGTTACCTCCGGCACTGTCTCCGGCGACGTACACCTTCCTCAAGTCCGCGTACGCCCTCAGCCACTCATCAGGACCGTCGCCGCTCGAATGCGATGATACCCATTCAAGAGCAGTCCACGAATCGTCATAGGCCGCCGGCAGCGGATGCTCCGGCGCTCTCCTATAGTGAACGGACACGGCAACCACGTCGGCCTCCGACACCAAGGAGTTCAGGTAGTTATGGTACATGGGAGAGAACGGAGTTTCCAAGCAAAAGGCGCCCCCATGGATGTAAACAAGAAGTGGGAGTTTTTCCCTGTTTGCATGGGAGGGTTTGTTGATGGTGGTCTCTGTTGGGATGTAAACCCTAGCAGAGAGACATGGTGTTGAGGCCGAGATGCTGACGTCCTTGGAAAGGACGCCGGTGTTCTGGTCGTACGACGGAGGGACGGTGGCCGTGCCCTCGAGTCGGTCCACTCGGCCGTCTTTGTAGACTCGAAGGTGTGGAGAGAAATCATGGGCTATTTCAGAAGAACTCATGGGATTTGCAGGACTAGTCCGCTTTGCACTGTGTGGAGTGCGAATAATACCGGGGTCTCTCTTTAGTTTATGAGCCTCTTTGTTTAATCATTTATAAACTATGCTTAGCATGACAGTCACGGAACGGTGGCATGTGGACCACAAGTTGTAATTGTAACAAAAAGTCAACTGCCCATTACAAATTGCAGGATTTAATTAACATCAGTTATTCATGTCGAAATGCCTTTTCTTTGAGTTATTTTTATACAAAGAATGTTTCCAGACTCTCGGTTTTTGTTTGATGACATCTGATAATTGCATGAACACATTTTATGCATCGGAAGCACTCACGTGGTAATGATATGTAGAGAAGCAAGTCAATCATAAATCGAAAATTTTCAAATTTAAAATGCAAAATTTGTTGTAATTCTACGCAAATAATTTGACCATGTGATTGGTTTGCTTTAGCATGGCATCGGTTGTGTAACAAATGAGGAAAGGTACCGAAGCTATCCTAGATCTATTGTGATTGTGTCAATATAGCCGTAATTTTTTTTTTTCAATTGAGTCTTGAGCCTTTTGCATTCTGTTTAATTCAATCGATCTGATCACTTTTGATTGGAAATCGCTAATATGGATGCCAACCATCTTAAGTTTGGCATGGTCGGTGCTGATGTGAAATTTTTTTAATAACATATATTTTATCTCCTTTTACTTTTAATATTATTTTCTTTTACAACATTCTTTTACTTTTTTTCCTGACCATGGTTGGCGAGGGTTGCCAAAGCTTGTCAGCCATTGGGCTAGCCAACCATTGGGCAAGGCCATGGTTGCATTTGTCCGTGGCCAACGAGGCTCTAGCAAGGCTGATCGTATCCAGTAAACATCTCCAAACACTAGATAGAATAATGAAATGCATCCTAAAGGTAAGTAGAGTTATCGTTTAGTTAAGGTCCACGGCTATGAAAAAGTTTAATGGTAGCTTGTACTTCAAATATGTCTGTGTCAATTAAGTTCATGACGGACCTTGGGAGAGTACCAGCGAAGATTTGACCTTTCAACAACATAGTTGTGCCTTAAGAAGATTTGCGGAGTTTGATCCTGCGCATCAAATCCGACCTGAATCGAAAGAGGTGGAAATCTGGCCCAATCTTCGATTCTCAGATGTGGCGTGGTAACCAAAAGTCCTGATCGGACTGAGTTCCAAAACAAAACCCAGGTTATCAAATTTCTTAATCTGAGTTGGGAGTCGGCCAAGCAAAGAAAGGGTTTGCTTTGCTTTTCTGATATGGAAGACAGCATTTTATGGGCTGTTTAAGTGTGCCCTGTGAGTGTTTACGGTGCTGCTCTTTGTTGGTGTTGCGCTCAATGAGCCACCAATTTCGTGGATGTAGTCCTGGCACAGAAATTTGCCGAGTGTTTTTGAATTGGGAGGTTTAAATTTGTGTTATTATTATAATTATTTTTATGTAAAATGTAAGTATTGCTTTTCAGATGAGACAGAAAAACTTAGAAGCAACCCCAGCATCACAACTAGAACTAATAATGCTAGGAGGAGGAGGAGTTAGGAAGTCTCCACATGATAGCCAATTATACAACATTAGCCTGGAAGGTCTAATACCTTTGACGATTTTTTACACCTTAGCCATAATAGTGTAGACATCATTTGACTTGTTTTAAAAACGTTTGTAGTTATGTTTCATCAGAACGCAATCTGATATTGCTAAGAATGATACCTTGAGAAGTCTTGCCACCAAGTCTGTTCCCTAGGTAGCCCATGTCATCCATTAAAGTTCATAATTTCATCCTCCTACAAAATTCAATTTTGGGCTAAGATAAGGATAAGAACACTAGATTTATCATAACTTGTGTATGACACTCATTTTAGTATCAAAACTTTCATTCGGATCACTTCAGTGCCACATTAAAAAAAACGATCACTTTAGTGTCAACTCAATTTTACTTGCTGGAAATCCGACGTGGCAACCCATGTGACTCACCGGTGGTACCAAGTCAGCATTTAAAATAAGAAAAAAAATATTCCACGTGACATTTTTAAATAAGCCATATACTTCTAGCCCAATTGTGCTGGAAGATCAAATGTATTCTGTCTATGTCATGATCTTCCCTTTGGTGGTCAATCACCTTAGGGTTGGTTAATGAACTAGTTCGAACTCTCTCAAATATATATCAATTTGTAACTTAGGTTCAATCTTTAACATGCTAATTAATTTCATTTTAGAGTCGCCACTAATTAATTTTTGGTGGGTCAATTAGAAACTCAACTGAAGTATAGTAAGATACTTTACTTATGTGGATAAAAGAGAATACAAAAACTTGGTGACACTAGATTACTTCAATACCATTTTGATGTCTTTTATCTTTTACTCAAAAAATGTTTTATAGGTAGCTTGAATTGATTTTACATCACCTATAATGATGGTAGAAATTAAACTCAAAAATAAAAATTTTATGCATATGGAAATTGAACTAAAAAATCAAGAAAAATCTATAATTTGTCAACCCCTAAATGCTTTGCTTGATGTGCTATGCCCATGTTGATTTCTAGAAGATTTTGTACTATAATCTTGCTATTTGATGTGTTACTTCAATACTTGCAACTTCTCTCTTATGAAAAACTTGTAACATTCCTATATTTCCTTGCATCCACTCAAACAACCATGTCAATCGTTGAGTATGCAGCACTGTTAAAACCAAATCATCGTCGAAATGCGCATGGCAGTAAATAAAATCAGTCTCACAGGAGCGACGGTGTCCTATCCGCCACCTTTTTTCATGTTAAGGTCCATGTGTGATGATCTGGTCTCGAAAATCATAGCTATCCCTATAGGCCTTTCTACTAAAGAAGACAAGTTGATATGGATAAACAACAAATCGGGGAACTATACAATGAAAAGCAGATATTTCGACAACAGAATAACATCAGTCAGCCTACACACATTGACTCCAATAACTTCCTACCAAGTTAAATCAGAACTTTGGAAACACATATGGAAATTAACAATAACCCCGTAGATCAAATCTTTTTCATGGAATGCATGTCAAAATGCCTTGCCAAAGTAGGATAATCTATACAAGAGAGACAGTACCATATGCCCGATTTGCAAACTTGAACCATAAATGATCGAGCATACCTTGCTGCTATGCCCTTGGACCTCTCAAATCTGGAATGCGTAAACCCTGCAAGTCAAAATTCTAGAGTCGGTTTAACCTAATTTGATGATTGGTTGTATAGTGAAAGAAGATCCATGGAGCTCACCAAAATTTTATCATATAGTTATAGTTTTGTGGTGTATTTGAAAGGACATAAATCATTTCATCTTTAGGAAAAGCCCCTTGAACCTGCATCATGCCCTATTCAAAGCCTCAACATTACAAGATAGTTTTGTGACTTGGAACCTCAAACCAAAAAAACAACATGAACGCCTCTTTTATTAATAACCTCAGCGAATACCCAGCCTCTGAAGCAGACCAAGGCGAGGGAGTTTTCACCTCAGGTACATCCCCAGCTTTAGATCTTACAATAGGACCCTGTTTCTCTCAACCCAACGTACCCCCAGCCTTTGAACCAACCCCAGAAGCTATCCTCTGCAACTCAGGTCCTCCCTCTGCCTTAGATCTGACCATAAGAGCCAGCAACCAGCACAATCATGACTCCCCATCTCCAACAATTATGTAACAACTGAACACTCAGCTTGTGAAGAAAACAGAGGAGTTGTCCCCCGCAACTCGGGCCATCCCTCTGTAAATAGAAAGGCCATTGATCATCACAATTGCGCGTCCCTAGCCTACGATCCCACCAGCGGGTTCACCTTTTGCACCAACGCAAAACATTCAACCTCTGACCCATTTAGAAGAGCCGTCGCTTGTATCTGTCGCGACTCATTCGGCAGATTAGTTGATGGGTTCACCAAATTGGTTGCAGTTAGCTCGGCGGAACAAGCAGAGGCTGTGGCGCTTGCTGGAACCCTAGGTTTTATCTCCATCAAGTTTCCCCCGAACAGAACTAAACTGAAGCTGCAAGTACAATCTGATTGTAGTTGGCTCGTGCAAAGCAATTTCAGTTTGGAGGAGTTCAATTGGGATGCACAACCGTTGGTGGACCGGGCCAATACAAAGCTGCAAGTAATACCGGACCTTACACTAGCTCATTGCAGCCGAGAGACGAATAAAGCAACAGATTGGCTTGCCAAAACCCAACGCATGAATTGTCTTCCTACTAATTGGGTTACTAACCCCCCGTACGCACTTTTATATTTGCTATGTGGTGATGCCCTTGATGTATTCGCAAAGAACTCGATTAACTATTACATCGCATCTGTATTTTTGACCAAAAATTCGCAGAACCTATTTCACCGGTCGCCCATGCTTCACAAATGAAAAGATGTGATCATGGTCGCGTCACTAATGGGAAAGTAACCATTCTGTCATGCTAGCAAAGTTCATAATGTTAAGAATGCTCAACCCAAAATTTAAGCTAATAAACGAAAAGGGATCACATACATACATATAAATAGCATGTAGTACACGTTGTCAATTATTATGGGGTAATACTTCATGGCCTCCTCTCATGTGCACGCCAAATTACAAGCTGTGCATGGAATATGACAAATAGGAGATGGACCCACATCAGCGGAAAGGGATGGAGCTGGCTTCGATATCGTGTTAAGAAAGTATAACCTAAAAATTTAGGCTCTTAATGAAAACTTTGTATAATATTCATATATCCTAACATGTGAAATGATGTCTCTACCGTTATTTAAAGCTGAATTTTAAGTTCGGCAAGCTAGGAGGCAAAGCTGAATTTTAAGTTCGGCAAGCTAGGAGGCGGATGAAAGACGGCGGTTCAACGGTCGACTAATAAATAAAATAGTTCTTAGATGTAGACCCTCTTTCACTCACCCTAAAGCATAACCAAATCACATAGGTTTAATTTTTTTTTTAAATCTTCAACTTAAGTCCAGCGCCAATTTTCGGCTGAAGTTTTTTTTATTTATAAAAGGCTGTCAGTTTCTTCAAAAATGTCAATATCAGGCTAATTAAAAATTCATCAGTAATTATAGGGACCCGCATGATGACGTATCAAAATTCCTTAATGTATCCTGTCAACTCAAACTTTAAGCACAGCTCAATTCTCATTTGCCTTACTTAACAGAATCGTTGATTACTTTACATGATATTATGTTATACTCTATTATACAACATCATATGTCTCTGGATATACGCATAGCATGCTCCTTATCTTTCGGATCTGGCCGACTACAAAAGTCAATATCATTTCAAGTTAAATAATGGGGTGTTTGGTAATAGTAGGTATCTGATTCACCTAATTTACAGGACACTAAACGCATTCAAGTTCCTTAATTCCACTCATGACGAAGCCTAGGTACCTAACTTGCAGCAACATATTGCAAGAACACAACTAAACTCCTCTCTCTCTTTCTTCTTCTCCTCAAGAGCAGTCTTGCTTCGATTTCGCTCAAAAACTTCATGGAAACAGAAGTGGCTTATAATTTGCTTCCGATGGCAAGGATTTACAAGGATGGCCGAGTGGAGAGACTCATGGGCACGGCCACCGTCCCTCCGTCGCTCGATGAGAAAACTGGTGTCCGATCAAAAGATGTCCCCGTTTCATCAGACTCCGCCGTGGCGGCCAGACTTTACATCCCAAACGCAGCAGTCGACTCTCTCCAAAAGCTCCCCGTACTCGTGTACTTTCACGGAGGAGGCTTCATTATTGAAACAGCGCAGTCGCCAACCTACCACAACTATCTCAATGCCCTAGTTGCAGAGGCTAACATCATCGCTGTCTCAGTAGATTTCAGAAGGGCGCCGGAGCATCCTCTTCCAGCGGCTTATGACGATTCGTGGATGGCCCTCAAGTGGGTGGCCTCTCATTTTGCCGGAAACGGCCCTGAGGAGTGGTTGAATTCTCACGCCAATCTCAATAAGGTGATCTTAAATTAGCTTCATTTCCTATTTAGATTACTTATTGACGTATAAGGTACTAATGAAAATGACGTGCAAACGCACAACAGTATTTCTAGTGTCTGTTTGGTATAATTGTGGCTTTAAATAATAGTAGACACCTCAAGCGTTGCGTTATGAATTTGCAATCAAGTGTCGTGTATGGTGTTTTTTATTATACATGTTCGAAAGTTACCTACCCTTAAAAGTTAGGTGAGGCAGTCCTAAAAACTAATATTTGCTGGGGATAGGCACGAATTGGGTAGAATTTTTTTTTCCTTCAAAAGAACTAAATCCATTATCTTTGCCTTCGTACTATTAAAAAAGGATGAAGCCAAATGAAGAATTTGTTCGAATTTGCCTCTAAAATAAATAGATAAAGGTCAGCTTCAACTGTAAAATATTATAATAAAAGCAATTAAGGTGACCCGAGATAATGTTCTTCACGAATCTTAAAGATTTAAGGTTGTAAGCACTGAAAAGATTATCTCAAGCTAAAAAGTTAGAAAAATAAGCCAAAAGGCAACAATTAAGTCACACTACATAATTGACGGCTAGAATTGTTCTTAAAATAATCGATATTTTGTTTCATCATAGGGGCTAGAATGCATGTTCAAAATTCCAAATGGTTTTGCTGGGCAGTGGAGACTTTCAATTTCTGATTAACTGGATACAATAATGTTCCACTATTATATATAGCGACCGATCAGTCGCATGAGCTTTGCTAAATAGTTGAAACTGTTTGAACAAGTACTCCATAATCGTCATTCAATTGTGTTGGTTTTGAAATAAATGGTTGATATTTGCGACGGCAACATAATTTTCTGCTATGAACTGTTTAGTACAGCATCCTCGAACTTTTTCCACGATGAGTGTGCGTACTGAGACAACAATCTCTAAATTCTCTCATAGGTGTTTATGGCTGGAGATAGCGCCGGCGCTAACATAGTTCACAACATGGGCATCCGACTGGGAGAGGAAAAGCTGAACGGAATTGAACTCCCTGATGCTATTATGGTGCATCCTTTTTTCTGGGGCAATGAACCATTGCCTTCCGAGACCACCGAATCCGAGAAGAGGTCCCTTGCAGAGGTGTTGTGGCTCGTGGTGAACCCAACGACCGCCGGGTGCGACGACCCGCTATTAAACCCAGCAAACAACCCGAGGCTCTCGAGTTTGGGTTTCAACAGGGTCCTAATCTGTGTTGCTGAAAAGGATACATTGAGAAAAAGGGGTTTGCATTACAAGGAGTTGCTGAGTGAGAGCGGATGGAATGGAGCTGTGGAAGTGACGGAAGCACCGGGGGAGGATCATGTGTTCCATCTGTTCAATCCCAGCTGCGATAATGCTGTGAAGATGATGAAGAAACTGGCCTCCTTCATGAACGAGGACAAATAGGGCCAGAGATACTTTGTCCGACGGCTAATTTTCCTTGTCTTCATCTCTATTTGTGCCAAAAGACAGTCTAATCTTCAATCTGCCGGGAACTATGATCCCGGCATGGTGATTTTCTCGTATGGTTCTTAAATTTCAAATCAAATCGGTAAAATCGTGTAACTGCAAATATGTTGGTTGCTTGCAGTCAAGTTAATTTACCAATAATTTTAGCTACTCACAATTCAGATTTTAATCTAAATTTGGGGCTTTCGCTCTACCGATCTATATTTAGAGTTTCTTATAGGAACCTCATATGTGTTACTATCATCATTTGATGTTGATATTATAGTATGGTGATGGTGATCAGAGCATCAAACATAAACGCACACCGCAAATCATTATAAGTAAAAGTGAAGATCCTGGCGTGTGCTCATCACTGAGTATAGTTATTAGCATATTTGTTTTTGAAGGATAAAAGTGTGCTCGCTACAAATTATGTTTCGTTATGTGTAGGTTTATAACTAGACTTGAAATCAGTGTACCTTCTATGTATTATTATGATAAACAAATGAAATCTTTCTTTCGGAAAAAAAAAAACTAAAGACTTGACGGTGAAAATAGTAATTTAGGGAACCATCCGCTGTGGTGGCGTAGTTGGTTCGGGTCTTGTGCTTCTCGCAAAAGGTGCAAGTTCAAATCTCAACGACGTCATTAGGTAACTTAACTGCTGATGTGAGTATTGTGGCTAGCTTGCATTGGCGCGAGGTATAGGAACCCGATTCCTTAGTACTTGCTGAGCACGAAGGGACCCAGGTGGAGTCCTCGGTCACATTAAAAAAAAAAGTAATTTACGGACGATGCTTGTTACCGACTCGACCTTATATGAATAATTGAGGCCTGTTTTGATTGGGTGCTTCGGCCCTGTTTGGTTCAGCATTCCGAAAGCCCATTTGGCCTTAAAAGCACATTTGGCTAAATATTTGGTGTTTGGTTCAGCATTTGAGCCAGCTTTGTGGAAATGTGATTGTATCTTGAATGCTCTCCAAAGGCTTTCAGCCAAGGGAGCTCTGGAGCTGCCTTCCCAACTTGCATTCTCGGCATGCTGAACCAAGGGATTAATGAAATATGCTGTCCTTCCCATTTTACCCTCTTTTATTCAAGAAATTCCAATTTTTGCCCCTGTCACTTGAGAAGCCCTAATTTTTCCTCTATTTTCCTTCTCCATCGCCTCCTTTCCTCCATCTTCTCCTCTCCAGCTTACGAACGACGCTTTTGCAGCGCTCCTGCTTTCCTCCTCCTTCCCCATCGCCTCCCGTCCAGCTCGCTCTCCGCCTCCTGCTCCCGCTCGCTCTCCAGCTCCCGCTCCCACTCGGCTCGCGCTCCGCCTTCGCATCCGCCGCACGCCTCGGCCTCGGCCTCCTCTCGCCGGAGTCGGTGGTGTGGGTAGTCCAGCTCTCTGATCTCCATTTCAGCGTCCACCATCCTCTCCTAGGGACCCGCTTCAAGACCCTCGTCGCCCCTGCTCTCTCCCTCATCAATTCGTCTCTCGTCCTCATCACCGGCGACCTCACTGGTCATTCCCCTAATTTACTGCGGCTGATTGTCTTTTTTGTTCTCTATGTGTGCGTTTCAACTCACGGTCCGATTTTCTAGCAGATGGGAAGAGCGAGGATTTGCTCACGATGAAGCTGAACGAGGAGGAGTGGTTGGAGTTTTGGGACGTGATGGAGGACGTGGTGAGACAGAGCGGTCTCCATAAGAGCCTCTTTTACGGGATCAGAATTGTTCTTTTGGAGCCCCCCATCCAAAGAATTCTGGGAATGGGAGATGGGTGACTGGAGAAAGAGTCGAGCCATGCGTATTTTTTGATTGAATGACAAGTGACGTGGTCTCATAAGCAATTGTGGCCAATGAGATAACATAGGTAGGACGTCGAAATGGGCGCAATGAGAGATCAGAAATCAGACGGAAATTCCATAGTCGGTGATTTTGGAAACCTCCTTGGTCAAAGCATTCCTTTCTCGCTTCGCCTCAGAAGCCAGGTTAGAAACCTGCCATTAAAACAATAGGAGGCGCATTAACAAGGATGGGAAACAAACTAGTTGACAACAATCGCCATGCATCTTGCAATCGCAACTCGGTTAAAGATTCAGCACAACAGTTTGTCTACCACGACATAACATTTGCCCTTCTCCACAAGCCAATAGAAAATGGAATTTAAGGGAGAGAAGTCGGACATGTGGCCTCTACAGAAAGCACTGATAGAGATCTCTATTCAAACTAAACCTCAATACCTATATCCCGCTACTGCAGTCAGACTCCACATATCTTTCAACAGCATGAAACACTCTGCACCATGATATCGCGACTCAATCTTAGATCCGCTAAATAAATTCCCTAGAAAAAGAAATTCACATAATATAGAGAAAGCCTTTGACATTCTATTAGAGGAGATATTTTAGTGATGATAGTAAAGAATTAATTCCTAGATATGGAACTTAAACACCAGGTAGGGTAGCTGTTTTTATAAGAACTATGGCATAGATTTTTCCCATTCACTCCATGCTAATGAATCTCTCAATTTTTCAGAATTGTTATTTCCACTAGATTCACGATTTATGTCCACATTTTTGTCCCATCACAAGTTCGAATGCCAACATATGGTCCCTTCATGCCAACAATGGCTTTGCACAATTATATACGAAGAAATTCCGTGATCGATAGGGATTTCGAAGTGACAGATTTGGATCCGGAGTATGGCTACTTCAATTGATGTTGCAGATGATGGAACAAGTTGTTCAAATGACAACGCATATTTACGTGATCAAATAGCTATGAGTTTAACAAATTATTGAGGATGTTTGTAATATTTAAGGACAATTGAACCATTTACTTGAATTATGTGCAACTTATGTTTATAAATGAAATGGATCTCTTCTTTAATTGAAAATATATTGTTTAATATGAATTTTTTATTTATAAATTTGCTAATGTGCTTCTTTTACATTACTCTAGACGTGAAAATAAACATACTTTTTTTTTAATTTCAAACAAATTAAAGCTAAATATTTAAAAAAATTCGTTACAACAAACAACTTTACAAATATAAGTTTACCAAACAGCATTCCCTCAAAACTACATTTCAAGGCACTTGTCAATTTCAATTTACCAAACAGTATTTGCATTTCCCCAATGGCTTTCAAGCTAAGACGTTTGCATTTTCTCAATGGCTTTTTCTAAATGTTGAACCAAACGGGCCCTTCCTCTCTCGTCCTTCCTTTTTCGTTTTCTTCTTTATCTCCGTTGATTGGGCCCATTTAATTAAGGTTATTAAAATGCAAAAGTTACTTTTTTGCTTTATCGAAAAAATATTAAGATATTATATAAAATTTAAAGAATATTTAATTAGAAAGTATATGTGAATCCACGTGTAAATAATTATGTATTGTGAAAGTCTTAGATTTTCACCTCAAGAAAAGTTCAAAGTGAGTTCAACACAAAATGCAAATTTTACAAATAACAAAAAAAAAAATAGAGCTCTAACTAATCACGCTTTAAAATTGCATGCACACGGATGATTTTTAAAACTTGATGAATGAGGAGCACTTGCATTACCATGATGTATGCTGTAAAATTTTATGAGACCAAAGCTAATTGTCTTATAAAAGTTTAAGTTATCATGATGTAATATTTAAGTTCTTTAGCGCCCACCCTCACTTATATGCTAGATTTTAGAATAAAGTGAAACCAAAATATACATTAAGGCTCTGATATTATTTAAATTTGGAATCTTTTTTTCTTGTGCTCTAAGTATTTTGGTAAAAATACTACCTATCATATAGGGTAAACTATTAAATGAAGATGCAGTTAAAGATGAAATACTATAACACAAGTATTGTAGCATCCAACAATGTATGTGCTACATTAACCTTTAAGAATTAACCTAGTTGCATGATATACTTCCGGAACTCCTTTAAAGTTTAGACAATGTATCGATGATGCGAACAAGGTGCTTATTCTTTGTATTTAGGTCTTCTTTGCTGAAGGTGGCGTTAAAATCATCTCTTGAGCTTGAGGCCATGAATCAAGCCTGACTCGAATTGAAGTGTGTAAAAATCAGGTGTGATGTTCAATTCTTGGATGTGGTGTAGTAAAAGAAAGCCCAACTCGTCCTTACCAAAAAAAAAAAAAAAAAGAAAGCCCAACTCGGATTAAGTTTGAAAAAACAAGGATTTCAACTTTGGTAAGTTAAGTTGCGTAAAATGCTAGCATGATCACCTAAAAAGGGGTGACTAGGTGTTATAATCAATCAAGATTAATACCAGAAGAAAACATAGTCTGAAGAGAGACTATGTTATAATTATGACACTTGTGCAATATACCATCAATATAATATTACAAAGTTAAGGGATGAAGAAAATTGGACACATAAGTTATACTGGTTTGGCATATTGTAAGCATGTGTCTACTCTCCAAACAACCTATTGGCTGGATTTCAATGAACCAATTAAAGGTTGTAGAGTTTAAGAGTTGTTTCTTAGCAATGTGATAGGTCTCTTTAAATCACACAATCACGCTACTAATGGGTCTCAAATGTAGGGGCATCAAATGGGTGGGTTAGAGCAGGGCGGGTTTGGGTCGGGTCAATTATTATGGGACGAACTATATTTGACCCATTTAACCCGTTTTGACCTATATTCATTTAGTGTAAATATAATAATCTATACCCGACCTACCCGTATTGATGGTCAAATATTATGGGATGAATCATATTTGACCCATTTAACCCGTTTTGACCCATATTCATGTAGTGTAATATATAATGACCCATAACCGACCGACTCGTATTGATAAAATACTTCCATGTTTAACCAAGTTCAGAAAAATTTGCTTGGTGATTTTTTTTAAAAAATGTGTTGTTAAAATAATTTTATGCAATACAATTATTTGATATTTTTTCTAAAATTTAATTATTTTTATTTTTAAAAAAAATTTCAAATTTTTTTTTTTGCTTTTTCCTCTTTTAGCCACTGAAGTCTAGTGAGTCATCCCTTGTCTATTGGCCAGCAACCAACTTAGAAAGAGGGAAAATGAGAAAAAAGAAAAAATAAGGGAAAATAAAAATAATCAATTTTTTATTTTAAAAAAAAATAAAATAATTTGAATAACATAATTTTCATAGTTTAAAAATGACTTGTTAATAATGTTTAAAATGATTTGTTAATAATACATCAAATTAATTAGTTAACGCATTTATGATTTGTTTGGAACCCATTTAAGACCCATAAGATTGTTAAGTGACCCATTTAAGACCCATTTAACATTTTAATATGACTCAGTTATGACCAGTATTATCGAATATTGATTAAAATATGGGTCTTTGACATATTTTGCCACCTCTACTCAAACATTACAATTTTGAAGCTCACTAAAACAAGTGTGTAAGATAGAAACTCTTTTGGACTTTGAAAATTAATATTCATGACCCATTCTCTTTAGCACCATAATCTCATTTTATACTCATCCATTTCAAATCTAATTCCTTGAACAGTCATTAGAGGATCGTTCTCCAATTAATCCATTAGATACAAATGTTCTAAGAAGATTGAGTAGCTAGTGAGAGAGGAGATCATAATTCCTTTGATTTAGTCGCCAATACAACCAAAGCTATGTTTTCATAAGGTGAGTTGTTTGTTTGGAAAGAATATATTGTCTATGGAAGATTGTCAATCAATGAAAGATGCTTTGATTTGAGGAAGATCGTTGAAAAAACAATCTTTATAATTGAAGATTAACACTTTTTATAACAAAAATTTAAGCCAAATCTTTAGCCATTATGAATTATCTTCACTATCTAAAACATCTAAATAGACTTCTTGATCAAATAATAGAGTTTGAATTGAAGTACTTCCTAAGTATGAGTACTTCATGAGTCTAAAAGGAAGACTCTTCGACAAAGAGGAGATGAGGGCGTCACTAGAAAGGAAGGTGGTTCGGGTCTATCAGGAGTTCTACAACGTTCGTTGGCTCATCGACGGAGGCGAACCAGTTAGGAAGCCAGTTGTTGTCATTGCCGCCACCAACAGGCTTGGCTGCTTCACTATTACTGTTGTCTGCTATTCACATAGACTTGCTGAGAGAGAGAGAGAGAGAGAGAGAGAGAGAGAGAGAGAGGAGCCGAGGTTGATGGAGTAGAAAAAAGGAGGAGGAGGAGAAGAGGAAGAAAGGGTGAGTGAGAGAGTTTTTTGAAAAAAAGAGTTGAGGTCATTGTTGTCTACTGTTCATGTAGACTTGCTAAGAAAGAGAGGAGGAGGAGAGGTCGGTGGAGGAGAGTAAAGAAAGGAGGTGAAGAAGAAAGGGTGATGTGAGAGAGTTTTTTGAAAAAGTGTAAATGCAATTAGGGGTGTGCAACCGGATCGGCACACCGTGAAGACAAGGTCGGGAACATGGTCCAATACAAATAGGGTCGAGTACATGGTCCACAAAAGGGGAACTAGTTATAACAGGTAGGGTATAAGGTCTAAATTTAGAACCTACCCTAAACCTTGTTCATTAGAAAATAAAAATTCATTAAATAGATTTTACTAAATCATAACTTTTGAATATGTCTCTAGAGCATGGTTTCTTATTGATTTTTATTTATATATTAATTCGAGGTTCTTGTTAGAGAATTTGTTCCACATGAATTGGCTCATCTGATTTCACTTTTGGATGATGAGTTATGCTGATTTCACTTTTGGAGGAATTATACTTGCGCCAAATATTTGTTAACCATTTTAGACAAATGAAAAGCTTCATGTAGTATTGTGGGAATAAGACTAATATTATAAACATGTGTGTTATTAATGTGTATGTAATGTTATAATTTTTACTTTATTTTATGATTTTATTTTTAATAATTTGCCTTGTGGACTCTTAGTTTTTTGTTTAGTCAAAAAGTTTACTTACTTAATAATTACAAGTGCCTAATGTTTTAATATAAATTAGAAAAATTATATTGTTTTTTCGCGTATTAATATAAAATTCAAAGTTGTATAGGATGGACGGTTGCAAAACATGTTTCAATATAAATAAGGTTCACCTTAAAACTGGATAAAAAAAAAGGGTGGGTCGAGTACATGGTCCAATACAAATATGATATGGTACATGATCCAAAAAAGGGGAATAAAACAAGATCAGGTACAGGATCCAAGTCTAGAACCTACTCACCATGTTTTTACTCACCCCTAAATGAAATGGCTGTCAGACGAGAGAGAGAGAGAGAGAGAGAGAGAGAGAGAGAGAGAGAGAGAGAGAGAGAGAGTCGACATCAATAAATGCAATTTCTCCCGGATGAGAGAGATAGCCGACCCCACCCGTCACACATGGCTCCACGTGTTCGTTCTTGAGTGGTTCGAGACCACGCTGATGTAGTGGTCCCAGACCACCCAATATTTTCCCCTTTCTGTCATTTTCAATGTTAAGACTTTTTAGTTTTTAGTTTGTTATTTATTATTATTTTCTAAAAAATTTCATAATTTTTTATTTTTAATAATTTAATTCATTAAAAAAATTTCTTAATCCCCCCCAAACTCCCGCCGAGTCTTCAGCCAACCACCCTTTTTCATTTCGTTCTTTTTCTTTTTTAATTTTAAATTGATAATAATTTTTAATTAATTAATGTTTACATTTTTAAAGTTTTCAGAAAATAAAAGGAATTTTGAACTTTTAACTAGTAATAATTTTTTCAAAAATTAAGCTAAAAATGACTTATATGACCAGCAAAATTAGGTGACAACACCTAGTAGTATATTTAGATAAATTGCATAGGTCAATAACAACATCATTAATTTGTTCAGTCAAGTCAAACTCTCCAAGCAAAACTCAACACTATTATTCGGTTGATACACAGATATAATATCTTTCATGACTTGTGTATCTGTATAAGGAAAGCGAAATCTAAACGGCTTTTTATGATAAGAATGGAACTCTCAACGAAATATAGCCGTGGAGATGACCATAAAAGTCAACCCTTTATATTGCAAAGGGTTGTCATTGCAGCCAGTAGATTTTGTCGCTTATTGGAACGTCAATAATGACGGCCAACAATTAATTTACACGCGCCTGACTCATCATTTTCGTCGATCAATATCGTCGTTCCAAAAAGAACAACACTGTGTCTCATTAAATGAATTTATCAACCACTAATCATTTCCATATGATGAGGACGACCGACAATGCCCAGGCAAGTATGTAGGGCTTATAAAAACCAGCAAGTTGATGCAAGAAAGCCATATAAACTTCTGATCAACTCTGTTTCCGATCATCCTCCATATCGAACTTGCTTCTATTTCTCTTCAAAACTGAATGGGATCAGAAGTGCTCTATGATCTGTCCCCATTGGCAAAAATTTACAAGGATGGCCGAGTGGAGAGATTTGTGGGAGAAGAAACTGTCCCTCCTTCGCTCTTTGAGAAAATCCAATCTAAGGATGTCGCCATTTCGTCGAACCCCGCCATTTCAGTGAGGCTTTACATCCCAAGAATGAGAATCGGTCCTATCCAGAAGCTGCCCGTAGTCGTGTACTATCATGGAGGAGGCTTCATAGTAGAGACCGCACGGTCACCGACTTACCACAACTATCTCAATGCCCTAGCAGCAGAGGCTAACGTCGTTGTTGTCTCTGTCGACTATAGAAGGGCGCCCGAGGATCCTCTTCCAGCAGCTTATGATGATTCATGGACTGCCCTCGAGTGGGTGACCTTTCATTCTGCCGGGCGTGGCCCCGAGGAATGGCTGAATTATCGTGCCAATCTCAGGAAGGTGATCTCTCTAATTCGCTTACATAAAATAATATATACAGGTCGAAACTCATTAGTTCACGGTAGATTTATCGTTTATTTGGTATATAGCTGCAAGTTTGCAAAAGTTACATTGCGGTTTGTACTTTCGCAGCACTATATTTTCTGCATTTAGTAATGCATATTTTTAAGTTGTAGCACTTCAAAATTGAGTGAATAAAAAGCTATTGCACTGGTACTAATGTGTGGAGAAATAGCTGCTAAAAAACTGTGCCATCCTTTTCACAGAAATAGCTGCTGTAGGAAACTGTATGAAATGGACTGATCTCGATCACTCTTGAAAATAGGTTTGTTTTCATTGCCTCATACTACTAAGATAGGTCGAAGCCTAATAGGAAAAGAAGAAGAAGATATATTCGTTCGAATTTGTCTTCAATATTTTAAAAAAAGTCTGCTTTTTTTTAATACTACAGAAAAAAAAAAGGTGACTTAATATATTAAGATTCTTAATATTGAAAAGAAAAAATGTGACTTCAGACTTTAAAGTCAGAACAGAAAAACAAAAGGTAAAGATAAAGTGGCACAAATGATTGTTTGCTAGAATTGTTCTTAAAATGAAGTTCGCAACAAAAATTATTTGTTTCATCAGAGGCGCTAGATTGTATCTTCAGATTTTAAAATGGCCTTTTGGATTGGTTGTATAGATTTAAAATTTGTTATTAACTAGATATAATGATGCTTCGTAATCAATCGTGTATGTAACAATCGATTGCATGAGTTGTCTCAGGTGGTTGAAGACAGTCGGATCAAAACTTCTGATTTTGGTGGTTCAGAAACATGTTTGATATTTACGAACTGTTAAACATATTTTCCCTTATGAACTGTTTATCACAGGCTCTTCAAGCAATGAGTATACACAGCTAATATAGCATTCACTTCTCTTGTTATTTAATTTGACTAACTTCTTTGAAAAATAAATTCATAGGTGTATCTAGCAGGAGATAGTGCTGGCGCTAACATAATTAACAACATGGGCATCCGACTGGGAGAGAAAAAGCTTGATGGAATCGAAGTTCAGGGTGTTATGATGGTGCACCCTTATTTCTGGGGAAACGATGCGTTGCCTTTGGAAACCACAGATGAGAAGACAAGGTCCTTCTACGTGGATTTCTGGCACGCGGCAAACCCGACGACCACGGGGTGCGACGACCCGCTGATAAACCCGGCGATGGACCCAAGGCTCTCGAGTTTGCATTGGAAGAAGGTCCTGCTTTGTGTTGCTGGAAAGGACGTGTTGAGATATAGAGGTTGGCATTACGAGGGAGCATTGATTGAGAGTGGATGGCGTGGAGCTGTGGAAGAGATGGAATCGCCAGGGGAGGATCATGTGTTCCATTTGGTGAATCCTACCTGTGACTATGCTGTGAAGTTGATGAAGAGATTGGTCTCCTTCCTGAATGAGGAGGATAAATAGGGTTGGACGTACTGTTGTTGGTAACTTACTTTCCGTATGCGGGTTAGTGCTTGTGATCTCTGTAACTATTTTTACTAAAATAAGGAATTTTTCGGCTGGAAACATGATCTTTCTTTCCAGATTGCATGCTCTAAGACCTTCTCGAATGTTTTAATTTTATTGACAACAATTGATTGCAAGATTAAATGTAGGGGAAGTTTGAAACTACTTCCAACTTTCAGATAATGTATTGCTCCGAAACGTTTTTAAGGTGACATGTTGTTCCTCTAAATTCATTTTGTAACAATTAACCCTCCATTGTCGTCAACATTAATATGTGCATTAATAATGTACTTTCCTCTTATGTGAAGGAAATGTCTCTTTTAGTTTTACTTTCTATAATGAAATTGAAACAATAAATAAAACCACTTTGGTATATCTAAATAAGATATTTTGATAAAAAGAATAAACACCTTAAATATAGCCACTGTTGTGGGGAGGTATGGTAATGTATGGAATTTTAAGGCATCTATTTGGAAGGAGGATTGACTTGGAGCATCTTTGCAGCGGAATCGGTGATATTATTGGGATTATCGGGTGCCGAAAAATGTTTAAATAATACTGACTTGCTTTCTAATAAAATTTGTTCATAGTATGCAAGGAATTTGGACAAATTTGGTGATTTGTAATACCAATTATCCGAGAAGATACTTTGTCACGAACTTCCCAAACGGTGCAACATCTAATAGTTAGTTAATTGATTATTAGGACTAAACCTAACTCAGATTCTCTCAAGTCCATACCAATTCGCAACTTGAAGTTTAAGTTCTTAACATGCAAATACTTTTCAATTAATCAATTTATGGCGGGTTGATTAAAAATCCATATAAAAAAATTGGGAGATACTTTACCCTATGAACCAAGGAGATTAGAATTAAGAACTTAGTTACGAAAAATTAAGCCAACGTCCTTTCAGTACCATTTTTTTCATAAGAATGATTTGACAAGTAGTTTGGATCAATCCTTAATTCCATTTACCTAACATGCGAGATGACCATGTGGGTGTGCAGATATTATTTAACATCCAATAACAGAAGCATTATATTAATTGCGAAGATAGGGAGTGTGGAGATACCTCGATAACAACGTAAACATTTGCAATGTCAATAGAAAATCAAGCAGCAACCCTAATATAGTTCTTACTAACACGTGTCAACACAATGTTCTTTTTGCGAATTTTCACTTGATTTAAGTGAAATGTTATGTCATGCAACGCATGCATTTTTGCAATTCTGTCAAATGAATTATACTAACCAAGACATGCATAATGTTTCAACTATCTTAATATAGAAGATATTTATTTGAATGACTTAATTCTAATGCCGTGCAACATGAGTGTGCAGTTATTAAATGTCTTGCAATTTCTAATGAACTTAACATGCAATCTATATGACATAAAATTCTAATTATTTAAGTTAACAAGCAATTCCTGTATGACATGTGAATTTTATTAGAACTAACATGCAAATTATGTTACATGACATGATTATCGATCAAAGGGAACCTAGCATGTAATTCTAAATGTTGAGTTAAGCTTAATTAATAATATAATATGCGAGCTATATGCCATGCAACTTTAATTAGATTAAACTACATGACACATTTTTGCTAATTCAATGATACACAATACGATATGCAATGTGACATTCAACTATGATTATTTAAACTATACTATGACATAATAAGCTACGTGACATGCATAATAAGCTAGACAATCCTAAGTATTTATTTCTAATATTATGCATACAAAGACATAATGACATTAATGAGAATGCAACTAAATTATATGACAAGCACATAATGTATTTTGGTATCTTTCATGAGAGATTCGGAATTAAGAGATGGATATATTAAACTTACAGCATTTTAGATTCAAAATGCAATCTCACCTATTCTAAGAAGACATCTTTTTAGATTTTTTTTATAAAATTTGCAATTATTTAATATTCTATCCTAGGCATGCAATTTAAATAGTATTTTTTAGGATTTTTATTTATTTAAATTCAAAAAAATTATCCTAATCCTTAGGAATAGGAGGATAGATGTGTTTAGTCATACTAGGACTAATCCTTTATAAGTGTCATTGAATTTTTGCTTATGTGTTTTGAGATATTCCTGACTTAAAAGCTGAATTGATTCAAAAGAATTGAAAGAGGAATATCTCTTGCTTCAGTTCTGATAATATAATTGATTTTTCAAAGAATTTGTATTTTGATTACTAATATATTTCATTAAGTTGGACATTAGGGATTTCCCAAACTTTTTTTTTTTTACAGATTTGTTGAAATCTTTTATGTTCGTTTCTTCTTCATTTATTAGATTGTGATGTGAAGACATTTGTGATACAGGACTAGAGACATTCATCTTCTTAATGAATTCACCCTAGCAAGTTTGTATATATATGTACACCTCTCCAAGGCTTTTTTGAAATTCACTACTCCGGTTGCCCACCTTCCATAAATTAAACGTGTGATCATGGTCACTACTGTTATCTATGTTAGAGGTAATATGTTTGAGAAAATAAAGAATGTTTTGTTGCTTGAAGTATTACACCAAGAGACGTCAAGTTTGGAATGCTTAACAATGTCACCTCTAACGTAGAAAACCTTAGAGTCAATATAATATTATTGGATAAGTTTTCCTATTGGATAAGCTTTACCTAATGGACATGTATGTGAACATATTATTTGAGATATATTTATTCCTAATATATATCCAACAATCTCCTCATATATTCACCACACATCACAATCCAATATGGTTAACAAAATAATGTTCAAACACACATGAATCATTATTATTATGAATTTATTCCGAGATCATCATATCAAAATAAATATATTGAGTTTTAGATTTTGTTTAAACTCGTCAAAATTTCAACATTTAAAATATATCTCAAAATTAGTTCACAATCAAAATATGCATAAATGTCAAGTATAAATAGGCCACTCAAAATAGTCAAAGGCCTTAGAAATACAAGAAATAAGCATAATAACGTTGGCTAATAAATATAACAAAATGTAAGTATCAAGTAAATGAACTTCATTAAAATTGGCAATAATAGGTGAACTGTCAAGTTTCCTCACACTCTAAACGTCACATTTATTCATCAAGTAGGGTAGGTCGTATTCATCAAGTTCCCACGCATTAAGCTTTTCCTCAATTTCTGACATCCCTGGTAGAATATCAAATATAAATTTTATATTATTATGAATTCAATCGTTTGAATAATCTACTACAATTATCAAATTCCATTAAGGAAATTAACATAATAAAATCAGGTAGAGAAAAACAAATATTGATGTTATAAAGCATCATAATATCTTATCCATAAGTATCAAGCTAATTTCATAAACATTATGAATAAAGCCTAAGCAGTCTGATTTGTAAAGAGCCATAAATTTAAGTTTATTTATAAGAGAATAACTATTATCAAGTTTAAAGAACAAGATCAATAGTCAAGTCACTTATAATAACCTAATCATGTAAAATCAAGTTTCAATTAAGAACAAGACAACATGCTTCTTATGCAAACAACTATTTCTATGTCTCAATTTGGAATGTCACAATTACTGATTCCTCAAAGTCAATTGATCTATCATCAAGTTTGGAATGAGATCATTTAACCAAAAGAATGGTCCAACCAAATTGAATTGTATCATTAAATTTGGAATGACACAAACTTCCTAAATAAAACCTTTGAATCAGGTTAAAGTCATCATCATCAATTTTAGAATGAGACAACTCACCTCAAATTAGTAAGTAATCACAAACATCGATGAAACATATAAATTGTGCTTATCATTGTGGCCAACAAAAGAAAGATTCAATAATTCAAAACACATAACAAAAGGTAAGTAAATTGAAATTAAGACTTATCTATAAAGTCTTTAACCCCATTTCCTCCACTGTTTTGAATAATCGATCTTTAGGCAAACCTTTTATGAGAGCATTGGCCATGTTATCCTTCGATCTCACATCAATCAAAATGATAACTCGTTGTTCTCTTAGATAATTCAACAATGCATGTCTTAATCGCACGTGTCTTCTCTTTGAATTAAAGAGAGTATTTTTGACGATTTAGACAGCTGCTTGATTATCACAGAACATGTTTAAAGAACTAATATTTAGCCAAGTCAAGGGAATATCCATAATTAAAATTTTTATCCACTCTACTTCTTCACCGGTTTTGGCTAAAACAAAAAGTTCAGATTCCATATAAGACAATACAATACAAGTCTATCTTTTGGATTTACAAGTAATAGCAACTTCACCCAAAGTGAATACATATCCACTAGTGGACTTACTTTCTCTAATTTCTTAGCACCATGAGCATCAGAATATCCATCCACAGTTGAAGGAAAACCAGAGTAACATAAAACATAATCTTTAGTACCGTTCAAGTGTCTCATCAGCCTACTGAGGGCATCCCAATGCTCTTTACTAGTATTACTAGTAAAACGACTCAACATACCTACTATAAAGGCTATGTTTTGTCTAGTGCAACTCATTAAGAATCAGTTTCGAGTATTTTAACAGATCTACTTTAGTCCATTTATTAGGACTTAGTTTCTTGTTATAATCATATGGTGTCTCACTCGGTTTGTAATTATTGTATCCCCAGGTAGAAAGTAGCTACTCAATATAATGAGTCTAGCTAAGGGAGATGACTTGCCTTTCAAAACTTACTTTTCATATCAAGAATAGTATTAACAATACTAAGATCTTTCATGTCAAATTCTTTAGCTAAAGAAGCTTTTATGTCACTCACTACAGAATGATCAAAACCAATAATTAATATGTTATCAACATACAAGCAAATAATGACTATCTTATTTAACAAAAAAAGATAGTAAATGCATTTATCTGAATAACTTGACTGAAAGCCTTTACTATTTTGTCAAATTTAAGATGCCACATCTTAGGCGCTTGTTTAAGACCATACAAAGATTTGTTTAATTTACAAACTTTGTCCTTAGGACCTTTCATGACATACTCTTCCAATTGTTCCATGTAGATCTCCTCATTTAACTCTTCGTTTAGAAAAGTTGTTTTACATTCATTTGATGCACTATAAAGTGTTCAATGGATGTCAAAGCAAGAAGAATTCTTAAAATTAATAGATGACACACAGGTGAATAGACATCAAAATAGTCTACTCTATTTTGTTGTTTATAGCCTTTAGCTACTAATGTGATTTATATTTGGCTATTGATCCATCACTATTTAGTTTCTTCTTCAATACACACTTACAGCCTATAGCCTTAGCCCATTTTGGCAAATTGGCTAGCTGCCAAGTGTGGTTTTCCAATAGATAATTCATTTCATCATCTATGGCATTTGCCCAAAGTAAGGATTCTATAAATCTCATTGCCTCTTGATAGGAGAATGGATCATCTTCTAAATGATAAGTAATAAATTCTTCACCATAATTTTTAAGAATTTTCTCTTTTATAGATACTCTAAGTGAAACTAGTTCAATATCCAGTTGTGTGGGATTAGGATAAGAAGATTCTACAGCAGATTTTGAAATCATATCTTTAGATTTAGAAATATTCAAATCATGATTTTTAATAAATTTATTCTCAAAAAATTCTACATTTCTAAATTCTATTACTGTGTTGGTAGAAAGATCTAAAAATCTATTTGTAGCACTATCTTCTGCACTTCCTAGATATACACAAGTAATAGTTCTAGGTCCCACCTTAGGTCTTTTAGGATCTTATATCCTTACATAAGTAACACAACCCCAAGTTTTAATAGTATCATATCTACAATGATATTTATGCAATATCTCATAAGGTGTCATAAGCAACTTAGAATATGGTAACTTGTTCAGGATATTATTAGCAATTAAAACTGCTTCTCCTTAATATGACGAAGGCATGCTAGCTGTAAGTAACATGGTATTTAACATTTCATTTAAAATTCTATTCTTACGCTCGACAATACCATTTGATTGGGGTGAGTAAGGAGCAGTAGTTTCAAGTATTATGCCTTCTAAAGCACAAAATTCCTTAAACATTGTCATTGTATATTATCATCCTTTATCACTCCTAAACCTTTTAATTTTCAAGTTAAGTTGAGTTGATTTTCTATTCTAAATTTAAAAATCTTAAACTTTTCAAAAGCTTCATCTATTGATTTCAACAAATAAACATGACAATATCTAGGAAAAGTGTCTATGAATGTTATTAAATACTTCTGACCACCTCTAGTAACGTAATTTCTAAAATCACAAATATCGGAATATATTAGCTCAAGAAGTGTGCTTCTAGAAACCGACTTAAAATGTTTTCTAGTAATTTTAGCCTGTGCACATACTTCATATTTGTCAAATCGAATAGAAGTGTCCAATGGAATGTTTTGAGTTTTAGCTAGATGTTGCATTTTCTTGTAGTTCACATGTCCAAGTTTATTGTGCAATAATTTTGGATCTATCAAAGTAGAACTTACATTATTTATGCTATCAATATTTAAACTCAACATATACATATAATTAACCATGAATGCACAACCAAAATAATATGAATTAACAGATAAAGTTACTTTACCATTCATAGTTGAAAAGGACATACTAGTTTTATCAAGTAAACTCATAGAAATTAAATTCTTTTTAAGTAAATGTACTACTCTAACATGTTTCAGAGTTAGTAACTTACTTAAAAAAAACACCAAATTTACAGTTCCAGCATGAGTCACCTTTGCTTTCACCACCATTACAATTTTCCACAGTGTCTTTTACTTCTATGACCTCAGTGAGTATATCTTGTTATTAGTAACATGACAAGTAGCACCACTATCCAACCACCACTCAGAAGTTACATTAACCTTTCCGTGATTCATCATTCCAATGAAAGCTTAAGGTTTAGGTTGACTAATTAGTAAATTAGCCTCACTTTATGGTGTGTCATTCTTTGGCTTCTTCGGTAGCTTAAACTCTGCTGTCCAGTGACCCCACTTTCCACAATTATGACACTTGCCCTTCTTCTTTCTTTTGGAGATAGTCTTTTTGGCCTCTAACTGGTAGCTTGGATTTTTTATAAGGCTTATTAGAGTGTGAAACAAAATTAGCAACTGACTTTTGTTGGCTAACTTGTTCAAAGCTCTTTCTATTAATATTTTGATCATCAATGTGAATATACATCTTTAATTCATCCAATATCATCTGTTCTTTCTGTTAGTGTATTTCAGTTTTGAAAAAACTCCATTCAACATGTAGCTTACTCAACACAAGATCAAAAAAGAGATTATCAGACATATCAGAGTTATCCTCTTTCAACTTATTCCTCATGTTCTCAAGTTCAATCAACTGAGAGGTAATACAAGATCAAAGAACTTCTCCACTATGAGAGTCTTAGACAACATTTCTTGTTTTTGGAACTGAGCATTCAAATGATACAATATCTCTTTCGCCGTCTTGTACTCACTATAAGTCATCACTAGACGATGATTCAGAGAGGTTAACAAATAATCTTTACAAAAATCTTCATCTTTGTTCCATTGATATTCATTCACATCTTCAATGGTCGATGCAAAATCACTCAATACAGTATAAAAAATTTCACGTTCTTTCATGCCAAATTGAACATGTAATTTTCAACTATGAAATTCAGTAACATCGAATGATTGCAGCTTTATAATATCATAAGAACTATGTTTTGCCATCTTAGTCAGAGTAAAGATTTAGAAAGAGTGTACTTTTGTAATTTTCGAAATTCACAAAGTTGAATAGTACCCTTGACCTTAGTCAAACCACTCTGTAGGATCAGAATTTGTCAAAACAAACCCCAAAATTGAATCCAGAGCATCCAAAAACCTTAAGATAGGTGGCCCTTGTTGCTAGAAACTCGCTAGAGAAGTAGCAGAAAAATTCAAGAAAATTCGTCCGAAAATCGCGCAGAAAAGCGCACGTGACAGCAAAACTTCCAGCGGCTGTATCTCCCCCATCCGATCTCCGATTAATGCCAGTGGCCAGTCAAAACGCTCATATCGATGAGTATAACAAATCCCAAGTGGTCTCACCTTCTAAAATTAGCTAGAATTTCTGGATTTTTGAATCAAATATTTCGTCCACCAAATCTTCAAACTCAGATCCAGGCCAATTCCACGGTCAAAATAAACGTAAACGACAATTGGGAGATCGTCTCAACGAGATCTTCAAGAAAACACCTTACTTGCTCAAATTCGTCACACGAATCTAATACTTCAAGATTGTTAGAGATAATATGTTTGAGAAAGTAGAGAGTGTTTTGTTGCTTGAAGTATTATACCAAGAAATGTCAAGTTTGGAACGCTTAACAGTATTATCTCCAACGTAGGAAACCTTAGAGTCAATATAATACTATTTAATAAGCTTTCCTATTTGATAAGCTTTCATATTGGATATGCTTTACCTATTGGACATGTATGTGAACATATTATTTGATATATATTTATTCCTAATATATATCCAACAATCTATAGCCGGCAGCTTTCTCTATTAACAAACTTTTAATTATAGCAAAAACCATGATGACATATCAATAGATACCTCAACATGTTCTGTAAAATTAAACTTTTAGCACAACTCAATTCTCATTTCGCTTATTTAACCTTTATTATAGATTCCCAATATTTATTATTTTACAAACTGCTTATTATAATTTATATTGGACTAGATTTACAACGTATATGTCTCTAAATATACGCAAGGCATAACTCCGTAACTATCGGATTTTGTCCAGAGAAATAAATATAAAATACTAGTTGGTCAAAAGACATAAAAAATCATTCCTGTGCGAGGTCCGGCCGGCCATTGAGATTGCTGTCCAATCAATATCATCAATCCAAGTAAAATGAAAATGGGTGCTGTCGATAGCGTGATTCCAATTAACCAAACTTGCACGACACTAATCGCATGAAAATTTCCTCAATTCCACATGCGACAAAGACTATCGACGATATCTAGTATATAAAGAGCGGCAATACGATGCAAGGACACAATCTGAACTCCTGATTGACTCTCTTTCCTTCTTCTCCTCAAGAGCAGTCTTTCTTCTATTTCGTTCAACAACTTCATGGAAACAGAAGTGGCTTATGATTTGTCTCCAATGTTAAGGGTTTACAAGGATGGTCGAGTCGAGAGACTTTGGGCCACGGCCACCGTCTCACCGTCGCTAGATGAGAAAACTGGCGTCCAATCAAAGGACGTCACTATTTCATCTGACTCCGCCGTGTCGGCAAGACTTTACATGCCCAAAGCAGCAGTGGACTCTCTCCAAAAGCTCCCTTTACTCGTCTACTTTCATGGAGGAGGCTTCATGGTTGAATCGGCATGTTCCCCAATTTTCCACAACTATCTCAATGCCCTAGTTGCAGAAGCTAACATCATAGCCGTCTCCGTTGAATTTAGAAGTGCACCAGAGCATCCTCTCCCGGCAGCCTACGATGATTCGTGGACTGCCCTCAAATGGGTGGCCTCTCATTTTGCTGGAAACGGGCCTGAGGAGTGGTTGAATTCTCGTGCCGATCTCAAGAAGGTGATCTTAAATTATCTTCAAAATTTCTATTTAGATCAGTTGTTGGCATATATACACTAATGAAAACGACATGCAAACTCACAGTAGATTTAGTGTGTGTGTGTGTGTGTGTGTGTGTGTGTGTGGCACAATTGTGGTTATAATCTAGCAGCGTTGCATTATGACAGTGCCATGAAGTTTTGTAGATGGTGATTTTTGTGATATAGTTTGAAAGTTACAGCCACCTTAAAGTTTTTTTTTTTTGGTCGAAATTATCATACTAAATTCATAAACCCGAGAAATTAAGGGAAGTCGAGTTACAAGCTTCAGCACATAATAAATCAAGCAGACTCGTTGGGGGATTAGCTAGCCAAAGGCGAGGTAATTGTTGCATTCGCTGGGCTTTGGCAATCCAGTCCGCTACTTTGTTGCACTCCCTTGGACAATGGGCTAGAGTAATGTTGGGGAGATTACTCAACCGGGCTTGGGCTTCTAGGATAAGAGCTGCCGCTTCCCAAGCTATCTGATCTGAGGGCGTGCGTATCTCTTCCACTAGATTTGCACAGTCTGTCTCCACGACTATTTTTTGCTCCACGACCACCTTCTGCTGTAGCAGTTTCTCGCACAGCTTTAGGGTTTCAATTAGAGCTTCTGCCTCCACCTGTAACGGCAAAGAGGATTGGGTGGACTGTGCGAATCCGTGGAGAATCACTCCTCGGTGGTCCCTGCACACTCCAGCTACCGCACTTTCTCCTGCAATTGGGTCAAAAGACCCATCAATATTGAATTTAATAATATCCTGAGGTGGAGGCATCCAACGAACAGGTGCATTTCTTTGAAACTCATCTCTTCCGGTGGCGTTTTTTCCCCATCGAAGCATGTTTTGTAGCTCCGATTTTGCTGTATGGATTACGTGTTGAGGGCTTACTGGGAGGTGTCTAAACACCACGCCATTTCTGGTTTTCCAGATCTGCCAAAGGAGGAGTGCCACGAAGTCAAAAGGTGTGGAGGTTTGCAGTAGATTACTCAACCATTCATCTAGTCTGGTTATTAAGAGGTAATCGATGGAGATATTGACCGTGGGTTCTTCCCAGATCTGCTTGGTCCACGGACAGAGGAGGAGCAGGTGTTCAATCGACTCGGATGCATTTCGGCACACTGGACAGGTACTATCTTCGATGATATTCCTCCGCATCAAATTTTCTCTCGTTGGTACCGCGTTTTGACAGACTTGCCACATAAAGAACCGGACTTTGGGAGATAGATTAGATGACCAGATCTGTCTCCATAACTTTTTAGGGGTGATATAGGATGAAGAAGCTTGTTCTTGGACTGATTTAAGCTTGGTTGTCCTTAGATGGTTGTATGCACTCTTGACTGTGAAATGGCCATTTTTAGTATGCTCCCACTTTAAAGTATCTTCCGGAAGGTGAGGTGAAAGATAGGTTGATAAGATCGATCTGGTTGTCTCTTCATCGAACATGTCTTGCACCTTTGGCATGTTCCATCTTAGTTCTCGTGTGTCCATGAGTTCTGACACCCATATCGGATCGTTGTTGTTTGCTGGTCCTCCAATAACCCCTCTGGCTAGCCATTTGTCTTGCCGAATATTGATCTTTTTCCCATTGCCTACAACCCATCTAACTGAATTGTCAAACACCTCACGGCCAGCCAATAAGCTCTGCCACCCCCAAGACGGTCGTGAACCTCTAGTTGCATGTAAGAAATTGGAATTTGGGAAATATAATCCTTTAAGGAGTTTACACCATAGGGCACTTGTGTCTTGTAGTAATCTCCATGCTTGTCTACTTAGCATAGCTTGGTTAAAGCAGATCAAGTCTCGGAATCCCAGTCCACCGTCACCCTTCTTCTTCTTCAGTGTCTCCCAATTTTTCCAATGTAGGCCTTTTTGCGACTCACTGTTCTTCCACCAGAAATTAGCTATTTTCCTTTCAACGGCACGGCAGATAGATACAGGGATCTTGAACATGGACATTGCGTACTGCGGCAATGCTTGCACTACGGTCTTTAATAGAATCTCTTTACCTGCCTTTGATAAGAGATTCTCCTTCCAGCCTTCTAGTTTTTTGTTGACCCTGTCCATAATCCAAGAGAACATATGTTTTTTGGTCTCCCCCCAATCTGAGGGGATTCCAAGATATTTCCCTGTCTTTTTAATCTCTGGCATTCTCAATTCATACAGCATATTCCTTTTCAATGAATCTGGACAGTTATTGCTGAAAAATACTCCTGACTTGTTAAGATTAACAATTTGCCCCGAGGCCAGACAATATTGATTCAACACATCTGCTACATTTTGGCATTCAACTATCTTTCCATCAAGAAACAAAATCAGGTCATCCGCAAACATTAGATGAGATAGTGTAGGACATGTGGAATTGAGTTTAATGCCTTTAATGCATCCATCTTGCACCCTCTGATTTAGCAATTCTGACAAAACATTTGTTACTATGATGAACAGGTAAGGAGAAAGAGGATCGCCTTGCCTTATCCCTCTAGTCGGCTGGAAGAATGGTGATGGTTCTCCATTTATCTTGACATTGTACGTAACAGTCGTTACACATGCCATTATCCACTTCACCCAAGTATCACAAAATCCCATTTTCAGCATACACTCCTCTAGAAAGCCCCACTCCACTCTATCATAGGCTTTCTTCATATCCACTTTTACCACTTTTACCATAGCCACCTTAAAGTTAAGTGAGATAGTTTCCTATAATCTACTATATGTCCTTAAAATCTACTTTCAATGACATAATGGGTATTTGTTTCATCATAGGGGCTAGATTTATGTTCAAAGTTCCAAAAGGTTTTGCTGGGCAGTGGAGATTTTAAATTTTCCATTAACTAGATACGATAGTGTTTCACTATTCTATCTGGCGACCGAGGCCGCATAAGTTTTGTCAAATGGTTGATAACAGTTGAAAAAGTACTTGGAAATCGTTATTCAATTTTGGTGGCTTCAAAGGCAATGTTTGATATTTGCGATGGTAACATGATTTTCTGCTGCGAACTGTTTAGTACAGCATCCTTCAACATTTTGCGCAGTGAGTGTACACACTAATACAACATTCTCCAAATTCTCTCATAGATGTTTATGGCTGGAGATAGCGCCGGCGCTAACATAGTTCACAACATGGGCATTCGATTGGGTGAGGAAAAGCTAAATGGAATTGAATTCCCTGGTGCGATTTTGGTGCATCCTTATTTTTGGGGCAAGGAACCGTTGCCCTTGGAGACGACCGACCCCAAGAAGAGGTCCTATGCGGAGGGGATCTGGCTCGTGGCAAACCCATCGACGGCCGGGTGCGACGACCCACTAATAAACCCAGCAACCGACCCGAGGCTTTCGGGTTTGGGTTTCAATAGGGTCCTGATATGTGTTGCTGAAAGGGATATGTTCAGACAGAGGGGCTGGTATTACAAGGAGTTGTTGAGAGAGAGTGGATGGATTGGAGCTGTGGAAGTGATGGAAGCACCGGGGGAGGATCACGTGTTTCATTTGTTCAATGCCGGCTGTGATAATGCTGTGAAGATGATGAAGACATTGGCCTCCTTCATGAACGAGGACAAATAGGATCAGAGACATTATTATTAATCAGTAGCTTCCTTCGTCCTGCGGGGCTAATTCACCTTATCTCCATCTCCATTTGGACTCGAAGACAGTATTCTTCGATTTGCCAGAAACTATGTTCCGTGCATGGTGATTTTCCATTGTGGTTTGTAAATTGTAAAAGTGGTTGGTAAATTTATGTAGTTGGCAACATGTAGGTTGGTGACTCTTACGGTTTACCAATACTGTTAGCTACTCACGAATATCAGATGCAACATGTTGATCGGGCGCATTTGATAAGGCTTTTTAATGGTTGCGCTTTTTTCGCTTCTCATGTGAGTCAAACACTCCCCTCCATAGTGTATTAACCATATTAACCCTCATTAAGAGTTGCAGCACTTTGACACAACAGCAGCTATAAAAAACAAATGTATGAAACAAACTGCTCTGTACAACTATCGAAAGTTCCATCATCATTGCTATCATAATACTAACATAGCTTGAAGCCAAATAATAAAGAACAAATAGCCGTGTTTGAATTCGTCTCCACTAGGCATGACGACCCTCTAATAAACCCGGCGATGGACCCGCGGCTCTCTGGTTTGTGTTGCAGGAGGGTCCTGGTTTGCGTTGCTGGAAAGGACGTGTTGAGATATAGAGGGTGGTATTACGGGGAGATATTGAGTGGGAGAGTGGAGTTGTGGAAGGGATGGAATCGCCACCGACAGGGGACGATCATGTGTTCCATTTGTCCAACCCTGCTTCTGATAACGCTGTGAAGTTGATGGAGAGCATGGGCTCCTTCATGAATGAGGACAAATAGGGTTGGAAGTATGTTGTTTGCAACTTTGTGCGTGGGTTAATTAATTCTTGTTATCTCCGTCACTGATACTACTGAAATAATGAATTTTTCAGGATTTTCTATCGGCCAGCGATATGATCTTTATTTTCATATTGCATGCTCCTGGACCTCCGCCAATGTATGAATTCTATTGACAATAACTTTCGGGTAGTACAAGTTCGTCGCTGGTATTTCCACCATGGCGTATTACTCCCTTAAACTTTCATTTTGATACAGCTGCTAGCCCCTCGTTATATATCCATATTTTCAGTCTGCCTACAAATGAGAATTCTGAGTTGACAGTGACTAATCTTTGTAAATCATTTCTCCTAGTCGCTTAGCTAGCCGCATGTCGTGCGAGGACTTGATGAAACCAAGAAGTATCACATACCGTTGGTGAAAAGTCAAATGAAAAGGATCAATTCCCCATAAAACAAAATAGATGTATGTTGGGGACCCAGATTCCCTGTTTTGCTGAAGAGGAGAAGTGGGCCCCACTTTAATAGGGGGCCCACTCCTTTTTACTTTTTTTTGTTTTAGAAAAAAAGTAGCCGTTCGATTGAGGATCGGACAGCTGCCTTGGGAGAGCAGCATGCTTTGCTTTATCAGCAGAATAGGCAATCCGCTTCTGTATGTTGGGTCATCTTATGCATCACTCTAACCAATTTACACGACACCTATATTGGAACTAGTAAATACTTCAGAGGACCTTGCTTCTCACACAAGACATGCCCACATAAGTTTTAAAAAATCAAAATATGAACCAATGACTCATAATCCCTATGCATTTAATGACGAGAGTTCAGCTTCCTGATGAATGGCTACCTTGCTCGCCAGTGAGCTAGTGGGGACTCAAGGACATTGCTCTTGAAATAATATCGGGCTTAGACTTATATTTGAGCTGGTCCGTTTGTTGTGGGATTAAAGGGATTATGATGGGTTTAGGTTTTGGGTCCATTTATAATTTCTATATATTATGCTCATATGAGATATCACCAAAATGTATTGTGTAGCCCCAAAATCATTATGAAATCTTTTACAAGACATAATCCCTTTCTTAGTGAATCTAGGTAAACTTTTTCGTCGTCTTCTCTTCTCTTTTTTTTTTTGTATGATATTTCTAATTCAATTTAAGATACAACCCATCATTCTAATCTATACACATACCCCTCTCTCTCTCTCTCTCTCTCTCCATAGACTTTTTCACTAGTGGTGTGTGGATTCGTTGTCCGTTAAGACGTTAAGATCATACCGATCTCAAGTTGGACTCGGAGATGAGCTGCTTTAACCTATTAGAGAAAATAATGCAAATCAATGACTTTAAAATTATTGGAAATCCTCGTCATATGAACAACTTCCTCAATATATTTAGAAATATTATCCAATCAATCTTGAACTTATTATATGGATGCTAATTTCATTTTAAATTTTTTAATTTTACTAATTTAGTATTTAACATTTATACAAAATTTCAATGTAGCCCTTCTAGCCAACTTTTATTAGAAAACATTGATGTGGTAGTCCATTCATTGTCAATCATCACACGACACATGGCCATACTAAATATATATGCTGAAGATTGCTCTAGAGGACTACATTAGCATTTCACACAATAGTTTATGATCAAATTAGGAAAATTAAAAAGTTTAAAATTGAATTATTTTCTCCGGCACATTCAATCAAATCAAACTTGTAAGCACAACATCGATTCTTGTTTCGCTTTCTTAAATTTAATTAAACTCCTGATTATTAATTACTGTAGAGACTATTTTGGTTACTTGAACTATTGTATTGTATTATGTTCCTTATGTTATATTAAAATTACATTATATATTACATTATGTTTCCCTAGATGTACGGATAGCATGATTCCATATCTGTCGGAAATATCCATAGAACGGAAATACAATTGGCTTCTTATTACAAGAATCGATGGAACATTGAAATGAGCATGCCTGAAAATTGCAGACCCCAAATCTTGCAAAAACTTTTTTAGGGGGAATTATCCTATCAGTTATGAATTTTTAGTACGAATATCAACTTTATCTTAAATTTTTAATTTTATCAATTCATAAAATTTACACTAAATTTCGATATAGTCATTATGATAATTTTTTGAATAAAAAATCACTCACGTGGCTAACCCGCCTTGAATTGATATATGTATAGAATGTTCAAGACCGATTGGATAGTTATGCTGGCGTTTTGAAGCCAGTAAATATCGAATGTTGGTTGGCTAAAGGACAAATAAAAACAATCAACTATTTAAATTTCTTATATAGTCAATACCATCATTCCAAATAAAAATAAAATGGGTCTTCGTCAAAGCATATATGTTGCATCAAACACAAATTTACACGATGCTTACCGGCTGAAAATTCGGAAGTGGCCCATGTTTTCCGCTGTTGAGGATTACAACGATGGTCTAGTGGAGAGACTTATGGGCACAACCACCATCTCTTCGTCGCTCCATGAGAAAACCGGCATCCAATCAAGAGACGTGAAGAGGGCACAGTCACTGACCTACTGCAACTATCTCAAGAATCCGGCTTGTCTGACGTGATGTCAAACAATCCGGCCTGACGTGCGACGTGAGTCATTCGATTTCTAATTGGACGGCTCTCATTTAATAGATGGATGGACTTTTTTGTATTTTTTTTAATTACTTTCCTTGTCAATCGTCCAACTCAGATTGGACGGCTGACAAGGCCCGACGGTTCCCCTGCCTTATGACAGGGAATCCAAATCACTATATGAATCCCTAGTTGCAGCAACTTACATCATTGCGATGCCAACATGCATTCTAAGGCTAACATCCCCAACATTGCACTCAAGTAGTTCCCCAAGTATACCGTACCACCTATGTATTGGTATGTAGTGAGCCAGTTCTTATTATTATTTTTTTTTTTGGACGAAAGAAATTTCAATTCATTTCACTTGGTAAGTTCTTTCAACATCAGCAAAAAGACAAGAGAATTGGGTGGGGTTAGAGCCCATAAAGGAGAGAGCAATCCCTCCGCAGTTGCCTTAGCAGCCCAATCGGTTGCAGTGTTGGCTTCACGAGGGCAGTGGTCTAAAAGCAGTCCACTATTCTAGCCCAGGATGGAGATGCAGTCATCTATTATAGTCTTTGCGGCCCACGGAGCTTCTTCTTTCTTGTTGACGGATCTAACAACCCCTACACAGTCAAAAAACACGTGCACTTGCCTGTCTTTACTTTTCATGCGCAAATTTCCTCTTTGATTCTCCAGCATCTTCTCTACCATACGAAGCCCTTCCCTCACCACTAGGGTTTGTGAGTTGAAAGCAGAGCTAGTCACAATCTGGAAATTAAAGCCATCCTTGATGAATCCCTCCTCATCTATACAAATTCCGGCGACTACTCCATCCATTGTTGAGGCCTTCCATGCACCGTCTATCAGGATCCGTCGAGATGGGTTTGGGTACTGTAGCCTCTCTTCCTCAAGTGACTTCTCCCTTTCTTTTTCTTTCGATTGGCTTCTATTCCATGTGTTGAAAGAAGTCTCGGTCTCTCTAGCTCTCATTAGTACACGGTTCGTGCAGGGGAGTTTTTGTTTGAAGACCATGGCGTTGCGTTCTGTCCATATTGACCAAAGGGTACAAGCTAGTAGGCTAACCAGCCGAGAGGTTATGTCTTGTTGAAGATTTTCAGCCACCCATTGATCAATTCTCTGAACTGCTTGTGGTGGCCTTTTGAGATTAAAACGAGGGTCTGACATATACTTACTGTCCAGGGGCACAAGAGGAGGAGGTGTTCTGTTGTCTCGGGTTGTTCACGGCATATTGGGCAAAGTGGATCAAGTACCATCTTCCTCCTGTGTAAATTTTCTTTGGTGGCCAACGCGTTGTTGCAAATATTCCACATAAAGTGGCAAATTTTCGGTTGGCATTTGATATTCCACAAGGAGGTCCATAGTGACCAGGGGGGTTGGTATAATGTTGAGGCTGAGTTTGTTGCTTGGTTGATAACCTACTTTCTGATTTTGTTGTAACCGCTTTTCACTGTATATGCCCCTTTTTTTATTTCCTGCCTAAATCAGCTTATCCTCCTGTGGATTGTTGCTCAAAGGAATAGCTATAATCTCCTGAATTTCCTCTCATTAAAATGTTCCGTTAACATTTGTTGATTCCATTCTCTGCCATGTTGTTGTATAAGGTCTGCAACGTTAGTAGGGCCATTTAGAGGGGCTGGACCATAGATGACACCTCTTGGGAGCCATCGGTGCTCCCTGATTTTAATATTTTGTCCGTTCCCCACATGCCATATTATGTCGTCTTTGATCTTATCTCTCCCTATTAGTATGCTTTGCCAGCCCCACGAGGGTCTGGCTCCTTTATTAGCTTGCCACAATTTTGTTCTTCGGTAGTATAGTGCTTTCATCACCTAACCCCATAAGGAATTAGGATTTGAAGCTAATCACCATGCTTGTTTCCCAAGTGATGCCTCATTCAAATGCACCAAATCTTTGAAACCCATTCCCCTTCGTCTTTTCTTCTCTTCAGAAAATTCCAGCTCTTCCAATGAACTCCTTTTCTTTCTGAATTCTGTTTCCACCAAAAGTCTGCTGTCTTCTTCTCAATTGCTCGGCAGATCGAAACTGGAATTTTACATATAGACATGGCGTAATTTGGAATGGCTTGAATTACAACTTTGATGAGGACTTCTTTTCCAGCTTTAGACACCAGATTTTCTTTCCAGCCTTCTATTTTAGTATTCACTCGTGCTAGAATCCAGGCATACATTTGCTTCTTAGAGGGCCCTCAGTCTGAAGGAATGCCAAGATACTTCCCTGTTTTTTCCCATATAGGAACTCTTAGTTCTGCTGCCATTTCTTGTCTCAAAGTATTAGGACAGTTTTTGCTGAAAGTGATCCCTAATTTGTTGAGGTTGATGGCTTGACCCAAAGCATAGCAATATTGAGATAGAGTGTTGGCTAGGTTTTGGCATTCATGGATAGATCCATTTAAAAAGAATATAGTGTCATCTGCAAAGAGAAGATGTGTTAAAGTAGGGCATCTACGGCTGAGGCTAATCCCTTCTAGTCTTCCTTTAGTGATAGCATTCTTCATTAGAGATGATAATGTGTTCCCCATTAGGATAAATAGGTAGGGACAAATAAGGTCCCCTTGCCTAATCCCTCTTGAGGGTTTGAAAGAGTCTTGGCCTTCTCCATTGACTTTAACACTGAAACTAACAGTGAAAATGCATTTAAATATAAGATTAACCCATTCTTCGCAGAAACCCATCATCCTTAAACAATCACACAAGAAATCCCATTCCACCCTATCGTATGCCTTCTGCATATCCACTTTAAGCACCACCTGGAATTTCCTTCCATTCTTCTTGATTCTCAGCTAGGAAGTATCTTTTGAACTACAAGGATATTATCTTGAATATGTCTTCTTCCAACGAAGGCACTTTGTTCCGGTGCAATGATGTTTGGGAGCCACACTTTGAGCCGGTTTGCCATAACTTTCGAAATGATCTTGTAACTAAAGTTGTATAGGCTTATGGGGCGAAATTTAGTAATAACCTCTGGGGACTTCGTTTTTGGAATAAGGACAATGTTTGTCACATTGAGCTTAGGGTCCAAGATTCCATGTCTGAAAAAATCATCCACCATTCTGTATATATCCAGCTTTATTTCCTCCCAATGGTGACGATAGAATTGACCATTCAAGCCATCCGGACCTAGGGCTTTTATGTCCCCCAGCTGAAAGACAGCTTCTTTAATCTCTTCAAGAGACACCTTCTTCATGATCTCGACATTCGTTTCATCCATGACAACCCTCGGGCATTGGTCAAGTACTGATTGATAACTTCTTTCCCCGACAGAAGTGTATAAATACTTGTAAAAGTCTGTAACGTCTCTTTAGAACATCTGAGTCTCTACACCATGTTTCTTCGTTCAGCCTCAACATCGAAATCCTATTGCGATTCCTCCTCTGGATTGTAATTGCATGAAAAAACTTGGTATTACGATCGCCCCATCTAAGCCATTTAACCCGTGAACGCAAACTCCAGTACATTTCTTCTTGCCTCCAAATCCTTTCCAAGTTGTCCTTAATATCCTGCTTCTGTTTTTTTATCTCTCTCGATTCAGCTATGTTTGAGAGTTCTATAAGTTCAGCTGTAAGTCTTGAGATTTGTCTCTTCGCATTTGAGAATCGTTTACTACTTCATTTCGTGAGGGCAGATTGTACTTCATGAATTTGCTGAGAAATTCTGCCCTGGTACCTTCTTCCATCTCCCCATGCTTTCCTCACAACATCCTTAGAACCTGGGTCTTCCAACCAGAATGCTTCAAACTGGAACTCCTTTCTCCTTCTTTTCCTTTCCGGGGCGATATCAATTAATAGAGGGCTATGGTTTGAGCCAATGGCCGGTAAGGCATAAGCTTTTGCCATGGGAAAGTTCACTCGCCGCTCTGTGTTACATACTGCCCGGTCTAATCTTTCTCTCACAAGTGCATCTCCTTCTCTTTTGTTTGACCATGTGAAAGCGCAGCCTTTACTGTCTATATCCATTAACACACAATCATCCAACATATTTCGAAAAGCCACCATTCTATAATTTTCTGCCCATTTCCCCCCTTCTTTCTCCCAAAAATATAATACTTCATTGAAATCCCCTACGCATAACCATGGGAGTTGATTTTGTGTCTAGATCATTCTGAGTTTTTGCCATAGCTCCTGTCTTATTTGAAAGTCCGTTGGGGCATATACAAAGGTAACCCGCATTCTAACGTTTGTTGTCACCTCTTCACAAGTAATGTCAATTAATACATTAGATGCACTCTAAATTTGAACTGCTGCCTCTTCTTGCCACATAACTGCCAGCCCTCCTGTAAAGCCTCTTGGGTCCACATAATACGCTGAATGGAAATGTAGTTTTCTTCGGATTCTATCCACCACATCTCTCTTGTTTTTTGTTTCCATAATAAAGACTACACTGGGCCTTTCATGAGCCACGAAGGCTCTTAGTTGCTAGAACGTTAGGTTAAGACCCAAACCTTAGGCGTTCCAGCTTAAAATCTTCATCTATTACCCAGTGGCTTATTAGGGATAGCCACCATAGCCCATTGGTTCATCTCCCTTTCCCCGATGACGGGGGCATCAAGGAGTTGTGTCTCATCTAGAACGTTTATGATCTTGTCATGTAGATGAGGGATTTTTGACTTCTTCATCTTCTTCCCAAGAGGAGAGATGCAGCCCTTCTTTGTTTTTGTCTCCTGCACTTTCGATTTTTTCTGTTTTAAGGCTGCATAGGTAGCTTCAGCTTGGCATATTGCCTTATCATCTTTCTCAGCATTTGTATGGACTACCATGACCTTCTTTCCCATGTCCTCTAAATTTGGCGTGTTAATTAGGTTGGTTTGGACTTTTGGGTCCATAATCATGAGCTGAAGGTCCTGTCTCCCTGGAGATTGTTGTGTTTCTGGGACTATTTTCTCCTCCACAAGCATGGATTGGTCAATCTCATAGAAGAGTTTCCATAAGGGACTAACCTCTCTCGCTTCAGCCTTCAACCAAGAACCATAGTTCAATTTACCAGATTCATCCGGTTCGTCTATTTTGTAGGGGGTTACTTCACAATTAGTTGCGTAGTGCCATATTCTCCTGCATGAGTAGCAATAGTTAGGGAGTCGCTCATACTTAAAATCCACCCAAACTTGATCTTCCTCAAAACATACCACAGCACTAGGCACTAATGGACAGGACAATTTCATGTTAACTCGCACTTTTCCTTGTTGGTAGACTCCTCCTTCACCCTCCTCCATCTTAACCTCCATAACTTTACCCATTTAACTTGCCACTTTTCGTAACAAGAATTCAGAAAAGATGGATAACTGGAATCCCCCAAATCAGTACCCAGAAAGCACAATGGGTGAAGGTATGTTGTTGGAGAGGAATCCATGGTTGTAGCTTTTGTAGAATTAGTAAATTGCCAGAGAAAGACCAGGGACTTCCCTTTAACACACGCTAATCTACTTCTCCTTTAAAAGTGAAGGAGAAAGTGCCGGATAATGGTATGTCACATGCTACATTTTCTGTTTTCCACTCTTTTTTCATGGTAGAAAATAATGCAGGCGTGTTCACATTGGTTTTTGAGTAGATTTTCCCCAGCAGCACTAGATTACATTTCTTCCATTTCTCCTCTGGAATTTCCTCGACTACCTTGACTACACTATTTTCTGTCTACATACTACCCATTCTTTTACACAATGCTGCTATCTTCCTATCCTTTTCATTTGAAACTTCCATATTCTGTGCAGGAAAGAGGTTTTCAGCAGCTATGTGTGGTGTTTCCGACATACCTCGGTGGGAAGAGGAGCCTTCCTTTCCTTCCATGATCGGTGTTTGGGCTGTCCCCTTTTTTTGCACATGAGAGTTCTTCATCCATGGGGGTGGATTCTCATCATTGAAGGGAGTTCTATTTGACATGATTCTGCGGGATGGGATGTGGGAATGTGTTTTCTGTGTTAGAGGGGATTGATTTTGGGTAGTTTGTGGGCTTGATTTTGCAGGAGAAAGGGTTCTTTGTTCATTGTGGGGTGGATCGATAAAGGCTGGGAAGAGGGTGGGTTGTCTAGGGTTTACGTAGGGTGCGATTCAAGATAGAAAGGGGCCTGATTGTGTGAGAAGAGGGCTGTTTTGTTCATATTGGAGATGAGAAGAGAAAATAGGTTATCTAGGGTTTACAAAAGCTTGGGTGTTGGTTGTGGCAGATGGGACAGAGAAATCTCCTCGACCTTCCATAGTGGGAGGGCATGGATGTGAGGCTTTTGAGGGTTTAAGAGTGGGCATCGTTTCTTCTATCTCTACCGATAGAGGAGAATCTCCATAGAAGGAGCAGAAAAACTCTTCCCGAGAAGAGAAGTCGGTGTTGGCAGGGTGGAACTTTTTGAGCCAGTTCTTATTTGATGAGTGTGAAACAAATAATCAAAATCAACAATACATCCGCCAAATGATGAATCCTCGATATCAAACAAAATACAATTAGCACTATCATAATTATTATCAATCGAAGTTGTAGCATCATCTATAGAATTAATTCTAATTCTCTTATCCTTCTTGTTATTCAGCTTGGCCATTACCTTCCTAAATGTCTCCTTTTCCGCAATTCCAATAAACAAAACCACCAGTCCTATATTGACTATGTCTACTAAGGCTCACATTACTCTTTCTAGCATAAGTATTAGTAAAGTAGTGAAAACAAGTTCACCATTTCCTTTGTGAACATCCTTACTTAAAATCAAATTTACAAATCTCATTAATGTCAAGCTTCTAGACCTAGAGGAACTATTAACAACTATCAATATTATTCCAACTATCAAGTTATAGTTGAACTTAGTTGAATAATGACGATATTGAATCCATTGATACTCTAAATAGTGGGCGCACCTTCACCCAATTTTAAGTGAATCAAATGTCGCATCAAGTAAACAATAGTGATCATGGAGGGTGTCGTATACATTTTTAGTAGGTTATTCATCAAACCCATAGTGATCTCTCTTTCACTTCGTTAAACACGACATTACACGCCAATGTCAGTCAAATAAACACTCAATGCCTATCATCCAGCAAATCCCAATTAGCTTGCTTCATCAACTCTAGCTTCGCACTAGATAAGTTTGGTGCAAAATCCTTTCATATAGGTAATCTCCAATTTAGATCTTCTAGAAATCAAAATCCTTCCAATCAAATCCATTAATTTTTCACTTTTCCTTCTTCTAACACCATTGGTTCGCTTCAAATCACCGCTTGTTGTGAAAAACAAGAGATCAAATAATAAAATAAACACAAGGAAATAAAAATCGGACATTAAATTTACATAGTTCGGACAAAGGTACCTACCGAGGAAAGAGCAACATATGATTTTGCTATAGATTAGTCGATATTGGAGATTACAATTAAATTCGAGTCACTCAAATACTCTTATTGTTTCTCAATCCCTGATTATCTCAGTACTCCCGCGGTATTTGGCTCTCATAACTCCTTTCCAAGTAATCTCCCAATCTCACAAAAGAATTCACAATATTACCCACAAGATCTAATTGGCTTCAATACTTTCAAACTGTATAAAGGTGCAATTCATGAAAAGGCCGCCTCTCACGTCTCCACATGAGGCACAAAGATCCATTATTATACATACATATATACATATACATATACATATACATATACATATACATATACATATACATATACATATATGTATATTCCGTAGCACTAAATGCTAGTCATAATATGGGTTTCAATGAAGCAAGTTTAGTTATTAGTAAAGCCGAAGTCAACGAGGGTACTACTATGAAAAAATTAAAACTTCGAGCTCAAGGATGGACTTATGCAATAAAAAGATCCACTTGTCATATAAGGATTGTCCATGATCCTGAACCAATCTTACCTGGGATCACAAATCCCAAGTTTGTCTATTTGTATTAGTGTCTAAAATTGATTTCTTCTATGTAATACTAATTGATAGGGCCTCATTAGTAAGTGCTTTAAGATCTCATACATTGGAACCCACGGTTATAGACCCGAATCCATATTTTCTTTTCCAGGTGAAATCCCATAGTATATGAAAGGGTGAAAAAGTGATTTCCTTGTTATGGAATAAGAAGCCTTCGTATCTTAATACATGTACTTAATTTATTCGGAGCTATTAGAGCGGGATCCACTTTTTGGGGAATATGAGTCGAAGCAATGACAATAATATTTTGAGAAGAACATCTTTTACAATCCTTGGAGAGATAGTTCACTAATAAACCGATGGATAAGTAATTTCACATCCATATCATGAATGTTTGGAGTCCATATTATGCAAGGAGACATTGCTTTTGTTAATTTGAATTTTAGGGTCATATAAAATCGGTCTATTTCTAATATCATATCCATAGTTAGTGCATCATCCTAGTATTGATATCATTAATTAAAAAAAAAAAAACCTTGAGACGTGTTATCTAGGAACTTGTTCAAAATTACTGTAATAAAAGGAACGTATGAGTTTGTCGCTCGGTATTTGACCAAATAGAATCATCCAGTTCATATAGAACCTAGCACTAAAATACCCCTAGGAGGGGGATAGGGCTAAGCATACATTGGATCCAAAACTTTAGTCAAGAAACCTATTCAATTCATGTAACCTATTTGATATATTAAATCTACTTGAATCAAGTTTCGTTTAAGCATTCAAACTCTAAATGTATTTTCAACGCATAACCTTAATTAATATCATAAAGTTTTAATTGCTTTATGAATTACTTTAATTGCTTTACTTTATATTACATTGCATTATACTATATATCTCCTAATATAAGGATAGCATAACTCCATATCTTTCGGATATTTCCAGAGAAGGGAAATAAAAGTTGGCCTCTTATGACAAGAGTCAATGGAACTCCCAATATTGCAATGACTTGATGGAATTATAAAAAATCACACATTGTTTAGTCAAAACACAAATAAAACAAAAAAAATCAATGCTGAGGCCGTTAAATTTCTTGTCCACTCAATATCGTCGCTCTCAATATATATCCTATCAAGTATCCAATCCTGTCCCCACAACACTAAGCGAATTTTGCACGCCAACATGGGATGAAAATTCTTCCTTTTCCGCATACGACAAAGTAGATGTTAAGACGATGCATATACAGAACGCCAAACAATGCAAGAAGACAACATGAACGCCTGATTAACTCTCTTGCTTCTTCTCCCCAACATTATCTTGCTTCTCTTTCACTCGAGAACTTCATGGAAACAGGAGTGGCCACCGATTTGTCTCCGTTGGTAAAGATCTACAAGGATGGCCGAGTGGAGAGACTCATGAGCACGGCCACCGTCCCTCCATCACTCGACGAGAAAACCAGCGTCCAATCGAAGGACGTCGCCATCTCGTCGGACTCCACCGTGTCAGCAAGACTTTACATCCCTAAAGCAGCGGTCGGCTCTCCGCAGAAGTTTCCTGTCCTCGTGTACTTTCACGGAGGGGGCTTCATAATCGAAACAGCATGGTCCCCGACTTACCACGGCTATCTCAACGCCCTCGCCGCGGAGGCTAACATCATTGTTGTCTCTGTTGATTTTAGAAGGGCGCCGGAGCATCCTCTTCCGGCAGCTTACGACGATTCGTGGACTGCCCTCAAATGGGTGGCCTCTCATTCCGCCGGAAACGGCCCCGAGGAGTGGTTGAATTCTCATGCCAATCTCAAGAAGGTAATCGTAATTGTTCTTTATCAACCATTTAGATCACCTATTAGCATATGTATAATAGAAGCCACGTCCAAACTCGCATGTTTTTAGCACAGTTGTTGCTGCAACATACCGCGAGGCCACGCTACAAAATCTTTCTTTTTTCACCCTCACAAGGAACTAAAACGGCTTGCTAGATGGTTCTTACATATTTTCTTCTCATTTTTACTAATTTTTATAAGAAAGAATGGGCTCAGTGGTAGACTTTATTTATTGAAGGAAAAAAAAAAAGTTAGCGTGATGGGTTGATTTTACATGGCCAACCGAGCTCCAACCTTCACAAATGAGTCAGTGCGGGACGATTGTCAAGATGGAAAACTCGTGGAGAACAATTGTCCGACATCTGCTTATCTAATTTCCAAGATTGCATTTTTCTACAAAAGCAAGATTTCTCAGGAAGAGAGATAGTTCTTAGGGTTCTATTACAATTACTTGATATGTTTAAAGCAAACAATATGACCATATCAAATTAGAAGAAATTAAAATGGAATTTCTTTCTTAAAGTGTATGAGGGGAGGATTAGTAGGACGGGGCAGGCTAATACCAGCTCCGCCGCCTCCAATTTTTTGTGGAGAAAATTTGCTCCATTGGGTCCAGTACCCTCGCTTCCGTGCTCATCTCTACTATAGATAACTAAAGCTTTGCGGGTACTATAGTTGAGAGAAGTTTGTCAACTGTTAATAAGTATTACAAAAAGGCCAGCTCCAATAGTAGAATTCTTTGTAAAAAAAAAAAGTGACTATATTCGTTATAAATTATAAAGATTTGAAGTTCTCAACACTGAAAATTTAGGAAAATCTATTTCAGATTCTAGAGTCAGAAGAACAAGCCAAAAAGGCACAAAAAAAAAAAAAGAGCGATATGAGAAATTGGTTGCTGGACTTGTTCTTAAAATATATTTTCAACCAAACAATGGTTATCTGAATTTTTATGGTAAGCGCTAGGTTGTATTTTCAAAGAGGTTTCGAATTTGTCATTGACTAGATATAATAATGTTTTCCCATTCTATCTAGCGATTCAACCGATCTCATAGATTTCCTCAAATAGGTTACGACAGTTGGACGAATTCTTGGCACTGTCATTCAATTTTGGTGGCTTCAAAAGCAATGTTTGATGTCTCCGGTGGTCATATAAATTCTCTGTTTTTAACTGTTCATTACAGCATCCTCAAACATGCTCAGCAGTGTGCATCCACAGATGATACATCATTCTCTATAACTCTTCGCAGGTTTATATGTCTGGAGATAGCTCCGGTGCTAACATAGTTCACAACATGGGCATCCGACTGGGAGAGGAGAAGCTGAAGGGAATCGCATTTGCGGGCGTTATTATGGTGCATCCTTATTTCTGGGGCGAAGAGTCATTGCCTTCAGAGACCACCGAACCCGAGAAGATGTCCCGGATCAGGAACTTCTGGCGCTTCGCGAACCCGACGACCAGCGGGTGCGACGACCCTCTCATGAACCCAGCAAAGGACCCGAGGCTCTCGGGTTTGGGTGTCGACAGGGTCCTCATTTTTGTTGCTGAAAAGGATATGTTGAGGCAGAGGGGTTGGTACTACAAGGAGGTGTTGAGGGAGAGCGGATGGGGTGGAGCTGTGGAAGTGATGGAAGCACCGGGGGAGGATCATGTGTTCCATTTGCGGAATCCTGGCTGTGATAATGCTGTGAAGATGATGAAGAAACTGGTCTCCTTCATGAACGAGGATGAATAAGGTCAAAAGGTAGCACTGTTAATTTGGTAGCTTCCTGTGGTTGCTGGGCCAATTCCGGAAGAACAAAAGTCTCGTTCTCCATTTGCAAGTAGATATGTTCCCTGCGTGGTGATTGTCTTATATGGTGTGCGAATTCCAAATCTTTTTACCAATAAAATTAGCTACTTATCACATCAAATGCAATCGTAACTCGTCAACATTTTGAGAAATCTACCTCTCACCAGCAAAAACTTGATCGTGAAAATAGTGTTTTTACCTGAGACATTAAGAATAGATCAACACGGCACCACTTGCAATGTAGTAAGTTAAGATTCAGAGTAAGAATTGGATAATTTCAAGTTAGAAGTAAGTTATCTAACTGTGTAGAAATTTACCACTTAAAATGAAAATTTTAGCGGTGACATTGGTACCTTGTCGACGTAGGTTCGCTTGCAACTTAGCTAGTTACCCACAAAATAAGGAATCTTATCATAAAGAAATTTACTTACCATTACAAGTCAGTTATCAACATAGGTTCGTTATTACTTTAAGAAGTTACCAGCACTTTGAGGAGCTTACGGATGCCAAATCGAATGGTAAGTTATCAAGCTGACAGAAGTTTGTCATTGGAAACAGAATCTTACCATTGAAGTGAGCAATATACTATACTGATCAACCATGTCGTTGTCGAGCAGTTCAAGACATGATTTGCAAGTCAAAAATCACAGACTTGATTCCTCAATTTATCTGTAGAATCATTGTCAATGTTGGGCTTTCCCGCTCATATCTGGTGAAACTATTGTCGATAGACTCGATTACTGGACAGTTGGTGCTCCATAAATAGGAATTTACGAAAATCTAATAACTATACTATACAAGAGTGGTCAAATCGTGATTACGTTGCTAAGTTGCATACTGTATAATTGGCCAAATTTTAAAACTTAAATACAATTAGTAATTTGCTATTGCATTTGAAAGTGGCACAATCATTATTTTCTTCAATAAATTATGTCATTGAATTATGAACCAACCCAATTTAAAAAAATCTAAAAGAAGTTAGTTTGAGAATAATAAAATTATAACATTATTGATAATTTACTCCTATTTTGTAAAACTTAGTAGCAGTTGGCAATTTTACTGCATTTGAAATTGTTAAAAAAGCATTTTTTTTTTCATTAATGGTTTACCAAGAAATAAGAGAGCTTGCCTATAAACTTGTAGGGCCACTTGTTAACAACATTTGTGATTCTTCAGAAACTTGGAAACCGTAGACCCTTCCCTTTGTAAAACTCAATGTAATTGCTAAGACTTTTACAGCAGTAAATTCAGTGTAGCATGTGATGAGTTACTCATAAATAAATGAGACCGACGGTAAAATTGCGAAGAATTAATTACAATAGGACATGTGTCTATTGTCCTCTCTGGCTTGTTGTTCAAGAAAAAGCTAAGATACAAAAAAAAAAAAAGGAGATGTTTTCATTAAACAATGATGGAAAATAACAAAACCAAAGCAATTCTCAAAACAATCAAATTATTATGAAGGATTGCAAATTCTTGATTTGGGTTTATGCCATTTTGACATGAAGATACTCACATATCTCCCTATCTCTCTACACCACATACAACAAACTCAAAACCAATTTTCACCTCTCAAACTTGTCTAGATAAATCCACAAAATTCATATATATTTTTTTAAAAGAACCCTAATCTTATAACTCATCATAAGATAAAATTGTGATTCCTAAAAACAATGAATATTGCGACAAGGGAATTTTTTATGATGTTGTACACAATATCCACAAATTTCTATTTCTATTAAGGGTTAGTAGCCAAGCTGGTTTAACCCGAAAATTGAACCAAAAACTAGCTTACCCAAACAATTTTGAAGCGAGCTAGGGTTTTCAACTTAAAGAAAGCTTTAGGTATCCATCCATGCTTGCTATGCCGCAAATTGTTCAATCATAATGAGGTTTTAGAATGTTATTGTATAACTTGATATATCAAGTCCAGTTCCCGAGCCTTAGAATCTGCCAATTGGTTTCCGAGACTCAAATGGGGTAAATTTTGGATTCTTGGTCTAGAACTAATCGCCCCTAATCTATGTGCATGGAGGACAACAAAAGAAGTAGACCCGACCAAGTAACCGATAATGGCGACTTAGGCATCAAGACAACCAATAGTAACGTGACTCCGCAAAATTTCACAATCTTATTTTATTAGAAAATAATTGATTTACATCTTTCTTCTTTATCTTAGCTTGCTGAACAATCCAAGCATCCAATTATCCATATTTTCCCCTTCCAATTGCACATAAAATTTCCTTCTTTTTCTGAAGAAAATTTTTCTGGGCAAAAATCAAGCTACGCGGCACGGGCAACTCCCAAACCACCAGTTCTCATTTCCCTCCCAATCCACCATAAGAGCCCCCCCGCCTTCCTTAGGTTTTCATCCTCCGTCGTCGTCTTCATCGTCATCATCGTTGTGGCTCTGCAAGCTCCATTTCCCACCGCTGCGAGCTTGAAGCTGCGTTAATGGAGGGGGCGGCTCTCCTGCGATCGCTCACCTGCTCCTCCCTCGCCTGCGCCAGATCCTTCTCCCGCTCTTCTCACGCTCGCCGCCTTCACCGGGCTTCTTCGTCCCCTCCTTCTTCTTCTTCTTCTTCTTTTTCTTCTTCCTCGTTTGCTCGCGGCGGCGGCCGCCCCGTTAACGGCGCCTCCCGGCGTCCCCTGCACCCCCGGCGCTGCAGATTGCTCTCCTTGTCTTCGTCGTCTTCTTCTTCTTCTTCGCTGAGGTTCGCCCGGAACTTCTCTGCGCTCTCTCCCCGAGCCATTGCGACTCCGACTCAGCCTTCTCCTGGTAATTTCGCTTCGTCGGGTCCGCTCCTCTCGAGCTGCCTACTAAAGTTTCGCGAGCTGTTGTAGTGAACTCGAGTTGTCAAAAGCTCTTATTTGTAGTTTTCTTTTTCTTTTACGTATAAGCGATTTTTGAAAGCTATTGGCACAGGGTTCAATTTGCTTTAGATTCTGATTGGTGTTTGCTGATTGCAGAGGTTGCTGGTGCTCAGGATGAGGTTGCTGAGAAGTACGGATTCAAGAAGGTGTCGGAGGAGTTCATTAAAGAGTGTAAATCCAGAGCGACGCTCTTCAGACATAAGAAGACCGGTGCTGAAGTGATGTCCGTGTCAAACGACGATGAGAACAAAGTCTTTGGGATCGTTTTCCGGACACCACCGTGAGTGCTCTTTATACCGTGTTCTGTTTCGCGTTTGCAGAGAAAGGCGGTACTTTGGAGTGGGTAGCAGTAGCTGAAATTGCCAATCTGTTGTTTTGCCTATTGTTTGAGTTGTTGTATGGAGTTAATCTGAGAAGATTGCATTGATGATTCTGTGACCTTCTTCTTGTTTCAAGTTGTTTATTTCTAATGGTGGAGTGGTTGCCTTTGATTTTATGTGTATTTTCTCATATCTGGCTATCATTTCATCCACCCCTTTTCATCATCATGCACATTACTTTTGAAAAAATAAAAAAGCTTGTGGACAAGAATCGCTTGCTTCACGAAAAGGTGCATATGTAAAGGATGATCTTTTACATATAAAGTAGGCATGAACTCTAGATGGACTTCTTTACCTTTTTCTAATTTATGATCGTGCATGTTCTTGTGTAATATAAATGTTTGCAAATGCAAACTTGTCTGGTTACCTGGTGAACTGGATTTTTAGTTTACGGGTATTTGTCTCTCTGTGATTTCTTCTTCAAATATTGCCCCAAAGGAGTATTGGTGATGCTTGCTGACAAGTCTTGGCAAGTGTCAAAATCAGGGTATCTTGATGGGTCATTCATTTTCGTACTGACAGTCCTGTTCCGGAACCTCAAGGAAAATGCTACAGTGTATAGTTAGGGGAGTATGGTGATGGTTGAATTGTCCTATAGTTGACATCATACGTGTGAAAAGCTCCTCTGCTGTCATGTTGGAGGAGGGTTCGCCTTTGAACATTATTTTGTCTTAGTTTTTGGTGTTTTCAACTGGAACCAAGTACTTCTTTTATGTTTTTTTATTTATTTTGCGAATGTTGGATATATTTGGCATTGATGATTTGTCAAGCATAGTTTTAGGTCAGTTCAGACAGAAGATTCTGACTCTAATGTTACAAAACTATTTTTAATCAGGAAAGGGATGATGGGCAGAGTTAAGTTACATTTTTTCTCATATAATGCTGCAGAAGACTTCTTGTAAAGATTCTTTTAGGGCATTACCTCAAAATAGAATCCTCTTTTGTTGTCCATTTTGTGGTGCATCTCTTTGATCAGTTGAAATTCAGGGAGACTTGCCTCCTTGCTAGACATGGTACAGCATATGAAAGTCTGCAGAGAAGTTTATAGAACTAGATACTTATCTGGGCCATAAGCCATAGGTGGAAAAACGTGGTGGATAATGTAGAAAATGGTTTTAGTCCATATTTTGTAATTGAGGATAAACCAAGGTATCATGTTTCTTACTTTTATTGGAAAAGTCTTGCAAAGAAGAGAAACAAGTGCTTTTTCTGTTTTTGAATCATGTCAGTTGAAATCTAAAATGTTCTTTAAGTTCGTATGTAGATTGTCCTTTCCTTTATCCCGCAACATTACTCAATCTCATACAACCTTTGATTTACTGAATTCTTTCTGCAGAGACAATTCTACTGGAATTCCACATATTCTTGAACACAGTGTCCTATGTGGGTCACGGAAGTATCCTTTGAAAGAGCCGTTTGTTGAGTTGCTGAAAGGCAGCTTGAACACATTCCTGAATGCATTTACGTATCCTGATAGGACCTGCTATCCTGTTGCTTCCACTAATACAAAGGTGAAGAGTAGGTTGAAAATTGAGATTTGTTCTAATGAACCTAGTGCTGATTCTGACGCTTGATTGATGTGGTTGAAACAGGATTTCTATAATTTAGTTGATGTGTACTTAGATGCTGTGTTCTTCCCTAAATGCATAGACGACATTCAAACTTTTCAGCAGGAGGGTTGGCATTATGAACTCAACAATCCTTCAGAAGAAATTTCTTATAAAGGTATCTGTAAATGATGTGCTGGTGAAACTCAATCTGTTTTTTATAATAGTAAACGCTCTAACTAATGATGGCATGCTGAATTTCAGGCGTCGTTTTCAATGAGATGAAAGGTGTCTATTCCCAGCCTGATAGTATCTTGGGTCGAGCTTCACAGCAGGCAAGTTTATTTTGTGCATTGCATGCCTGCAAATTCAATAGGCTATTCAATGTTCAATCTGAGGCATGGAATGTCTTGGCACATGCTGGTATTTTGCTTTGAGTTTTGCATATCCTACTGTCTTTTCATTTTTCTGCCAGGTTCTCTGAGTTGGAGTATAAAATGAAACATCTAACAAAAACATATTTATTCTAACAGACCACTGTGCAGTCTCTCCTTCTGTTATTCAATTTTTTCCCACTTTCGTCTTAAGATGACCGGAGATGCACTCGTTTGACTGTTTTAATTCAGACGTTTTTTCCTATGGAGCAAAGTTAAAGGATGGTTTTTGACTTTTATGAATGTAATTCATGATTTAAATATCTTGGTAGATTCTATGCAAACCAGGATTTTGTTCAGAGATGGCTTCTTTTGCCCATCTATGTAGCAAAACATTTTCTCCCCCTCCCCCTTCCCCTTCCCCTCCTCTCTCCCACCCCCTCCTCCCAAAAAAAATAAAAATAGAAATATGACTGTACTTTAGAGCTGATTAATTTGTAAGACCTATGTGAAAATTATTAAAAAATAATCAGTGTATCCTTTGAGCTATTTGAATGAATTTTATAATTGTTTTTCCTTGTATTTTTGTCATTTCATTTCTTAATGTATCCTTTGTGCCTGATCTCAATCTCCGTAGTTTGGTTTTTGCGCTAGAAGGCATTTAAGTCCTTAAATCAAATGTGCCATCATATTGAGAACAACATCCACTAAGTTCCATTGCCAATTCCTTCTTTTCCCTAAAATAGAATCTGTTTGACCTGCTTACGGAGGGCTGATGGCGATTTTATTTGATCTAGTTGGTTTTCTATATTCCTGAATCTGGCTTGGTCCTTTTCTTCTGTGTGTATAGATATCTTCATGCTATAAATTCCCTCATCCTGTTATTTATATCATTGCTTTTGAGACCTGCACTTTTTGGCTGTGTGGATGACAGTACTAGCATGCTAGATATGTGATTATGTTTGGTGGCACTTGGTTGTGGATCTAAGTTCACTGACAGTTTGGCATCTGGAGCCTCTTCTCATTTGTTACCTTACCATCCTATGTGGCAGGCTCTTTTCCCAGACAATACCTATGGTGTTGACAGTGGAGGCGATCCGCAAGTTATTCCTAAACTGACATTTGAGGAATTCAAGGTTCACCCATAGTCCCTTTTGTTCCTTGTTGAATTGGTTTCCAACCCCATTAGTGTTTTAACCAATGGAATCATAATACTACTGCTTGTAAGCCTTTATAGTGACAAATGTTCACCTATTTCATGAGAGTCAACATCATTATATAGTGCAACTTCCAAAAGTTTGAATGCCAAGAGCAGAAAAGAGTTAAAATAGCCATGGTAGTGATTGCTCTGATGATGCTGAAGGATTTCTTATACTGGTCCCTCAATTCTCTATTTGTTTCTTGAACCTTACAGGAGTTCCATTGCAAGTATTACCATCCCAGCAACGCTAGGATATGGTTTTATGGGGATGATGATCCGAATGAGCGTCTACGCATCCTTAGCGGTAATTTGACAATTGTACTCATGCTATTACTGAATGTGTGGTATATTCCTTGGAATTCAATATCAGCTTTTCTATCTCATGTCCTAGAAGTAGAATAGTTCTTTTTTACTGAATGATATGGTAGTAGAAGTTGGTGAAGATTACTTAGTAGTGTTGAGCTCATTGGCATGTGTCATGGAGGCAAAGATTATGCGCACTAAAGAGATTAATCATTTTTATTGTTTTGCAGAAAAATCTGGTCTGTGTTTCTTTTTATGTGTGCTTTCAGTTATTTGTTCAGTAAATTGCACTGAATTTTGTCTGTGTAGGACACTTCTAGAAATGGTAATGCTTATAGCTAGTTTAAAGTGATGATGATGAGTAGAGAATCTCACAACCCTTTATTGCAGAGTACCTTGACATGTTTGATGCAAGTCCTGCTGCAAATGAATCAAAAGTGCAAACCCAAAAATTGTTTTCCGAGCCACTTAGGATTGTTGAAAAATACCCTGCTGGTGAAGATGGCGAGTTGAAGAAGAAGCACATGGTATGCCTTAATTGGTTGCTCTCAGATAAACCCTTAGACTTGGAGACTGAACTTACACTTGGATTTTTGGATCATCTCATGCTGGGATTTCCTGCTTCTCCGCTGAGGAAAATTCTGTTAGAAAGTGGTCTTGGGGAGGCAATTATTGGAGGTGGGATTGAGGACGAGCTCCTTCAGCCTCAGTTCAGCATTGGTTTAAAGGGTGTTTCGAAAGATGACATTCCAAAGGTAGAAGAATTAATTATGAGTACCCTGAAAAAGCTAGCAGAGGAAGGTTTTGATACAGATGCTGTAGAGGCATCTATGAATACCATTGAGTTTTCTCTCAGAGAGAACAACACCGGATCATTTCCCCGTGGCTTGTCTTTGATGCTTCGCTCCATTGTAAGCAAGAAGGCTTTTTAATCCTCCTTTAACTTTTCATTTCTTGCTGCTGGATATTGCAATTTTGTTTAGTCATCGTGTTCCTTGGTTCAAGTGCTTGACCTGTTTCTGTATTTGTAGGGCAAATGGATATACGACATGAATCCTTTTGAGCCACTAAAGTATGAGGAGCCCTTGATGGCTTTGAAAGCAAGAATAGCCAAGGAAGGCTCCAAGGCTGTTTTCTCTCCCTTGATAGAGAAGTTTATCTTGAACAATCCGCATCTTGTTACTGTTGAAATGCAGGTATTCGTCTTTACAGAGTCCGTATCACTTTTGTGTTCGACATGTTAGATTGTGACAAGCATCATCCATTTCAGCCTGATACAGAGAAAGCTTCCCGTGATGAAGCTGCTGAGAAAGAAATTCTAGAGAAAGTCAAAGCCAATATGACAGAAGAAGATTTGGCTGAGTTAGCACGTGCCACGCAGGAGCTACGTTTGAAACAGGAAACTCCAGACCCACCAGAAGCTTTGAGAACTGTCCCATGCCTCTCTCTGCATGACATTCCTAAAGAGCCTATACGTGTCCCTACAGAGGTCAACCTATAAACATGTTAACTTTGTGATGCCAAGCTATGTATCATATTGCCAGGCTTCTTAACATTCACATGGTAATGCAGATTGGAGATATTAATGGTGTGAAAATTCTGCAACACGATCTCTTCACAAATGATGTTCTTTACACTGAGGTTGTGTTCAATATGAGTTCTCTGAAGCAAGAACTTCTTCAATTGGTACCTCTTTTCTGGTAAGTTTTATTAAAGAGATAGCATGTCATTCTCATCACTTCATAAAGATGGTAAACGTTAACACAGCCAAGAAGACGCAGATTAGGTGCTAAGGCCTGATAAGGTTTGATTCAAGTCTGATATCATGTGTGTCATATATGCCTTGGAAGCACAAATACAGAAACTATTCTTCTGCTATGATGCTCATCTTGGTGGCTGTGGTGGTCAATCTAATATACATATCGATTTCTTTTTGAAGTGCTTTCTTTGTCAGTGAACAGGATTTCAATTTGATTCTTTTGCTGTGCTTACACTCTTACAGTCAGTCATTGCTTGAGATGGGGACAAAGGACTTGACATTTGTGCAACTTAATCAGTTAATTGGAAGGAAAACTGGAGGCATATCTGTTTATCCATTCACATCATCAGTTCGCGGAAAGGAGGATCCTTGTAGCCATATCATTGTCCGTGGCAAAGCTATGGCTGGACGCACAGAAGACCTTTTTAATCTGGTATATTAGTTCTCACTCTTTGTGACAATGTGCTTCACTTTCTTGCAGTGGATAATTTTTACTGGTTAAAGTACGCTTTCTGGTTGGCTTATAGTTGCTTTGAATGCTTGTCTAGTCTTTGCTTAGAAAGCTCTTGCACCATGAGGTATTCTAGTAGTCAGACGATCTGTGCTGACCTGATTAATAAGGTCATGAGGATAGCAATAGTCTTAAATGAATGAAAGGCTTACTTTAAGCATTAAAGGATGAGTTGTCCTGTAGTTACAAAATATGTAGCATATGGAGATGCACAAGGTGATTTCTCATATTTTTATGGCTTTTAGCCAGTTTGGATCATCCGACATCTATGCATTTACTCTTGTTACTTAGAAGCGCCCTTGTGGGGTGAGGCCAAAGAGTAGGATAACTGATGAAGGGGTCAGAAATTTAAATGATCTAATACTTGTTAAGCTAGACAACAGTAGATGGACTTATTTGATGTTTGATGTGAAAAGTAGGATACAGTTGATTCCTCCATCTGGTTTTTGGCTGATTTGGAAATAGTGAGACACAAGTGCCCACGAGGGAGAGGAGTCTTCACTGTTTGTATTTATGGAACAAGAGTCAAAGCCTTACTCTTTCCATGTATGGAAAATTACTGGTGGATGTAAATTCATTGGTTAACAATGTGAATGCTTTCTCCTGTAATTTAGCTCTTCTTCATATGGATTTGCAGCCTGATTAGTAGAAGGCAATTCTACCAAGTGGACAAAAGCAGCCAATCATAAATTTATGATGCACCTCCTCCTTTCTCTTACTCTTAACCATAGGTGTGAAGATCAGAAGGAGTGCCTAAAAAGATAAGAGAGATTTCTTAAAAAGGACCGAACTAATGGCATATAAACACTTAATGCTAAATACAGATTGTCTAAAATTGGTTCTCATCCTCCAGAGGGTAGTATGGGGTAAAGCTATCATGGGTTTGGGATTGCTCCTAAGATCACAGAAGTAACAGTGAGGGGGCCCTTTTGCCTAAGACTTAATGGCATATAAACACTTAATGCTAGATACAGAATGACTTCTGCTAGAACTTTTTTTTATCAGTTCAGTTTAGCATGTAATATTGATAAATGGCTTATATCTCCACTCACCTTCAAGGTTAATTGCATTCTTCAAGAAGTTCAATTTACGGATCAGCAGAGGTTTAAGCAATTTGTGTCCCAGAGCAAAGCAAGAATGGAGGTACATTTTTATTAAGATGGATAATGCATATTTCCATTGTGAGTTTCCAATGTGAGTTTGCTCAGAGGTAATTTTTATGCACAGAATCGACTGAGAGGCAGTGGCCATGGAATTGCAGCTGCTAGGATGGATGCAAAGCTGAATGTTGCTGGGTGGATTTCTGAGCAAATGGGTGGTGTCAGGTGGTGCAACTTGATATTTTTCTTTAACTAACTTCCATCCCGCAGTTCTATATTCTTATTTGGCTATGTTTCTTCCATTCTATTAATCTTCACTGAGGAATGGTAATGATTACCTATATGATGGAACAGACAAAGCAATCCATGAATATCTGAGTCAACGAGAAAACACCTTTTACAGAAGAAATCGTGTATTCATTCAAAGAATACATTCTTATCCTACGACAGATCGAGCAGTAACATAAGGATAAAATTTAGAGTAACTTTGAGGAGTTTGATGCTGATAGACACTCCATTCATTGAGTTAAGGGCACATTCACCAATATCCTGACTTATCACTGATTGCATTTCTTTGAGGCCTTAGCTCAGACAAGTTAAGAAGCTACAGTCCTTTCCTGTGAGGCTAGGTATAAGCCCTTCCATGGCCTTGGATGGGAACTCATGCTTTGGCTGCAAATCTACCTGTATATTGCTCCTCTTCTTGACTTTCTGAACCACAAAAATACCATGATTGCAGCATAACAGATATGTGAATCATCTGTAATTTCTCTAAATTATTGACAAGTGGCTACTATATAGAGATTTCTCGGTTGTAGAACTGCTTCTTTTCTTTCTTTTCTTTGCTTGGAACATGGATGGATGTGCAGCCGTTAGTTGAATGTGCATCATCTGAAACTTTTACTTTGTTATTTTGTTGGAAGTGTTCTTTGTTTTTTTTTTTTTGCCAAACTGTCTCTCAGCCTCAACCCCACCTCGCCATCCCATCCCCTCCCCCCCCCCCCCCCCCCCCCCCCCTCCGTAAAAAAAGAAAAAAGGATAAGCATACAGGAGTTGCAAATGCACTCTTTTTCCTTCCCTTCAGCTTCAAGGATCTTGCAGTTGCCATAATTGTTAGGAAATTGATGTTAAAGCTATTATCTAACAGAAGTTATGGCATTGTTATTATACATGTAGCTACCTCGAATTTCTGCGAGATCTCGAAGAGAGAGTTGATCGGGACTGGGATGGAATTTCTTCATCTCTTGAGGAGATTCGCAAGTCATTGCTTTCGAGTAACCGCTTGATAAATATGACTGCTGATGGGAGGAACCTGAAAAACTCAGAGAAGTTTGTCAGCAAATTTCTTGATATGCTTCCCAGCAATTTAAATATTGGTGCCACTACCTGGAGGGCATGCCTTTCTCGGGAAAATGAAGCTATTGTGATACCCACTCAGGTTAGAATCACTTCTTTGAGTAACTCTGTTGGCCTTGTTTCCCTCCAACTCACCGACATATGACCTGGCACTCTGCAGGTTAATTATGTTGGAAAAGCAGCTAACCTCTACGAAACAGGATACCAACTTGATGGTAGTGCATATGTCATCTCAAAGTACATTAGTAATACATGGTTGTGGGACCGTGTGCGTGTCAGTGGCGGGGCTTATGGAGGTTTCTGTGACTTTGATACTCACTCAGGTGAGGCCTTATATTGTTATCTTGTTCCATTTTTTTTTTGCTGGAGATTTAACATTGAACTTATGGTTTTCCTTCCCAGGAGTCTTCTCCTTTTTATCTTATCGAGATCCAAACTTGTTAAAAACACTTGACATTTACGATGCAACTGGAGCTTTTCTTAGAGAGCTGGAAATGGATGATGAGACCCTAACCAAAGCAATTATTGGGACCATTGGAGACGTAGACTCATACCAGTTACCTGATGCCAAAGGTTATAGCAGGTAAGCTGGTGGAACATTCTGCATCCTTCTGTATTTGTTTGCTTTCATTCAAGATGTAGACAAGAAAAGAGTAAGTTAAACTTCGGTACATGACACTATCTATGTTTGTACAGTATTTAATATGTTAATATGTGATACTGCCATGTAAATAACTAATATTAGCATTCCTACATAGGCATATCACCTTCTCCAGTTTCTATTTCACTACTTTCACTGATTTGGCTTTCTTCATTTCTGCTCTTTCATTGAAACTTGTTAGAAGAATGCTGATGATGTTACCTTGCTATTAGCCCAAAGGCTTATGCGTGCAACGGGGCTTTAAGTAAACAATAATAGTTGTAACTTGTGATTGATCCTTTTTGTTTCAGCTTGTTACGGTACCTCTTGGGAATTACAGAGGAAGAGCGGCAAAGGCGGCGTGAAGAAATACTGACCACTAGGTAAAGATTTTCTCCATCGTCCATCAATGAGACTGGAACATTTTTTGACATAAATCCCGATCCTGTCCTGGTGATGTTTGTTTAAGATTCAGATGAACAGACTAGAGAGTGATCACAGTCATAGTCAGAGCGTCATTATCACTGGGAAGAGATCCACTCCAGTCAGATGGTGTTCTATTCAAGAAAATCTTTTGCAGTCATAAGTTTTGAAGGTCTATATATGCACTTGCTTAAAATAGTTACAGTACTATAAATAGCAAAAGGTTTAGACAATTGAAGAATCTAATTGCCACCTGGAAAGACCATCGTCTTATTTATGAGTGATAAACTAGAATATAGCATTCGACCAAAAAGAAAAAGGAACTAGGATAAAACCATAGTTCCTTTTATGAGTGAAATTAGGATAAGACCATCATATAGTTTATTAATGTAGCAGGCCAAACCCTGCTGTCTTTTTCGCTACCATCCAATGCTTGGCACAAAGTAATCCTCACCATTCTTCTGATTTTCTTTTAACCTTCCGTTTTTGTTTCGCAGCTTGAAGGATTTCAGAGATTTTGCTGATGTAATTGAATCGGTTAAGGATAAGGGAGTTGTGGCCTCAGTGGCATCTCCCGATGATGTTGAAGCCGCAAATAAGGAGCGTCCGAACTTCTTTCAAGTGAAGAAGGTGCTTTGAATGGATACAAGCGGCACTAGATGGAAAGCAGGGGGTATGTTTTCACCCCATTGTTTTGCTTGCATTGCCTGTAGGATTGTCTCGGTTTTCCAATTGCATTTAAATCAAGTTATAACAGGCAATGCAACGAGGAGAGTCAATGTAACGTATTGACTTTTGTATTCACATCTTGAGGAAAGGAAAGGCGCGCGTATCATACCGTCAGCACAACTGATCGCGAATTCTCTTCACCGATTTTATCAGCTTCGTCCGTTAATTATTGTGATCTTTTGAGTTTAAGAAAATAAGCAAGGCACGCATCTAGGTTCAAAAAGGGTCGACATGCAAAGATGAGATTTTACACTTCCCCGCAATTCAATTCAAATAGAGAATTGCTTATGACATACTTGAATAGCAAGACGAGCGAGAGATTACAGGCTATAGAAGGAGCCAAATCACTATATATATACACCAGATTTTCTCACAGCATTAGTTGCCAGAAAGGGGAAGACAATTTTTAAGGAAGAAAAACCAATTAGTGAAACACTCATTTTAAAAAATTTAGTTATTAAAGACACTTTGGATCAATTCAATTTCTTAGATGTTGATACTGAGCCTGTCAATCTCAATGTATTGGATAAGTTTGAAACAGAGTCTATTCTCGAGTTAAACAAAATAATTTGGAAAGACCCTCAGAGATGATACTATTCTAGAGCCACTTCTCCTAATATAGCTTTAGAAGAAACTAATCTCCAGCCACAATTCTTCAGGATCTATTTATGAATGAAATATAGATGGCTTCTCTTAGCAGAGTATTTTGAGTGTTCTAAACCAAATGGTTATATACTTTCAAATGTATTCTCGATATTACAGATCAGTTTGCGGCATATCTTCTGATAGCTGGATTTTCAGGACAATTATGCGGCTGGTGGCATAACTATCTCACTGAAGAGCAGTGTTCTTCGATTACTAATTTGTTTAAGACTGATGATGATGGGAGAGAAATTGTTGATCATGCAATCAACACTCTTTTGTATTCTATTTCTCAGTATTTTATTGGTGATCCTTCATTAATCAAAGACAAAAATCTTGATCTTTTGTCAAATTTGAAATGCAAATCTTTGGGAGAATTCAGAGAGTACAAAAACATTTTATTCCAGAGAGTTCTTCTTAGACTAGATTGTAATCAATCTTTCTGGAAAGAGAAGTTCCTTGCTGGACTTCCTCGTTTAATTGGGGACCAAGTTCGCAAAAAGATCAGAGAAGATCATGGGAAAGAAATTCCTTATAATCTCTTATCTTATAGAGAACTTGAGTCTTATGTTTATAAAATTGGAACCAATTTGTGTACAAACATTTATCTTCAAAAGCAACTCAAAAAAGAGTAGAAAGATTCTCACCAAGGCTTAGGAGATTTTTGTGCACAGTATAATCCATCTTTTGCCACTTCTGCAAAATGATATTGTAAAAAGAATTGCAAGTGCAAAAAATGTTTTCAAAAATTTGAAAAGAAATTCAACAGGAGATTTAACAAAAAAGATAAATCTTCGAATCCGAATCAATCTTTTCAAAATAAGAAAAAGAATTTTAAAAATAAGAAGAGTTTAAAAAACTGAACTTGTTTTAATTGTAGGAAAAAAGGTCATACTTCTAAATTCTACAAGATAGCCAAAAGGCTAAATGAATTAGAATTAGAAGAAAATGTCCTTGACAATTTCCTCCAAATTATGGCTGATGATTCTTCATCTGACGAAGAGGGCCTTCAAGTTAATGACATTGAATCCTCCTCCTCAGAAGAAGACAACGATGAGGAAATTTTCAAAGACTTTGATGACCTCGAAATTAATGTTTTGACAAAAGAAGAAGAAACCATTTTGCAACAAATTGATCAAATTCCAGATACCGAAGAAAAGGTAGAATTTTTGTCCTATATAAAATTGTATACAAATGTTTAAGATGAAATTACAAGTGCATTAAAGACCATATGACTTCTACAGGATAGAAGAAATTCAGCAAGTGAATTTTGCTTATCGTGGAAATAGATTGATTCAGAGAATCATAGGATTTTGTGAATCTTGAGAATGGGTAGATCTGGGTTGATCTGGGTAGATCTGAATTGGAAACGATCACCTAATGGTAGGTAGATCATGAATCAAGATAGATCTGAGTAGATTTGGATTGGGAACGATCACCTAATAGTAGGTAGATCTGGATTGGGAACGATCACCTAATAGTAGGTAGATCGGGAAATATGTGATCTAGGTAGATGTGGGGACGATCTCCTAATGGTAGGAAGATCGAAAAATATGTGATCTAGGTAGATGTGGGGACAATCTCCTACTGGTAGGAAGATCGAAAATGGATCTGTGTAGATCTGGGAAATAAGAACTAATCTCTTGATTCAAGTAGATCAGTAGATATGGATTCGATCTTCAGTAACGGCTAAAAGATCTCATAGTGTGTAAGAAAATGGGAAGAAATATGGTTTCGATCTTCAGCAGTGGCCGAAAGATCTCAGAATGTGTAAGAAAATGAAAAGAAATATGGTTTCGATCTTCAGTAGTGGCTAAAAGATCTCAGAATGTGTATGGAAATGGAGAGAAGTAAGGAGAAGAGTGGAAGGAAGTGTGTGAAAGAGAGGAAGAATAGAAGTGGAGGAGAGTGTTCGGAGAGAATGACTCACGATTTTGCCACCCCTAACCCCTTCTAGCCTTATGGATAAATAAAGATGGAAGTGGTACTGTGTAAACATTAGAAGACTGACGTGATACTGTGCAAATAGTAAAAGTGAACTTAAGTGCACAGTGATACAGTGTTTTATGTAATGGTGAGAGTCCAATACGATATATTGTCTCTTACAATAATTACAAAGCACTTTTGTTTCTGCCATCTTCACTTTCGATTCTGCCTTGGATTCCTTCGAGGGGCCAATGGTGATTTTTCTTCTTTGTCAGAATCTGAGGCTTCTTCCTCGATTTGATGTCAAGGGATGCCGAAACAATTGTCTTCATTAGTGTTTCCACTGTGATGGGATTCACTCTTTGAAGAATTTGATTCGACTTCTTCTAGAGCTTGCTTTAACAAATCAGCCAAATATTGTGATGTTTTTGTTACAGCAAGTTTTGATAATAGGAATGCCTTGTCATGTAAAAATGAGGTATGGTCAGGAGGAATTTCTAAGATAGGTTTGGCTTTTGCGACTAACCAATCGACAATTGTTTAATGGTCAGTCTTGTCCCAGTTGTTGAATTGATTCCGCCATTTAACCCGATATATACAAATAAGAACAAGGATTTTACTATCCGATTCCCTTTTGAAAACGAAATGCCAAGATAGAACTCAACGAACACTAAAATTAGAATGATAGAGCAATGACTTTGGGAGATCCTTTTCTTGAGAAATTTGTAAATAATTTTTCATGAAGAGATCAAAACCTGGTCTAATTTTTGAGCGAATAATTTGAATCAAAGGACCAAATTCTAGTGTCAAGATTATCTAGGAAGATTAACCAGGTATGAGTCCCTTTTGAATTCAGGCTTGACGATAGTCAAAATAGGTGAATTGAGACCGATAAGAAGGTTGGGCTTCTATGATTTTGATTTTGAATTTGGAAATTTTGGTGAGGGGTTGATCCCATGAAGAATGGTGAATGACCATTTTAATTCGGATCATTAAATAATTGGGGTTTGTTCCACCGAAATGTTTACATGTTGCCGAATTAGTTTCTACTAAAATTCTTTCATTATACTCCACTGTTTTTAATCATGAGGAGTATAATAAAAGTTTTCAGTGAACATTGATCTAGCACATTCAAAAGGATTTTATTATAAAATCATTTCTCAATTGTGATCAAATTTGAGAAAAAAATCTTTTTCAATGAATTCTGATCTATGAGTAGTTTTATCCATTGGGACTACTACTTCGCTAGAAAAAGCAAGTGTTACTTGGACCGAAGAAGTTTCTTTCTTTGGTTGAATTGATGAACCTGCTGGTTGAGTGGCCAACTAAAGGAGTCTAATTGCATCCTCCTGGGAAATACTAAAAATATCGAATGGGACAATTGATGATTGTGATTGTGCCTCTGATTTTTTCTTAGAGGATGAGGCAGAATCCTCTTTTGGACCAACAGTTAATGGTTTGTTCGCCTTTTTGGTGACCTGCAACCATGTACGAATATCTATGAGTTCTCCCTTGGAAGATTGGGGTTCGGCTTTGGCCTTCCCCTTGTCAGAGGAGGATCTGTTGGGTTTGGGAGGCATTGACCCTATAGAAATTCTCTGGTTAAAAAATCAGGTAAAGGGTTTAAAGAACCATTAATGAATTCTATGTCAAAATCAAAAACAGAGAGAATAGCTTGTCATCGGGCAAATATCTGTTTTGATGCAATATTTTGAACTTCTTTTTGCAGAATATCTTTTGCAGATTTGCAATCAATTCGTAACAAGAATTTTTGGTTTAGTAAATCTCCTTGAAATTTTGAAATTTTGAGAATAATAGCAATTGTAGAATAATTCTTCTGACAGTCATTTCATTGTTTTGAAACAAATTGGATGACTAATTCTTTTTTTTTTTTTTGGTAAATGTAAGTGTTATATAGATTTTATCATGCAAAACTGTACAAGGCGTATATGTTGGTACCACAAAACTCACACTCGACACTACAATAGATGTGTGAGTGCAAGGGTACCAAGAAAGCAAAAGTACATCCAAAGAAGGACGCCTAAATACATCATCTAATCGATGGAAGGCCTGAATAGTGGCCAACAAAGCCAAAACGGCTAAAACTACATAAAATTCTACCTAGTGAAAACTAAGTGAATCAGCTATCACAAAAAATGGAGGGGTCAATCTGCCACATCTCCTGGACCCGCCTATTGCGGGGAGTGTCAATAACAGGCTGGAACAATCTGGCTCTGTCTCTGACCATCATGATAAGCTTCGTCTTCATCGCTGGAACGAAGACTCGGCAATTACGGAATAAGGCATCATTCCGTGTCTTCCATATAATATGGCATAGGGCTCCCAGCGAGAATCTGGCAATACTCTGATGGAAGTGATTGCCAGATATATGTCTAATAGCCCACTCGAGCGTCTCCTGCCACGATCCCTGCCTCCAAGAAATCTGACAATTCTAGGCCCAGAAGGATGCAAGCCCAGCAGTGGCACGACATCCGAAAAAGAGATGATCTATGGAATCCGGCCTAGCTTGGCAGAACACACACGAACCATCCTCTATCCTACCAGAAGATAACAGGAATACCTGGGTGGGTAGCCTGTTTCTCGTCATGATCCACAGGTGGAACTGATGCCTCGGAATGATCGCCTTGTTCCAATGAATGAAGACCATGGAACTCTTGGACCTGTCGGACGAACAACACTCCATGCTGATGCCACGGAGAAAGTGCCGGAAGAGTCCCCCAACCACCAAAAATAATCACGTCGGTCATACAAAATAGGAAATGGTCAATAGAAGGATCCCGTCCTCGAGCCACAAAAAGATCGGCCAATGTGGCCTTCCTAGATAGGCCAGAGCGGTAGATGTCCCAGTCCGCATATAAGGTGTATAACGGACCACTGTCGTGCCAGTGATCAAACCATAATGAGATAGTCCTCCCATTCCCAACTCCCCATCGGAACATATGCATGAACTCTTGCCCAAGCGCAATAATCATCTTCCAGGCCCATGAACAAACAGTCGGTCGCTTCGCCACCCAAAAACTATGTCTACAAAGGAAGACCGAGTGGATCCATCTACACCACAAAGACTCCCTATCCACAAAGAGGGTCCATATATGCTTAAGCATGGCCGCCTTATTACTCTCCCTAAGACGCCTAATACCTAAGCCCATGACTAATTCTTTGCTATCCTTGACTTGTTTTAAAATTCCTCCATAACCAAGTTCAGAAGCATCAGTTTCCACAATTTTGAAAAGATGGGGGTCTGCAAGATATAGACAAGAGATTTCTTTGATTTCTCTTTTGATTTGTTTCACAATATTGGTATGTTTCTCATTCCATTCAAACAGATTCTTTTTCAATCGCTGATGTAATGGTTTGCATAAAATTCCAAAATTGAGAAAGTAATCTGCTACATAGTTTAGACTCCCAAGAAATCGTTGTAATTGTGTTTTATCATGAATCTCATATGGAAATTTTTCAGAAAAATTAATAGATCGTTCAATTGGGATAATGGCGCCTTAGTGTATATAATGGCCTAAAAAATCGAATCTTTGTTTGGAAAAGAGACAATTTTGTAGGTGAAATAGCAAGTCCATTTTTCTTGGTGAAATTCATATTAAAAAATTGTCCAATATGCTTGAAATGATGATCAATTGAAGTGGAATAGATAAGAACATCATCAATATAGATAAGAAAGAAATTTGAGAAATGGATTAAAAATGTCATTCATTATTCGTTGGAATTCTGAATGGGCATTTTTTAAACCAAAAGGCATAACATTCCATTCATATTGTCCAAAAGGGACAGTGAATGCAGTTTTATACCTATCGGATTCTTTAATCTAGGTTTGTCAGAACCCATATTTCATGTCAAATTTTGAGAAAATCATGGAATTATAAAGCCGATTTAACAAGTCATTTTTGTTAGGTATCAGATACCTAATCCATTTTAAAACTTTGCTTAATGGTTTACAATTAATAACAAGACGCGAAACACCTCTCTCAAAATCTGCATTTTTATTTACATAAAAAACTAAACAGCTCCAGGGAGATTTGCTCTTCCTGATAAGTTTTTTGTCAAGAAGATCTTGGATTTCTTTTTTGCAGAATTCCAATGTTTCTTGATTCATTTGAGAGGGTCTGACTTTAGTGGGAATATCAATTTCAGAAAATTCTGATTCATAAGGAAGATTAACAATGTGACTCTTTCTATCCCAAAAGGCATTAGGGAGAGTAGAGCAAATCAAAATTTTCAAAAGATTTTATAACTTAGAAATCTTCTTTTGAATTTTTGAATCGAAAAGTTGCTTTCAATTTGTTTGTTTTTAAGGTCTTCTTTAAGATACGGAAGATGTTTTTCTTTATCTTGAATTAAACAATTGACCTCAGAAATACAATGTTCTTGAAAAATATTAAAATTCCTAGTTTTCAGTTTGGAGATAAACTCGAAAACTAGTTTTTTGCACTAAAAATTTGTTTGAATGCCTTTATCAGTTCCTGTGAAAGGCTGAATCAATGTAATAAAAGAAGTACCAAGAATAATTCATTGTTTCAGATCTTTGACAAGAATAAAGGGGGTTCTAAAAGAGACGTTTTCCTTAATAGTTTCTGCTTCAGGGATTTTATAATCAATTTTAAGTTTTTCTCCTGAGGCTCCTTTTAAGGAATGTGTATTAGTGGGGATTAGACCTTCTCTGATGCAATTAAGGTCTGCTCCAGTGTCAAATAAAGCAATTGAATCCAAAAGAAATTCACCATTGATTCTGATAGAAATATTTATTAACCATTTTATGGATGCAATCTGAGAAAGATGTAATAAATATCTTGGCTCATGGGAATTTGGTGAATTTGCTGAAGAATCAGCTTGATGATCCTTTTGTTGATCAGAAATATTGTTTTTCAAACTGAAAACTTTTGATTGTAATTTCAGCTGAGAAAGCTTTAAATCACGAATTTCTTGTTTCAATTCATTGATTTCATGCTGATGATCACTGACTGAAATTGGTCGGGATTTCTGTTGCTTTCCACGGCTTAAAATCTCATTTAGATTGTAGGGGACTTTTGAAGAAGAAGAAGAAGAAGACCGTTTTAATTTAAATTTGGATCCAAAACTTTAGTCAAGAGTTTTAAGCAATTTGTGTCCCAGAGCAAAGCAAGAATGGAGGTACATTTTTATTAAGATGGATAATGCAAATTTCTATTGCGAGTTTCCAGTATGAGTTTGCTCAGAGGTAATTTTTATGCACAGAATCGACTGAGAGGTAGTGGCCATGAAATTGCAGCTGCTAGGATGGATGCGAAGCTGAATGTTGCTGGGTGGATTTCTGAGCAAATGGGTGGTGTCAGGTGGAGCAACTTGATATTTTGCTTTAACTAACTTCCATCCCGCGGTTCTGCCTTCTTACTTGGCTGTGTTTCTTCCATTCTATTAATCTTTACTGAGGAATGGTAATGATTACATATATGATGGAACAGACAAAGCAATCCATGAACTGTATTTGAGTCAATGAGAAAGCACCTGTTACAGAAGAAATTGTATGATTTCATTCAAAGGATACATTCTTATGCTATGACAGATTGAGCAGTAACATAAAAATAAAAGGTAGAGTAACTTTGAGGAGTTTGATGCTAATAGACACTCCATTCATTGAGTTTAGGGCACATTTAACAATATCCTGACTGATCACCGATTGCATTTCTGCCTTAGCTCATACAAGTTAAGAAGCTACAGTCCTTTCCTGTAAGGCTAGGTATAAGCCCTTCCATGGCCTTGGATGGGAACTCATGCTTTGGCTGCAAATCCACCAGTATATTGCTCCTCCTCTTGACTTTCTGAACCACAAAAATTCCATGATTGCAGCATAACAGACATGTGAATCATATGTAATTTCTCTAAGTTATTGACAAGTGGCTACTATATTGATATGTCTTGGTTGTAGAACTGTTGCTGCTTCTTCTTTTCTTTGCTTGGGACCTAGATGGTTGTGCAGCCGTTGATTGAATGTGCATCGTCTGTAACTTTTACTTTGTTATTGTGTTGGAAGTGTTCTTTGTTTTTTTTTTTTTTTTTGCCAAACTGACTCTCAGCCTCAACCCCACCCACCTCGCCACCCAACCCCAACCCCCCCCCCCCCCCCCCCCCCCCACCCCGCCAAAACAAAAAAAAATTAAAAAAGAAAAGGAATAAGCATACAGGAGTTGCAAATGCACTCCTTTTCCTTCCCTTCAGCTTCAAGGATCTTGCAGTTGCCATAATTGTTAGGAAATATGATGTTAAAGCTATTATCTAACGGAAGTTATGGCATTCTTATTATACATGTAGCTACGTTGAATTTCTGCGAGGTCTCGAAGAGAGAGTTGATCGGGACTGGTATGGAATTTCTTAATCTCTCGCGGAGATTCGCAAGTCATTGCTTTCCAGCAACCGCTTGATAAATATGACTGCTGATGGGAGGAACCTGAAAAACTCAGAGAAGTTTGTCAGCAAATTTCTTGATATGCTTCCCAGCGATTCAAATATTGGTGCCAGTACCTGGAGGCCGCGCCTTTCTCGGGAAAATGAAGCTATTGTGATACCCACTCAGGTTAGAATCAGTTCTTTGAGTAACTCTGTTGGCCCTGTTTGTTTCCAACTCACCGACATATGACCTGGCATTCTGCAGGTTAATTATGTTGGAAAAAGCAGCTAACCTCGACGAAACAGGATACCGACTTGATGGTAGTGCATATGTCATATCAAAGTACATTAGTAATACATGGTTGTGGAACTGTGTGTGCGTCAGTGGCGGGGCTTATGGAGGTTTCTGTGACTTTGATAATAACTCAGGTGAGGCCTTGTATTGTTATCTTGTTGGCTCCGTATGTCTTTGCTGGAGATTTACATTGAACTTACGGTTTTCCTTCCCAGGAGTCTTCTCCTTTTTATCTTATCGAGATCCAAACTTGTTAAAAACACTTGACATTTACGATGCAACTGGAGCTTTTCTTAGAGAGCTGGAAATGGATGATGATACCTTAACCAAGGCAATTATTGGGACCTTTGGAGATGTAGACTCATACCAGTTACCCGATGCCAAAGGTTATAGCAGGTATGCTGGTGGAACATTCTGCTTCCTTCTGTATTTGTTTGCTTTCATTCAAGATGTAGAGGAGAAAAGGAAAAGTTAACTTCGGTATATGATACTATGTTTGTACAGTATTTAATAGGTGATACTGCCATGTAAATAACTAGAATTAAAAATAACATACCATCTTTAACTCAAGTCTCAAATATATTTTTCACCCTGAAATCATCACTGGTTTCTTAGAAACTATTCACATTAGGAGGCGAACTTTTCTTGTCTTAAAAATAAAAACTGGCTTTCACTATAATTCCACGTTTGCACTGTATTTAAAATAGTTTTTTACACTTTTATTAATTCAATCCCAAATTTTTTTCATTTTATGCTAATTGAGTTCACTGGCCAACTTTGACCATAAATTACTGATGTAGATGTCGACTGTGCCATCTAGCACGACCGATGCTGACATAGATATTTTTTTAATAATTTTTTTCATTTTTATGATTTTTTCCTTTCCTTCACTTTTTTTTTTTGGGAGTTATGGCCAACAACCCTTGTTGACTCCGGGTGGGGTGTCATGCCTAGCTCGCAGCACTCGCCTAGATCCGGTGATTGCCACCAAGCTCTCACCTGTCCTAGATTTGACAAGGGCGTTTCTAGCCTTCACTTTTAAAACAAACAAAAAAAATGCAAAGAAAAGGAAAAAAAAGCCATAAGAATTCAAAAATAAGTAAAACATTATTAAAAATGTCAAAGTTAGTGCAGGTCTCACAAAAAATATGACGGTTAACACCTACATCAGTGATATCCGGTTAAAATTGATGAAATGGACTCAATTAATAAAAAATGAAAAAGATTTATCACTCAATTTGTACAATTAAAAATTTTATGGCTGAATTAGCAAAAATACAATAAGTTTATAACTTTTTGAATAATTTTTCCCGCTTTCACACCGAAAGCATGTCGACTCGACGTTTCCACTTTTTCCATGCATGAGATCAAGAACCGCTTAAAAATGCTCCAACTATTCTCGCTATTCGGCAGTTTAAATTTTTTCGGTTGAAATATTTTCAACCCCGAAAGAACCAAAACGGGGCGAAAAAAGAAAAAAAAAATGTTTTCACGGTTTATTGCGGCGTCGTTCTATAGTTTACCGAAGAAAGAGAGTTACCGCATGTCAGGAATTCATTTCTACTCAGATTAAGACGGTGCCTCATTCATGAGATGCCGTTTTTTCAGATGGAGAAAACTTTTGTCCTTCCTTGCGTCGAACCAGGAGACCTTAATGGCTATCGAAAGCGGTTCTTAGGACAACAAACCCTAAGAAAGTCAAGAGGAAACAAGAAGGACGTGCAACTTCGAGCAAAGACTTGTCATCTCTCCTTCCTTGCGTCGAGCCAGGAGACCTTACTTGCTATCGAAAGCTGTTCTTAGGACCACAAACCCTAAAAAAGCCAAGAGGAAACAAGAAGGACGTGCAACTTCGAGCAAAGACCTTGTCGTCTGACTCGAGGAGAGCCCCAATTTCCTGATCTTTCCCTCCTTCCAAAACCTTCCAATTTGGAAGGACGTTGCCAATCTGTTGGGGGGCCATGGGCATTGATTGCTCTCTCTTTGCTTGGTGGGTCTCTTGAATTAGCAAAGTCCATTAAAACTGCTGATGCCCACTTGCTGACACTTCTTGAGGAGGAGGAGGAGGAGGAGGAGCATTGATTGCTCTCTCTTTGCTTGGTGGGTCTCTTGAATTAGCAAAGTCCATTGAAACTGCTGATGCCCACTTGCTAATTCCTGTCCCAAATTTGTCCTATGCACTTCTTCTTGTCATGGACAGAGGAGGAGGAGGAGGAGGAGGAGCAGCAGGAGGAGGACGAGAGAGCACGATAAACTTGGGAGTGTATAGCTGTAAATGTCAGGAAAGCTCCATTGAAAAGTGGATAACTTCAAAAATATTTTTTAAAAATAATTATTTATATCACTTGCAAAAATGAATTAACCAAAAGTATTTTCATTGCCCGTGAAAATGTTTGGACATAAATTATTATCGATAGTGAAATTATTTTTCCTTACCTAACTATTTTAAGCAATACGAGAATGATCACAGATCATTTTATTTTCTGAGACATGATGACAGCTTGAGCTTATTTCTTCTTTTACTTGACCCGCTAGGAAACTTGAGACTCGGAGGCATGCGGATGCGTAAGAGGAATGAGGATGCTCTATCCCCGTCCGTGCTTCCATCGGTGTTGCAATGATCCCAATCGCTTGCCCAATTCGAGAGAGTTGATTTTGAAAATAACTTTCGACGCATCAATAATCAAGATTCATTGAGACGACAAGGAAGGCACAGGGTGAGATTGAGAATCTCGGGTCATGTAGAGAGTGAGTAGATAACTACGCTTGCCTTATCTGTGGATTAGTTAGGATCTACGCATCTAAGTAAGTACAATGACCTACTCTCAACTTGTGGTTTATATATTCAAAAAAGAAAAACTCCAAAGCATGAAATTGGAATCCCATTCTATACTCAAGCCCGACCCTTACCGTATGGTTACCAAGTAGAGATTGAACATAGTTGAATGATTCCCCATTTGAGATAGTAGCAAAAATTTGTAGTTGGCTACTTTAGACCATTAAAAGAATTCATAATATTACCCACAAGATCTAATTGTCTTCAATCCTTTCAGACTGTATAAGGGTGTAATTCACAAAAAGGCCACCTCTCACATCTCCACATGAGGCACAAAGACCTATTCTTATACGTACATACATACATACATACATACATACATACAATTTGGATGCAAAACTTTAGTTAAGAAACCTATTCAATTCATGTAACCTATTTGATATAGTATATCGACTTGAATCAAGTTTCCTTTATGCATTCAAACTCGAAATGTATTCTCAACGCATAACCTTAATTTATCTCCTAAAGTTTTAATTGCTTTATTAATTACTTTAATTGCTTTACTTTATATTACATTACTTTATACTATATATTATAGTATAACACGGATAGCATAACTCCATATCTTTCGGCTATTTCCAGAGAAGGGAAATGACAGTGGCCTCTTATGACAAGAGTCGACGGAACTCCCAATGTTGCAAAGACTTGATGGAATTAGAAAATATCACACATTCTTTTGTCAAAAACACAAATAAAACAAAAACAAAAAATTCAATGCTGAGGCAATCAAATTTCTTGTCCACTCAATATCATCGCTCCCAATATATATCCTATCGAGTATCCAATCCTGTCCCCACAACACTATGGGATGAAAATTCTTCCTTTTCCGCATACGACAAAGTAGGTGTTAAGACGATGTCGACGCATACGCAGAACGCCAAATAATGCATAAAGACAGCATCAACGCCTGATTAACTCTGTTGCTTCTTCTCCCCAACATTATTCTTGCTTCTCTTTCCCTCGACAACCTCATGGAAACAGAAGTGGCCACCGATTTGTCTCCGTTGGTAAAGATTTACAAGGACGGCCGAGTGGAGAGACTCATGGGCACGGCCACCGTCCCTCCATCGCTCGACGAGAAAACCAGCGTCCAATCGAAGGACGTCGCCATTTCGCCGGACTCCGCCGTGTCAGCAAGACTTTACATCCCTAAAGCAGCGCTCGGCTCTCCGCAGAAGTTCCCCGTCCTCGTCTACTTTCACGGAGGGGCCTTCATAATCGAAACCGCGTGGTCCCCGACTTACCACGGCTATCTCAACGCCCTCGCCGCGGAGGCCAACATTATTATTGTCTCCGTTGATTACAGAAGGGCGCCGGAGCATCCTCTTCCGGCAGCTTACGACGATTCGTGGACTGCCCTCAAATGGGTGGCCTCTCATTCCGCCGGAAACGGCCCCGAGGAGTGGTTGAATTCTCATGCCAATCTCAAGAAGGTAATCGTAATTGTCCTTTGTTAACCATATAGATCACCTATTAGCATATGTATATTAGATATCACGTCCAAACTCGCATTTGTTTAGCACAGTTGTTGCTGCAGCATACCGCGAGGCCTCGCTATATAATCTTTCGTTGTTCCCCCCTCAAAAGGAACTAAAACCGCTTGCTAGATGGAGAATTGGATCTTTGGACGTACGTCAGGGGTGACGTAATTGGACGGCCGGAAAAAGAAAACTTTTTTTCCAAAAAAAGTTAGTGTCATGGGTTGATTTTACGGAATCCAAATCATCTAACAAGTGAGACGATCCCGGTGACTTCCTTCAAAATAGGGGGTTTTTTTAGGCTTTTTTTTTTAAGGACAACCATTTGATTAGATTGGACGGCTGCTCCTGACCATGGTATCCTACTATCCCTGCCTTACGGCAAGGGATCCAACATTCACAAATTAGTCAGTGCGGGACGATTGTTAAGATGGAAAACTTGTGGAAAACAATTGTCCCATATCTGCTTATCTACTTTCCAAGATTGCATCTTTCTACGAAAGCAAGATTTGTGAGGAAGAGGAATAGTTCTTAGGGTTCTATTAAAATTACTTGATATGTTTAAAGCAAACAATATAACCACATCAATTTAGAAGAAATTAAAATGGGATTTTCTTCTTAAAGTGTGTGAGGGGAGGATTGGTAGACGACGGGGCAGGCTAATACCAGCTCCACCCATCGGTGCCTCGAATTTTTTGTGGAGAAAATTTGCTCCATTGGGTCCAGTTCCCTCGCTTCTGTGCTCATCTCTGCTATAGATTACTAAAGCTTTGCGGACACTATAGTTGAGAGAAGTTTGTCAAATGTTAATGAGTATTACAAAAAGGTCAGCTCCAATAGTAAAAAACTTCAAGAAAAAAAGTGAATGAAGATAGTATTCTTCGCGGATTATAAAGATTTGATTCTCAACATTGAAAGGATAGGAAAATCTATTTCAGACTTTTGAGTTAGAAGAATAAGCCAGGCAGGCAAAAGTAGAGCCATATGAAAAATTGGTTGCTAGACCTGTTCTTAAAATGTATTTTCAATGAAACAACAAACAATGATTATCTGATTCATCGTAAGCGTAAAATTGTATTTTCAAAGAGATTTAGAATTTATCATTAAGTAGATATAATAATGTTTTCCTATTTTATCTAGTGATTCGACCAATCTCATGAGTTTTCTCAAATAGTTAAAAAAACAGTCGGAAGAATCTTTGGCATTATCATTCAATTTTGGTGGCTTCGAAAGCAATGTCAGATGTCTGTGATGGTCATATGAATTCTCTATTGTTGACTGTCCATTACAGCATCCTCAAACATGGTCAGCAGTGTGTATCCACAGATAATACAGCATTCTCTATAACTCTTCGTAGGTTTTTATGTCTGGAGATAGCGCCGGTGCTAGCATAGTTCACAACATGGGCATACGACTGGGAGAGGAGAAGCTGAAGGAAATCGCATTTGCGGGCGTTATTATGGTGCATCCTTATTTCTGGGGCGACGAGCCATTGCCCTCGGAGACCACCGAACCCGAGAAGAGGTCCCTGATCAGGGACCTCTGGCGCTTGGCAAAACCAATGACCACCGGGTGCGACGACCCTCTCATGAACCCGGCAAAGGACCCGAGGCTCTCGGATTTGGGTGTCGACAAGATCCTCATTTGTGTTGCTGAAAAGGATGTGTTGAGGCAGAGGGGTTGGTACTACGAGGAGGTGTTGAGGGAGAGCGGATGGGGTGGAGCTGCGGAAGTGATGGAAGCACCGGGAGAAGATCATGTGTTCCATTTGCTGAATCCTGGCTGTGATAATGCTGTGAAGATGATGAAGAAACTGGTCTCCTTCATGAACGAGGATGAATAAGGTCAAAAGATAGTACTGTCAATTTGGTAGCTTCCTGTGGTTGCAGGGCCAATTCCTGTCATCTTTGTTCCGAAAGACAAAAGTCTCGTTCTCCATTTGCAAGGAGCTATATTTCCTGCAAGGTGATTGTCTTATATGGTGCGCGAATTTCAAATCTTCTTGGAAAAAACATGTAGCTGGTAACCTGATTGTAGGGTACGTTGGTGTTATCAATAATACTAGCTACTTACCATGTCAAATGCAATCGTAACTCATAAACACTTTGAAATATCTACCTCTCACCAGCAAGAACTTGATAGGGAAACTAGTGGTTTTACCCGAAACACTAAGGGTCTGCATGAGCGGCACCTATTTCTCGTTCAGAACTGGTTCTGGATCAAAAAAACCAGTTCTGGACGAGAAACCCATTTGCTTCGCGGTTTTGTGAAAACCGGTTCTGAACCAATTTTTTCATCCAGAACCAACTTTTGGCCAAGAATGAGAAACTGAAAAAAAGCTATTTCTCATTCTCCTAGAACCGATTCTTGCCTTTTCTTCCTTCTTCTTCCCTTTCTTTTTTCTTTCCTTTCTTCCTTCTTCTTCCCTCTCTTTGCGCGCACTCTCTCTTCCCCTGCTCCTGTCGAGACTGCCTCCCCCAGCCGCCCGCCGAGCTCGCCCCGCCTCCTGCCTCCCGCCGCCGCCACCAGCTCGCCCCGCCACCTCCCGCCGCCGCTGCCGCCACCAGCTCGCTCGCCCCGAGCTCGCCCCGCCTCCTGCCTCCCACAGCCGCCCCCAGCTGCCCCAGCTCGCCCCCAGCCGCCCACAGCCGCGCCCAGATCTGCCCCCAGCCACCCACAGCCGCGCAGATCTACCCCCAGCCGCCTAGATCTGCCCCCAGCCGCCCACAGCTGCGCCCAGCTCGCCCCCAGCCGCCCGCCGCCACCCACAGCCGCGCCCAGCTCGCCCCCAGCCGCCCGCCGCCGCCCCCAGCCGCCCACCGCCGCCCCAGGTCGCCCTAGGCCGCCCCAAGGCCCGCCCCCGGTCGCCCCAGGTCCCAGGCCCCAGGCCGCGCCCAGGCCGCCCCAGGCCGCGCCCAAGCCGCCCCCAGGCCACAGGTCGCCCCTAGGCCGCCCCCAGGCCCGCCCCAGGCACGCCCCCGGTCAATGGATGAGGGAATGCCACTGATTCCATGATAGTCTGTTTGCACCCTTTATGATGTATTTGTATCAATTTGTATTTCTTATTTCATTTTCTGTAATGTCATATGGTGTAATGTGAACTTTTGTAATTTCGTACCGTCTATTGGAACATCTTATGAGATTCTTCATGCATTTTCAAGATCTCAATGGTAGAAGATCGTTTATGGTTGCCTACGTGGATTTTATTTTATTTTTTAATTTAGAATATTACAAATGTTTAATGCAATTAAAGTGATTTTTCAATTTTAGAGTTGATTACAATAAATTGTGCAAAAAAAATATCAAATTTCTTTATTTTTATTAATATGAACATCTTCCAATATCCCAAATCATATATTTTAGAAAATGAAATAGAATCAGAAATAGAAATTTTTGTGTCATATCAAACAGCTTTCTCTTTCTGAAACAGAAATTGTATGTCCATATCAAACGCGTTTTTTCGTCCGAAACTCATTCTGAACCAGAAATAGAAAAAACTAGTTCTGGACATAAATAGATTTCTGAACCAGAATGTGTATCATGCGCGCACTAAGAATAGATCACATGGCACCGCTTGTGCTGTAGTAAGTTAACATTTGGAGTAAGAATTTGTCAATTTCAAGTTAAAAGTAAGTTATCTTAGGGGTGAGCAAGTGGAACCGCCCGTCCGGGAACCGCCCGGAACCGCTTTTTGTGGAACCGGGAAATTCGGTCCGGTTCCCGGTTTCGGGGGTGGAACCGCCCGCCCGGAACCGGACCGGTACTTTTCAAAAAAAAAATTTCCAGAAACTTAGATGGTCGGAACCACCCGCCAAAAACTTGGACGCCACTGGACGTCCACTAGATGTCCAGTTTGGACGTCCACTGAACTGGACGTCCACTGAACTGGACGTCCAGTGTTCTGGATGTCCAGTGCTGGACATCCATCTGGATGTCACTGGACGTCCAAACTGGACGTCTAGTAGCGGATCGTGGAAGTGGACAAGTGGACGTCTAGAAAATGCGACAAGTGGACCGTGGATGTGCAATTATTTTCTGTTTTAATTTTTTTTTTTGCGTTAATTGGAACGGGGAACCGCCCGGGAACCGGACCGGACCGGCAAGAACCGGACCGGAACCGCCCAATCTTGTTCGGTCCGGTTCCCGGTTCCTAGGGGAACCGGGAACCGCCCGGGAACCGATCACCCCTAAGTTATCTAACTATGTAGAAGTTTACCACTGAATACAAAAACTTAGTGGTAGAATCGGTACCTTATAGACATAGGTTCACGTATAATTTTGCTAGTTACCAACAAAGTAAAGAATTTCATTATAAACAAAATTGACTTACCGTTACAGGTTAGTTATCAACATAGGCTCGTTTTTTACTTAAGAAGTTACCAGCACTTCGAGAAACTTACAGATGCCAAATCGAAAGGTGAGTTATCCAGCTTATAAGAAGTTTGTCATTGGAAACAGAATCTTACCATTGAAGTGAGCAGCATACTGACCAACCGTGTAGTCGTCGAGCGGTTCAACGCTTGATTTGCAAGTCAAAATTCACAGATTTGAATCCTGAATTTATCTGTAGAAGTATTGTCGATGTTGGGCTTTCCCGCTCATATCTGGTGATGCTGCTGTGATAGACTCGATTGGTGGACAATTGGTGCTTCGTTGACACCATAAACTGAACATTTCAATAGTGAATGAGGTAGGTTTTAATTCCATCCGAAAACTCTCTTCTTCTTCTTTTTGCAACATAAATTCCTAACATATACCAGAGAAATTATTAACTTACCGTGCCAATTTAGGCTCGCACTTAGAGTTATAAGTTACCAAACATGAAAGGAATTCAATCCAATAGCAACTTGTGAATTTAAAGATATTATCTTGTCTATTGAAGTTAATAACTTACCAATAGGAGTATTGTTTTATCGGTGAATGGTTACTTCGAGAGAAGTGTGTTACCAATCCAGTAAATAATTTACCAACATCTATCAATAGTAAAAAATCAACATATTTATTTATTTTCCATTGTAAATTAATCTTGCTGGTAAATTGGTAATTTACCAACAAAGGCCCACGATGTAGCAAGTTACCAATAAGTCAAGGAATTTACGAAAGTCCAATGATTGTGCTATTTGATACGAGAGTGGTCAAATCATGATTTCGTTGCTAAGTTGCATACTATATAATTGGCCAAATTTTAAAACTTAAATGTAGTTAATTACTAATTTGCTATTCCATTTGAAAGTGGTAAAACCATTCTCTCCTTCAATAAATTATGTCATTGAATTATGAACCAACCCAATTTTAAAAAATCTAAAACTAGTTGGCTTGGGAATAATAAAATTATAACATAATTGGTAATTTACTACTAAGTATAACTTAGTAGCAGTTGGCAATTTTACTGCATTTGGAAATGTTAAAAAACATTTTTTCACTAATGATTTACCAAGAAATAAGAGAACCTGCCTGTAAACTTTTAGAGCCACTTACTAATCGGGATAATTGTCCAAAAAGTCCTAAACCTTTTGGAACTTTGTCGATTCAATCATAAACCTCTTTTTTTTTGTCAATTTAATCATAAATCTTTTGAAAAGTTATCATTTTAGTCCTTCCGGCGACTTCATAAAAGAAAATGCTTATGTGGATGCCCAGTATTTGACATGGCCGGATATCCACATAAGTATTTTTCAACACAAATTCGTCAAAAGGACTGAAATAGCAATGTTCCAAAAGGCTTAAGACTGAATTAGCAAAAAAAAATAAAATTTATGGCTAAATTGGAAAAATTCTAAAATGTTTAGGATTTTTTGGACAATTGTCTCCTTAGTAACACCATTCTCGTGATTCTTTAGTAACTTGGAAATCATTAAACCCTTCCCTTTGTAAAACTCAAAGCAATTGACAAGACTTTTACAGCAGTAAATTCATCATAGCATTTGATGAGTTACTAATAAATAAATGAGACCGACAGTAAAATTGCACTATCGTTCGTAGAACTTAAATCAGATATATTTAATTGTTTTTCATTAGTATAATACTGAGAAATAAGCCGGGATACTAGCAAATGAAAAAATTGGAAAATCTGCTATAGAACTTTATAGTGGTGAAATAATAATTTTGTTGGTAAGTTATAATATTTGTTATTAAACCATTCCCCGTTCGTTCGTTTTGTCATGAACCGATCACAGTAGAACATGCTTTTGTTGTCCGCTCTGGCTTGTTGTTCAAGAAAAAGCTAAGAAGTGAATAAAAAAAGATGGAGATGTATTCATTAAACAGTGATGGAAAATAACAAAACCAAAGCAATTCTCAAAACAAGCAAATTATCATGAATGATTGCAAATTCTTGGTTTGGATTTATGCCATTTTGACATGAAGATACACACACATCTCCTTGTCTCTCTACATCACATACAGCAAACTCAAAACCGAAGAGGACTAAAGCACGCCCTCTCTCTCTCTAGAGAGTCTCCTCTGCCGAAGGGCAGCTCCACCAACTAAACCCTAATGCCTTTCCTCCTTCTCCGGCAAGCAGTCGTCGGCAACCCTCCTTAACCCACATAACAATCATCCTCTCATTATACCCACAGTACAAACACAATCCTCAACATCATGTGTCTTAATCGTTCCCCAGAAAAGAAAACCCATTACGCAACAAAACCTAAAACCCATCACAGACATTTTCACCACAGCCATCCCCTTAAACCCTAACCATCAAGCCAGACACCCGACACTCATCCTTTCTTCTTCAGCATAAACCCTAACCTTCAAACCAACATTTCTTCTTCGGCAGAAATGGAAGACGAGGAAGAAGAAACCACCCACTTAGCAGCCCTGTGCAGCAAACTCAGTGATTTGTGGTCACACAAAAGAATCATCCCAATGGACGAGGAAATATCTGCAACAAAAATCAAAGAATGTAAGTTGTCACTCATCAGCCAGCTCTTTCAAAATCCAAGAGTAAACATCCAGGCTTTCCAAAACACCATGAGGAAAGCCTGGAAATTAGAAAATGTAGAAATATCGCTGATAGCACCTGGAATTTTTGAGTTATTATTCAGTACTGTGATGGATAGAAATAGAGTGCTAGAACAGGGTCCATGGTCTTTCTCAAATAATCTACTCATGCTAAAACTCTGGCAACCCAATACTCCACCAGCTAGCTACGATTTCTCAATTTGTGAATTTTGGGTGCACATTCACGGACTACCTACGGAGTGGATAACAGAAAACGTCATAAAGAAGGTAGCAAATGAAATTGGTGAAGTCTCAGCAGTTAGAATAGATACCAGAGGTGCCTCAGCATGCAAAATAGGGAAAGCTAAAGTAGCCCTAAATGTCTCTGCCCCTTTGTTATCTGGCTCCATTTTCAGTAACAAAGGAAAACATATCTGGTTAGATTTTCGATATGAAAGGCTGCCTCACTATTGCTACATTTGTGGAAGAATGGAGCACTATGCGCAATATTGTGAGGAGAAAAAAGCATCAGATCACAAATTTGAAGAGATGAACAATTTCCCTTATGGCTCATGGCTGAAAGTTGAGGCAAACGAATTTAGTCCCTATTGGAAGGTCTTTTATGAGAAAAAAACAGAAGAGTTTATAGAGGAGGAAACTGTACCAGAGTCTCCTAAGAACTCTTGCCAAATAGTACTATATGATGGGCCTTTCCAACCTTGTCTTGTTGTCGCAGAAGCTGAAGCAGCACCTCCTTCTTAATCAGTAGTGAACTCTGATAAGGCTAAAGAGAATATGCATATGACTGAGAAAACATATAACCAAAAGCACAAGGGGATGGTGATATCAGAAAATCAGCTGGGTCCTCGGGCTTCAGTTAGCATGAAGCATACTAAAAGCCACAAATCCCAGGGGTTTAAGAAGAAAAGAAGATTCTCCCCAAATGAAATGCAACTGCAGCTAAATGGCATGCTTGATGAGACCCAACTGATGGAAACTCCTATCCAAACTGCTGAGGAAACTCCAACAAGGGCTATGGTGGCTGGCCCCGAAAAGCCACCAGGTTACAAATGAAGTTTGTATGCTGGAATTGTCAAGGGTTGGGCTCTCCCTTAACATTCTAGGCACTTAGAACCTTAGTGGTTCAAGAGAGACCCGCTGTTTTATGCTTAATGGAAACTAAGAATAAAGAGGAGATGGTTAAGCGCATGCAGAGAAGATTACACTTTCAGCACAGCTACATAGTTGACCCTGTGGGTATTGCAGGAGGTTTGGCTTTATTCTGAACTGACCAGATTACTATTGACATTATGAACAGCTCTATGTTCATAATAGATGCAAACTGCGCAATTGTAGAGTCAAGACAGAAGATGCACCTTTCCTCTGTCCATGCCCCCACTGATTTCCAGCAAAGATTGAGGCTTTGGAAATATATTGAAAATATAGGACAAAGCAATTCACTACCTTGGCTGTGCATCGGGGATTTCAATGAAGTCCTACACTTCTAGGAAAAAGTTGGGAAGAGAGGGGTGGAATACTCTAGAATTAATGCTTTCCAAGACTTTTTAAATGTTTGTGGCTTTATGGATTTGGAATGTAAAGGCTGTTCATTTACCTGGGCAAATAATAGAAATGCAAAAAATTTAGTGAAAGAAAGGCTGGATAGAGGCCTTTGCACTCTTGACTAGAGAGTCTTATTCCCGAATGCTTTTGTACTTGCATTACTAGTTATAGGGTCTGACCATAGCCCTCTTGTTGTAAATCTGTCCCCGGAAGAAAATAGAAGGAAAAGAGAATTTCGATATGAGCTATTTGGTCTGGAGATGATGAATATGCCAGTGTCTTTCATAAGGCATGGTATTTTAACCAAGAACAACCAAATGTTTAAGATCTTAATGACAAACTGAAGAATGTGGCAAGTAGTCTCTTCTATTGGAGTAGGAGGAAATTCACGAATGGTTACAATCAAATTAATATCTTCAAGAGAGAAATGGAGGAGATCACCAACAGATATGACTCAACTGGAAGTAGAACCAGATTAGAGTGGCTGAAAAAGGAAATTGAGAAACTATGGCGGCAAGAAGATATATATTGGGGAACGAGGTCGAGAATCCAATGGTTAAGGTGGGGGGACAAGAACACTAAATTCCTCCATGCTACTACGATACAAAGGAGACAAAGAAACCGAATTGTAATGCTCAAAGATGAGTATGGACAGTGGGTTAGAGGACCTTCACAACTCAAGAAGATGTGTTCAGACTACTTCCAAGATCTCTTCAAGACAGTATGAGATAGATACATCTTCCCAACCACTAATCAAATCTCACAAATTGTTACAACTGAGATAAACCAAAGCCTAATTACCGATGTCACAATGGAAGAAGTCTCTACTGCCATACACCAATTAGGAGCCCTCAAAGCCCCAGGTCCTGATGGTTTGAATGGCAAAATTTTTCCAACTACATTGGGAGGACATAAAGAATAGCATGTTCTAGGAAATCAGATCCTTTTTCGCTTCTGGACAACTCAACCCAGAACTGAACAAGACCCTTGTTGCTCTTGTACCCAAATCACCTAACCCAGAAAGCTTGGACCAGTTCCGATCCATTAGTCTCTGCAACTTTAGCTATAAAATCATAGCCAAAGTACTAGCAAACAGAATCAAGAAATGGTTGCCTGAACTCATAGTTGAAGAGCAGAGTGCTTTTGTTAAAGAAAGGCAAATCCAAGACAATATCTTTGTGGTCCAAGAGATTCTCCACCAAATTCGAACCAGAAACAGGAGGAGAAAATTTAATGCGATGCTTAAAGTTGACATGCGAAAAGCTTTCGATCGTGTGGAATGGGATTTTTTGGAAGAATGCATGATTAAAATGGGCTTTCACAGAAAATGGGTCTCCTGGATCATGGAATGCGTAACTACAGTTTCCTATGGAGTAAGGATGAACGGTGAAACCCTCCCTTTCTTTCAACCCTCACATGGTATAAGACAAGGTGATCCCCTCTCTCCATACCTTTTTATCATTATGGCAAATTCTCTATCCAATTTACTGAAAAAGGGAGTAGTAGATGGCAGCATTAGAGGAATCAAGCTCAGCTCTACCTGCCCTATCCTATCTCATTTACTCTTCGCTGATGATTTGATCATATTTCTGGAAGGGAGAGTTGAAGAATGTCAAACTGTATCTAATATACTGAATCAATACTGCTATACCTCAGGCCAAACTATAAATCTTAACAAGTCAGGGATCTACTTCAGCAAAGGCTGCCCGGAATCTTTAAGGCATAACATGTCTTATGAATTGAGAATCCTAGAGATTAAAAAGACCGGTAAGTACCTCGGCATTCCATCTAACTGGGGGGAGTCTAAAAGGAACATGTTCTCATGGATCAATGAAAGAGTCAACAAAAAACTAGAAGGCTGGAAAGAAGGGCTGTTATCAAAGGCAGGGAAGGAGATTTTGCTTAAAACAGTGGTCCAGGCACTACCGCAATATGCAATGTCTCTATTTAAAATTCCAAACTCCATTTGTCAAGCAATTGAAAGAAAAATTGCAGCATTTTGGTGGAAAAATCAGGAGAATCAAAAGGGCTTAAGCTGGAGGAATTGGGACACTCTGAAAAAAAAAAAAAAGATGCTGGTGGGCAGGGATTCAGAGATCTAAAAGACTTTAACCAAGCTATGCTTGGTAAGCAAGCATGGAGGCTGACTATAAACTTAAATTCTCTGTGGGGACAGGTTTTGAAGAGTATCTATTTCCCTAATACAGATTTCCTACATGCATCGAGAGGATCAAGACCTTCGTGGGGCTGGCAAAGTTTGCTTATAAGCCAAGAGGTCATCAAAAATACAACTTGCTGGTCAGTTGGTAATGGAGAAAAGATCAACATATGGGAAGCTAAATGGCTGCGCAGAGGAATCATAGGGGGCCTAGTGAATAAAAATGCTCCAGGCAAGGTTTTAGAATTACTGGACAGTATTGAATGCAAGTGGAAAGATGAGTTAATACAAAGTCTTTTTGATGAGACTACAGCCCAAGAAATACTAGCCATCCCCTTAAGCTCCTACTTGAAAGAAGACTCCTTAAAATGGGAGCCTGCTAGTAACGGACTTTACACAGTTCGAAGTGCATATCACCTCCTCAGAGACTCTACCCCAAACAGCAAACAAAATCAAGCATCATCCTCTTACCAGGTGCCCAAAACCTTATGGAAACAAATATGGAAAGCCAAAGTGCAGCCAAAAATTCGGACTTTTCTCTGGCAGGTCGCGCAAAATGCGATCGCAACTAAAGAGAACCTGCTTCGCAGAAAGATCCTACCTGAAAGTCTTTGCCCAATCTGCAATCAAGAACCTGAGTCTATAGAACACCTATTCCTCTTGTGTTCATGGACTCGGGAAATATGGGAGGACACATCAATTAACATCCAAATAGATCGCAACTCGATTACCAAAATGGATAAGTGGCTCACCGAGTCACAGTCTCCTTTGACCTCCTCAGCTGGATACTATGGCAGATCTGGAAATCAAAAAATGGGGCAGTCTTCCGCAGCAAACCAATGAACCCTCGGCAAGTAATAGAATCAGCCAAGGCAGAAGCAGAAAATTATAACAGATGGGCACGGGTTTTACTTGGATCAAACCCTGTAATAGACACATTGCCTGAGACAGTTCCATGGCCTGCGTCTGCAGAACAAGCAGGGGACAGCTTGTTGATGGATGCGCGAGATCTATACAGGCCTCCTCTCCCCTCTAGGCGGAAGCCGCAACTTTGCTTGAAACCCTAAACTATCTACAAGACAGACGCAATCTGAAACTCATCGTAGAGACAAATTGTCTCCAACTTGTCCAATTGATCTGTAACTCTACAGATCAACTCGGTTGGGAAGTGGCTGCACTTATCAGTGAAGCTTAGGGCCGGTTAAAGGACTTTCGAAGCCTGTCCATTATCCATTGTCCAAGAGCCCATAACCAAATGGCGGATTGGATCGCGAAGGCCCACAGAAGCAAAACCCTCCCAAGAGCGTGGTTAAGCAATCCTCTTGCAATTCTCTTTAATCTAATTTGTGCTGAAAGTTGTAATTTGCTCTATCAGACTCCCTTTAATCCAAGTATATAGCAGCACGCATTTCAGACCAAGAAAAAACTCAAAACCAATTTTCACGTCTCAAACTACTACAGATAAATCCATAAAATTCATGTATATATATTTTTTTTAAATTAATCCTAATCTTATAACTCATCATAAGATAAAATTGTGATTCCTAAATATCGTGACAAGGGAATTTTTATCATGTTGTACACAATATCAACAAGTCACTATTTACATTAGGTATTAGCAGCCGAGCCAATTTAATCTAAAAATGAACCAAACTAGCTTACCCAAACGGTTTTGAAGCGAGCTAAATATGTTGAAGATGGGTTTTCAACCTAAGGAAAGCTTAAAATATACATCCATGCTTGCTATGCCACAAATTGCTCAATCATAATGAATCTTCAGAATGTTATTTCTATACCTTGATATTAGGTCCAGTTCCTAAGTCAACCTCAAAATCAGCCGATTGGTTTTCAGTTGAAAAATCCAAAAATGGATCACTCGGATGGGATAAATTTCGGATTCATGGTCTAGGAATCGCCCCTAATTTATATGATATATCGGACCGTAAATTTGCATGGAAAGACAGCAAAGAAGTAGACCTGGCCAAGTAGCCGATAGCGGCGAGCAACTCAGGCATCAAGTCAAGCAATGGTAATGTGACTTTGCAAAATTTTACAAACGTTTTTATTGAAAAATAATTGATTTACAAACATCCAATTATCCATATTTTCCCCTTCCAAACACATAAAATTTTCTTCTTCTTTGAAAAAAAAAAAACTGCGCAAAAATCATGCCACGCGACCCGGGCAACTGCCCAACCACCAGTTCTCATTTCCCGCCCAATCCACCATAAGAACTCCCCGCTTCCTTAGAGTTTTCATCCACCGCCGTCGTCTTCATCATCATCATCACCCCGGCTCTGCAAACTCCATTACCCCCACCGCTGCAAGCTTGAAGCTGCGTTAATGGAGAGGGCGGCTCTCCTGCGATCGCTCTCCTGCTCCTCCCTCGCCTGCACCAGATTCTTCTCCCGCTCTTCTCACGCTCGCCGCCTTCACCGGGCTTCTTCCTCCCCTTCTTCTTCTTCTTCTTCCTCGTTTGCTTGCAGCTGCGGCCGCCCCGTTAACGGCGCCTCCCGGCGTCCTCTGTACCCCCGGTGCTGCAGATTGCTCCCCTTGTATTCTTCTTCTTCTTCTTCTTCTTCTTCTTCTTCTTCTTCTTCGCTCAGGCTCGCTCGGAACTTCTCTGCGATCTCTCCCCGAGCCATTGCGACTCCGACTCAGCCTTCTCCTGGTAATTCTGCTTCGTCGAGTCCGCTCCTCTCGAGCCGCCCGCTAAAGTTTCGAGAGCTGTTTTAGTGAACTCGAGTTGTCAAAAGCTCTTATTTGTAGTTTTTTTTTTAACTTTACGTATAACCGATTTTTAAAGCTATTAGCACAGGGTTCAATTTGCTTTAGATTCTGATTGGTGTTTGCGGATTGCAGAGGTTGATGGTGCTCAGGATGAGGTTGCTGAGAAGTACGGATTCGAGAAGGTGTCGGAGGAGTTCATTAAAGAGTGTAAATCCAGAGCGACGCTCTTCAGACATAAGAAGACCGGTGCTGAAGTGATGTCCGTGTCAAACGACGATGAGAACAAAGTCTTTGGGATCGTTTTCCGGACACCACCGTGAGTGCTCTTTCTACCGAGTTCTATTTCGCATTTGCAGAGAGAGGCGGTACTTTGGAGTGCGTAGCAGTAGCTGAAATTGCCAATCTGTCGTTTTGCCTAATGTTTGAGTTGTTGTATGGAGTTAATCTGAGAAGATTGCCTTGATGATTCTGTGACCTTCTTGTTTTAAGTAGTTAATTTCTAATGGTTTGTTGTTTTCTATTTTATATGTATTTTCTCATACTTGGCTATCATTTCATCCACCTCTTTTCATCATCATGCACATTACTTTTGGAAAAAGAAAATTATAGGGAAGAATCGCTTGCTTTGCGAAATGGTGGATATGTAAAGGATGATCTTTTACATATAAATTAGGCGTGAACTCCAGATGGACTTCTTTACCTTTTTTTCTAATTTATGATCATGCATGTTCTTGTGTAATATAACTGTTTGCAAATACAAACTTGTCACGTTACCTGGTTAACTGGATTCTTAGTTTACGTGTATTTGTCTCTCTGTGATTTCTTCTTCAAATATCGCCCCAAAGGAGTATTGGTGATGTTTGCTGACAAGTCTTGGCTAGTGTCAAAATCAGGGCATGTTGATGGGTCATCAGTCCTGTTCCGGCACCTCAAGGAAAATGCTACAGTATATAGTTAGGGGAGTATGGTGATGGTTGAGTTGTCCTATAGTTGAGATCATACTTGTGAAAAGCTCCTCTGCTGTCATGTTTGGAGGAGGGATCGCCTTTGAACATTATTTTGTCTTAGGTTTCTGGTGTTTTCAACTGGAACAGAGTATTGCTTTATGTTTTTTTATTTATTATGCGACTGTCGGATATATTTGGCATTTATGATTTGTCGAACATAGTTTTAGGTCAGTTCAGACAGAAGATCCTGACCCTAATGTTACAAAGCTATTTTTATCAGGAAAGGGATGATGGGCAGAGTTAAGTTACATTTTCTCTCATATAATGCTGCAGCTTCTTGTCAAGATTCTTTTAGGGCACTACCTCAAAATAGAATCCTCTTTAGTTGTCCATTTTGTGGTGCAACTCTTTGATCAGTTGAGATTCAGACATGGTACGGCATATGAAAGTCTGGAGAGAAGTTTATAGAACTAGATACTTTAATGGGCCAAAAGCCATAGGTGGAAAGACGTGGTGGATAATGTAGAAAACGGTTTTAATGTACCTTATCTTTTAATTGAGGCTAAACCAAGGGTATCATGTTTCTTACTTTTATTGGAAAAGTCTAGCAAAGAACAGAAACAAGTTCTTCGAGAAACAAGTGCTTTTTCTGTTTTTGAATTATGTCAGTTGAAATCTAAAATGTTCTTTGAGTTCGTATTACATTGTCTATTCCTTTATCCCGCAACAGTACTCAATCTCGTACAACCTTGATTTACTGAATTCTTTCTGCAGAGACAATTCCACTGGAATACCACATATTCTTGAACACAGTGTCCTATGTGGGTCACGGAAGTATCCTTTTAAAAACCTATATGTTGAGTTGCAGAAAGGCAGCTTTAACACGTTCCTGGATGCATTTACATATCCTGATAGGACCTGCTACACTGTTGGTGCCACTAATACAGAGGTGAAGAGTAGGTTGAAACTTGAGATTTGTTCTAATGAACCTAGTGCTGATTCTGATGCTTGACTGATGTGGTTGAAACAGAATTTCTGTAATTTGGTTGATGTGTGCTTAGATGCTGTCTTCTTCCCTAAATGCATAGACGACATTCAAACGTTTCAGCAGGAGGGTTGGCATTATGAACTCAACAATCCTTCAGAAGAAATTTCTTATAAAGGTATCTGTACATGATATGCTGGTGAAACTCAATCTATTTTTTATAATAGTAAACGCTTTAACAAATGGGCCATCTTGGTAACTAGTTGATGGCATGCTGAATTTCAGGCGTTGTCTTCAATGAGATGAAAGGTGTCTATTCCCAGCCTGAGAGTATCTTGGTTCGAGCTACACAGCAGGCAAGTTTATTTTGTGCATTGTATGCCTGTCAATTCAATAGGCTACTCAATGTTCAATCTGAGGCATGGAACATCTTGGCACATGCTGGTATTTTGCTTTGGGTTTTGCATATCCTACTGTCTTTTCATTATTCTGCCAGGTTCTCTTAGTTCGAGTATAAAATGAAACATCTAACACACATATTTATTATAACAGACCAATGTGCAGTCTCTCCTTCCGTTATTCATTTTTTCTTACTTTCATCTTAAGATGATCGGAGATGCACTCATTTGACTATTTTTCCTATGGAGCAAAGTTAAAGGATGGTTTTTGACTCTTACGCAATGTGATTCATGATTTACATATCTTGGTAGATTCTATACAAACCAGGATTTTGTTCAGAGATGGCTTCTTTTGCCCATCTATGTAGCAGAACATTTTCTCCCCCTTCCCCTCTCCCCAACCCCCCCTCCCAAAGAAAAGGAAAAAAAAAGAATGACTGTACTTTAACGCTGATTAATTCGTAAGACCTATGTGAAAATTATTAAAAAATAATCAGTGTATCCTCTGAGCTATTTGAATGAATTTTTTTCCTGATATTTTTGTTATTTCATTTGTTAATGTATCCCTTGTGCCTGATGTCAATCTCCTTAGTTTGGTTTTTGCACTAGAAGGCATTTAAGCCTTTAAATCAAATGTGCCATCATATTGACATCAACATCCACTAAGTTCCATTGACCCAATTCCTTCTTTTCCCTAAAATAGAATCTGTTCGACATGCTTATGGAGGGCTGATGGCAATCTTATTTGATCCAGGGTTTTCTATATTCCTGAATCTGGCTTGGTCCTTTTTTTCTGCGTGTATAAATATTCTTCATGCTATAAACTCCCTCATCCTGTTATCTATATCATTGCTTTTGAGACCTGCACTTTTTGGTTGTGTGGATGACACTACTAGCATGCTAAATATGCAATTATGTTTGGTGGCACTTGGTTGTGGATCTAAGTTCACTGACAGTTTGGCATCTAGAGCGACTTCTCATTTGTTACCTTACCATCCTATGTGGCAGGCTCTTTTTCCAGACAATACCTATAGTGTTGACAGTGGGGGCGATCCGCAAGTTATTCCTAAACTGACATTTGAGGAATTCAAGGTTCACCTACCTTTTGTTCCCTATTGAATTGGTTTCCAATCCCATTAGTGTTTTAACCCACAAAATCATAATACTACTGCTTGTGACCTTTATAGTGACAAACGTTTACCTATTTCATGAGAGTCAGCATCATAATATGTGCAACTTCCAAAAGTTTGAATGCCAAGAGCAGAAAAGAACTAAAATAGCCATGGTAGTGATTGCTCCAATGATGATACTTCTGAAGGATTTCTTATACTGGTCCTTCAATTCTCTATTTGTTTCTTGAACCTTGCAGGAGTTCCATCGCAAGTATTACCATCCCAGCAACGCTAGGATATGGTTTTATGGGGATGATGATCCGAATGAGCGTCTACACATCCTTAGTGGTAATTTGACAATCATACTCATGCTATTACTGCATGTGTGATGTATTCCTTGGAATTCGAATCAACTTTTCTATCTCCTGTCCTAGAAGTAGAATAGTTCTTTGTTACTGAATGATATGGTAGTAGAAGTTGGTGAAGATTACTAAGTAGTATTGAGCTCATTGGCTTGTGTCATCGAGACAAAGATTATGCACACTAAAGAGATTAATCATTTCTATCGTTTTACTGAAATATCTGGTTTGTTCCTTTTTATATGTGCTTTAAGTTATTTGTTCAGTAGATTGCACTGAATTTTGTCTGTGTAGGACACTTTTAGAAATGGTAATGCTTGGCTAGTTTAAAGTGATGATGATGAGCAGTGAATCTCACAACCCTTTATTGCAGAGTACCTCGACATGTTTGATGCAAGTCCCACTGCAAATGAATCAAAAGTGCAAACCCAAAAATTGTTTTCCAAGCCTGTTAGGATTGTTGAAAAATACCCCGCTGGTGAAGGTGGCGAGTTGAAGAAGAAGCACATGGTATGCCTTACTTGGTTGCTCTCAGATAAACCCTTAGACTTGGAGACTGAACATACCCTTGCAATTTTGGATCATCTCATGCTGGGATTTACTGCTTCTCCGCTGTGGAGAATTCTGCTACAAAGTGGTCTCGGGGAGGATATTATTGGAGGTGGGATTAATAAGGAGCTCCTTCAGCCTCAGTTCGCCATTGGCTTGAAGGGTGTTTCCAAACATGACATTCCAAAGGTAGAAGAATTGATAATGAGTATTTTGAAAAAGCTAGCAGAGGAAGGTTTTGATACAGATGCTGTAGAGGCATCTATGAATACCATTGAGTTTTCTCTCAGAGAAAACAACACCAGATCATTTCACCGTGGCTTGTCTTTGATGCTTGGCTCCATTGTAAGCAAGAAGGCCTTTCAATCCTCCTTTAACTTTTCATTTCTTGCGGCTGGATATTGCAATTATGTTTAGTCATTCTGTTCCTTGGTTCAATTACTTGACCTGTTTCCTTATTTGTAGGGCAAATGGATATACGACATGAATCCTTTTGAGCCACTAAAATATGAGGAGCCCTTGATGGCTTTGAAAGCAAGAATAGCCAAGGAAGACTCAAAGGCCGTTTTCTGTCCCTTGATAGAGAAGTTTATCTTGAACAATCCGCATCTTGTTACTGTTGAAATGCAGGTGTGCGTCTTTACAGAGTCCATAACATTTTTGTGTTTGACATTTTAGATTGTGACAAGCATCATCTGTTTCAGCCTGATACAGAGAAAGCTTCCTGTGATAAAGCTGCTGAGAAAAAAATTCTAGAGGAAGTCAAAGCCAATATGACAGAAGAAGATTTGGCTGAGTTAGCACATGCCACGCAGGAGCTACGTTTGAAACAGGAAACTCCACATCCACCAGAAGCTTTGAGAATTGCCCCATGCCTCTCTCTGCATAACATTCCTAAAGAGCCTAAACGTGTTCCTACAGAGGTGAACCTATTTACATGTTTACTTTGTAATGCCAAGCTATGTATCATGTTGCCAGGCTTCTTAACATTCACATGGTAATGCAGATTGGAGATATTAATGGTGTGAAAATTCTGCAACACGATCTCTTCACAAATGATGTTCTTTACACTGAGGTTGTGTTCAATATGAATTCTCTGAAGCAAGAACTTCTTCATTTAGTACCTCTTTTCTGGTAAGTTTTATTAAAGAGATAGCATGCCATTCTCGTCACATTGTTGAGATGGTAAAAGTTAACACAGCCAAGAAGACTCAGATTAGGTGCTAAGGCCTGATAAGGTTTGATTTAAATCTGATGTCATTATGTGTCAGATATGCCTTGGAAGCACAATACAGAAAGTTTTCTTCTGCTATGCTGCTGATCTTGGTGGCTGCAGTGGTCAATCTAATATACACGTAAATTTCTTTTTGAACTGCTTTCTTTGTCAGTGAACAGGATTTCAATTTGATTCTTTTGCTGTGCTTACACTCTTACAGTCAGATGCTGGAGATCGGGACAAAGGACTTATATGCGAAACTTAGTCAGTTAAGAAGGAAAACCGGAAGCATATCTATTTATCCATTCACATCATCAATTCGCGGCAAGGAGGATCCTTGTAGCCATATCATTGTCCGTGGCAAAGCTATGGCTGGATGCACGGAAGACCTTTTCAATCTGGTATATTAGTTCTCACTCTTTGTGACAATGTGCTTCACCTTCTTGCAGTAAATAATATTTACTGGTTGAATACTCTTTCTGGTTGGCTTGTAGTTGCTCTGAATGCTTGTCTAGTCTTTGCTTAGAAAACTCTTGCAAAATGAGGTATTCTAGTCATCAGAAGATCTGTGCTAACCTGATTAAGAAGGTCATGACAATAGCAATGGTCCTAAACGAATGTAAGGCTAAATTTAAGCATTAAAGAATGAGTTGTCCTGTAGTCACAAAATATGTACCATGCAGAGATGCACAAGGAGAGTTCTCATATTTTTATGGCTTTTAGCCAGTTTGGATTATCCAACAGCTATGCATTTTCTCTTATTACTTATGAGAGCCCTTTTGGGGTGAGACCAAAGAGTAGGATAACTGATGAAGAGGTCAGAAATTTAAATGATCTAGTACTTGTTAAGTTAGACAACAATAGATGGACTCATTTGATGTTCAACGCGAGAAGTAGGATGCATTTGATTCCTCCGTCTGGTTTTTGGTTGATTTGGAAATAGTGAAACACAAGTGCCCACGAGGGAGAGGAGTCTTCCATGTTTGTAATTATGGAACAAGAGTCAAAGCCTTACTCTTTCCGTGTATGGAAAATTACTGGTGGATGTAAATTCATTGGTTAACAATGTGAATGCTTTCTCCTGTAATTTAGCTCTTCTTCATATGGGTTTTGCAGCCTGATTAGTAGAAGGTGATGCTACCAAGTGGACAAAAGCAGCCAATGATGAATTTATGATGCATCTCCTCCTTTCTCTTACACTTAACCGTAGGTGTGAAGACCAGAAGGAGTGCCTAAAAAGATAAGAGAGGTTTCTCACAAAGGACCAAACTAATGGCATATAAACACTTAATGCTAAATACAGATTGTCTAAAATTGGTTCTTATCCTCCAGAGGATATTATGGGGTAAAGCTATCATGGGTTTGGGATTGCTTCTAAGATCGTAGAAGTAACGCTGAGGGGGCCCTGTTGCCCAAGACTTAATGGCATATAAACACTGTAGAAATTAATATAGGAGAGGAAAAGAGAGTGCCGTAGAAATTGATGGAGAAGGAACAAGGAGAACGTGAAAAAACTGATTGGGCACATCTCTCGCTTTTATTACTAAATAATAATTTATGACCATAATAACCCTTTCCGTGTTAATGACCATAATAACCCTCACAAACTTAATGCTAGATACAGTTTGACTTTTCCTGGAACTTTTTTTATCAGTTCAGTTTAGTATGTAATCTTGATAGATGGCTTATATCTCTATTTACCTTCAAGGTCAATTGCATTCTTCAAGAAGTTCAATTTACGGATCAGCAGAGTTTTAAGCAATTTGTGTCCCAGAGCAAAGCAAGAATGGAGGTACATTTTTATTAATATGGATAATGCATATTTCTATTGCAAGTTTCCAATGTGAGTTTGCTCAGAGGTCATTTTTATGCACAGGATCGACTGAGAGGTAGTGGCCATGAAATTGCAGCTGCTAGGATGGATGCAAAGCTGAATGTTGCTGGGTGGATTTCTGAGCAAATGGGTGGTGTCAGGTGATATTTTGCTTTAGCCAACTTCCATCCCGCGGTTCTGTCTTCTTATTTGGCTGTGTTTCTTCCATTCTATTAATCTTCACTGAGGAATGGTAATGATTACATACATGACGGAACAGACAAAGCAATCCATGAACTGTATTTGAGTCAATGAGAAAACACCTTTTACAGAAGAAATTGTATGATTTCATTCAAAGGATACATTCTTATGCTATGACGGATTGAGCAGTAACATAAAAATAAAAGGTAGACTAACTTTGAGGAGTTTGATGCTAATAGACACTCCATTCATTGAGTTTAGGGCACATTTACCAATATCCTGACTGATCTCCGATTGCATTTCTTTGAGGCCTTAGCTCATACAAGTTGAGAAGCTACAGTCCTTTCCTGTGAGGCTAGGTATAAGCCCTTTCATGGCCTTGGATGGGAACTCATGCTATGGCTGCAAATCCACCAGTATATTGCTCCTTCTCTTGACTTTCTGAATCACAACAATTCCATGATTGCAGCATAACAATATGTGAATTATCTGTAATTTCTCTAAGTTACTGACAAGTGGCTACTATATTGATATGTCTTGGTTGTAGAACTGCTTCTTCTCCTTTTTTTCTTTGCTTGGGACATAGATGGTTGTGCAGCAGTTGATTGAATGTGCTTCATCTGTAACTTTTACTTTGTTATTGTGTTGGAAGTGTTCTTTTTTTTTTTTTTTTTGCCAAACTGACTCTCAGCCTCAACCCCTCCCCACCTCGCCACCCAACCCCACCCCACCCCATGCCCCCCCCCCCCCAAAACAAAAAAAATGAAAAAAGAAAATGAACAAAAATACAGGACTTGCAAATGCACTCCTTTTCCTTCCCTTCTGCTTCAAGGATCTTGCAGTTGCCATAATTGTTAGGAAACATGATGTTAATGCTATTATCTAACGGAAGTTATGGCATTCTTATTATACACGTAGCTACCTTGAATTTCTACGAGGTCTCGAAGAGAGAATTGATTGGGACTGGTATGGAATTTCTTCATCTCTTGAGGAGATTCGCAAGTCATTGCTTTCAAGCAACCGCTTGATAAATATGACTGCTGACGGGAGGAACCTGAAAAACGCAGAGAAGTTTGTCAGCAAATTTCTTGATATGCTTCCCAGCGATACAAATATTGGTGCCAGTACCTGGAGGGCACGCCTTTCTCGAGAAAATGGAGCTATGAAGTTTGTCAGCAAATTTCTTGATATGCTTCCCAGCAATTCTAATATTGGGGCCAGTACCTGGAGGCCACGCCTTTCTCGGGAAAATGAAGCTATTGTGATACCCACTCAGGTTGGAATCACTTCTTTGAGTAACTCTGTTGGCCTTGTTTCTTTCCAACTCACAGACATATGACCTGGCACTCTGCAGGTAAATTATGTTGGAAAAGCAGCTAACCTCTACGAAACAGGATACCAACTTCATGGTAGTGCATATGTCATATCAAAGTACATTAGTGATACATGGTTGTGGGACCGTGTGCGTGTCAGTGGCGGGGCTTATGTAGGTGCCTGTGACTTTGATAGTAACACAGGTGAGGCCTTGTATTGTTATCTTGTTGGCTCCATATATCTTTGCTGGAGATTTACATTGAACTTATGGTTTTCCTTCCCAGGAGTCTTCACCTTTTTATCTTATCGAGATCCAAACTTGTTAAAAACACTTGACATTTACGATGCAACTGGAGCTTTTCTTAGAGAGCTGGAAATGGATGATGACACCTTAACCAAGGCAATAATTGGGACCATTGGAGACGTATACTCATACGACTCAAGCGATGGCAAAGGTTATAGGAGGTATGCTGGTGGAACATTCTGCTTCCTTCTGTATTTGTTTGCTTTCATTCAAGATGTAGAGGAGAAAAGAAAAAGTTAACTTCGGCATATGATGCTATCTATGTTTGTACAGTATTTAATATGTGATGCTGCCATGTAAACAACTAATATTAGCATTCCTAATAGGTATATCACCTTCTCCAGTTTCTATTTCACTACTTTCACTGATTTGGCTTTCTTCATTTCTGCTCTTTCACTGAAACTTGTTAGCAGAATGCTGATGATGTTACCTTGCTATTAGCCCAAAGGCTTATGCGTGCAATGGGGCTTTAAGTAAACAATAACGGTTGTAACTTGTGATTGATCCTTTTTTTCAGCTTGTTACAGTACCTCTTGGGAATTACAGAGGAAGAGCAGCAAAGGCAGTATGAGGAAATACTGTCCACTAGGTAAAGATTTTCTCCATCGTCCGTCAATGAGACTGGAACATTTTTTGACGTAAATCTCGATACTGTCCTGGTGATACTTGTTTAAGATTCAGATGAACAGACTAGAGAGTGATCACATTCATAATCAGAGCTTCATTATCATTCGGAAGAGATCCTCTAGTCGGATGGTGTTCTATTCAAGAAAATCTTTTGCAGTCATAAGTTTTGAAGGTCTATACGTGCACTTGCAAAAATAGTTACGGTACTATAAATAGCCAAAAGGTTTAAACAATGGAAGAATCTAATTGCTACCTGGAAAGACTATAGTCTTTTTTATAAGTGATGAACTAGAATAGAACTTTCGGCCAAAAAGAAAAAAGAACTAGGATAAAACCATAATTCTTTTTATGAGCGAAATTGGGATAAGACCACCATATAGTTTATTAATGTAGCAGGCCAAACTCTGCTGTCGTTTTCGCAACCATCCAATGCTTGGCGCAAAGCAATCCTCGCCTTTCTTCTGACATCCTTTTTAACCTTCCCTTTTTGTTTCGCAGCTTGAAGGATTTCAGAGATTTTGCTGATGTAATTGAATCGGTTAAGGATAAGGGAGTTGTGGCCTCAGTGGCATCTCCTGATGATGTTGAAGCCGCAAATAAGGAGCGTCCGAACTTCTTTCAAGTGATGGAGGTGCTTTGAATGGATTCCAACCGGCACTAGATGGAAAGCAGGGGGTATGTTTTCACCCCATTGTTATGCTTGCATTGCCTGTAGGATTGTTTCGGTTTTCCAATTGCATTTTTAAATCAAGTTTTAACAGGCAATGCAACGAGGAGAGTCAATGTAACGTAGTGACTTTTGTATTCACATCTTGAGGAAAGGAAAGGCGCGCGTATTATACCGTCGAGACGACTGGTCATGAATTCTCTTCACCGGTTTTGTCAGCTTCGTCCAATGATTATTGTGATCTTTTGAGTTTAAGAAAATAAAGCAAGGCAAGCATGGAGGTTCCAAAAGGGTCGACGAGCAATGATGAGATTTTACACTTCCCCGCAATTCAATTCGAATAGAGAATTGCTTATGACATACTTGAATATCAAGACTAGCGAGAGATTACAGGCTATACACAAGGGGCCAAATCACTATGTAATGCTTCTGTAGGTATTGAATCACTTAATGCATATGATTGATGTTGGAGTGCAAAAAGCTTGACCTCTTACATCCGAATCGTTGTCACTGTGCAAAGTCATGACCTCCATCAGTGACTCCTAATGTGACAGTATCCGCTACAGCATCTTCTTCGCCTAAACGTGCGCATCAGGATCACGGCACCCCCGGTAGTTCGTGTTCAGGTTCATTACATGTGCGAAACATCAAAACAGACCGCGATGCGCCTTAACCGACACTTCCTGTCCGTGTCCGGGGCGGTCGAACTCGAGAAACGCATGAGCGTGAACCGAATCGACCGTGGTGAAGACAGCCGTGGAGGGACTCGGGGTTTACTGTGGAAACTATGTGATCTGGCTTTAATAGGGTGAAAGTCATCTGTTACTTCATTTTTGCAGCGTTTTGTACTTTGATTCGGTGGGACAAATATCTTCAGATCGTATTTGACAACAAATCGTACTCCAGACACTAGGTGGTACCATGCTGGGGTCCAATGGGTGGATTTGGATCCTTGCCCTAGTCCGTACGCAGGGTAAGGGTGATCTGCGGTTCACAATCGTCCGATCAACGATCGATGATGGGACTCCACCTTTAATGGGTGTGGGCCCTACTTTTTTGTTTTATTTATATATTAAAAAAACACAGTCGTCCGATCGTTGATCGAACGGCTATGAGCCGCAAATCACCTCTGCCCTAGTCTGTACCCAGGACAGGGAATCCAAATCCCCAATGGGTAATGTGATTACACATTACACATTGGAAAAAAGGCCTAATTTTTTATTGAAAAAAATTCCAATTTTAGGTTTAATTTCAATTTTATCCCAAATCACTCTTTTATCTAAAAAATATGACCATCTTTAACTCAAGTCTCAAAGAAAAGGAAAATAAAAGCCATAAAAATTGAACAAATAGTAAAATATTGTCAAAATGTCAAAGTTAGTGCCGGTCTCACCAAATATACGACGTTTGATATCTATATTAGTGATATCCAGTCACAATTGATCAAATATACTCAATTAGTAAAAAATGAAAATTAAAGATTTAACTCTCAATTTACATAATTAAAGAGGAATGAATTGGAAAAAACATAATAGGCTTATAGATTCTGGGATAATTTTCCCCGTTTTCATACCGAAAGCACGTCTGCTCAATGTTTCCACTTTTTCCATGCATGAGATCAAGAACCGCCTAAAAATGCTCTTCCTGTTCTCCCTACTCCGCAGTTTAAACCTTTTCGGTCGAAATCTTTTCAACCCCGAAAGAACCAAAAAGGGCAAGAAGAAGAAGAAGAAGAAGAAGAAGAAGAAGGAACAAAACTGCTTTCACTGTTTATCGCGGCGTCGTTCTACAGTTTACCGCAGAATGATCATTCACCGCATGTCAGGAATTCTATTCGACTCAGATTAGGACGGTGCCTCATTCATGAGATGCCTTCCTTCAGATGGGAGAAAACTTCTGTCCTTCCTTGGGTCGAGCCAGGAAACCTTTACTGGCCATCGAAAGCTGTTCTTAGGACCACAAACCCTGAAAAAAGCCAAGAGGAAACCAGAAGGACGTGCCACTTCGAGCAAAGACCCTGTCGTCTGACTGAAGGAGAGCCCCCATTTTCCTGATCTTTCCCTCCTTCCAAAACCTTCCAATTTGGAAGGACGTTGCCCATCTGGTGGGGGGGCATGGGCATTGATTGCTCTCTCTTGGCTTGGTGGGTCTCTGTGAAGAAGCAAAGTCCATTAAAAACTGCTGATGCCCACTTTCTGATTCCTGTCCCAAATTAGTCCTATGTGCTTCTTCTTGCCATGGACAGAGAAGGAAGAGGACGAGAAAGAAGAAGGAGAAGAAGCAGCAGCAGCAGGAGAGAGCACGATGAACTCGGGAGTCTATAGAATGTGAGGGAAACTTTTATTTATTTCACGAAAAATAAATAATTTGAAAAGATATATTTTTTTAAATAATTATTTATATCGCTTACAAAGATGAATTAACAAATAATATTTTTGTCGTCCATGGAAATGTTTGGACATAAATTGTTACTGATAATGAAATTATTTTTCATTACCTATTTATTTTAAGCACCACGAGAATCGTCACAGATCATTTTATTTTCCAAGATGCAATGACACCCCGAGCTTACTTCCTTCTTTGACTCAACTCGGTAGGAAACTCAGAGGCATGAATATGCATAAGAGGAATGATGATCCTCCATCCCCATTCGTGCTTCCGTATGCGTTGCCGATGATCCGAATCGCTTGCCCGATTTCAAGAGACTTGATTTTGAAAATAGCTTCTGATGCATCAATGATCGAGATTCATTGAGGCGACAAAGAAGGCACTGGGCGAAATCGAGAATCTCAGATCATGTAAAGAGTTAGTACATAACTATGCTTCGCTTGTCTACGGATCAGTCGGGATCTACGCATCTAGATAAGTACAATGACCTCCTTTCGACTTGTGTTTTAAATATTCAAAAAAAAGAAAAGCACCAAAGTGTAAGAATCCCAATTTATACCTGAGCTCGACCCATATGGTTACAAAGTAGAGATTGAACATATACTTGAATGATTCCCCATTTGAGATAGTAGAAAAAATGTGTAGTTAGCTACTTTAGATTACTGTAGAGGACACACTTGTCTATAAACAATCAAAACACATTTCATCATCTGCCTTTTTTTTTTTAAATTATGTTCGTTCCATTATAACGTTTCTGAAAAATATTTTCCAAAAAATCAATTTTCTGTAAAATGATAATAGTTTCCGATATTCATTTGTCAAAGGCCGCCTACTTGCCAATCTCGAGCGAGGCCAAGACACACTGTTAGAGGCTGCAATATTCAAAAGTAAACAAATAACATATAAATGTTTTCCCATTTTTAAAAAAGCACGTGTTCTAAACGAAAAACATATATTCCTTACTTTTGAAAGTATTTCTTATGTTTGTGAAAAATATTTTTCATAATTATTTTATTTTTCCTGGAACAAATATTAAACAATTTAAAAAATAATTTTTTATAAGTTATTTTTCGAACGAAATTTTCGTTCACGAAATTCCATGTGCCTTTGTCGAGATTAGTCATTTTGGGGGGACACGTGGGGTAAAAAGGTAATTCGCTTCGGGAAAGAAACTTTCCCAAGCGCATCAAAACGTCGGATCATCCTTAACGCCATCGCAGGGGGGCCCTCACCAACCTTTGCACTATAAAATGAATCTCGGCCGTCCATCTCCGCCTCGCACTCTCCTTTCTTACTTCAAGTCGCCACCGCAGGTCGAGACCCGGAGGAGAGCGTGCGCGCGCGCGCGTGTGCTCTGCGATGAAAGACCACCATCGCCCGACGACGCCACGGCTGAAGCGAGCTGAGCCCGCCGGAGCCTGGGGCCCGGCCAAGTCGAGGCGACGGAGGCTCGCCTCCGTCCGCGAAGGGCCGTGCGAGCCGCGACGGTCGGAGGAGCGCGAGGGCGAGCCGCCTCTTCCGCTTCCGCATGCGGACTCCTCTGAGAAGACCAGCGCGCCGCCGGAGCCCGGAGAGATCGTATCCAGCAGCGCTTCGAGCTCGAGCTCGAGCTCCAGTCCGTTAGAGCCGCCTTGTCCCTCGGCGAGGAGTGACGAGGACTCCGTCGATGTTGTGAAAGAGAAACTCGACGTCGTGGCCGATGGACGGCAACAGGTGAATTTCGAGCACGACTGCTCTCTCTCTCTCTCTCTCTCTCTCTCTCTCTCTCTCTCTCTCTCTCTCTCTCTCTCTCTCTCTCTCTCTCTCGGTCGTAATTCATCGTCTATGCGCGGTCACGAGAGAGAATTCCGGCCGTGTCGTCACCTCTGTTACTAAATTAAGAGAAGATCTCTAACGGTGCAAATCGCAGGCGGAGAGTTCCGAAACCGAAGCATCAACATGCAACGCCGATTTCAGGTACTCGACAGTCGCTCTTCAATTTCGATCCTCCTAAATCTCTCCCTCGCGTTGCTTTGCCAATTCCGTCACTTTCTCCGAGCACGAGGATTTCCATCATTTCTTCTTCTTCTTCTTCTTTTCTTTTTTGGGCACCGAGGAACTTTTGTCAATCGTCTCCAATTGCAGCAGAGGAACCACTACGCCGAGCGAGGCCACCGCCAAGTCGCCGACTATGAAGCCGTCGCAAGAGAAACCAACGGCCGCGGCGGAGATGCCATCTGGAGCGGAGCTGGAGTCGTTCTTCTCGGCGGCGGAGAAGCGCGAGCAGCGGCGGTTCGCGGAGAGGTGAGCGATTAACTGCTCTGTCGAACAAGATTCGATTCGTAGAGAGAGAGAGAGAGAGAGAGAGAGAGAGAGAGAGAGAGAGAGAGAGAGAGAGACGGAGCCCTAAGCGGACTGATAACCAGAGAGAGAGAGAGAGAGAGACGGAGCCCTAAGCGGACTGATAACCAACTCCATTTGTCTTCTTCCTCCTCCTCCTCCTCGTCTTCCCGATCTCGCAGGTACAACTACGACGTCGTCACGGACGTCCCCCTGGAAGGTCGCTACGAGTGGATCCGCTTGAAGCCGTAAAGAGAGAGGGAGAGAGAGAGAGAAAGAGAGTGACGCCAAGGTGACGCGCCAGGTCAACTCGCGACGTCTAGAGAGAGAGAGAGAGATGGCGAAGCGAGACGGTTGAATCCGGTGACGTGTACTCTCTCTCTCTCTCTCTCTCCCCTTGTCGCCGGAAAATTCAAAATCCCAGTCGAAATGACGGAATAACCCCCACAAAAATATCTGTAAATCCCTCCGGTTTGTGCAAAAACTGCAAAGGCGGCGAAAAGTCCTCCTGCTTTTTTTTTCTTCTTTCTCTCTCTTCCATTCCGGTCCTTGGAGTTATACGAAATTACAATTTCGGCCCGATCCCTGAAAATCGTTTATAAATTAACCACGCACTTCATTTTTATATGAGAAGGGCAGGGGGGGAGGGGGAATATTCTTTGCTAAAGGGGTTTTCGGTCCAATCATATGAATGCGCATGCTTGTCGAATCCCTTTCTTCTGTATGGACAGACGACCGACCGCGCACGTGCCTCGAAGCTTTGTGGGGACCACTCCGACCGCAATTCCCATCGGCTTCCCAACGTTAAAGCCCACGTGCCCCCGCCCTCTTCCGCACGCGCCTCCCTCGACGCTGTCCCGACGGGGAGGAGGGAGACAAAACCGTGCACAAAAAGCATATAAATCTAGTAGACATGCGGCCCGGAGATGCTCCGATGCCGCTCTCGCGCCCGAGCCGGATCCCGAAGTAGAATCCCATGGCGAAACACGCGACCTGCAAGTATCGAGCCGATAGGCTCGAAAGACTCTTGTTTACGTGGAGCGTTTGAAATCACGTGCACATGCGATGTGAAATAATCTTATTTGGAAAATAATTTCACCAAGAAAACTAACATGATAACTCTTCTCGAACAGCACCCAGAAATAAAAGTTAAAATGTTTTCACGCTTTTAAGTGAGCAAAAATATTGTGCGCCACGATGTATTATCGGTGAAAAAATTATTTGACGGAATAAATAGGGTCTTGCACACAAAAAGCTCAAATCAATAGATAGAGAAAAAGATATTATGTAATATTATAAAAATTCTTCTTTTATTAGAAATATCATGCACGTAAAAATCGATTCTCATGCGAGCAAATCCCAAAGTAGAAATTCCCTTACACCATGGGTGCACCCAATAAAAGTTATATGTACTGATCTCTTATTAATTTACTTTATTATTTGCATTTGTTTTTGGATCTCGTTTCTTTTGTGATTTAACTTTTGTTTAGTCGAAATATGTCTTGACCTATCGAATTTTACAAATGATATAAAGCTTTTGTTTTTTGTTTTTCTATTTTTTGGTTTCTAGATTATTTTAGTTGGAAAGTGGCAATAGTAATAACCTGCCCCCGAACAAGCAAGTGCTTTTCTGTCATGCGTTGTTTGCTAAATTAAGATCGATGTGAATTAGTCGAGTCACGATTTCCATGTGAAGTAAAGGATCAATATATAGTATACACGAAAGAAAAGAAAGGTAAAAAAAATATCGAGACGTTTGAATGATGAATGACTTTCCATGACTTCAATTTTGTTAAGGTTTGGATTGAATGGTTTAGATGCCTGTAAGGTTTACATACTCTTTATATACACATGCCCTCTTTCAACCTATGAGCTCAGTTCTGAAGTAATACTGCACTTAATTTTGTCCCGATTTACTCCATGCGCGTCTTCGAGTTTCACTTACCGTTCCCGAATATCAAATAGATAAATCCTATAAACGAACGACGTCAGGAACATCGAACTTTGATTTATCGTGTGAATTTACTCCTTGGAATCCCAAGATGTAATGATGTTCAAGATACAAGGGGGAGGCTCGTGCACGTGCAGTGGGGGGGAGCGTGGGGGTCTCCAAGCAAAGAGTTGTAAGCTTTGGATCTGGTGCCACTTTACTGAATGACTAAAGAATGAAATATCGAAGATTGAGATCGGGGAGCGATGATGAGGGAGTGTTGGGGGGAGGGAAAGAATGTTGCCTCTCCTCCTCCTCTTCTTCTTTCATTATTAAATGAAGGGGCAGGAGGGAGATGGGGTTTCGATCTTGATGCTTCTTTGCCTCAATTCTTCTCTCCTATTCACGCTTCACGAAACTGATCGTAGAGGAGTTCGTTGGAGGGAGTGTCACGCTTCACGAAACTGATCGTAGAGGAGTTCGTTGGAGGGAGTGTCTCACCATTTTCTTTTTGATGATCGAAAAATTCACTACGCGCCCTCCGTGTCCGGATGACACCAAAAGGGCAAACCCCGATATCTCGACAGAGATTAGTACATGACCTCAATACCGTGGCCCCCCCACTTAAAATACTAACAATTGCGAGTTTCAAACCATCGAGTTCGGCAATGAAAAATAAGTTATCAATCAACACAACTATACGCCATTGGGTAGAAGGTTCTCACCATAAATGATTGCCTATTCAAAATTTTTGGGACCAAATCAAAGCTTTGCCTCAGTGAAATTGAGACCTAAAGTTAACAAGAAATATGGATGTTTCACTAAAAAATTGTCAAAAAAGTCATAAATATTTACCCACTTTATTATTTAAGTGCTAAACATTTTTTAAGCTAATTCAGTCATAAACCTTTTACCACTTTGCCATTTAAGTTCTTCTAACGGATTTTGGCCAGAGAATGCATACATGGCGACGCCAAAGCTTGTCAGCGCTAACGAGGTGATAATGGGGCGATGACGTGTTCAAAACTAGGTTTTTCTTTCTTTTTTCTTTGGCTGGAGCTCACCAGCCATTCTAGAGCGCGGCGAAGCCCTCACTGGCGAAGGGCGAGGGCAGCGAGGGTGAAGAAAATCACAAAAAAAAAACAAACAAAGAAGAAGAAGAAGCAATTCTGAAGATTCCTCTTATTCATCTGAAAATCTCCATACATTCTGTTTAGTGTTGAGCTCATTATATAGCTCGAATAGTAAAGGAAGAAATGAACTTGTGCAAATGAGTGAGTCAACTCAACTCAACTAACTAATAGACTCGGTTAACTTGCTTCCAGCTTGCGTTGACTAACTAGCTTTCCTAAACAATGTATTACATCTATTTTAATATACATTCAACTTGTTCGCCAGTCATATTAGTGCAAGACAATTCTTCAACCTTGAACTTCTTCAGCTCATCACACGACTGCAGCTCACACTCTACTTGATTTCCTCTTGCTCTGTCAACCATCTCCTCTGTCACCTCTGTTGACTTTGTCTTCTGTGAGCTTATAGTCTTGACATCCCCCCTTCAAACTGGATGAGGGTAAAGAACCTAAACCCGGTTTGACATGTAAATCTATTTCAATGTGCTTAGTTCTAGCATGGAGAATAAGATTAGAGGTAAGAGAGATAACATAAACGTTATCACAAAATAGCACAGAAGGTGATAACAATGACAATCCAATATCACGGAGAACAACAGTAATCCAAGTGAGCTCAGCAATTGTAGAAGCCAAGGCACGATATTCAACCTCTATAGATGAGCGTGAAAGTATGGTCTGACGTTTAGTAGGAGATAAGGTTGGACCCAAGATAGGTACAAAAACCTGTGGTGGAATGTCTTGTACTAGTACAACCTGCCCAATCAACATCAAAGAAGGCATACAAGTGCAAGTAACTAGATGAATGAATGAACAATCCTAAATGAAGAGTGTCCTTAACATACTGCAATACTCTTTTTAACCTATCAAAATCACCAAGTGTAGGACGTTGCATTGCCTGACACAAAGTGTTAGTGGCATAAGCAATGTCAGGGCGTGTGAGGGTGAGGTATTGAAGACCACCAACTAGGCTCATGTATTCCAGAGTATTAGACGACAGGATGGTATCATGAGAGGTAAGACCAAGCTTGACTGAAAAGAGGTGTAGAGATAGGCTTGCAATCTTGCATTTGTGCCTTGACAAGTAAATCCATAGCATACTTAGTTTGCAGAGAAATAGCTTGTTTGAGGTAAACTTAGCTTCAACACCCAAGAAATAATGCAGTTGACCAAGGTCCTTTATACGAAAAACTTTACTCAAAGTGGAGACCAAATGAGAAAACAACTATGGAGAACTACCAGTGAGGATGATATCATCCACATAGAGAAGCAGCAAGATAGTGGCATGATCAGTATGATAAATGAACAAGGAAGAGTCAGTGGAACTACAAAAGAAGCCAAATTCCAAGAGAAAAGTATTGAACTTTTCAAACCAGGCTCTCGGGGCTTGACGCAAGCCATACAAAGATTTATGTAGTTAACAAATATAGTTAGGGTGTTTAACAAAACTTGGAAGCTGGTCCATATACACCACTTCATTCAAAATCCCATGTAAGAAGGCACTGGTGACATCCAACTAGGTGAGAGGCCAGTTATGCATCAACTATGAGTTTTGTCTTGAACACCCATATGCAGCCTATAACCTTCATACCTGCCATTCTAGGAACTAAAGTCCAAGTTTTGTTCTCATGTAAAGCATCAATCTCTGCTTGCATTGCCTTAGACCAACTATCATGAGCAAGAGCAAACTTAATTGTTCTAAGTTCAACAGGAATAGGATACTCAGCGAAACATGCATACCTAGGATTAAGTTTAATGATACCTGACCTAAGTCTAGTTTGCATGGGATGTGTAGAGATAGTACTTGGCTGAGTAGAGGAGCTCTCTGTAGAACCTGTAACCATTTGGTTAGTGGAAGAATTATAAACATCAAAAGGAGATGTATGCTGCTCAGAAGTAGAGAGAACATCATGTGCACTAGAAAAACCATGAACCTCAGGCACAAAACTAGAAAATGAAGGAGGAACTGGAGAAACAAGGTAATGAGTATCATGATCCATGAATTGTATCTCAGCCACTAACTTATTGTACAATGTGGAAAGTGGAGGAAAAACTGAGCTCAACTTCTTAGTAAAGGAAATTGTAGACTCATCAAAAATTATATGTCTACTAATATTAATTAGGCCATCTGTGGGAGCAAGGCAGCGATACCCTTTATGTTTCTCACTATAACTAAGAAACACACATGTTAAAGATCAAGGTTCAAGCTTGTATTGCACATAAGGTCTTAAACAGGGAAAACAAGCACAACCAAAAACTATAAATGACTCATAATGAGGTTTCTGGCCAAATAACTTGCTAAGGGGACTGTCAAAGTGAAAAATTGGTGTGGGAAGTCGGTTTATGATATAAGTAGCTGTAAGAAATGAATCCACCAAGTAATAAGTGGTATCTTGGCATGATAAATCATAGAAACCCCAATTCAACAATGTGTCTGTGCTTTCGTTCTGAGATGTCATTTTGTTCAAGAGTATGAGGACAAGATAATAAGTGTCTAATGCCACAATCTACCAAGTGTTTCTAGAATCTTGAGCTGATGAATTCACCACCACCATCACTTTGAAACACTTTTATTGTTTATCAAACTGATTCTCCACATATCTTTGAAATTGACTGAAGATGTCACGCAAATCAAACTTGAACTTCAGTGGGTATTTCCAAGTAAATCTAGAAAAATCATCAACATAGATGACATAAAACCTGAACCCTTGCAAGGATTTGATTGGGGAAGGGCCCCATATGTCACAATGTATTCTTTCAAGAGGACATAGCGCTCTAGACTCTGAAGCATAAAATGCTAATTGGAGCTTTTGACAAGCTAACAAGATCTACGCATTGAAACTGAGGACTTGCTCCATTGTATGAGTTTTTGATTGTGTAAGACTTGTAAAATATGGGAGTTAGGATGAGCTAGTCACTAATGCCATGTGTCTTCATCAACCTTCTTGTTCATTTGAGTAAAAAGAGCCAACGTTTGTTGTTGGTTGACCCTGTATGGACCCTGAACCTTCCTTCCAATCAACTGGAGGGAATTTGTTTGATTGTCCTTTACATAAACACCATCTTTGTCAAATATAAATGAATAAGGATAATCATATGTCAACTTGGAAACCAAAAGGAGATTCTTCTTAATACTAGGGACCACTAACACATCATTGAGTGGCAAGGAACTCAACTTAGCATGAAGATAAGTGTGTCCAATGTGAGTGATAGGAAGGCAAGAACCATCACCAATCATCACAGTATCTTGACCACTATACAAAGAAGGATTAGAAATAATGCCATGAGAGTTTATGATGTGAGCAGTAGCACCAGTATCAAGATACCAAGCACTCCCCATAGGATCCTTGAGTTGCATAGCATGCATGGCTATAAGGGCTGTAGGAATCTCCTTCGTTTGATAGGAATTGTCAAATCTATACCAACACCTCAGAGCTTCATGATTTGGTCGTTTACAAATCCGACACACTACCCTTCCATTGTCCATAGATCCTCCTTCCTGTGAAATATTATTGTCTTGTGCAGGATAAGTATATACTTCCCTGTATCTTTGAGAAGAATTAACAAAAGGTCGAAAATCCTTACCTGAGGAGGCAAAAAGCAATCAATTCATGCCTCATGGTCGGTAGTCTTAACCCCTGCCTTGTCCTCTTCCCTGAGGATCAAAATTACCATTTCTACCAAAACTCTGACCTCTAGCTAAAGCCCTGCTGCCTCTTCCTTCATACAATTGACTGTTACATGTCTAACTAACAAAGGCATAATCAGAAGAAGGCAACATATGATCATACTCAAGTTTACTTTCACAAAAGCATAATTAGAAGGAGTAAATCGACTAGATGAATAGTTTTGTAACCTTGCTTCAAACCTTTCAAGCTGTGAAATAACATCGTCATAATCTGATTGAAGTTTGAGACAATAGATTGTTGTTCTAAAGTTTTATTGTTCTAAAGTTCTCATAATCAGGACCTAAGCCTTCTAAAATACCAAACACCTTAGTTATTTCATCAACAAGCTTCCCAATCGCTTTGAGTTGATCACAGATCAACTTGAACATCCTCAAGTACTCAGATAACACTCAATCTCTCTTATAACATGCCTGCAACTTTCCCCGAAGCTCAAACTCACAAGTTATGGACTTTTGACTAAAGCGATTACACAGCGCTTGCCAAACTTCAAAAGAAAACTCAAGTCCAATTATCATACCTAAGATATTTTCGAAAATAGCTCCACTCATCCACGAAGAGATAATTTGATCAGTTTTCAACCAATCTGTATAATCCTAATTAGGTGATATAGCTCGTCCTTCTTCGACTTTAGTTTAAACTTCTTTAGGTGGAGCTTGGATCTCACCATTACCGAAGCCGATGAGCTCCTGACTCCTCAAAAATCGATAAAACTGTGCTTGCCAGAGGAGGAAGTTATCCTCGACAAGTTTGATTGTGATGAAATTGCTAATGTTAACATGACTCATAAAAGGGAACTTGGAAACCCTAGTAGTCATTGTGTTTAATAAAGGTTCTTAGAGAAGGCTCTGATACTATGAAGAAAATCACAAAACAGCGAAGAAGAAGAAGAAGCAATTCTGAAGATTCCTCTTATTCATCTGAAAACCTCCATACATTCCGTTTAGTGTTGAGCTCATTATATAGCTCGAACAATAAAGGAAGAAATGAACTTGTGCAAATGAGTGAGTCAACTCAACTAACTAACTAATAGACTTAGTCAACTTGCTTCTAGCTTGTGTTGACTAACTAGCTTTCCTAAACAATGTATTACATCTATTTTACTATACATTCAACTTGTTCACCAGTCATATTAGTGCAAGACAATTCTTCAACCTTGAACTTCTTCAGCTCATCACACGACTGCAGCTCACAGTCTACTTGATTTCCTCTTGCTCTATCAACCATCTCCTCTGTCTCCTTTGTTGACTTCGTCTTCTCTGAACTTATAGTCTTGACAGGGGGCTGGGGAGGCCGCCGCCTCACTCGCCTACTGCTGGCGACGGCCGGGCAAGGTCGACCCCGCCCAGATCTGGGCTGGGTGGGGTCGGCCTCACCAAGCCCCCGCCGGCAATTGGCGAGGCCACCCTTGCCCAGATCTAGGCGAGGCAGCCCCGCCCAGCCTAGATCTAGGCGAAGGCGGCCTCGCCTGACTCTCGTCAGCAGCGAGCGAGGGCAGTCGCGACCTCCCTGGCCCCTATCGCCCTCGCCCATCACCAGCGAGGGCTTTGCTGCCCTCTGGAGTGGCCGACGAGCTCGGCCAAAGAAAAAAAAAAACCTAGTTTTGGACACGTCATCGCCCCATCAGCACTAGCAAGCTCCAAGGTCACCACGCATGCATTATCCAGCCAAAATCGTCGGAAGGACTTAAATGGCAAAGTGGTAAAAGGTTTAAAATTGAATCGACTTAAAAAAAGATTTAGGACTTAAATGGCAAAGAGTGTAAAGGTTTATGACTTTTTTGGCAATTTTCTCAATGCTTCACTATCTTTCTTCTTCTTCCTTTTTACATATGTGCCTTCAATGCACATTCTCTCTTGCTCACTAACGAACCCAAGATGCCTCCTTGGACCCATCACAACCCGCCATCGCCAAAAGCCATATCCGATGCCTGCCCCCTTCAATTCCCATCCCCGTGTACGCGTGTCGAAGTTGGCCGCAAGTGTAGGGCGCGATTTGAAGTATAAGATTATGGCCCTATATTAGACAACTCTAACCTAGCATCGCTGATCATGGATGAGATGGTTGCGCACGAAGGGGTTGGCTCAATGAAGGCTGGGCGCGACCGCGGCGACACGGCACCACCATGGGGCGCCGCTAGTGACACCGTAGTGTCTAAGGCGGACATTAGTGTCTAAGGCGGAGGAGGGCTAGTGGGTTTCCATTTCTGCCATATCAATGTAACCGAACCCTCTTGAGTTTACAAAATCTCAGTCATTTTGCCGTGAATGTGAATAGAACTTAAATTGGTCGATTTAATGCATACAAGCATAAAATAATGGGGTCCGGTAGAGAGAATTGCTAGTTATGGTCTTCAGGTTCATGTTGGTCCTTTCAATTTATATACATAAGAATGGACCGATCAGCTAATGAAATCCAAAGACAAAGCTACAAAACCCAGAGAGATTTTTTTTTTTTTTGGGGTGGCAGTTACGCGGTCCGGGCCTCTATCGTCCCATCAATTAGACCAATGTGCTAGCGCAAGGATAATTTATATCTTATCGATGTCTTTATCATATGATACAATGTATGCGTGTATAATTGACTTGTTTGACGGATGTGCACATGCTCTAACCGATCGCATTCAATCAAACGCTCAAGGAGGACACTCCTAGAGATCCCATCATCGTCGTCGTGGATAGTGCACCAAGCATAAAAAAACTTCGATTTGGCCTATTTGAAATGATTTTTCACTTTTGAATTCGGATTATCATTCGGTCATATTACCTGCATGGAACAAATCTTTACGAACTCATTGTTAGATAAGTGGCATATGTTTTATAAATAGCTTTCTGCTCCATTTTTTTCATATGTCCACCATTCAGCAGTGAATATAAATCTCATTTTTGACACCTACAGTGGACCTAATAGAAGTCCTTTAAAATTATACCTGCTAATCTTTTTTCCATTGACAATCGGTTTCATAGTTTGACAACTAATTTACCAGAACTAATAACTATGAGATCCCCTAGTCCCACATTGCTTAGGAAGTGAGCCTTGGGTGGCTTAAATGTGAAAGAGTCCACCTTGACTATCGACAACGTGTTTTCCTAGATTGCGCGTTCATAAGTTGTTGCCAAGGACTGCAAGAATTGTGGACCTGAGAAAAAATAAAGCTATAAGAAGCAGTGGGGGCCCAAAGCGTTCAATATTATAGATGGTGAAGTGAGAATATTCCACAACATGTGGAAGCGAGACAGGGATGGATTCAAAGAAACTCTCTCTCTCTCTCTCTCTCTCTCTCTCTCTCTCTCTCTCTCTCAATAGTACATTTTTACATGTGCCGAGTACGTGACTGTTGATCAACCATTTTTCCCACCAACAATGAACTCGAAGGTTGCGTTTGGTCATTCGGATTTCTGAAAAGGATATGACTGGATATGATAGGATAAGAAATCCATGAATTTCTTCATATCCCATCAGATATTTGATAACATTTGGATTTAAAGTCAGATATCATTCATATCCTATTAAATATACTATTTGGTGGACTACGGATTTAAAGTAAGATATCTTCAAATCTTATAAAATCCGTCATTTGATGAACTAAGAATTTAAATTAGGAACGATATAAAATCACGTTAACAAATTTTTTAACTTACAAAAAGCTCCAAATTCACTTGGTCAAAGTTAAATTACAAACGATATAAAATCACGTTAACGAACTTTTTAACTTACAAAAAGCTACAAATTCACTTGGTCGAAGTTAAATTAGGAACAATATAAAATCACGTTAACGAACTTTTTAACTTTTAACTTACTAAATTTGTTATTTTTAACTGATTTTTCGTGTTGATGAACAAGTTAATCTACGTTAATGATATCATTTTGCAATTTTTCAAAAATAAATTGGAAAGATCATTATCGAGACTAAGTCAAATTATAGAAGAATTGTCCTAAAAGTCCTAAATTTATTGTAGGAAAGCCAATTTGGTTATAAAATTTTCAATCGAACAAATTCAATTTTATACCTTTTTATACTTTGTTAATTTAATCATGGACTTTTTAATCGTAACAATTTAATCGTAAACTTTTTGATAATCGGATGATGTAATTATTCCGACTGAATATCCAAATGATAAGTTTGGACTAAATCGGTAAATTTTCAAAATATTTAGAACTAAACTGACAAATCGTCAACATAGTTAAAGCTCAATTTGATTTGATATCAAATTCTCGTATCAAATCACGTTAACGAATAATTTTTGAATAAATCGCATTTATAAAGTACATTACATATGTTTAGTATTGGCCAGCTACATTTTAACCAAAGTAAACTCATGTTTATGTCTATAGTAGACGCGAACTGTCTTAACATTGAAGCTTATAGCTAGCCCTAAAAACCTTTAAAATAAGAAAAAGTATGGAGATAAAAATATCTCCTACAAACTCATAAACAACTCAATATAACTAAAATCATAAACAAAGCTTAAAGTGCTAGTCCGATACGATTTCATTCACTGCGATCCATCACTCCCGATTATTACTCATTCTCTTCTCTCACCTCTTTGAGAAGTAATTCCACAAATGCCTTCCTGTCGTCTCCTTGAAATCCCAAAAATAGATGAATATTCTCAAGATCCTTCACAATTTTTCTACATAATATTGTTCTATCCATAGTACCTAAAGACATTTGAAGAAGCTCCTCATTGATTTTTCGTTTTGTCATTATCCAAATCCTTAGCATGTCCGATGTAGCTAACGATCATCTCCATTCTCTCATTAGCTTTTTCCAAAAATGAGCCAAAAGTTCCTACTATCTCAACTAAGCCAGCAGCCCATTTGTCACTTGCTTTAGCCCTTTTTCTTCTTGAAGAAACAAAATCATTTTGTGATTGGGAAGATGACAGTAATGGTAAGTTTTCACTTATACTGTTGGTTGCCACATTATCATGATTTTCACCTTCCTCATTATATACAGCCGCATGAGCTTTTGAATGGACTTTACTGAGATTTCCCTTGGCACGGTCTTTTCTAAATACAGCTGCTAGTTGATCATATTGAGAGAAACATAAACGAATCTCATGTTACGTGAGCAAACTCCTAATACATTGGACGCAACCTCACCCTTTCTATTTCGATATCTTGGTTTATCAACCTCTAAAACACGTATCCATATATATGTGTCATCTAATAATTTTCTTTAAAGTATTAAATTAGTCCATGAAATAACATAACAAACATACCTTAAACCACTTCCATCTCTCATCGGCACATTCCTCTAGAATTGATTCTGGTGAGACAAGAAGCACACTATGCATTCTTATCACCCATTTAAAACTAAGTTAAAATACCTACTTATTGTCTCCCCAGACCTCATAAATCTGAACTTGATGACTCGATTTTTTGACGTGATGGGCAAGTATATGTAAAAACATGGCCATTTGTTCCTCTATAGTTACAAGTCCATCTTCTTTTAACGCACCAATTGTACGTGCCAACTCGCATTATAGAGTAAATGTACGTCTATCCATCCTAAGTTGCTCCACACAATTCAAGACGTTGCTCTTAATGAGACAGTCAAGGTGATCTAAACGAGCTTAAACTCTAACAAATGTCCGATCCTTTAATATATGCTTGCGGTAGTGCCTTTCAGCAATAGTGGACACTACTATCATATACATCATACACAAAAGCAATATGTAGAGGCTCATATCCTCTAATATAAGAATGGTGAAAAATTCCTCTCTATCATAGTGATCCATTTCTAATGAGAAAAATAAAATAAAATTAGATAAGTACAAATTAATAGGTTAGATAATATAAAAATATATAAAGATAATATCTTTTTTTCAAATTAGCAAATTTCAAGGAGATTCCACTTCCTTCTTAAGAGAAAATCCTTGATCTCGTGTATTTGCTTTGGCTATTTTTTAAATGTTTAGAAGAGACAATATATAACCAACTAGCAAAAAAAAATTACGTAGCGGCAATACAATCCAATAGTTACTTTAAAACATGATCAAATTTCACTTTCAAGAACACAATCTCCAATCAACCAGCAAATTAAACCAATAGAACTGAGTAAATAGACATGAAATCAAGGTCAAGCATATTTATTATGTTTTAGAGAACATTCATAACTTCAATAAACCAACAGCCTTGTGACTCACACGATACAACCAATAGACCTTTCTTTTGTTTTATGTAAACTGCCTAACATTCCAAAAGGACACTTTAATAAAACAACCAAGGCCCTTTAAATTGTCCCAGACTTTCATAAAAGTTTGAAACAGGACATTCCATCGGCAAAAGTATGGGACGCTTTAATGGACTGCGTTAAAGACACTTCAATGAAATTTACAGAGCCTGATGACAATATAGAGTCTGATATGAATTAATGGACTGCAATAAGGAATGTCCTCAATTGATAAGAATGCAAGGGTTAGTAATGTTTACTCTGTAAACATCATAATAGAAACGCCAAATCCCCAAAAGAAGAAAAGCCAATCAATAAAGCTCTCATCACTATAATTCGTATCAATTGAAAGGACACAAGGAGATACCATTGCCGACCCATGGGTAAAAACAACGGAATGCATTTGTTCAATCCATAGAAACAAGACTAGTTTGTAAAAAGTAGGGGTGAGCAAGCGGAACCGTCTACCCGGAACCGGAACCGGTACTGTTCATCAAACAAAAAATTCCCTCACACTATCTCAGTCGCAGTCACAGCCTCCGCTCACAACTCAGACAGAGTCACTCTCACTCGACCCACACTCCACAATCCACAGCGTTATTCGGTGACCGAACTTCGGTCTACTGGACGTACAAGTTTCTGGACGTCCAGTGCTGGCGTCTAGCACTGGACGTCCAACACACGTCCAAGTGTTAGACGTCCAGCAAAAACCGGACATCCACGGACATCTAGTTTTTGGACGTCCAGAAAATGCGACATGTGAACGTGTAGTTTTTTTCTTTTTTAGAATATGTTTTTTTCGCGTTAATTGGAATCGAAACCACCCGGGAACCGGACCGAAACCGCCCAATCTTGTCAAGTCCGGTTCCGGTTCTCCATAATAGGGAACCGATTCCACCGGTCCGGTTCCCGGTTCCTAGGAAAACCGAGAACCGGACCGCCCGAGAACCGATCACCCCTAGTAAAAAGATTACGAAAGTCTAGGCTAAACCCACGATGCCAAGCACATAACCAACCTTACATCTGTTGAAAATTCGTCACTTTTTGTAATATATATATATATATATATATATATTTATAGAGAGAGAGAGAGAGAGAGAGAGAGAGCATAATTATTTACCTTCGAAAATTCATCGATTTTGTAAAATTTCAATCTGTATCAAAGAGCTACTGAGGAGAATGATTCAATGTTGATACTTTGGAAACGAGGAGTTAAAGTCATCTATGTGTGAATGATGGAGAAAGAAAAAAGATGTAAGATTTTCTATTTCGAATAAAAGAAATCTATATGACCTTATCCCACCCCCCTCCCCCTCAGATTTTTTTATCCGAGTTATATCCCTTCTATATCCCACCTTATCCTATCATATACAGCTACCAAATACATAATATGATAAAACATATCATATCCTGTTTTTTATCTGGATAACCAAACGCAGCCTAAAGAGCCATCAATACAAAGGTCTAAAGTTCAAGGCTACCTAAGATAAAAGTCACATGTACTACGAAATAAATAAACCTCCTTCGTCGAGATTATGTAATTTTCCCGTGTACAAGTCAATACTGAACTTGATACGTACATTTGGCCCAAGAGCTCTGATTTACCTGCTTGGTTTAGGTTTTAGTTCAACGTCAATGTCTCTTGCTCTCTGCCATCTCTCCCCTTTACGCTGTCGTAATTCCGTTGCAATATGCAATAGGCAGTTTAGGAAAACAGATGCTACAACTACAAAATTAGAAGCTAATTTCCCACGTAGAGATGACAACATACAAAAGCACAAAAACGAAGGAAATTGCCTAATGATTGGAGCTACAAAATTTCATAATCCGGCATGATTTTACCCATAGGGAACATAACTGGGATCTCTCTCTCTCTCTCTCTCTCTCTCTCTCTCTCTCTCTCTCTCTCTCTGTGCTGTGTGGTGCACGTGCGAGCACACAAGCTTAGATAGACACAGATTGGAGCAGTGTGTTTACAAATGATAATCAAGTCTCCGCCTTTCAACCGGTTGCCGACATGTATTCTTCCAGTCCATTTTGTCTTCACCATTGGAAGAAGTGCTGCAAAACAAGCAGTAAGTGAACAGATGTATCTTCACCAAGAGTAAGCATAAAAAGAAGTAAATAGTGCAGTCATGAGCTAACTTCAGATCAAAACCTCCTGAATCAAATACGACATCTATTCATATAGATATCACTTCAAACTTCGTTTTATTATCATAGTGCATCATATTGCACAAGTAAAACAACATTGATTATTTCTAGAAGAAATCAAAAAGAGAATACACCGAATGTAACAGTCTGCGAAAGTAAAGGGATAACTTTTTCAGAATCCCTACCTAATGATGACCATTTTTGGTACTTGGTAGCGCTCAGCCATTGGCCTTATATAGAATAACATAGATCTTTCATTTCCTCGGTTCCCCCATCTTCCACTCTCAACAAAACATGAACTCTACCACCATCCATTGTCACCCCCAAATAAAGACCTAAACAAAGATAACTGATTTTAGACATTGCAGTATCTCTCTTTTCCCCTCAATCAGCAGAATCTACTCAATTCATTTGCCATAATGCAACTCATATATATCACAGGCAACCTTGTCGTGGAAAACAAATTCAAAACCTACTTTTGCAAATGTTATCCATATGTTGTAGAAAGATGTTAGTAGTCTTAACTGCTGCGAAATGAGAGAAAATTTGTTTTCCCCTGAATCACATAGTTTGTAAACATTTGTCCTACATACTCATCATGCAGCTAAAAAGAATGGAAATAAAAGTAATACCTACAAGTAAGAATGACATGTAGTGAAGCTTCTTTAAAACATGAAGAATGAAGACCAAAAGAATGATCGATGCACTGCAGTAACTCCCATTGAGCAGACTTATTAACAAAAGGGGGAGAAAATTAAAAAGCGGCATTCTAAATTTAGAAGTGACGCAAGACCTGCTAATGTAAGTTCCTTTGTCTACAACAACTGAGGCATCTCTTCTTGCAAATTGCCCAGCATCCTATGTAATCGAACATATGCACACTGTAGTTTGTGTCTCTCCTCCAACGCTGTAACATTTTCTACTAAAGCCTGTAAAGGAAAGAGAGGAGACGCATGATTAAACTATAAAGCCAAAGTAATGACTGCAAGCTCATTAATGCATTCTTCATGAGAAAGAAAAGTAGAGCATAATCAAAGTGCAAGTAATAGAATAATTATGTTACATGATGACCCTTTCCACATAGACTAACTGTTTAAAACTGCACAATACAGTAAAAGCACATAGGACCAAAACATTTTTACTGTCGAGCATCATTCCAATTCTCAATCAGTCTCCCACAGAAATTCCAGAAGGAATCATACTGAGTGAAAGGAATGGGATAGCCAGTGGAACATCTAAAACAAGCATGGCAAGCAAATAATATATGAACTAGAACGCAAAATCGAACCTGTAATGATCTCAGTATGCATTCAATCTCTGGCTTGAACAGAGACAGAATCTGTTGCGACTTAAAATCCTTGTGCATCAATTGAAGGACATAAACAATGGCATTGACACTAGTCGAATGATCTGTCCCATAGCTACCATTTTCCGAAGAAGACAATGAACTCCTATCAGATATCAATGATTCCATTGTTTTCAAAACTAGTTTCAGAAGTTTGCGACTTCGATCAAACAAGAATAAGCAAGGTATGACATAATAATGGGTCATGCGCTCAACAACAGCAAGAGCAGCTTCATCATTATCTCCTGAAATGTGGGGGATTACGACCTGAATATATGAATAAAATATCCAATTAGATGACAACAAACACTTGACTGTTGAGCCTGCTGATGAGAAAAAGAAATGGGAAACCAACTTTCCTCAGCAACTTAAGTATAGACCAATAGTTATCAGATAGAAAACAAGTAGATTACCCAATTGTAACAAATATCAGTAAGAACCATGGTACACACGTACATAACCATATGAAAGACTGTTTACTGAATTATTCGAGCAAAATATCATTTAAGTCGGTTCCATGACAAATTTCAGTAACTATTACTAGACACCATGTCACACATTTATGAACCACATGGCAGACCAATTCAGAGATTATTCAAGCAAAATAATTTTTAGCATTAGTTCTAACCCAAATTTTCCTACAATTTATGAATCAAGTGATTGAAGCTGAACTGATGGCTTTCAGGGAATGTGTAGAAAGAGAGAGCTTACAGAAAAAATATCAATCAGATGTAGAGCAAGAAAACTGGCCAGACTGTCAATACTCTGTTCAGAGAGTCTGGTTGGCTTAGAATCCAATGTGGCGAGCAGTCGGAGCAAGGCACAAGCATTATCACGAAATGGTTTCATTTTCTGCAAAGAAACAAAAAAAGCAAGGGCTCAATCCATCCTGGGTATATTTATGGAGTACTTGTTAGAATGATATTAATTACTGTAGATGCCCGAAAACTTATTTCAAGAATAAATAGAGGAAATATCAATTATCATATGTTGCAAATAACTCTATGTCAGGCAGTCAATTAAGATGACTCACTATCTGATCAATTATCACTTTCTCTATCATCTGAAGGACAGTAGATTGATCACCAATATGCAAAAGGCACGAGCAAACAAGACTCGTCAATAATCCAAGAGTTCCACAGTTTGAAATCTTTGGCTCATGTTTTTTAACTGGAAGGGCATTATCTGTCGAAAAAAGTAATTCATCAGGAAAGGAAGACCACAAGAAATTAGCCACAGAAGAAAAATGTTGGAGATTACCAGGAGAAACTTTGAAATGCGAGAGTAATGTGATGAAGAAACTGATGATGTCAGATATCCAGATATGTCCAGCAGTGTAGGCTGAATCAAGAACCTCTATCATGTGGAATAACACTGAAGGTGCCAGATCATTGCCTGAAATGAATTGGCAATAAGGACCAGAAGACGAGAATAGTGTCCAAGAAAATAGGGGATTCTCATGAGTTGGTGGTGCAGTATATACATGCTTCAACGTGTTCTATAAAAATATTCATCCACAAGAGAGATTATGACTGTCAAAGTGGAAAAATGTCTTCACATGTGTTACTTGACTCATATTGATTCATTTCAGCTCTCCTCGTACAAAAATAATCTGAATACTAACAAATTTGGACATACTTGAGCTTCAAAGACTATAACAGTGCCTGGAGGCAAATCAACACTGAACTCAGAGTAATGATGTTTTAGCGACCACGTTCATAATGCTTCTCTGATAGATGCTATTCTTCATTTGATTGCAAGGACATCTATTGATGAATTCTTCACTCAAATCCATCATTAAATATATCAAGAATATCATGCTGATGCACAAATGATTTATTAAGCACTCAAGCAAATAAGAGAGCACAATGATTGCATCACGAATTCCATCTTAGGCAGTTAATGGTCAGAGATACATACATAGACAGCATGTGGCTATTGCCTTCAGCAAAGCAGAATCCAAACGAGAGAAGTAATAAAGGCAACAAACAGCAAGTTCCTGACAATCTTGAGAAAGCCTAATGAATGGTCCATAACTAACACTGCCTGCATTTTACATTACAAAAGGTCAGGTGTCAGCTACACAAGTAACTAATTAATCAAGAAAAGATCAGGCACTAAGCCTCACTTTCGTTCTGACATTTGCAGAAAAAATCCTGAAGTGGATATTGTATGTTATCATATTCCAACTGTAAGGCGGGTCTTGACAAAGCAGATTGTCCCAGGTGAAGAATAAGACGTAACACCACCTACAAGAAGGCAAATCACAAAGTACTTCATTGACAAATAAGGTAACTTCAGAAGAAATGATAACTTCAACATGTTGCTTGCAATAGCTGATATTCTTTTATAATGCAAGAATCAACCCATTCAGGTCAGTAAAGAATAAAATATTACTGTAAATAACGTTATGACGTACCTGGGTAACTGACTGATGTTTTTCACCCAGCAGGATTAGCAATGTAGGCAGCTCTCTCACCCAAGCAATTTGATGGTCCAATAGTTCCGGATCATTGACATCCAAATATATCATGTTTTGTCCCTGCCATCAAGCAAGATTGCTTTCCATTATGCGGAGTAATGGATGCAGCAAACAGAACCTGTGACTTTTCCAGCAGAAAAAATCTACCCAAAAAAAAAAACACAGAAGACACAGGACCTCACATGCTCTGTGGACATCAATCTGTGTACTGCATGGGTGCAGCAGTTCACTCAAAACACTTCAATCTAAAAGTGCTTGATTTTATGGAAGGACTCGCACCAAACATAAATGTTTCAGCAAAGGGGGAGCTATAATAAAAACTCACCGGTATCATAATTTCCTCAATAATGGAAAGGAAGGCCAACTTCAGAGAGGACTCATGATTGCACTCCCTGAATGCCCTTGTAAATGCCTGAATTTTCCACAACAAGGGTGTTAGCAACATTCAATTCACATCGTTTCTTGGACAGGAATTCAGTTGCAGGAGACACAACTGACCTGAAGAAGGCGAGACTTCCAATTATAAGGAACCTGTCCCAAAAGTTTTGGTATAAATGGGAGAAGTAAGTGCTTATCACTGACTGTTGCTTCAGTCTTTGCACCGTCACTTATCTGCAAAATATAGGCGGATTCCTTCAAAATCAGAAAGGAGATACTCCATTGAAGTCCAAGAATATATGAGGACAAGTGGATTGGTAATATATAATTATGCTTAACACTTCTCCGAGGATTATTTTCCCCTCTCTAATTGGATTCTAGTTCACTCCATGACCAGAGTTCTTCAATACAATCCCTCGACCCGAAAGAATAATGTCAGGTATATTGATAGTGGTTTAAAAAATTAGTATTTTAAACCATGAACAAGCTGTGATTTAATGTCGAATATGACCTATCTGCCATATCACTTATAATACAAATTTCATAGACAAATCTTAGTATACCTAGCATCTCTCTACCTAAAAATCCAGCAGAAGTGACGACAACCTGACACCATCACATCTTTTGGTACTCGATTGTCATACAGGATAACTCCACTCCAGGCCAATAAAATACCAATCTTCGGCAACCAAACAAGTTACTTTTTGTGAACCATGTAGAGTGTATTAAAAGTGTACAGTACACACTAGAAAATTACAGAGAGATCAAATTAGCCAAGGAATGAAACTGTGAGAGAATCAAACCTTTCCAAGCAGCATTACTGTTATAAATTCAAGAAATCTCTCTGACAGTTCATTGGGAGGAGAGATCCATTCACTGCAGCTCAGAAATATGTCGGCAATCACAACATTCAGCGTGAAGTACCTATCACTGTCCTGCCAACCACAGGAGGACTTAAAATGTAGCGCCAGAAGATAATTTTAGCAAAGATGCAATATCAGTCGTGAGAACGCCCACATGAGAAACGTCATTAGATGAAAAGACAACCTATATATCGAAGCTATTCGACTAATTGAGTCTCTAGATATTGATCAAAAGTCTGAAACAGAGCCCCGCTTATGTTACCTTAGATGGTTAAGGAACGGAGCACAAAACACATTAATCAAACCAAGCAGAAATGAACAACTTCCTGTAACGTCCAATTTACATATGTGAATGTATCATTTGAGATCCAAGGAGAAATAAATATTAAAAACAACTAGATAAATTGAAATACTTCAAAAAAAACTAGATTCTCGCATTGGGCTGAGAAGCGTTCTCTAACTTGTAGTCAGATAGCTTTTGCAAAGCCCCTCATCAGCCTGGAAACTATATTTAGTCAATTGTCTCTCCATTTCCTTCATATGGCTTATTACCTTCCAAAAGTAAGGGATTTTGCGGAAGGGGAAAGTAGACATGTCCAAGCCATTGATGTGGTCATGGCTTTACACAGTGATTGGCAGACAACGAGACTGATCCAAATACATTTCAGAATCCAAGGTGAGAGTATTAGTTTCAATAGTGGCTAACCTATGATCTAAATGGTTTTCCACTCTCTCGAGACCTTTAGCTAAAACCATAAGTATTTCTTATTTAACATCCAGTGTAAAAGTAAAGCAAATTTTACTACTGTTGACAAGACAAACTGATTATTGTATTGTGCTATTAATTTGAATACATAATCTAGACATGATGGCAAGAGATATGATCTGCAAGCAGCTCTAAAGAGCATAAACTGGTATGGCACCAACAGACACATTTGGTGATTGTGCCACGCAAAGCATATAAGACATTTAATCTTAGTCGGATATTGTTTGATAATGCAACATTTACTTAGTCAGTGAGCTACTTAGCTACTGAAGCTGCCTAATTTCAGAGGTGTATTATCAATAAAGATCTCACTAAGATTGGACTAAATGTGATAGCTCAAAAGGTCATATAACAGTTTCCCCTGATTGGATGGTTGAGTTATCTATCACATTGTTATATGCAGTGTTGTCTGATATTCTAGTGTTGCAGAAACTATTCATCTGCCAAATATATCATTCCATAATCCATTGAATTACATAACTATATTTCCCAGTGCCACCAATTTTTTAACTGCCTTGGCTCTGTTATGGAACTCAGTAACAGAAAGAATCTGAAATTATTCAGTGAATCAAACTTAACGAAGGAAAAAAACAGACACTCAGGATGGGAAAAATTATGTTCAATGCGTAATTCTTACCTTCTGTGAAACGCGATGGACTCCATTCAGCGGAAACAGTACACATAGCCTCTTCAATATAACTGATGCCAACCCTTGATCCAATGTGGTCAAGGTGGCACCTCCAAGAGTAGTTTGTAGATCAGACTTAGCCTTATCAATCCTAGAAATAAAAAACTTAACAGCTAGATCTATACTCTGAAGTATGCAGAGCATACAATCAAATGATTGGAACTCCAGTGAGGGCATCGAATTAACCACAGATAAAATCTCCCTGAGGCAATTGATCAAAACTGGCACCAGATCCTTTAATTTCTCCAGGACAATAGCGTATCCTACAAGAAAAATTTAAGGGCTGGTGTCACCACTTGACAACTACAATAGCTAAATAGCAGAAAACAAAAATTGACATCTGGATACACAGTATGAACAGAGTCACTGATGTCTACTCCTAATGACTTTATTATCTCTATGATTTTTTCTTAGGCAATTTTTCTAGCTCACTTTCAGAATAAGAATATCAGAAGGAGTATGTCTAAACTAACAGCATAAATCCCACAAAGGGTAGAAAACTATGGTGGATAAGTACATGCAAAACTTACTAACATAATGCAGCAGGGAAAAAACTAGTCCTCCTGTTTGTTTCCTTTTGATTGCTCCTCACTGTTTGTTTCCCACCACAAATCTCATCATATTAATTCCCTACAATTCCGTTTAGTCCTTTCTGAGGTCATACATCAACATCCACACAAAATGCAAGTGGATTTAATTCCAGCACCTCAAGCATAATCTACTATACTTCGGTCTATCAAGTACTTTATCATTACTCACAATCCCTGAAGCATTGTTAATCTTTGGTCCTCTTAATTGACCTAACTCTGCATATCAGTTATCAATCTTAACTCTAGTTTTCCAAAGAATCAAAACTAGATAACCAACCAAGTGCAGCGAGAAAATGGTGAAAGTTCACAAGGCAGGGACAGAAATGAATCAGGCAAGAGTTAAACAAACCAAAGTTCATTAACACTTTCCTGCCCTTTATGAATCCCTTAAACTCAACATAAATCCAAGACGCGCAACTAAAAGTAAGTTTTAAACTCATGTTAACTCAGACCCAAGACACTCGAGTAGAAATAAACCTCAAAAGAGGAAAAAGTAACACCTCAATTTCTTGGAGTTGATATTTACATGACAGATCCACAATTTCACCATCTAAACAAAAGACCTTTAAGTACCCCCCCCCCCCAAAAAAAAGGAAAAGAAAAGAATACTATTCCCACATTTACCATTTATAGCACCAGAAGCAACCTTCACAGGCATTGACAGTCAATGTGCTGAGACATTGTAAGTGATCCTATTGCAAACTCACTAATCATTAAGAGAATATTGACACTTCAATGCAAAAGCTCCAACAGGTCCAAGATTAAGTACCCCTAAAACATAATATCAAAATTTGCTTGCATCCTAAGGAATGAGAAACAAAAGGCTGGGTAAAAGACATTTACCAACCAGAAGAACTTGCATACTTCTCCTGCTCAAACCCATGCAATAACCTTTTTCCAGCTGTTTTCTGATCAATGTTACAGAGATGTTAGGAACCAAAGATAACATTTGTGCATATTCAAAGTTGAAACAAGCCTTGAAATAATTGCCAGTGAGTTAAATCCGAGAACTGGAGAGAACAAAGACATTGTCATTTGAAGAAAATGTGTCAACCTACATGAGGAACATTTGTTTTGCTTCTTTCAGAAAGTACATCACTCAAGCTTCTTGTTTGGGCCATTCATAAATGTTAGTAGCAATGTAAGAGTAATCCTGAGAACCCAAAAAAGCCCAGACCAGTATTGTCCAGGACATGATTGAGCCAGTCTTTCGGGACTGATATGGTTATTATTCAGGCTGGTCTGAGCTATCAGGCCTGAGTCGATGAAGCCCAATTAAGCCCAAACCGCCCTCAATAATTGTTTAAAAAACGCAAACATAATATCATCACTGGTTATGAAACTGTAGTCTTCCAGACTTCCACTTCAACTCTCTGTACCCATGCTTCATAATCCTACCCTCACAAGCTTCAGAAAAGCAGAGCCAACTTAAGCATCCAGTCACAGATCAGTGATGCTTAAAACATAAAGCATTAAGAAAGTAGGTACTTTTGACACAGAAGATGATAATAAACTTAAAATGATCCAGCTAGCTTTTCTCCAGCAAGAAGCAAACAGACAACCAGAGAGAGAGACATATAGCACAATTTAAAATAAATGGAAGGAAGATACTTTTTCAGATGCATCGTCCTCTCGGTCATTGCATGGCAACAATGACAAGCAGCACATGAGACCAGCAAGGGCAGTCTTCAGCTTGCTCCTGTCTTGGGCAAACAGCTGATGCTTACAAAGTATATCCTCATAGTTTTGCAGAATCTGTCAATAAATATGAAACTTTTAGGAGTCCAAGAAAAATTCCAGGAATAGAGGAAAATAAATTATTGAGAAACACCATATGTTCTGATGGATACCAACGGTAAGTAAAATACACTCCAACAGTTAAATCCGGACATAGCAGCTAAAATATGGCCTTCTCCCCCTCTCACATGCGTTTTTTTGTTTTTGTCTCCTCTATTAGGAGTGGTATATCGAAGTACCTTCTCAGCATATAGAAGAAACGCTGGGGGATAGTGCAGAACGACGAGGCCAAGAAATCTGAAAGCCATCAACCGCACATCTACTACCAGATGTGTCATCGCATTGAAAATATATGCCATCATGAGAGAAATGAAAGGCCTTTGATTGCCCTGCAATGTCAGTTGAACAATTTTCATAAGAGAATGCACCAATAAGCTCAACATAAACTGTCCCTTTCAAAGAGAACATTTGAACTTGGAAGTAACTTTCCCCCTTATTCACTACTATTGAATTAGAGGTAGGTCCAATTTAATCCAAAGACTTCACTACTCGGGTATTCCCCTAAACAAGAAGCTCCTCCCTCCGCAAGGAGTTAAGGATGGTCATATATCACACAGCCTTCCCCATTACTTTTTTTGGCAAAAAGACTATTTCCACCACTGAACCCGATGACTTTTGGATCACAATATCCTAACATCATGCTAAGTTTATCTTTCCCCATCATATGGCCATATTCCATGAAAATACTTGCTGTTGGCATATGATAGACAGTCGAATTATGAAGACTGCAATTACATCTCATAGGCAACAGCAAACACAAAAGCACACAAAAAGTCATAAAGAAAAACCTACATTCTTCAGTTCAGAGCTTACTACCTAAACAAATCCAAAGACGAAATAAGTTCATTCAGTTGTACCTACAAGCTTCATGCAGTTACAATTAATAAAGAATAAAAACTCAAATTGTCTGTCAACTATCAACGAGGTCATCATCAGTTGCAGAAAACAAAAGTCAGACAATATGTCTCCCTCTATATCTAACTTCAAGCTTCCACTGGTCATTCACATTTTTAATGACAGATCTCAACACACAGTCCAAAAACATGGAAAGATCAAAGGTTTGCTAGATATGATGGACAGAACTCTTTCACCTATTCAAGATAGTGCCTTGTCTTGCATTATGCAGCAAGCATCAAAATGACGGAAGGGAACTCCAGCCTACCTCTTTACAACTGGGAAATATTACAGACTTAAAAAGTTGATACAGGGCCTCTCTAACCAACTTATCATCATCACCAATTCGCTCACGTAATTTCTCTACAACAGCATACATGTGTAGCCTCAACTCATCAGGATGCTTCAGGAATAAATCTTTTATGCCCATCAATGCATCTATACCAACAATAAATGTAGATTAAGGTAAGATAAGGATCAGATAACACATAAAGATAGATAGCATAAGAATCAAGTAGCTCAGGAGCCAATTAAGATGTCAAAGTTGACTATAAATAGTAAAGGATAAGCAAAAAACTTTTAGGACGTTAGAAATGTACAAAGACAAGGATAAAGGAAAACAAACTAGAAAAACCAAGCAAAAGGAAAAGATTATAAGAATATCTAGAATCAAAACAAGAAGACCAAAGCCCAATAAAAGAATAGAAAACTGAAGATTCCAAATTCTTATCTCTTATTGAGCTCTTTACAAATCATCACATGAGAAAAGGGGGCACAACACTCCATGACATTTTAAAAATTGAGTCTTCTACATAGGCATGCCAACAGCTAAAAAGCTGGACAGCAATATATAGGTATGCCCATACAGCCTAAGACAAACGAATGATATGATCCCAAAGCTTAAGCGCAAAGTTACAATGTAAAAGGAGATGCCAACAAATTCACCCAATTGCTTACACATTCAACCCTAATGCATAACAATGGAATTCCATTTTCTGAGATTGTCGATTGTAAGAATCTCAGTCCAAGCTACTATGCAGCAAATGCAAAAATTCTACAAGGAATATGGAACAGTCAGATTGCTTTTGGTATGAGCAAGCAGAAGAATTCCCCATTATGACGAGACTTAACACTCAAGATCTTGTTATTGGCTGGGTCCAAAACCATCTTGTCAGCCCCATAGCTGCAAATTCTACAGAATAAAGAAGAGCCAAAAGGAGACTCGATAAAACCTCCCACTCATTAAAACTCCTTATGAAATTAATTCCCATTACCAATAACCAGAATCATCCTTCAGAGACACATGGTCAGAAACCATGGCATCCTTGTTAGCTATAAGGAAAAAAGACTCAAAAGGCACTTCACCACACCACACCACAACATTATTCCAAAAGTAAACTCTTCTATCTTGTCCAATTTCGAATTTGATCCACCAGATAAAAGAGCTCCACTTATTTCTAATTTATTTCCAAACTCAAATCTCATAAGCAGAACAGACAACCTTGGTGAACTAACTATTAAGGTCAGCAATATATTTTGCTTTGACAAATTTCACCCAAAGAGAACCACCTTCAGGAACTAATCTCACAAAGTGATTGGCTCGATAGAGCTTAATTAAAGTGCCATAAGAAAGACAAACATTTCACTACGACTTCTTGTCCACAAGAAAAATTTAAATGAAGCAATGGTAAAAAGATAAGCAAATTTGACATCAAATTCAACCAGAGTACTCTAATAACTATAGGTACTTCATTAAGAGTTGCCAAGTGATTCACTTCTACTATTCCAAAGGGGCCCCTTAAATACAATGCCAAAGATCTAGTTCAGCTGGATTCAGGTTCTATAGTCTGATTCAATCATCTAGTTAGCAGTGCGCCAGATGGCAATTAATATTATCCAATCGCAAATAGAATAAGCATAATCTGCCTTTTGTCAAAAAAGATCATAGCATGCGAGGATGTACTTCCGGCATTAGCAGAAAATTTTCCCCCTACACCCAAAACCGAAAGTCCAGATTATTTTACAGTCTCCCAACTAATGAGGGTATTATATTCCATAAAGACAGACGCCTTACAAACCTCGACGAACTTTTGGATTGTGGTGGGACGTTTGCTGTAGAAGCTCCTTCAAAGTCAAACCTTTCTTGTTCACAGCTAACCCCACCCTATCCGACGCCACACTTTGCTCAGGAAGAACAATTGCTAAGGCAAAAACACGAAAAAGTTAAATTAAGATCCCATCAAACACAAAGCATGCCGTATCGAAACTGCAAACTCCGGCGAAAAAGCTCCATACCTTTAGATTTGATTTCGGTGTTCGTAGCATTCTTAGGCGGTGGCAGTTTCCGCCCAACTTTACGCTTGATTTTCTGCAGCAACACGCATTGACGAAGTCATCACAGAGCATAACTGGAATTCGATATCAAAAAGACGCGGCGTTCGTATTAGCGTACTCACGCAGGCGAGACACGGTATATACCTTGAAGTCGATGCCCTTCTTCTGCTGCTTCTTCGATGGAGCCTTCGAGCGCACCATCTTCGCCGTGACTCGCCGGCGAGGACACGAACGGTCTTGGGTCGATGGTCTCGCGGACTGCTGGTCGCTTGCTTCCCCAAGAAAGCGCACGCCTCCTCTGCTCTGCTCGTCGAAACCCTAGCGGGTAGAGAAGCGGCGTACGGTCCGACTGAGACACAGAGAGGAACCGACGACTGCGGCGGATCGGCTGATCGACGCGGCAAAGTAGGGCGGGTTTAACGAGGGTTTTGTTCCCGAAAAACACTTTCTTTTTCTAGAGAAACTTTTCCTATTTCTGTTCCTTATATAAATAAAACGCATGTAGTAACAATTTATTTTCGAAAAAAAAGAAACACAAAACTAATTTACTTATATGTTTTCAATTTTTCATTGGCCGGTCGTCGGCCACCGGCGACCGGCCAGTCCTTAGGCTCGATCCAATGTCGGTTCATGGGATGCATCAATTACTTGACCCAAAAAAGCCGTGGACTGGATTGCAAATATTTTACCCATCTCGGAATTTATTATGTTTAGAGATTTGTCGGTTATGTTTTTACGATGCCGTTTTATGTATGGAAAAAATGTCCATTTTTCACTTAACATGGCAGCACTAACATCTCGGAATGTCACGCAGGATGTATGTCTTGTCTTATGTTGCAATTATTACTTATTCACAGAATCCATCCTTCAAGTAAATTATGTGAATAAAAACATGTGATCATAGATGAATCACGGTTTGACGTGTTTTACCCCTCAACATTTTTTTTCATTTAATGTTTAAGTTGTTTTTAATTGGCTATTTCCTATATTCAAGGAAAAATTTTGCTGAGAATAAGAATTCATATCAGATAAGGAATTATGGGCTCAATTTGATTCAGGTCGTATATAAGTCGCTAAAATCATATTACATAAATATGGGTCATTTCAATCAAGCTGATCGATCCGCTTCATTTGTTTGAATTGTCTAATAATGACATATGTGCATGGCATGACAATTTATAGGGGCCTTTTGGTCCTTTGAGTTCATATATCAACTAGCCCAACTTCTCTTCTCCGTACTTCTAGAAAGTTTTTTCTTTCTTTTCAGGAACAATTATTTATCGTTCCTCAATTTTTTTACTAAGACATTGTTCTTTTTTAATTTTCTTAATCTTGCTTTCTCGCTTAAAACTAGAGTGATATATATCCTCCAAATTGAGATTCGAATCTACTTATGAAGTGAAATTGCCTACTGTTTACTATCTCCAATATTACTTATCTCATGTAATAAGTAATATTACTATCTCCAAAAAATGTTGAGGGGTAAAACATGTCAAACCGGGATCCATCAATGGTCACATGTTTTTATTCATATAATTTCCTCGAAGGAAGGATTCTATGAATAAGTAATAATCGCAACATAAGACGAGACATACTTTGTGCACGACATTCCGAGATGTTAGTGCTGCCATGTTAAGCAATACATTGTATTTAGTTCCAGCTTATCACTTACAAAGAAAATATATTTAAATCCTATAAATACTCGTTTTCCTATTAAATTAGGTTAAGTAAGGATATGTCATTCCGCTTATGAGAAGGTCTTTTCGCCGCAAAGCGTGGTTGTTAGCTAGTTTAACTACAAAGCTGGGTTCAATCCGTAGGAAGGGTGGCTCAAGCTAGCCCAGAATCCATTCCTTGTCTATAAAATAATTTCTCCGCGTTTTGTATGGAAAATGATTTATATAAAAATTTATTGAAAAACATAAGTTATGTTTTTACGATGCCATTTTATGTATGGAAAAAATGTCCATTTTTCACTTAACATGGTAGCACTAACATTTCAGAATGTCACGCAGGATGATGGTCTCGTCTTATGTTGCAAGTGATGTATGTCTCGTCTTATGTTGCAATTATTACTTATTCACAGATCCATTCTTCGAGAAAATTATGTGAATAAAAACATGTGACCATAGATGAATCACGATTTGACGTGTTTTACCCCTCAACATTTTCTTCTTCAGTTAATGTCTAACTTGTTTTTAATTGGCTATTTGTTTTTTGGCTATTTCCTATATTCAAGAAGAAACGTTGCTGAGAATAAGAATTCATATCAGATAATGTATTATGGGCTCAATTTGATTTGGGTCGTATATGAGTCGCTAAAATCGTATTACATAAATATGGGTCATTTAGATATGACCGATCGATACGATACATTTGTTTGAATTGTCTAATAATGACATATGTGCATGGCATGACAATTTTTCAAGGGCCTTTTGGTCCTTTGAGTTCACATATCAACTAGCTCAACTTTTTTCTTTCTTTTCAGGAACAATTATTTATCTTTCCTCAATTGTATTTTACTAAGACATTGTTCTTTTTTTTATTTTTCTTAATCTTGCTTTCTCGCTTAAAACTAGAGTGGTATTTATCCTCCAAATTGAGATTCGAATCTACTTATGAAATGAAATTGCCTACTGTTTACTATCTCCAATATTACTTATCTCATGTAATAAGTAATATTACTATCTCCAAAAAATGTTGAGGGGTAAAACATGTCAAACCGGGATCCATCTATGGTCACATGTTTTTATTCACATAATTTCCTCGAAGGAAGGATTCTATGAATAAGTAATAATCGCAACATAAGACGAGACATACATTGTGCACGACATTCCGAGATGTTAGTGCTGCCATGTTAAGCAATACATTGTATTTAGTTCCAGCTTATCACTTACAAAGAAAATATATTTAAATTCTATAAATACTCGTTTTCCAATTAAATTAAGTTAAGTAAGGATATGTCATTCCGCTTATAAGAAGGTCTTTTCGCCGCAAAGCGTGGCTGTTAGCTAGTTTAACTACAAAGCTGGGTTCAATCCGTAGGAAGGGTGGCTCAAGCTAGCCCAGAATTCATTCCTTGTCTGTAAAATAATTTCTCCGCGATTTGTATGGAAAAAGATTTATATAAAAAGTTATTAAAAAACATCAGTTTTTAATTTTTAATTTCATTTTGTTTTCTCTTTTGTTTTTCCTCCTTCCTTGGCCATCATTGGCCACGACAACAGAGCTAGTGATAGAGCTGCGGCTGACCACATTAGCTCGCCAACCCTGAACGAGCTCGAGACTCGCGGGCCAACAAGCTTGCAGCCTTTGGCAGGGTGCCTCAGGCTCGCCCAATGCTAACAAGCCCGCCTCCTCCAGCAGCGTGCCTCAACCTTGCTTAGGGTGAACAAGCTCACCCGGTTTGGTGAGGCCTGAGTTTCGGTATCCTTGGGCAACACTTGCCTCCCTTCAACGACACTCAAGAGGATATATTTGAAGGGAACGGACCGGGGTGATAAAGCGAGTATAGGTCAAAGGCCAATAGTTATAGGCGTAAGAAACCGAACCCAAAAACGAAACTAAAACCAAGATGTATTTTAGTTTGATTTAATTTTCGATTTAGATAACAAAAAGATAACTGATTCTTTCTTTCAGTTCAAATAGTTTCGGCTCGATTAACCGAACCTAATTGAAAACCACCTCCATTCTCACTTCCCCTTTCACTAAACCTATTTTTAATATTACAAAAAAGAAAACCAAAAAATTGAACCAAACTAAACCAAGCCAAATCAAATTCTTTGTTCGGTTTCTATTCGGTTCGAGCTACCATTCGATTCAATTTTGCCACTTATCCTATTGGTTTTTGTTCAATTCGGATTTCCAAAAAATCTAAATTCGACCGAATGATTGGCATCCCTACCAATGGCCATCTGAATCATGTTCTTGAACTTAGTTTCGGTGCATGCGAATCATAATTTTATCACTTCAAATTTGATATCTAAGCATGACTTTCACCCATTTTAGAATTTAATTCAATATCTTTACATGTCACATGGGCTAATTCGACGCATCATACATATCCAATTGACGCATTCATTATATATCATCTCGCATGTCATTTGAGCATACATATTAATTGGCCACGTCATTGTGCATGTTATTTGCAACTTGGCATATTGTATTGCCATGATGTCACGTTAGGTTCTACATGGTAACATTTCGGTTTCTCTCAATTTTTGTTGTTTTGTTCCTTGGAACAAAAAAAGAACATAAATTTATTTAGTAATGCCAATTTATTTTTCTGTTCCCCGAAATAAAAAATTAGCCTAGAAACAATTTTAGAACAAAAACAAGAAACCAAAAAAGTAACTTTTTATTCCCAGGAACAATTTATAGGATTAAGTAATTTTTTTTTTCTTTAACTCATCTCTCTTGCTGCAGCCACCTCCGACCGTCGCTGCCCGGCCGCCGCCGCCCCAGAAAAAAATGAAAATAATAAAAAATTTGAGAATCATATCAAACACATTCGTATTCTTTTATTTCAAGAGTAGAAATTTTTGTTTCGAGAAGTAGAAATAGAAAAGAAATATTTTTTTAAAAAAAATTTCCCTGAATATAAGCATTACCATTCACACATTTGTTGATGTGTTATCCATGCATGTTTTATCTTATTGCCACGTCATCAACACATCGCATGTATATCGCATCCGATCGCCTCGCATATAATATTTGATCGCCACGTCATTTGCTAATTTTGTATCTAACTACATGTCACTCTTAATGCGATTCGCTGGTATTGTATTCGATTGCCACGTCATTTTGTAGGTAATGCACTCATGCCTTATTTGGCAGCATTGTCTCGTTTTGGTTGCCACGTCATTATGCATGGCCCATGCTTTGTTTGATTGCCAGAATACATGTCATTTGCTCACGCAGTTTTTAATTCGTACCTCTGTGCATGTCACACCCAAGTTTCATGTCCCACTTGCACATCATGTTCGATCATTAAATTATTGCTATGTCAAGTTGCACTAGACTTCTAAGTCGGGAAAAGTATTGAAATTATCCAAAACTTATTATACAACAACCAATTCTCTAGACGAGTTTTCTGAGTAGAGAAGTGTATTTGATAATGATACTAAATTTATGTTCCCATAATAGAAATTCATTTAATAGGCTTCTTAATTTTTATTCCCATTGCAACATGTGGTGGTTGGTCGATTATTGACGGCGGCAGCTAATAGGTAGCGAAAGTGAGTAATGGGAATAATTTTCACTTTTGTTTCTATTGTAGAAATAAAGAAATATAAACTAATAAAAAATTTCTACTTTTAATTTCTATTTTAAACCTATTTCTGAATTAAAAATTTGTTTCAGAATTAAAAAGATGGAATTGCATTATCAAACATATTTATATTGCAAATCTATTTTTGACAATACAAATATAGATCTGATGAAAATTAGAATGATTATCACGCATGCCATAGTGGCGAGCTCGAACGTGGGATTTGGGGATATACGAGGAAATGAGGGCACTGTGAAATAGCAGTTCCTAATTTGCAAAACTTGAGATATTAAACCGATTAATTGTGATAAAATAATAAAAGGACAAGAAATTATGGCTGCACTTGTTTCACAGGAAATAACTTATAAGAAAATATTTTTCAGATTTTCAGGTGTTCATTTCATGAAAAAGAAGATAGCCAAGGAAAATATTTTCCACTAATTAAAAAAATACCTTCAAAAGTGGGAAAAATATATTTTTTTATTTTTTAGATAGTGGAAAACATTTTTCATTTTATTTCTTCGATGTTAAACATTTTCCATGATCTTTCAACGTAAAAATGACTTCTTGGAAAATATATTCCAGAAATACTACATTTTCTGTGAAACGAATGGAGCATGTATAATCCGTTCATCTCTTAATAACCTCCCACCATTGGATTCCCTTTCTCAACTACCCATTTTGGTTAATCATAAAAGATCAACTAACTTGGTGCGGATGACCCCGCATTAGTGAAATCATGAAAAACAAAAAGGGTCAACATGAGATGTCAAGTCAACTTCAATGAAGAATGGATAGGGGCGCTTGGACAATCGCCCAAGCGAAAATTGCCTACTTTCTCTTATGGGCGAGAAAATATTCAGTGGTTAGCAACCACTACGTCATTGGCACATGTGGCATATATAATCTGAGTTGGATCCAATCATATGTCGACACATGTTTCATGACGTGGAAAGAAAAGTCAAACTCTAAAACACAACTTTTCTCTCTCTTCTGGCGCAAGCGACTGGCACAAGCAAGCATTTATTGCGCTATTAATTGCTTGGCCTCTCTCTCCACCGCTTGAAACGTGACTCCTCCTTCGCTTTCTCACACTTTGTCTGCAACTTTCTCACTTACCCCCCGAAGCCTCCTTCGCCCCCTCCATTTTTTGCTTCGTCCGCCCCCTCCATTTTTCTTCGCCCATTCCATTTTTTCTTCATCCACGCCGTGGTCGTTGCCAGTGGCATCCACGCAGGACCCGATCACTTCGCCCAAGATTTTGAAGCGGAAGAAGAGTTGGCCCGCGAGGTTGGATATGCCAATGGCGTCCTTACCGTCTCCACCTCCCCCACGAGCCTTGCCGGTCCCAACTACCGGGTCCGAGGCCCCTCCACCTCCAGCACGTGGACTCCTCAGGGCATGATATAAAACCGTTGCGAGGGTTTTTGTTCTGCTTCTCATTTCAAGCCCCGAGTCCGCGAGCAAATCTTGAGCTCTGGGAAGAGACGACGCCTCGTCATCGATGGAATCTCTCCCTTGCTAATAGTGGGCTGCAGCTTCTGGGGTTGACGATCAAAGTGATGGTAGTTGCCATAGTGCGTCCACACGGGCAGGAGGCTGTCGCGGTGACAAGGCACCACGGCTGGCAACGCCCTCTCCAGGCTGCAGGTGAAGAGCTCCTCGACGATCTCGATTCACTTCAAGATTCTTGACAAAAGAGTAAGACATGATCTGTATCTTCAGTCTAATTCATACAATCTGCATCATATTGCAAGTTTCCAGCTGTCAACTTTAATTTGCTCTACCTTTGGAATCGGTCTTTTGATTAGTAACAGCACTGGGTCTTCCAATATTCTCAGTTGAATTCTTTTAATTTTATCGAAGTGTTCTACTATACTTGCTTCCTCTGTCAGATGGCTGTGGAGCGTGAACAAGTCATTAAAGATCAAAAATCCATTCTGTCATTTGCTTTTGTTTCCTTTAATTCACGATGGGGAGTAGCAGTTTGTGCACAGACGCAGCAAAGCAAGAATCCCACCATGTGGTTAACAAACTGGGCTCCAGAACCTCGCGGTGTCTATTGGAAGAACTTAGTCATACCATTTTTTTTAGTGACCGTCTTGTGATATTCTTTTTTCAATTGTATCCAATTTCAGGTGGATCACATTTCTCTTGTACACTTTCATATCCTGCATTTAGCCCTCAAAATGTGTTCAATAATAAATCCAAGTTTGTCATATATCGCTTTGGCTTCAACTACTGTCATCACTCTTTAAGCCTTTCAAACATTTTGTTGTGTCCAGAGAGGAGCACATCATTCCTCTTTCTATGACAGCATGTAAACCAATTTTAATACACAGTTTATGATCCGTAAATCAAGACATCAAACCACATCTTTATACATGAGAAAAAATAAGCAAAGTGTTTATCTTTTAACTTGGATAGTGTAGTACAAAGCAAGTTTATCATTAGAAATTATTTGTCCTTTAACTTGGCTGGAATTAGTTCCACATCAGTTGCAAATTGATGGATTCATCTCTCAAAATGATTGTTCCATTAATTCGGGAACAGAATGGTTGCTCCAAGCCTTAGAGATCCCCGCTTCTTATGTTTGAAGAAGATCGGCAACACCTTCCTTGATGAGGCTAGACTTGGCAGATGTTTGGTCAGCCGTCGGGAGTTGTAATCAGATGCCAAAAGAATGACCTGCATATTAATGTCCATTGAAACTCCATTAATCGTGATGACATCGAAAGACATATAAATAGACAACATCCTTCAAGACCTATAAAGACATGAAAGATATATGCGAGTTTTTGAAGTTTCAAATATCACTAAAACAGTGTTTGCCACAAATATTGATTTACTCAAGAAGAGACGAGTCGATAAATTAATGGCGTGAAAGACATCAAAACCAATTAAAAACCCTCCACGTATACAACAATAACTAGAGAGCAGCTGGTTGTTGGAAAAACCAGCCTCCGAGCAAACCAAAATTTTCAATTCAAGCCCCGGATAAGCTCGCGTGCCTGAGCGATGCGACGCAACCGGGTTAAGAATTGAAATGAATCGATATCGTAGGGGAGCTTGAGAGCGCGTTGGGACCGGCAGAACAAAAACCCTTGCAACGGTGGTATACCATGCCCTGACGAGTCCACGTGCTAGAGGTGGAGGGGGCTCGGACCCGGTAGTTGGGACCGGCAGGGCTCGTGGGGGAGGCGGAGACAGTAAGGATGACACTGGCATACCCAGCCTCGCGGGCCTTCTCCACCTTCGCTTCAAAATCTTGGGCGAAGTGATCCAGCGCTGCGCGGACGCCACTCGCAACGACCATGGCTTGGACGAAGAAAAAAATGGAAATGGAGGGGGTGAATGGAAAAAAGAAATATGGAGAGGGCAAAGAAAAATGGAGGGGGCGGACGAAGGGGGCAAAGGAGGCTTGGGGGGAAGTGAGAAAGTTGCAGAGAAAGAGAACATCCTAACATGAAGAAAGCGAAGGAGGAGTCTCGTTTCAAGCGGTGGAGAGAGAGGGCAAGCAATTAATGGCGCAATAAATGGTTGCTTGTGCCAGTCGCCTGCGCCAGAAGAAAGAGAAAAGTTGTGTTTCAGATTTTGACTTTTCTTTCCACGTCATGAAACATGTGTCGACATGTGAGTGGATCCAACTCAGATTATATATGCCACGTGTGCCGATGACCTGATGGTTGCTAACCACTGAATATTTTCTCCTTATGGGCCTCTTGAATTGCCCTGTCGGGATCATAATGTTAGTTATAATTTCAAGCATGTTTCTTAATACTTCCATATGGAAAAAGGTCCCAAAAAAAAAAATTGCGCCTAGGGCGATGGTCGTTATCGAAACCCGACACTAGAAATTATATATGCCTCAAGTTGGATGAACCCAAATCGAGCTTCAAATGTGTAGTGCTTGGGGGCTTCTTCTTACGATTCTTTAGACAAAATTCCAAATAAAACTCGGAAGTCAAACTGCTTTTTCCTTTTCAAAAGGGCGCTCAAAATTGATTTCTTTTTTAAAACGAGGTCTTAAAGTGATCTACCTAATTTCGAATGAAGATTGAATTTGGTCACCCGAAACGTTAGAATGCATATCTAGAGAGGGATTTGGATTCCCTGACCCTGATCGTGTTCGGGTGACGACCAAGGGATGACATCGCTTCTCCAATTCCTCGGGGGAATCCTCTGACCATCCGGATCCTCAGGAGGGAGACGTCATCCGCCCTTGGAAAAAAAAAAAAAAACGTTCGGCCGCTTCGTGAGACATTTGTCGAAGTACCGACCGTAGACGGCGAAGGACGACGTCGAAGAAAAGAAATGGTCGTCTACTTTGACGAATCATTCGTGCGTCTTGCCACGTCAGCCGGTAGTTTTTCAAGTCATCTCTATTCTCTTATATATATATATATATATTGTTTTTTTTTTCCGTGGGTTCAGGGGCGCTAGGGTGGGAGATGCTAATTGCGGAGGGAGGCGAGGATGTTGTCGCTCGTGAAGATAGAAAGATGGTGAGTGGGTAACTTATAGTCTATAATAAGGTCCGAGCTCGCCGGCCCGCTTAGATTTAACCGGCCGATGAGCCGAAGTTGGCCGCTTAAGGCCTTGTTCAAGACAGTATCCGCTCTAGCCCCCTTTTGGAATGACAATTTCACTTTAAAATTCTTATTTGAAATTCCTTCTAATTTTTCATACCTAAATATATTTTTTTGGGTAACTCCGATACGAAGCATCGCGACACTAAAATACTCGGCAAAAGCATTTAACGAAGAATTAGAGTTAAGTATATATTCATTCGATCTATCAAAAAGTAAAAGAATAAAATGAGCGTATTTATATGCTTTACAGGTTGACTATTTATAGTAACAAAATATTACCAAATCAATTATAATCGATCGTAAATATATTCAATGATATTATATATATCTAGAATATCGTTAATAACATCCAAAGCATTATAAATGTATATCTAATGATCAGAGATCTACTTAATCATACTTCTTCATAATCCAGCTTCTAATCAATCGCTCAACAGTTGGTTCGAGGGATTTTTGCCTTTTTTATTGAAAAAAGAAGATATATTCTAATACACATGAAAAGTGAAAAGTGAATGTCCCATTCATTGCGAGGAGAGATAATGATTCCTTCTCTTATAGCAGAAGATGCCAGTTTCATCAACATCTTCATATGCAAAAAATGTTATACTTGTTTGGGTCTTTAATCCTTATAGTTTTCGTTCTATTTCCTTCCATTGGACGTCACGCATTCATTAACAGATGTGATCACCGGATGATTGTTTGTTTGCTTATGCAGCCACGCTTCCATAGCAAATTTAGGCTCCACCATGAGCTTAGCTTGGCTAGCACATACTCAACAATTAACTATAAAAAGTTCCATTTACATTGCGAAAAAAAACGATTTAAAAATATTTCTAAAAATTACTTTATTACTTGTAAAAATGAATGAATAAATAAGAATATTTTCATGGTGCACGATTGTTGATAATGAAATTATTTTTTATTGACTAATTAATTCAAGCAATACGGACGATCGATTTTAAAAAAAATTATGTATTTATTGCGAAATAATCAGAGCCTTAATTTTCTATGAGTCATGATTAGCTCAAATTCATTTCAAATTGATTTTTTTCCTACCGAATAAAAGCCGTTCAAACTAATCGCTTCACTTGAGCACAATGATTGACTTTTTTTCCTATCGCAAACCATTGCAAGAGGAAGTGGAGATATTGGCATGTGCTCATCACTAAGTATATTAACAGATCTCTTATTGAGTGATAAGAGTGCTTACTATAAATTATGTTTTGCTTTGTTATGAATAAATCTTTCTTTGGATTAAAAAAAAACTAATTGCTCCGTACACTTTGGCCATATGGGGTCGAAGGTGCTTTTCAGCTTTTGACTTTTGGAAATCTTCTCAAATTCTCATTTTGACTTCTAAACTCAAAATGCTTGGGAAATTTTCAAGATGTTCAATCACGTTCATACAAGTAAGCAATCTAATTGTAGTATTTTGGCGATTTATCCATAAAAGAATAAGCTCATGATGGGAGTGCATCTAATACGTGCTAGTGATTCAATCGTATTCTTATGTAATTTTCTAATTATTTCGTAAGAGGGAAGCCACTTCCTCCGTTAAATGTTATCTCCAATACTAATAAATCTTGTCATGGATTTCAAAATTCAAATGGGACATTCTACTTTAAAATCTCTAGCGGAAAATATAAAGTAAGCGGGAATCAAGAGAAATGAGAATAAGAATATGCGTACATTGGGGTGAACAGAGGCGCTCTTCTCCCCAAGACGGCCTTCAAGAATTGGATTCCTCGTTCTTGATCTTTTCTCGATAAGCAAGTTGCATCGATCGATCCTTGCTTACGAATTTGACGTTTTGATGCAGAATGATCGTAAAGTTTCTTCCTTCCAAGGAACTGCTGCGATCCCTTCAACGTCAACGCCCTTCCGACCCTTCTCTGTTCACGTGTGGATTCATTTGACTTGTCCCATAAATCAGAGGAACGGTCAAATTCACGAGCTTTATCCTCAGACACGCAATATCGGACGTGGCATTTCCATCGATCCACTCCTCGCCCGCCGGGGGCTACCACCACCCATTCAACCCAGACCCAAGAATCATTGCCCTTGTGTATCGTCTGGCACGAGTTGCCATTTTCACCAAACAGACGCTTGTGGCTGTGACGAAACCCCGCCACTGGCCAAGAGCCACCATATCGCTCCCCACCCACGACGAGATTCGTCGTACCCAAGTCTTATCCCTGGCCGGAGCCTCGAAATCTCTCGCTTCCTCCGACCGTCGGAGCTGTTATAGGGATGGTGGGGGGTGGGGGGACCGTTTATTGGGGTGCTAAGGGGGGTGAGTTCAAGGGGATTGTGGTGGTTTTTGCTTGGGTCTCGATTCAGGAGAGGCATCTGAGGAGCTACGTGGAGCTGTATTCCTCTCTTGGGTGGAATTCCCTCGTTTGTCATGCCGGGTTCTTGAACGCGTGAGTTGATTTCTTCTGCTTCGAGTGTAATTTCTCAGTATCATGCCTTCCTTCTTTTCTTGTGTAGAAGCGTGGAGACATGTGTTGATTGTGTGATTCTGACTTGAGCTGGGCTTGATGCTTGGTTTTGTGCAGTTACGTGCACCTTGTGCTTGTGCTTCATTTTCGACGATTTTGATTTGTTACAGTAGATGAGGGTTACTGGCCGAGCAAGCATGGGTTATTAGGTTGATGATTTATTGTAGTCTCAAGCATTTTTAACATCTTAAGCTTGAAGATTGCTATTATTTTGCTGTGTGTGAGGATGTAACCCTCCGTGGCCTCATGTGTTGTGTCTGGAAACTTGATGTGAAATTTGGATGGAGCAAATATTTGGATCAATTGAAACAGGAGTCTTTAGTTTATGGTTTATGTTTTCATAAGAGTTGCAGAACTGTCTTACAGCACATAAATGAGACAAAAATGGTTATTGGCTTTTGGAATTAGGCATTGCGCGAAAAGAATAAAGTTTTGGGTTGCAATTAATCTGCCCTATAGCTTCCATTAGCCTGTCTAGCATCCATGTGATGCTCGAGTTTCTTTTGATGGTGCTGGTTGCAGAGAGTATGACATGCACACAAGTGTCACATATTAATCATCTAGGTATACTTCTCGAATGGGCTTAAGTTCTAGAAGGGGGCTTAGTTTCGGTGGCAATAGCTATCAGTCAAGGAACCACTTTTGATTTTATGCTGTTCACTGAAGTCACTCCGCTCTTGAAATAGTTTCAGTTTGTTTAATTTTGTTATTTTTCTGTTTGAGAAATGTTGGGAGAGATGACATGGTACTTTATGGAAATATGATATGTCACCACAGTTTTCTATTAGTTCTTTTGGTGGAGCGATCCAATTCAAACTATATCATTAGTCCCATAATCTTATTGAAAATTTTGAAAGTAGAGTGACCTAATAGTTAATAATGCAAGAATTGAATGACCGTGGAAGTAACTTACCTCAAGATACACTTACCATGGAAAGATGCAAGCAATGGACTGTTCTACTGTCTAACATGGTTAACTTTTGGTTTTTATCATTACGACCAAAGTGTTAGGTAATTGTTATATCTCATTGGCCACCTTTCTCATCCTACGTGGTATGGTAGCTACTTTTAAATTTTTAAAACTGGATGAGGAAGGAGAAGGAAGTCTAATAATCTTGCAGATGTTGTTTTTTAGCTGAAGATTGTGAGGTACAAATGTAGTCCTCTGCAAGCCCCTATTTGGCAGTGGCATTGCAGCCTTTGTCCATTTGTATGGTGTATATCTGCTGTCATTTGTAATTCGTGTGAACTTTCTTGAATTTATGCATGCATATGAGTTATCTCACATACTTGAATGAAGTTGCATTACTCATACCTCCTGAAGAAAGCAAATGTTGAAATATGTTATCATTAGAACAACAAATGTCCAGCTTAATAACAGATGGCAAGGTGCTGGACACAATTATAGGTACATTAGATGATTTAGAAGCTCAAAAAATTACATGATGGAATGCCAAGAGACTCTAAACTTTCCTTGAATAAGAAGTTCTTCCTTTAAGCTGTAGTTATAGCACTCAACTTGTGCTCTCTGGACTCTCCTAAGTACTAGTGGAATGAACATAGTTATAGCAAAATTAGATGATTTGGAAGCTCCAAAGACCACAAGATCAAGCATTTGACGTTAAAAGAACCGAACTTTCTTAGAATGGGAAGTTATTCCTTTTGAATGAAGTTATGGCCATTAACTTGTGCTCTAAACTTTCCCAAGTACTAATAGAATCTAAATGAACACAATTATAAGTAAATTAGAAGATCTGGAAGTTGGAAAAATCATAAGATGAAGCATTTGACCCAAAAAGACCCAAACTTCCTTTGAATGGGAATTTTTTCCTTTGTTATGAAGTTGTGGCCCTCAACTTGTGCTCTCTAAAATCTACCAAGTACAAATAGAACTAAAATGAACACAGTGATAAGGAAATTAGATGATCTGGAACCCCCAAAACACAAGATCAAGAAGAGTTGTAATTTCTACCATTTACTAATTCTCTAATTGCAAAAGCTTTGTTCAATGAAGTAGAGACTCCTCATCTTATTTATCTGCACTGTAAAATTAGGATTCTTGGTTGTTGGAATTGCAGAAATATATTCAGTTGAAAGAAAATGGTTTGGAATTTTGCTCCGTGCTTTCAGTTCCCATGCGAGAGAGTTTTCCTAATTCTGGGTTACTCAAAGCTTAAGTTGTAAGAGTTTTTCACAGGTTTGCTTCCGAGAAGGCTATGTCAATGGCATTTATTGTTCTCAATGAGCTTCTCAAGGTCAGTTTCGTCATATTGCGGCAAATTGTGGTTGTTTTGTGTACTGTACAAACTTTTCTGCTGATCCTATCTCATTATTTTGTATCTGTTGTAAGTTGCTGTTATCTTATAAAGTTAGGCCTTGCTATGGTAGGATTCTCTTCCTTGTGTGTAGTGCTATTTTGTTTATGTGTAGCTTTGCTCCTACATTTTTCCTTTGTTGGAAATAGATCTAAGATGACAGTAAAGTAATACTACTTAAGTCTTTGTGGGAATGCAGGAGCTACAAATTAAGCCATGTCCTGTAGTCTTTGCAGCTTTTTCTGCAGGTTCAAAGGCCTGTCTGAGCAAGGTTTATCAGGTACATCCAGCAGTTGTCTGTCTGGATCTAGTACTTATAAATATAATAGTGTTCACTAATGTGTTCAGTTTTCATGTTCCAATAAGATAATCTAAATTCTTGCTGTTCTAGCAGATCATTGAGAAGCCGTGTGAGAGTCAGATGAATTGGGTATGCATAAGCTCCCTTTATTCTGATTGATGCTTTTTAATTTTGAATACGTTTCCCCTTTTCATGTCCATCTCATTTGATATCTTGTTAATATGTTAGTATGATGCATGTTTTGTTCTGAAAATTATTTTCTTTCATGAAGGACAAATATGGATTGGTGAGAAACTGTGTTTCTGGGCACATATTCGATTCCGGTCCAGTAGATTTTACCAGTGATTTTGGTTCTCGGTTTACTTTGCCTTCTACCATCCTAAAAAGGCCTGTACCAGCAAAAGTTATCTCTTGGATAGTGAAAGGTGTTTCCTCTGGTCTAGATGCTCTGTATCTTACCAGGTTTGAAGCCCAGCGTGCTGAGTATTGGCAAAACCTGCATTTTTCAATCGTAAGTTCGAATTGCTCAATGGGATCTGTTTTACTTTTCTTGACTGGTTTCTGAAATACATTTTCCTCACTGGTAGTGCATTGGAGCTCCATATCTCATTTTATGCTCGGAAGATGACAGCCTTGCTCCTTATCAAACAATCTTCACCTTTGCCGAGGATTTACGAGGTTCTGGTGCAGATGTTAAGCTTGTGAAGCTTCCTGGCTCCACTCACAATGGTTTGTTACAGAACTTTCTTCCCTCAATATGTCACATTATCATTAATAGTTACTCTTGTTTTATTCCTGAAAAAGGGTTAATGGTCTTGATTTGTTGGTAGGTTATACTTCCTGTGTTTTCATGTTTATGCTTGAGAAAATTCTAGTGCTTGCATTGGAAACTGGGCTGGGCCATTTCATGTAAACAAATTGAATTTAACTGAACTTTATGTTGTGGACTTAGGAGTTTTCCTATGGAGCCCATGACCCAACTTGCATGTATACAAGCGGATAAAAAATTGATTAAACTGGTTTTTAAGAGGTTTGACTCATTTGTCTTATTCTTTTTTCCCCTGGTTTAGGTCCTTCTCTTCTTAAATATAGAAAGGCTAGCGAGAGAGGTGGAAAAAAGCCAGCCAACCCTAGGAGTGGAAGAAAACCTGAAAGAGCAACATAAACTGCGGAAATGTTATTTAAACACCTTTTCTTGTGCTTTGCTCAGTTGGCAAATAATATTGAGAAATGGATATCAGTGGGGTTGCTTGATGGGGGTAAAGCCCTCTCCAACTAGACATATTCCAGTTTCCTGCCAAAATCAAAATTTCAAAAAATTTTGATAGACTGTAATTGTTGTTTTTATGCTTTTAATAATTTTAGGTGTTCATGGTATATATGTAAACTTAACATTTAGCATTAGAATGAAAATCAAAAAGTGAATTTTGAAAAGATAAAAGATAAATGAAACAGCCACATATTATTCATAGAAATAGGACAAAAGTATTGTTTGGTCCGGTTGGCTCAATTTTCAGTTTGGCCAGGTTTCCTTGCCTCTTGCAATGTGTACGTTATTCCATGACAGCAGATACCTACGTTCTTTTCTATATGATTTGCCTAATTAAACACCTTCTGCCCACCATGAAAAAATTGTCACAGTATTCTCCTGAGTAAAAGAGAGAATGAGAATGTATTTTCCTGGAGATAGTTTCTTCTTTGTATGAATTTTCTCCAAATTTTGTTTCCTCTTCTTTCTCTATAGTCATGTTGAGTAATTTGCTCATTTTTATAGAAATATTATGAATGATGCTATTATTTTGTTGGCCTGATCCTAATACAAGACAGTTCTCTAGAAAGTCATTCACCTAATGGGTCTTCAAGCAAATTTTATGCTTTCCCTACTAGCATAGTACTGAAAAACTCCTTTGGAATCACTCTCTTCTTGCACATGCACCCTGCACTTGGTGCTATATTGATGATTAAGAGATGAAGTTAAATAACTTGATGGAAAAATAAGTTCCTTGCAGAATGGTATATTGAGCATTTGTCCATTTGGAAGTCTCTTTAGATCTAAACCATGAATTCCAGTCATGATGTTCCAACCTGGGCTCAATATTTGACAGTCCCATCTCTTTCTCATGCATAAGTAGATGTCTCTATATCTACATCATTGATGTAAACACATCTCTGCAAACCATGGATACATACAGACAATATGCCTACCACATAGATAGGGACATAAATACGTAATGCATGCAGACATATGCATCATGCATATTGATACATCCCTTCACTAGATAGCGAAATACGCTTGTTCACAATGCACCCTCGATGGCTGAACATTCATTCATGCAATAAACAGAGTACATGTCATGATGTTGATACAACTGTTGTGGCCCTGAAAACTGCCGCATTCTTTTATCTGGCTCCTGCCAAGTGATCTGAGGAAGCCTACTATCTTTACATGATGAGGGAGATTTTAATTTGCCTCTGGCTTATAGACCTTCTAAATTCTTGTCTCTGGCTTTTCAGGTCATTATAAGCATTATCCAATTCAATATCATGCTGCCATAGCCAGTTTGTTCACAAAGGCAGCGTCCTTATTTTCCCAACGGATCCAGCGACTTGAGGAAGAGAGAACTAGAATGGGGAACAAGTGTGATGAGATCTCGGAGTTGATATGTGACCTCCAAAATGCAGCTGTGAACTCTAACCAGAGCCTAAGAAGGGTTGCCACTGGGCCCACTGACCATTTCTTCCTACCGAGTTCAGTGAACGACAGTTATGCTGCCTCTGGGTCCTCCGACAATGAGCGAATAGAGTCCTCGAATCTTGCACTGAATGCCCAAGGGATCAGTGCACACAGCATATTGGGCCAGATGTTGTTCGACATTTGCGTACCCAAGAACGTGGAGGGTTGGGACATTAAGTTTTCTGGTTCTATGAATGGACAACCATATGCTTGTGCGCGGAAGCTGTCACCATCTCATGATATCAAATCCATACGCAGGTCAAGATTGTAACATAAGTTACAGCTAGGGGCCTTGGGTACATGTGCTGAAAATTTTGCGTGAATTTGCTGGAGATACTGCAAGACAACTGGCAAGATCATCCGCAACAGAAAGCTTGGCGTGACATCTTGCGAGACCAAAGGTGTTGTGGATATAGAGGCTGATGCTTGGTTTTTTTCCGGCATGAAGTGTACAGTAAAGCATGACAGAATGGATCTTTACATAGACAAGTCCATCCATGTAAGAGTGATCATCTTCCTCATCGACTACATAAATTGCGTGCGACTGTATGGTCTACGGAAATGTGAAATCGCGGTATAAACAAGTCTTGTTACTGGTGACGGGTACTTTAGGATCAATGCTGATGGCTTGGAGGAGATTTAGCTGTACTGGTGTAAATAGAGATGTATAGAGGTGTCGGATCCACTTCTAAATTACTATTTTCTTGTAACCAGGTATGCCCATAGAATACGGTTTTTCGAGTTATCAAGTGTGTGTCGGCTGTATAGAGGTGTCGATTTCACATGTGAATAACTATTTTCTTGTGACTGAGCGTACTTATGAAATACGGTTTTTCGAGTCATCTTGAGAGCATCGGCACCATACAAATTTGAAGTCTGTGTGCTAATTCTCAAGAGTTAGTGATGTGATTGCCACTTAGATCTGTGGTTTGCTTCTTCTTAATCACTCATATCTCTTTCACCTGCTTCTAGCTGAGCCAGAAATTCATCTATATGTCTCTGCAGTTTTTTATCTATTACAGTTCCTTCCTTGCTTAAATTTATGTCTCCGCAACTAACATCTGCGGGCGTTTTCTGGTCCTTCTTCCTTTTTATTTTATTTTTTAAAATTTAACTTTTGACTTTTTCTGGACTCATAACTCTTGAAGCTCTCATTTGCAAATGCTGCTTGTGACTTGGTGGGAAAGTATATTTTATCTTCGCTTAAGTCATAAAAAGAAGAAGGGTCCTTGAAGACCCTGATATTATCTATATGTTTCTCATATGGTGCTTATGTATATAAACTATAGTTTCTGATCAAATCAAGAGAAGCCAAACTCTACATAGATTCTCGGAGATCCCGGACCGAGGGGTTTCTAAGGTAGTCGAGGATCGGCTCCTCAGGTCAAGGGGAGGTTCCTCGGGGACGTGATGCCCGTAGAATCCGACGAGGAAATTTCCCCCCCTTGTTCATAAGTTTTCTCGAGTTTTTGTGTTATCCGACGAGGAAATTTTCCCTGTTGATCGTAAGAGTTCTCGAGTTTTTGTGTTATCCGACCTCCTCTCCTCGTATATGAATTCCAATGCAAATTCCAATGCAAGTACGTGCGAGGGTCATTCCTCCGGAAGCTCTTGCTTGACGGCATCAAAAGTTTGGGCTCCTTCAATTCATTAAGATTGTTTCTTACTCTTTTTTTCTCCCTTTTGGTCTTCCAAAGCTTGTTTTAAGGTTGGTAAAGCAAGATTTTGCGGAGAAATGTTCCCCATATCTGTTGCTCCCTATGTATCGGAAAGCCTCACCCCAATGCTGGGGTCCAATCATGTACTGATAAGGCAGCATTCGATCATCGATGGGCTACTTATTACGAGAAAAATGCTAGTGTGCTTAAAACATTTATAAAGTATCCGATTGATAGAATTTTCTAATTTTTAAAATGTCTACCCTTCTTGTGTTATGTGTAGTCAATGCTTTGAAAGATAGATTATTGTATGATTAATGAGATTATAGTACCTCGTGCACATTTTATAACTCTTACCATTTTTATGATAAATATCTTTATATGTATATATGTGTGTAGGTTTTGGCGTTTGGTCAATTGAGGATTTAAGATTTTCTTTTGATTAGAACTTAAGGTTAAAAATAAAAACACCAATTACGTCTCCAGCTCAACCGTGGATGGAAGTTCAAATCAGAAATCATAAATGGCGAAAGATTAAAATATTCCACGGTGCAGACAAGTCGGATTTCCGATTCCCTCATTCCACCAATGATGAGCTATATATCTAGTTAACCTTTTTTTAAAACCCTAAATTCTCAATTGATCTACTAATAAAATATTAAATCCATATTCTGCCCTTATATATATATATATATATATATATATATATATATATAGATAAATGCACCAACGAAACTTAGGTTTGGCCTTTGGCCAATGAGGATTTTAATTTTTTATTTATGTGTATTGAAAGTTCTAAAACTCATTAAGAAAGTGTAATTAAATCATAAAATCTTTTTAAATTGATTCAATCATATTATCCCATTAACTCTGTCCAACTAATTTAATGAAAAATGCTTATGTGTCTTATTATCTTAATTTCTTGAGAAACGTGGTGATGATGTGGCGCCTACTATGCGCCACATAAAAAAAATTGAAAAATATAAACTAAATTAGATTAAAAATTAAAAAAGATTTTAAGAAAAACTCACTCCAATGAATGTAGCCAATCCCTTGACATTAGCTGCTACCATAATTGTTGAGAAGCACCAACAAAGGTCGCTTGGCCATGCCAAAGCATGAAGACCCTCGATAGTCACCCACGAGAGCTGTAGATCCAAATATAAGGGAGGGCATGACCCTCATCCTACATCTGAGTGAGGATCGCCGACCTTTGCTTAGGGCTAGCAAGGCCTTACCTAGGGTGGGACAAGCGTTACCCACCCAAGCAAGGGCTAGCAAACCATGCTTAAATCTAGGGTGTAGGTTGTGCCTTCCCTAAGATCTAGGCTTGTAAGCCCCCGGTAGGGACCAGCAAGGATTGCTAGGCAACCTGCGCCACCCATTCCCGACCGCTATGGTAGTTACTATTGGCAAGGCCTTGACTACTACTGTAAGGTTCTTAAAAAAAAAAAAAACTTTCAGCCTATTTATTTTTAATCTAATTCATTTATTTTTAAATTTTTGTTTATTATTTCCTCTTATGTGGTGCTTGGTGGACACCAAATTATCATCATATGTCTTTAAGAAAATGATAAAATAAGATATGTTAGTATCTTTCTCTAGTCTAATTGGACGAAATTAATTGAGGACGTTATTTGAATCAACTTAATAAGTTTTTGAGTTTGATCGCACTTTTTAAATGTTTTAGGATTTAACTAAACTTTCTTAACAAGTTTTAAGATTTTCCAATTTACTTATCCCTTTTATTTTAATCATTTCAGACTTAAGGTTATACAAAATTTCCAATCAAGTATCCAACTTGCTCTGGATGGAATTCAAGCAAAAATTGTATTGTGACAAAATGACTAGAATATCTTTCGTTGGAATCAAAATACATCTTTAACCCTTGAATTCTATTGATATTGAACTCAAGACTATTGGCCATTTTTCAAAACCTAAGTCCTCAATTATCGTATTATCAAAACTTTATGTCCTGTCCTTGCACTTATCTCAATATCTGTGCTTTTTACGCTAATCATCCTTAAAAAATAGCATCTAGAGAAAAGTTAATTGGGGCTAGCTATTTGTCGCGACCTACCCGAAATTTCTCGAAAAAAGACCGTCCAAGGTAGATTTAGATGTATCGCTTGTAAAGAGATCTAAATTGGCATCCCTAAAAGACAGCTTAAAAATAACGTCTAATTGTAATCCGATTCGGTTCAATCCTTATATTTATGCATTTTGATTTTATTTGACTTTTGAAAGTTGTTTAACAGCCTAAAATATTTTTAGGAGTTACCACTAACCTATTAGGGTTGGCTAGAAACCGATTGAAACGCGAGATTGCTGTCTTGATCCTTACGAAACCAGAGATTTTAAGCTCGGTAACTTGTTTATGCTAATATTTTTATTAGTGCTCTTTTGGTACTCCAAAATGGTCATGCATTCTTACTCATCTTTTAAATCTTAAAAGGTCATTCAAATTCACTAAGTGTTCATGCAATTGTTATTGTAGAGTCATTTTCATGTAAGTCTATGTAAGGCTAAGTTAATCTAAATGACAGTGCGAGAGGTAAACAATTAAAGTATTGAAATATGAAGCAGTACATAAAAACTTAAATAATTGAATGCGATTATGTAATGATAAGAAAGTAAAACCCGCAACTCGTCGGGTATTTAATAATACAGTTTCATTAAACTAAGCACATGTTAAATAATATAGATATGTCTAACATGGCATAGTCCTAATGGATGTAAGCTAATTATATACATACATAAGACCAGAAGGGACTGGACATCAGTTTGTCTAACACCATCAACTCATATGTGTGCTATCTCTTAGATCACCATAATTCAAAGATGTTGACTTTAACATTCAACCACTCAATCGATGCATTCAATAAAGTAAATCATCATAAATGGGCATATCAAATTAAATAGATGTTCTCACAATTAACATGAAATTTACTGATGCAATTAATCTAACTCAAATCATTCTCATAAGCTGCTCATCTAATCATACATCCAACCATCCATATAAAATTGATAAGGCATACGACTTAAGTTAAGAAGCACTAATGAACATGAAAATATTTAGTTGACTGTTCTATTTTTTGGTAATAACATTTAGTTGACCGTTAAGGACAACTTCTTCAAACTTTTTCCAAAAAGCGTGTTGATTAATTAAACTAGGCCAATTCTAATGTTAGAATTTGATTTTTTTTTTTTTTTAGGCAAGACTGGTTTTCTAAACAAAACTTCAATTTTTTTTTTATTTTCGGATTTTTTAATAAAAATATATATTTTTAAATAAAATATTTATTATATTAATGTTTTAAAAGATCGGGTCGGGATCTCAAACTAGGTTGGGTTTTGGTCCGACCTGAGCGGGCAAAAACAACCACGCGAACTGGGATTCGCGAGTTAGGCCCTAGGCCCACAACACGAGCTAGGCAAACTCACGGATCCGGGTGTGTAAGCTGGACTTTGTGCTCACGCACTAGGTTTGTGGGCAAACCGTGCTTCCGAGACCAAGGCCCAATATCCATAGGAGGCCCAAATTCAAAAAAAAAACGAAAAGCCCACTTCCAAAAGAGAAACGGCCCGAACGCCCGAGGCATCAAAATGGCTGAGTCGTCGGGTCGGGTTTGGGTTAGATCAAATGTGGATCGGACCATAGTTAACCAATATAATCCGTTTTGGCCCATATTATAACGACACACCCGACCTGTATTTTTAAAATGCACTAATATTTTAGGAAATTCACACATATTTAAGCTATTTATATGTATGAGTTACGTTGATAAATTCAAATCAAATTAAATAAAAAATTAGTAAGATGTAAATTAAAGAACTAAGATGTAATCTCTACACGTCTTGAATCTTTGCGCAGTTGGGTTAACTTCTTACTTCTTATTTTTTTTGAAATGTCAATTAATTAGTCAGATAGCGCATGAGCTCGAACAAGTTATCAATAATTAGAGAAAAGATAAAACGCCGAATCTCCGTCAAACAACAAACACTTGGTGTGCAAAACTCAGAGAGCCCCTGTATCCTTGACAAGAACACGAAATCGCCTCCCCAGGGTCACCGAAACAAACCCAGAACCACGGTAACCCGACGAAGGAAAACAGGCCACCAGGGAAGCTTAGCTGTTGACTATCATAAGAACGAGAGTCAGAGTAGACCCAGGAGCCACCATCAGTACGGATGACTGGACAAGATGCGAAGAACCAAGGCACGAAGAAAAGCCCCCAAAGAGTCGGCGACGCACCTATCACGCGGTCCGCCGAGCTCGGTGGAGGAATAAGCGCGAGCCTATCGCAAGCACGACTTTTGCAGAGATGGAGAGATGGAGATGGAGAGCGAGACAGGCGCTCGGATTCGAGAAAAGACAAAGGGTAAATCTGAAAGCCCATTTTTAAAGAAAACGTCTTGGTTTCTAAGTTCATGTTGGTTTTTAAGTCTTCTTACAGCACGTACCGTGGGTTAAAAAACGGGTCAGCAGAGTGACCCGTATTTTAACTCGTTTTTGGGTTTTAATTTTTCATAATTCATTTTAACCAATTTTTAAAGAAAACGAGTTACCTAAATAATATTGGACCTCTTAAAAGTAAGTTACAAAATGGGTCCATTAAATTACACGAAAAGGAAAGTTACTCACGACATATTTATGACATTGTTATCGCAACTTATCTTTATTTTATTCATAGGGGAAGGATGTAGTATTCTCTCTACCATGGTGGTTTAACACTTTCCTTGCAAAATGGGTCCCTTAAATGACACGAAAAGAAAAGTTACTCACAATATATTTATTTCAACAAAAGAGGACGACATTGTTTCCACAACTTATCTTTATTTTATTCATAGGGGAAGGATGTATGGTGGTCTCTCTTCCATGGCGGATTAACACCTTCCTTGCTTATTCCTTATCATTTTTCTCTTAGCTGGACACAGCACGAACCTCACCCCGGGCATAAATCACTTGGAGGATGCCAACTGGCACATTCTCTATTGTTCAGACATGACCCTTCTGGATGTATATTCCATGGACAGTGTTTGCTACATCGAGCCGAATCTCTGATGTGATCATATACATTGAAATATTTGCAATGACCAGGCCACTCAAACCTGCAAAAGAACAGTGTGTCTTTGAAGATGCTGGGACGGAATGAGAATTCCCAAGTGCCATTCGGTTCGATTTGCTGAATGCCGAGGTCGTCCTCTTTAGATTTGCAATGTACAGTGAGTGTTTCTCCTCCTGGCAAATTGTTAGTGACGTGGACATGAACTCTGTGGTATAGAGATATACTTAGGAAGAGCAGGAACACCAAAATTAATTTAATCGATGTTCTCATATTTCTGACCTCATCTTCTTCTCGAGAATGAACTAACAAGTGTAGTGCCACTATCTTATATATAGAAGGACGAGGATGCTTCACCGTGGAGACTATGAGTAAATGGGGTGAACTTCAGGAAGAGAGATTGCCAATCGAGATTTGATTAGCTGGTAAGCCTCAAAATGGCAAAATTTCATGCGTCTCAAAGAACAGCATCATAGTGGAGGTGGACGATGAAGTGTTGATTATGTCCGTCGTCATCAGCAATAACTAATTGAGTCGACATTTTTAGGAGATTATTTAGTCTGACTAATCTTGAATCTTATGCATAAAGATAGAGAAATTTACTTGGAGTTTTGATATCCGCGAAAAGATGAAGATCTAGACTTAAATTGGCAATGCATGACAACTTTATATACAGGTCCATGCCACAAGAAAGTACCTCCTTGATGGCTTCTTGGTGAAGAATTGGGTTTTAATCATTTCTTTTTATGAAGTGTTCGAAATGCATTAAAATTTAGTTTGAGAGAGAGAGAGAGAGAGAGAGAGAGAGAGAGAGAGAGAGAGAGAGAGAGAGAGAGAGAGAGATAGAGAGAGAGCTTTCCTTTTTGGGACAATCTCTTCCTATAAATGTGAAGGCAACTCCACTGATTTTGTGCCAGAAGACATCTTAAGGAGAACTTCGGTCGATGCATAACACTTTATCTCAGTGGAATCACACTCGACCTTCATCAAGAGGCTAACTTCTGGTGCAGTATTCAAATACTAAACAGAACGCGTGATTATCATAATGGCTATTACAGGTGGGCTGCTTAACGCATCAAAAACACGTTTAGTCCTTTTTTTTTGGCTTGGTTGCGCCGATTAATCAAATTAATCATTCTCAAATTTATATGTGATGTGCAGGCAGTGAATAGATGTGGCTGATATCCTGATAAGTGAATTCATAAAAAGGGCAAAAGGCCAGCATAGGAGCATCTCATTATTCCAAATATTTACTGATCCGTGTTCTCGTACAAGTTCAGCCACCTCCCTCTTCCGATGGGGGGAGCACGTCTCTACATCGTGAATTCCATCAACGACGATACAAACCCAGTCGCAGCAAAAGTCGAAAATCCCTTTCGAACCTGTTACTTCCCCTCCGTTTCGTTCCACCAACTCCGGCCACATATCATATGTTCCCCGTGCTATAAACTGGCATATCAGCAATTACACGTGCAAGAGGTCAAGATTATTGCTGTTAATCTGTTGTTGTTAAGCAATGCACTCACTTTTGATACAACGTCGTCAAAGGTGTGGTAGAATATTTGAAGATCTAAAACCTAATGCATTTGATGACATTCTACACATTTAATTGTGGTCAAATGCCCTATCTCTTTAGAATATCGTAAAATAAAGGAAAACATCATAGCACTGTGAATTCACACATTTTGTGTATTTTTTTTCCTTTTAGTTGTACGAGATTAAGTGGGAAATGTGTTAATAGTCCTTTTTGTTAGTTAATATACATGTCAGCAGCCAAGATTACCGCATCTTAGACGGAATAGGCTCTGCATGAAAATAGGAAGATGGAAAAAGTTGGAATGACTGTTCTGTCACATAAGCATTATTGTTCTGTCACTTCATGGTACTGTTACTTTCATACAGTATCGGTGCAAGAAGAACTGCTCACTTTAACCAACCACTTATCAATAAATTTATTGGTAGTAGGATATGTTATTAATCCCTCCCCATTCTTTTAGGTTAGTGTTGGCCAACATAACCAACTCGGTAACAATAATTTGATAAATCATACTGATCGACAGGCTCGTCAATTGCCAAATGATAAAAATATATGGCCAATGACTCCATTGATATCACTCAATGTGAATTCTTATTAGGCCTAACATGCCAATTAACGTAGATACCTTGGCAAGACTGCGCTAGGGGCAAAATGGCCAACGCAATCTACAATTCAACCAAGTACAATTTGTCGAAGAAATTTGACAAAGCTTGGGATTAGATATGGGTGTTATTGAACATGTTTATAGGAAACTACATCTCAATTTGGTTACTAATCAGCCTTTTTCAAAAGGTTTAAAATGTCTTACTTTGCCCTTTTTATTGGCAAAGATGAACAATCGACCATTGAACATAGTGTTTGATTTATAGTCCATGTTGGGATAGTAGGGACAAATCAAATTTTCAAACTTAGTTTTTTTTTTTAACCAAAATGTCTGGTCCAACTTGCTTGCGTGCACCTCGACTATTCCTCATGGGGAGACTAGCATAGCAACCCACCACCATGGCCCCCCACTTAAATTATAGGCGCTTCCCTAAGGAATCGAATTCAAGATCTCAACGAAATCCAAGTTCGCCCTAATCAGCTAGGTTACCTATGGGTGGGTAAACTTAAGTTATTTACTTTGTCTTTATTAAAAACTACTTCTAACTAGTACACTAATTTACCACCCAATTCAGTGTATCATTGTGCAGATATGGAAAGATAATCATGTTATTATATTTACAGAGCAATACTTGCGGAATTAATTACCAATTTAGCCAAACTCTATCAATACACTAATGAGTGGATCGATCAATTATTATTGCTCGATTTAATAAGGTTAGGAATAGATGTCTAATTTCACTCTTTGAAAAATACTTCACGAATTTGGATTTCGATATATTGAAATTCAATCTAAAAGAAAATTTTGGAGGCCAAAGGATATTGCTGATTTATTTCAATTAGCAGTGAGAGTATATAAATAGAAGCAACTTGAGAGAGAGAGAGAGAGAGAGAGAGAGAGAGAGAGAGAGAGAGAGAGAGAGGCACGAAATGTGGCTTTAATAAAAATTATGAATTACTGTATGTATATGACCCACTTGAAAACTTTATAATAAATCTGGTATATGATGCTCGACGAGCGTAATGTTTGTCGACCCTTAAAGCTTTCCAAACAAATGAAAAAAAGAATGGCATGATAAAATTAATGAAAGGCCAATTTATCCCAAGTAAAGAAGACTTAATTATAGAACGTATATTGCAGGTGGCACCATTGGTGTAGACATAACATATTAACTTGTGATGTTTTCAAGAAATAATTCAAGATGCAATTCGGCTGGGGAAAATCAAATTTGACGATGATGAAGGGGGCATAACATGATCCGTAATCATCTAATCTATTAAAATTCGTTTCTCTATGAAGCCGGATGTCTGAGTTACCAGATTTCAAGGCCAAAATGAGTCACGGAGACGAGTACAGCAATCTTACTTATAGAAACAAGTTTGATTTGACGAGGAGACTCAGTAAATTGGATGGATTTCGAACGTAGAAATTGCAAGTGAAAGCTTGGTTAGGTGGATGAGTTGCCTTAGATTGGCAAAATTTCATTCAACAACAGCATTAAAGTGGATGTAGACTACTAAGTGCTGATTAATGTCTATCGTCTTTGGTGACATCCATGTTGAGGGGATTATTTAACCATAAAGGTAGAATTTTTTTTTATGGAATTTCAAATTCTGTGAAAAGACGGAGTTCTAGATTTAAATGGACAATGGATGACTGGCTTATAAACAGGTCCATGCCACATCAAAATACCTTCTTGATGGCTTCTTAGTGAAGAACCAGGTTTAAATCAATTCTTTTGATCAAGAATTTGACGTTCGAAAGAGCATTCGGGTTCATTGGGAGAGGGAGTTTTTTTTGGGATAATCTCTTCCTAAAAATGTGAAGACAATCCCCTAATTTTATGCCAGAAGACCGCCTAAGGAGAACAATTATTGCATGACACACTTTATCTCAGTGGAATCACACTCGACCTTAATCAAGTGGTTAACTCTTCGTGCAATATTTCAATACTGAACAGAACCTTTGATTACCGTGATTGCCAGTAAGTTACACGTCTAATACAGGTGGACTGCTTAGTGCAGCAGAAACGAGTTTCGCTTTCTTTTTCTTTTTCCTTTGGGTCCTCAAATTTATGTGCGCTGTGCAAGCGGTGAATAGATATCGCTGATGTCCTGATTCGGGAAGATCACAAGAAGGGCGAGGCCAGCATAAGAGCATCTCAACATTCCAAATACTTACAGATCTGCACTCTCATACAAATTCAGCCTCCTCCTCCATCTAATGGCGAGCACAACATATACTTTGTCATTTGCATCACAGCTAATGTAAAACAGCCTTTGGCAGAAGGTTGAAAAGCCCCGCTGATCCTCGAACATGAACTAGAACCATCGTAGTCGCATTTTCCTTCTCGATTATTGCCTTCGCTTCAAATCCGTTTCATCCCACCAACTCTGGCCACATATATTTGCGCCCTGCATCAATAGTAGGCAAATCAAGAATTATTAATGCAAGAGGTCAAGATTGTTGTGTGGTCAATAAAAAATATGTCACATATAATTTCTGTATTGTATGTAAGGGCACTCTTCAATGTTGGACCTATCATTATTCATTTTCGAATGCGAATGAACAGGTGTGTGCCGCCACTGCAGCATTCGGTGTTGTAGCATAGATCCACAAAACAAGGTGGGTAAGGTGCCATGGACAACTAGATATATTTTTCTGCTCTTCTAAAATACATATAGTGAATTCTCAATGGGAGAGGAGTATTATGATTTTTCTTAGGAAAGAGTCATATTTCCCTCTATTTATATGCAATCTAAAAGATCATCTCTCTACTAAATAAGGATAAAATAATTGGATCATTAGCTTCAATGAGATGAGTCTTATGATATTACTTAGGAAAGAGTCGTATATTCTTCCATGCACGGTTGAAGTGGTGATTCATAGGTTATAATTCATGGAATATACATTTCGCTCAATCCTGACCTGTGTGATGTCCATGTTTTTAAGTCAAAGATCAGAGTACTAGTGTGAGAAAGTTCCCTCCAATCATGTTAGATGGATAACATGTACATGTAGAAAAATGGTGACCCAAGTTGAATTTATCTATATGTTTATCATATGGTGCTTATGTATATAAACTTTGGTTTCTGTGAAGCCAAAACTCTACATAGATTCTCGGAGATCCCGGACCGAGGGGTTTCTAAGGTCGTCGAGGATCGGCTCCTTAGGTCAAGGGGAGGTTCCTCTGGGACATGATGACCGTCGGATCCGACAAGGAAATTTCCCCCGTTGATCGTAAGTTTTCCCGGGTTTTTGTGTTATCCGATCTCCTCGTATATGAATTCCAATGCATGTACGTGTGAGGGTCGTTCCTCCGGACGCTCTTGCTCGACGACATTAAAAGTTGGGCTCCTTCAATTCATTAAGAATGTTTCCTACTATTTTCTTCTCCCTTTTGGCCTTCCAAAGCTTGTTTTAAGGTTGGTAAAGCAAGATTTTGCGGAGAAATGTTCCCCATCTGTTGCTCCCTATGCATCGGAAAGCCTCACCCCGATGCTGGGGTCCATCGATGTACTTATAAGGTGGCATTATATCATCAACAGGCTATTTATTACGAGAAAAATGCTAGTGTGCTTAAGACATTTATAAAGTACCCGGTTGACAAAATTTTCTAATTTTTAAAATGTCTACCTTTCTTGTGTTATGTATAGTCAATACATTGAAAGATAGATTATTGTATGATAAATGAGGTTAATACTACCTCATGCACATTTTATGACTCTTACCATTTTTATGATAAATATTTATATATATGTACATATATGTTTAGTCAATTGAGGATTTAAGATTATCTTTTGATCAGAATTTAAGGTATAAAAAAAAAACACCAATTACGACTCCAGCTCGCCGTGGATGGAAGTTCAAATTAGAAATCATCCATGGCGAAAGATTAAAATATTCCACGCTGCAGTCAAGTCGGATTTCCGATTCCCTCATTCCACCAATGGTGAGCTATAGATCTAATTAACCCTTTTTTAAACCCCTACTAATTATCCATGATAAATGCGCCAATGAAGCTTCGGTTTGGCCTTTGGCCAATGAGGATTTTGATGATTTATTTTGTAATATGTACATTGAAAATCTTAAAACTCATTACGAAATTGTAATTGAGTTTCAAAATGTTTGAAAAGTGTAATTAAATCCTAAAATCTTTTAAAATTAATTAAATCATATTTTTCCATTAACTCCATCCAACTAAATTAATGGAAAATGCTAACATGTCTTACTATATTACTTTCATGAGAATGTGGTGCCTACTAAGCGCCATATAAAAAAACAAAAATTGAAAAATATAAACTAAATTAGATTTAAAAATAAAAAAAAGATTAAAAAAATCACTCCAACGAATGTGGCCAAGCCCTTGACATTAGCTGCTACCACAGTTGTCGAGAAGCACCCACAAAGGTCGCTTGGCCCATGCCAAAGCACGAAAATCCTCGCTAGTCACCAATGAGAGCTTGTAGATCCCTCACCTCAGATTTGAGTGAGGGTCCTTGACCCTTACTTGGGGCTAGCAAGGCCTTACCCAAGGCGGAGCAAGCGTTACCTACCCCAGTCGAGGGCCAGTAACCCGTACTTAGATATGGGGTATGGGTTGTGCCCTCCCTAAGATCTAGGCTTGTAGGCCCTCCGTTGGGGATTGGAAAGGATTGCTAGGCAACCTTCACCGCCCATTCGCGACCGCTATGGCAACGGTCATTGGCAAGGCCTTGACTACAACTGTAAGGCTTTTAAAAAAAATTCAGTTTTTTTTTTAAATTTTAATCTAAATTATTTGTGTTTTTTAAATCTTTTTGACTATTTCCTCTTATGCGGTGCTTGGTGGACACCATATTATCAGCATGCGTGTTTAAGAAATGATAAAATAAGACATGTTAGCATCTTTCGCTAGTTTAATTGGATGAAATTAACGGAAGGACATGATTTGAATCAACTTGATAAACTTTTAAATTTGGTCACATTTTTTTTTGAATGTTTTAAGACTTAATTGAACTTTCTTAACAAGTTTTAAAATTTTCAATAAACATATCCCTTTTATTTTAATCATTTCGGAACTTAAGGTTTTAAAACCAATCGAGTATCCAACTTGCTCTGGATGGACTTCAAGCGAAAATTATATTGTGACAAAATGACTAAAATATCTCATGTTGGAATTAAAATACATCTTTAACCCTTGAATTCTATTGATATTGAACTCATGACTATTGGCCACTTTTCAAAACCTAAGTCCTCAATTGACCTATCACCAAAACTTTTATGTCCTGTCCTTGCACTTATCCCAACATCTACGCTTTTTACGCTAATCATCTTTAAAAAATAGCTTGCAGAGAAAAGTAACTTGGGGCTACCTATTCAATAAAGAGCTGGATAGATCCACTTAATAATTCATAATTTACGAACTATTCAAGTCCATTCAACATCTCTGTCTCCTATGCCCCTGGACTCAACAGATTTGGGAGGACCCTTCAATCAATATTACTACCAATAGGTACACTATGACTCGACTAAAACAATGGTTGGTAAAATTTCCACAAACTTTTATCTCCTTCAATGTCCTTGCTTTGTTGCTTTGGCAGATCTGGAAGGCTAGAGACGGGTTGGTGTTCCGAGCTCAAACAATAAAATCCCTAACAAGTTATCACCTCAGCCAAGGTAGAAGAGGAAAATTTCAAATGATGGTCGAAGAACACAATAAGCAAACCACTTGCACAGAAAAGCAGTACCTTTGGGATGGATACCTCCTCCTCTTGGAGTACTCAAAATTAATGTGAATGGTTCATTCGACCCAGAAACAGGGGATGGAGCCAGGGCATGCATCTGTCGAGACAGCAGGGGCTTCTCCTTGATGGGTGCTTGATCGTTGCACATCTCCTCACTAATCTGAGCAGAAGTTGCGGCAATTATAGAAACCCTAAAGTACTTCGAAGGCTAACATAAACAGATGATGATAGTGAAGATAGATTGTAGTGATCTGGTGAGGATGATCAGTGCAAGTGCAAACCAAGCGAGTTGGGAGGCCTATGCGCTTCTCATCAAGGCCCAAGCTTGTGCAAAACTGTTCACTAATCTCTAAATGGCCCATTGCTCAATAGAAAGCAATAAGATTGCGGACTGGGCTACAAAAGCCCAACCAATGAAGAGTCTACTGAGTACATGGATAATCTATCCCCCTTCTAGCCTTTGGATTTGTGTTGAAGTTAGTGATTTGTCTTATTAAACTTCTATTGAAAATGGGAATTTTTCAACAAAAAAAGAAGAAGAAGATGCGTTACTAAATATTGCTTCATTTTGTTGAAAATATCTACACTTCTTTAAATTCTTCTTCCTTGGAATTCATGACATGGCTTTGTTTATTGGTTGATTTTTACTTTGCTATTTATCGTAATCGATTCCCGAGACAAGACTAGAACATGACTAGAAAAAAGATGTGAATTTATCTTATGATGATCAAAGCTCCAATAAAATGAACACATCTCTCAAGTGAGTTTGCGTCTTGACCCATTTGCATTGAACGATAAGTTGTCCGTACGTTAAAATATTGTCGATGATAGAATGAGACAACATGAATTGGATCAACTTTTTAAATATACTACAACACAAGTTGGAGTTTGACGATCCTTTTGACCTTCGAAAGAGGTAAGTCACCCCATCCCGCTCGAAATGATTTTGCAATTTCTCTATGACGAAAGGAATCGCTCTAATTTAGGAATCCCGAGGTGGATCGCAAATGTTCATTTTTTTACTCGTAGTACTCAGTAACTTGTTGCATTCCTATATGATAATTTGGCTATAATCTTCATAACAAGAATATACGGATCCTAAACAATGGCATGCTTATACACCTCAAATTGTTGTAAGTAGCGGTACTTACGCTTAGTGATTGTCTCTAGTAATTGTAAGTTCCATGTGACTCCTTCTAAACAACAAGTCAGTATCTACCTCTCACAATAAGCATGTTAGAATATTCAAATATAAAACAATGCAATCATTTAATAACTTAAACTTATTAAATAGTTGATAAGGGTTTCACAAAACTTCATATGATGTCGATATTGAGCTTTTGAAGTCTAGAGTTTAAGTCTTTTTCATGCATCTATTTGTCTCTCTAATTACACGTGTAGCTAATAGATATAATATTTCAATGTTAAATGGCACCTTCGTAACTTTAGATAAAAAATCGTAAGCGACCAGAATTTGTCATAATTTCTTTCCTAGTACCTTACTTACAAACTCCCATGATGGTAGCGTTCCTTTAGGGTCCTTAAACTTAAGGGCTTTGATAATGAGTAGCTATCTTAACATATCGTGATGTTTTTCAATTGACATTGCCATCGACTATTCATACAAACATAACTTGCTTATTCTTCAACATTATCTGACGATCAAGCCTAATTCTCTTCTGAATAAATGTCTCACTATCGATCAGGACCGCCTTGTGTCCACCGAACTGTAGAACTTCCCTAACAAAAAACCGAAGGCTCAGACTCCTCCATTTGGAAATGGCTCGTCTCACCCCATGTCTTCCCTCATGGAAATGACTTTTCAAATTGGATGATTAATTGATTTGTCATTGGCAACTCAAGAAACTTTTTCTTTTCAAATTTTGGCTCCAATCAAGGCCTGAGAAGTACGGAAGTAGGTAGGTCCCACTTTTAGGTGTCAAGGGGCAGCATGATGGCAATTACTAATATTTTTTTTCTCAAAAGCAGAAACCAAACGGTCCTACGTCTCCTCTCGCATCAGTTCTTACATCCTTGGAGTTGTCCGTCGCGCAGCCCCTGTGCGTGCGTGCGTGCGAGGGAGGTCAGCAGAGGCTCTTCACGCCCCTTCGTGTTGTCGTCATCTTTCCTCCATCAGGGTAGTCTTTCATGGCGATTCGTGGAGACGAGAAGCCGCAGCCTCTCCCACCTCCTTCCAAAGTCTGTCCGTCTCTCTCTAGTGGTCTTTGTTCCTATCTTGGGTTTTTTGTTTTTTGTTTTTCTGCTTTCGTTTTACTGACGTTTCTGTCTAGGTTCAGCGAGGGACGTCGCTGAAGAAGAAGGATAAGCTGCTCTCTAGAAGGCCGTTGGGTCTTCGAGGAACTCCTTGTAAGCAGGTGAGAAACGTGGACGCCCTCTGTTTCTTCTGTCTTTCACTCACTGCCTCTCCCGGTGTCTTTTTCTTTCAGCGAGGGACGTCGCTGAAGAGGAAGGAATATCTGCTCTCTGGAAAGCCATTGGGTCTTCAAGGAACTTCCAATAAGCGGGTGAGAAACATGGACACCCTCCGTTTCTTCAGTCCTTCACTCCCTCTCTCTATCTATGTTAGTGCTCTGTCCCGTGCCTGCACCCCTGTTGACGTTTCGACCTCTGGAAAGTGATTTCAATGGCGTGCTTAAACGACAAGTTAGGAGAAATGGAATGGGTGAGAGTGAGTGGGTGAGTGAAGGAAGAGACAGGGCGTGCGTGTTTGCAAGATCCAAATTTTAAGATGGATTCTCTCTCTCTCTCTCGCGCGCGCGCGCCGGGGGGGCTTCTCGTTCGACTAATTACTTCAAAGGCTTAAGCTGTCAGCTCAGCCAGGGTTCATGTTTTCCGTCTAAGCATAACTTTCAAATGAATTATTCGACAGAATTGGCATCTTATTAAATTATTTAAACGACGTTTTGCATGCTTAAATAACTGACTTGTCGTTACACATTTCCTCCTTGTTGATCAGGTAATCTGTTGTGGCTTGGCTGTGCTGAAAAGGTTAGTTGAGTGCATGGCAATGGCTGTGACGCCTATCTTTAACTTGTTGCACATTTAGGCTTAATTTCTCGTGACTAAGGGCAGAAACAAAATCTAATTCTTCAATGATCAAATCTGAAAATTTTCCATATCAGTCAAAAGATAGAGAGAGCTGCGGATGACAGACACTGTGCTGATTCTGCAAATGATGCCATGGAACGAGCAAAAAGAATTCGGTCTACTCTATCGCCAGAGTATCCAGTCATGGTTAAGCATATGCTACCATCACATGTTACTGGTGGGTTTTGGCTGGTGAGTCTCATGCTTAAATCTGGTGCAGTTTGAGTGTCCTGAAAAAAGCAAAAGCTTGAAGCCTTTAATGACCGGATGATTCTTGTTGACAGGGTCTTCCAAAGAATTTCTGCGACTCGCATTTGCCACAGCAAGATGTAACTATTACTTTGGAAGACGAGAGCAGCGAAGGATATGAAACCAAGTACCTTTGGGCCAAGACTGGCCTGAGCGCCGGCTGGAGAGGGTTTTCCATTGCTCACAATTTGCAGGCGGGTGATGCATTGGTTTTCCAATTAGTCAAGCCTACCCGTTTTAAGGTGATAACTAGTGGACCATTCTCAGTTATGAATGATATTAGTTTCTTCACTGCTCCAGATACGTTTCATTCTGTTTATACCATTTGTTAATTCTTATTACAAGGAGAGAAATTTACAAAAGAATTTGACATTCTATATGTTGATGGGAGGTCTTTAGTTTTCATTTTTCTTTAAGTTATAAAAAAGGGGGTTTCTGTTTTCAGTGTTCTTTCTCTTAGACAAACAAACAATGGGAACGCTTGAACCGCAAACCAGTTTTGAATGAAAGTTACCAACCGCATGCTCGGTTCAAACTATACTGAAGGAGGTGAAAAGTGATAGCGCTTTCGATGGCATAGACAGGCGTGTAAGTTGGTTAATTTGGTTTCACTAAAAAGGAGAAGTTTGGAAAACTTCTGTTCTAAGATGATATACAGATGCATCATAACTTCATTAGTCATTTCCATTGAAAAAGACTAGTTTGAATAGTTTCTTGAAAGGCACGCCAAAGGATTCTCTTGGAGATTGATAGTTCTGCTAGTGATGTATTTGGTATGTAAGAGCCCACGAGCATCCCTCTAGGTCATGCTTAGCATCCATTGGTTCATTAGCTGGTGCATATAATCTGCTTGATGATCAAATTAGAACTTGGTTTCAGGTTTACATTGTCAGAGGAAGCAATTTCGATGATGTGGATGGGGCTCTTGGCCTCCTTAGTTTGGACCCCTGCTTAAAAGCAGGGCATTCTGGTATGTTTCTGCTCCAAGATTATTTCTAGGCTGTCACATTACGATATTTCTTTGTTCTTGACTTTTGACTATGAAACAGAGAACGGCTGCAAGACCTGCGTAATATCGGATGATGATTACTGGAAGCCTCTCACAAAGGAAGATCCTACAGAGAATTCTCAAAATGACGACTTAAGAGCCTGCAAAGCACTTGAGTTGCCTGTTACTGATCAGGTCAAGAGTGATCCTGGAGATCCTGTCTCTGAAGTCCTCGATGGAATCCGATTCTCTGAAAAGCTTATTGACTTTAAAGACGTGAGAAGCATCGAGAGCTTTGAAATAATAGCCAATGACCTAGTCATTGACTCTGAACTGTCCAACCACTTTAGACTCAAATACTATGAGCTTTGCCGGAGTCAAAGTTCGTACCTCCACAGTTGTCTCCTTGAAGGGTTGAACTACAAACTTGCTGCCGGTATAATCTCGGAGACAGTGAATGTAGCAGATGCGATCCGGGCTTCGAGGATCACGACGTCAATGAAGGAATTTGATATTTGGGACAAGACATTGAAGGCATTTCAGGACATGGGCATGGACGTGGGGTTTCTGAGAGCGCGGCTTGAGCGGCTCCTGGAACTTGCAATGAGGTCAAACAGGTACAGAGAGGTGGACAGTGAACGGGCTAGGGCCGAAGAGGAGAAAAGCAGGCTCGAGGCGAAGCTCGCAGAAGTAAGAGAAGTGATAAGCAGGCTGGATGAAGAGATCGAGAGTTTGCGCATAGTGAGTGATGACCTCGAGATGACATTCAATGAAGTTGCTAGCGCTCCTTGGTGAGTGTGAACTTGTCTTTTTTGGCTTTACACATACATTCCTTTGGAGGAGGTCAAGAGATCATCATGAATACGAAGAGTTAGACAATTTACCAACATGTGTTGTTTTTGTGAATCTCCAGTTGAGGAGGGATTTTACTTGCTAAAAGAGATGTGTATATCAGCCCATTTTGATTTGTACTGATTCTCCTAACTAAATACTTCAGTCGAATTGATAACAACTGCGCCCACTGATTTTTCACAAATTTCTCAGCTTGGGTGAAGAGTTTAGGTTTCGTTTGTTTTACGAAAAATAATTTTTAGGAAAATATTTTCTGAATTTTTCAGCGTTCGTTTTATGGAAAATAAAATAGTCAAAAAATGATTTCACTAACGGAAAAAATTCCTTCAAAAATAGGGAAAATGTTTTTAGTTTTTCTGAAAGTAAAAAATATTTTTCATCTTTTTTGTTTAATTTTAAATATTGCGGCCTTTAACATTGTGCCTCAACCTTGCTCGAAGCCGACAAGCCGATGGTTTTTGACAAACAAATACCAAAAAATATTATTATTTTTAGGAAAATGATTTTTCAAAAAATATTTTTCAGGATTGTTATATTTTTCGTCAAACAAACGGGGTTTTGGTAGACAACAAAATAACTTTTGTTGATTTATTTTTTTTGGTTTCTATTAAGGGGATATAGGCTTTGCGGCGATTTCGAACAAGATATGTCATTGGAGGAGAAGGATACTGATAGACATACTTTAATGGAATTTGATTAGCATTAAGATACAAAACACCTTGTTGGAATTTAATTGACAATAAAGTGAGATAATTAGAGATACAACCCTAAAATTTAATGGATGACGAAGATCCCAAAATTATGATAAGATACATAATGAAATCTAATTGACGATGAAATATTTGAAAACTACAATTATGAAACAATTATTGAAAGATAACAACGTTTTATTTGTTTTGGGACGGGGGTTTACAAAAAGGATAATATGTCTATTACAATTGAATATTACAAACATAGACTAAAAATCGAAAATTATAAATGGTGATTGAAGGAAAATAACTTTGAAATGGTTATGAAAAGTTATATTATTCACGAGAAATTACCTAATAGTCTCTCATTGTCGAATACCATTTATTCACAACAATTTTATTATAATGGCAATAATAATAACCATCCAGCGTTACCCTTTCATCGATTGCTCAATTTTTAATTTAATGACTCCATTGATTTAACTTCAAGTTAGGTGTTGTCGATAACTTCATTGATGAGTCATCAATTTTCTTCAAGTTATCAATAATTTTACTCATAAATGATGAAACTCTACTATCATCAACTAAGTCTATTATACGTCAATAATAACCAAAAGTTTGTCATTTAAAAAAAAATAATTGAATGATTCGTTGATCATTTGATTCTTTTAGATAATCAAGAGTTATTGTATGCCTCATTTTTTTTCTTATCGAATTTTATCTTAATAAAATATAGGAAAAATACCTTGAAAAACCTTAAACTATATCCTCTCTGATACATTTACTTCAATTTTTTTTTGTGACGCCAAAAATCTCAAAGTTATCTTAATGTGACGCATTTATCCTAAACTTTTTTTTATCACACTAAAATTTTGCAACTTATATATTTATGACAAATTTTTATCCATAAAATTTTTTCTTATTTTTTTCTTATTTTCCTCTTTTCCCAAAACCCACTTTGGTCTGTGAGTTGAGGCCGGCAAGGCTTGCGAAACCCTCGCTAGTGCTAGCCAGCACTCGCCACCCTCACCTGACCAAACTTGCAACTGGGCGAGGCCCTTCATGGCCATGAGTGAGGCTGCCTTGCCTAGATTTGGATGAGGGCAACCATGCTTGGGACTTGCTCGCGGTTGATGCTTCTAAGCGGAGCAGCCTTGCCTGCGGCCACAAAGGGCTTGGGTGAGGGCCGTGAAGCTCTCACTTAGTCGCCACTGAGCTTCGATGGCCTTCCTCGGCCTCAACTTGCCAGTCTTAGCTCGTTGGTCAATGTGGATGCAAAAAAAAAAAAAAAAGACAAGAAAAGAAGAATAATAAAATTTTGGAGTAAATATGTTACTAGGATATAAGTTGGGGATTTTAACGTTAAAAAGAAATTTCGAGGTAAACGTGCCACAATAAAATAAATTCGAGATTTTTTCGCGTCATAAAAATAGTTTGAGGTAAATGCGTTATACAAGTACATATTTAGGAATTTTTTTATCACAAAAAAGTTTAAGTTGTACAAATCTACAACCTTGAATGTCTTTCAATAAGGAGCATCATCAACCTGGTCGGGACATGACATTTTATAAACAAGCCCCTCTTTCATATTTAGGAATTTCATAAACTCCCCACTTAAGATTCTAGTAATTATGGATTTAGAACCCTTGACCTCGTAATGAGGGATAAGCTCCTAATTGACATAGCTACCCACCGTTGGGTTACTTTGACAAAATTTAATCAACTTAAATAACAAAAAAAATATGTTGGACTTTAATTGATGACAAAGTGAGATGATAGAAAGATATAATATCATAATTTAATCAATGGATGGAGATCCGAAAACTACAACTAGGATACACGGCGAAATTTTCTTAACGACGATATATATGGAAACTATAGCTATGATATATGGATTGAAATATAATAGGTTTTGTTCACTTTGAGAGGGTGTGGGGGTTTACAAAGAATACAATGTGTCTATTTAAAGCTTATAATCAATACAAACAAAGAAAGGTTAGAAACAGAGGTTGCAAAAGATTACTAAAATAAATAACTTCCTAATAGTTATGAGGATTTACATTATCCGCAAGAAGTTACATCATGACCTCCTATTATCTAACAACACTTATCTACAACAATCTTAGTATAGTGTAAAAAAAAAAACCACTCAACGATCATTCTTGTGTTGAATACTCGTCATCGATATTGATGATTTCGTTGATTAGCTTTAATGTTCTCGTTGACAACTTGGGTGTCGTTGATAATTAGCGAATTGTTAATTCTCCTCAAATTATCAATAATCTGTTCACAAATGGTCAAATCGTGTTATCATTACCTAGGTCTATCACGTGTTGATAATAACAGAACTTTGGCCATAATTTGGTATAAAGAGATGGGCAAATGAATTAAACTAGTACTTATTTAAGGTTTTACTATATATCAGGCATGATTTTTCTCAAGTTGAGTAAAAGTAGCTGCAGTTTTTTTTATGGAGTCGAATTTTTTTTTTGGTAAATTTATGGAGTCGAAATTGAACTTCGAAAAAGTTCATCCTGTCAAGTAGTTGATTTTATTGGTTACTTTTAATTTGATATATACGTTTATAATAATTATATTGTAAACAAATAATTAATCCTTTATTTAATTACAACATGAGAAGTAAAGCTGGTATTGTGGATGAAGTCGAGTCGAACTGAGTTGGCATTTATTGAAACCTAATCGAGTTAAACTCGGGCTGCAGACAGTTTGATTGAACTCAAGCAGTGTGTTGAAATTCATTTAAGAGTTTTTTCGAAATTTTTCTACAACTTAAATTATTGCTACCTTTTTTTATGGGGAAACAAGCCGGAAATGCTATTTACCAAAAAAAAAAAAAAAGAAGCCGGAAATGCTTATTCTTTTTATAGATCATCATCATGAACTTTTGAAAGCGGCCCTCCAAAAGTCTATTCTCACTCCACTTTTCGTCAAACAGGGAAGATTCAGTAATTAGTACGGTTATCTTTTTGTTCTGTTTCTTTGAAACACAACGGTCCACGCTCTGTTTCCTCTCTCGTCTCTGTTCACGGCAAGTCAGAGAGAGAGAGAGAGAGAGAGACCATTGGACGAGCTACGAGGGGATCGGTGCTGTCTTCATGAAGAATGGTGATGGCTCCAATGGAAGAAGACTTAACAACTGTCTCTCTCTCTCCCTGGACATTTATGATGCAATTCGTTTTCTAAATGGGAAAAATTTCAAAAAAGACTCATAAAGATCTAAAATGAACACGATTTTAAATAAGAGCCTATAGTACAAGAACTTGAAGTAGAATCTCAAAAAAGGTTTGATTACACTTGTTAATGAGTATATTTTCGTCTTTTACTTTTTTTATACCCTTGTTTGAAAGTACTTCAGGTTCTTATTTGATACGAATATGACATTTTATACCATTATTTTGAAACAATGTTCACTTTAAGTTTTTATTTAAAAATAATAATAACACTTTATATCCTTATTTGAAAATTTTCCCTTTTTAAATGTAGGTTTTTACTCGCGTTTTGCGAGGTTTCAGTGGGGAAGCTCACTGAAGAAGAAGGAGAATCTACTCCTTAGAATGCCACCGCGTGCTCACAAAACTTGTGATGAAGAAGTGCGTTGAACTCAATCTCCATGTTCTGTTTTCTTATTTGTTCCGTTTTCCCTGCTTGGCTCTTCAAGTGTTTGCTTTGGCCATCATTGATGCATACTCGCAGCTTCTTTGTTGAAGTATGTCGAGATCCAACTTGAACGACTCCTGTGAAATATTTGCTTTCTTTTGGGTTTCTTTCTTTCTATTCGCATTTTTATTTGACTTTAATCCTTTTCTTTTGGGCTCCACTATAGTATAGATTCATATCATACGATTTGGTATTCGTCCTAGCGCTACAATTTTTTGGAATGAGTTTGGGAAATCTTTATTTAAGCATAAGATGAAAGTCAATCTAGACAGACTCGAGATTTCTGCATAGTAATGTATTTGGAGGTCATATGTTGGTTGGTAAGTTGTTGCTTGAATATACACTTCTCATCATATTGAAATGTGATCGAGCACATCTTTTGGCATGCTTAAACTACAAATTGACCTGAATGCAATACAGTTACAATATGCTGATCAGGCAACCTGTTGTGATATGGCGAAGCTGAAGAGGCTAGTCAGGTTCATTCAAATAGATATGTTGACTGTTAATCCTGCTTTGACTCAATTGAGCACTTGATTCTTCTTGCAATCGAGCTGGAACACTTCGCTGTAGCCAAAAAAGAAAGAGAGCCAAGGAAGATGATTATTGCAGAGCTGTTGCAACCGATGCCATGGAAAGTTCCAAAGAGTTTCAGTCATTTTTGTTCCCGCAATTCCCAAGCTTTGTCAAGCGCATGCTCCTGTCGCACGACTTGTGTATTTTGGATGGTACTGTGCCCCAGTAAGCTGCATGGCTTCAATCTTATGTAGATTATGATTGCTAACAAAGACGCACGAGCTAATTCTCTAAGATGACAGGGCCTTCCGAAGCAATTCTGTGACTCGCACTAGCCTAAGGAAGATGCGATGATCAATCACTTGGTCATCTCTCTAAAAGACGATTTCTAGTATAATTTTATTCCACTGATGATATACAATTTGGATTTGGAATTTCCTATTTGACAAAAGAAAAAAAAAGTGGGTTAATTGATATCATTGTTAGAAAGGAAATGCCATTTTGGAGTTTTATGAACAGTTGGTTGTGTAGGCGGAGATCCGGTATTTTCTAAATCCTTATGTGTGAAATTACAAAAGGAATTCTTTCAACACAAATGTGAATTATGAAGTATTGGTTGATGATATAAATAAAAGACTAAATCTAGATGTAGCCCTAAACACACCATTAGAGTCATAAACAATCAAGTGAAATCCAATATACAAAAACAAAGGATTATTTGCCTCCTCCTCCTTCTTCTGAGTCTTTTCTTTTAAAACAAGAAAGGATTTTTCTACATTTCTTTCTTGTGCCTACATAAAAAAGGGTTTTGATCTGGTTCATCAAAGATATATTATCCTCAGTTTATATTTTTTCCAGGGTGGTTGCTGAGTTTTTTTTTTTTCCAAAATACCATATTTCCTATTCAGTTACTTGATTTTATTTGCTACCAATCCACTAAATTAACCAACTCTCTTCAGAAGTTACCAACCTCATTAAGAGCTATTACTAATTAGTTTCGTATTACTAACTCTCATTCAACATTTATTTTTCTCAATTACCCACTTCTCTTATATTTAATTAGAATTTTTTCTTATCTTATACTTACTTTTCTTGTCAACCTCTTAAATTTACTAAGCACAATATCAATCACTAAACCTTATTTGAGTGACCTATCAATTTCTTTATGATCAACCTCATTTATTTGCCTTTTCATTTAATAGTCTCGAGTCTATTATACCACCATCAATGTAGACCTAAATTTTATAATTTGGCTAGTGTAGTCCTAAACCATTGATGGTTTTCCAATGTAAACACAATTAATTTAGATTGTATATCGATGAAGCTGATGTTAGTATCGTACATGACATGGTTGGCGTTGATTGGACCACCACATTAGCAATTTCTAGTTTCAATTAACTGGAAAGGCAGTATTACAACGCCCTTTGGGTACCTATCTTTTATTTAAAAAAAAAACTACAAGCTTGAATTTATTTTTATTAAGTAGGTGATCACATGTGTCAGGACCCGATCGCGCCCCGCCCTTGGGCACACAACAGTCCCGATTAATTTCTCTTTAGACTATCGAAATCATGCGACGTCCCAGGTTAGTCATAATAATCTCAAACATCATATTCACATTATCAACAGAAACGAGATAATTACACACTCACTACTATCATTTCATAACAAGTCATAAAGAATCCTTACATAGTTGGCCCATTAAGCCTAATACGAAAGCGAGGACATCAAAACGGGTCCACTCACATCATCAGAGACATGGATCACTACCAACTCCTCTGCCTCATCCTCGGACTGTTCCTCCTTGTCCTCAAGCTGCTCTTCCTCCTTGAACTGCTCCTCCAAGTCGAGCGGGTCCATCTCGTCGTCCATAATTAGCCTTTGAAATGGTTGGTGGTTGGGGGGGGGGGAGATACGAGAATATCTCAGTGAATTGACCCTAACCCAAAATCAGGAACATTACTGCCCTAGGGTCCATAATCGCACCTAACCTTTGTATCGTCTTCTCTAATCACTCGACCATTGCCTACCTTTCACCAAAGGCTCACGACATGCTAATCCATGTGAAAATCATGCCTCCCATGGTGTTCCATCAACCAACACATCCAATGATTGTCTTAATTAAACTTCTATTGTTTAACTCTTGCCTAGAGTTTAATCATGTCTAATCCTTCCAATGAGTCATAAACTTTCACTGGCCTCATTCTCTATTATCTATCTATGAGTCATCCGATTCGTAACCGGAACTAGGCACTAAGCTCATCACACTTATCAAACTAGAATCAGCCCTATTGACATCATACATTCATTCAAATAATTTAAATCATCCATAAATAAATAAATTATGATTAAAATAAATAACAAACATAATTGAATAAATAAATTGCAATTAAAGTAAATAACAAATAATAAATAAATAAATTACGTAATAAATAAATTGTGTGGTAATTAAATGATTAAGACTGTCCATAACCGGTCTGAGACCTAACTAACCATTCCTGGCTCATTGTCATTTTGCACGTTCAATTGTGCCCATTGCCACTTTACCGTATCACTCGACTCATCAGCTATATCATTGACCCATTAACTTGCCAAATTCGTGTCACGTGATCTCGAGTCACAATTGGCATAAAACCATCCAATCAATTGGTCCATTCAAATGCCAATTTCATGGTACAATAATACAAACCATAATTGGTCCTTGTCATCCGACAATTCACCCGACCATTCTAATTAATCTCTAGAAGGATTCCATCAACGCTTAACCTATCTCAAAAGATCCGATTAACCTCAAAACAGTGATTGGGGTCCCATGGCCACCTAATCGCTCTAAAATAGTGATTAGGGCCCTATGGCCACATAATCGGTCCAAAATAGAGATTAGGGCCCCATGGCCACCTAATCAGTCCTTTTTAATTACCATATCGTCTATGCTAGCTACACAGCCATAAATCGGTGCACATTCATCCAATCACAATCTAAACCATAAAATTATGCATCTAACTCATCCATTCAATCATCTAAGCTAATACGATTAAACTACTAAAACAATAGCACGCCTAATAAAGGTTTAGAGTCCATTCACAGTTTGGGTTCGTGAATCGATGTTTGGTGACGAATCGAGGCGGGTCGGATCCGTGAGTAGCAGTGACGGGACGACTTCGATTGCACGGGTGATCATGAGAACGAGACCGGTTTGCTGGTTGGGTCGGGTCTGGACCAGCACCGGGTTCGGGTATGTTTCCCTGTCAGTTTTGCGAACCAGCTGAGCTCTCGTTGCTTGGGAGCTCGATTCTCCCTCCTCGAGCCAAATTGGAGCTGGAGACTGGCTGGGATTTGAAGAGGACTCATAGGTGGTTCGAACGGTGGTGGTGGCGGCATCGCCAATGGTGGTTGGAGCTAGGAGAAATCAGCCTTCGAAATCGGTGGTTGGACTGCTGAAATTTCGGGAAAAAGGGGAGGAAGGATTGAGCTTTAATCCGTGAGTTCCTGATAGAATCAGTTGAAACCAAGCCTAGATCTAAGTCAAATGGACACCCAGGAATCTATTGGTGTCATCAATTTCAAGTGGGCAAGGCCGTAGTGGCCAGATTTTCAGATCTAGTGTTCTAGGGCTCGATTTGGGGCAAATCCCGATCCAATCCAAAAATTATCCATTCTAAGCCGAATTAATCTGATCAAAAGCCATAAATGAGTTCTAGGAACTCCCAGGGACAGATTACATGCAATGGGTTGAGCCCTAGGTGGAATTTGGAAGAAATCACGAAGGAGGGGCGAGGCTGGCCAAGTAACCCTCTTTCGGGGGCCGGCGATGGTAGCATAGGCAGAGGAAGTGGTGGAGATTAGTTGGGGCTCGAAGAGGGAGTGAAGAGAAAGCTGTGGGAGCTAGAATCGCGCAAAATGGATGTTGGAGCAGGAAGTAATTTCGAGTTGTAGTTGGATAGGCAAGCAGCTCGGTGGGCGAGGGGATCCAACGGTGGAGGAAAGAAATCAAGTCGTCGTCGGCATCCAACGGCCCACCAATGGCCGAGGCCTGCTCGGAGGGGATGGCTAGCGCTAGTGGCAGGCTATGCCAAGGAGTAGTTGGCCGTAGCTCGCCAATGGGACGGCCTTTGCGCGTGAGCTCCACGTGCTTGCTAAAATGCAAAAATGGCCGGATAAAAGAGAGAGGGAGGGGATGGGCTCTCGCGTGGGCCGGGCAGGTTTTGGGCGCAAGCTGGGCCGGTTTGCTCATGCATTTGATCGTTCTGATTGGTCCTGGCTGGTCATGGTTGACCGTTGAACATAAAAGTCAACTTTTGGAAATTTTTCCAAAAATACCCCTAAGCCCTAAATTCACTTCTTTTGTGGGCAAAATGCAAATATCTAAAAGTTGGGGGACCAAAACGCGATTCCCAAAGATCCGAAATCGCCCGAAGCTAATTTTTACGATTTAGCCTGAGGAATTCCCGAGGCCAACGGGCCGCTAACTAAACCCGTAATTTCGCACAATTGGATCTCTAAAGAGGGGTCGGACGCGGACTGTTACAAAATGGGTGGGCAACTGTTATATAATACTCAATAATCAAAGAATTAAATAAATTGCAAAGAAATGGAGAAAATACTCATCTCAAACCAACTGCAATGTTAGCTAAAAAGATTATATTATGAACTTAAACATAATTTTTTAATTAACTTGCAAATAGATAAACATTTTTTAGGGTTTTCTCTTGTTTAAAAGAAAATTAATTTTGACCCTCTCTTTTTTCACATTATTTTTAATTCTCCTCCAACTTATTACTAGTCAGCCATCGAGCCCCTACACTCACCACTAGCCTAGGTTGCTGCCAACCACTGCTAGCTGTCGCCCTGCATCGGCCACCACTACCACTGCCACCGCCACCACTTGCTAGCCTCCGCCCCTCATCGTTGGTGGCTATTGCCACCACGACCCCTCACTATCGGTTCGTTGCTGCTGTTGTCGCCCCCTCCACCACCACCTCTCACTAGCCACTGGCCACTACCACCATCATCATTGGCTTACAGCCATCTCCGACCACCAAGTATGGTTGTCGGTCACGCACTTAGTTCTTATTTTAGGATTTTGTAGGTTATTGGTTAGTTTGGTTTTGTTTCTACCTAATAATAAAGAATTTGAACTGCATTTTACAAGTTCCAAAAAATATGGAACTAGAAATCAGATCGAGATCCAATAGAAACTCTAACTAGAATGATTCAAATCAATCTGATTCTACCCTAGAGAGCCATGCTCACTCTTAATTTTCTCCCTGAAAAGCTATAAAGGTAAATCTGCTGCCATTCAAATGGATTTTCAATTTTCTCATATTTGGCTTGATAAGAGATGTGTGCAACCCACAGCTCCGGGGTTGCATTTCCAGGGAATGGATCTTGTAACCAACTTTTTAGGATTATATGTAGAAATCCTCCAAATGTCTCTATAAGTAAGTAACATCACACACAACATTCATCAAGTAGTGCGAGAATCTTTCTCAAAAGAGAGATTTTTTCTGGTCTAGTTTCGAGATAGAAACAAAGTAGCCTCAATAAAATTTGAGAATAATGGTGAGACGACTTTATCTCCGTTCGCTTCAAGCATGTTGTGCCTCAATGCATATGTTTGCAATTTTTACTGGTGTTGCATATTGTGATTCACGTTATCCCCGTTTGCACTACTTCACTCATCTTACCTTTTCCATTTTCGTTTAGTGTCAGATTGGGATACAATGTCTTGATTGGACTATTGCCGGTCCTCATATCCATGAATGCCTGATCTTAGGCTGTCACTTAAATTGTCCCGCGACCCTTTTAACTATTGGGTTTTATTTACCAAGAGCACCTAAATCGCAATTAATGGTACTCGTGCAAAGGAATTTAGTCATGGGGGAGGCATGTGGCGCAAGTATAAAAATACAATTTACCGACTTTCATAATGTTTTTGGCATTAGACTGGATGCTATTCCTTGGGAAAGATGTCACACCTTATATTGGACTTGGATCTAGTGACGTATATCATATCCCAAGATGACTGGGAAAAAATGATTGATTTGAAATATTTTTCTTTTAAATTGTTTTTTTGTAAAATCCCAGCCGTTTGGATCCCGCTATATTAATGTATACAACGGTCATTGTAGTCATCTCCCTCATAGAATAAGTCATAGTTTCTCTCAGTATCTTAGGGTTCCCGATGTAATGATCTGAACAAGTCAATCATAAAAATTCACGACTATTTATCAGTTCAGTTGAAAATATAATCCTTCCTCAGATAACATGTATTAGGTTAACAATTCATATTCTAGTCTTATGCTCCTATTAAGTGTGCTGTGGGAGCATTAGAAGAAGAATATCCGCTCGCATGGGACGGCTTCACACTACAAATGACTTGTTCAACAAATTTAAAGAATTTCCTCTGTTAACAAAACGATGGTTCCTGTCGAGAATGTCGATGTTTGATTCAGAAGGAGTTGACTCTCCTGGCCATCTTATGAAAACGCTAGTGCGTACACTTAATTAATGTGGAAATATAAATAATTAAGCTTTCAGGATAATAAATAGAAGAAGAGAGTGAGGAGAATTGAATATAAGGTTTATAGCGGTTCGACTTAGATCAAGTCTACGTCCATTCTCCCACGGTGACAGCTGATTGGCTGGAATCCACTATGAATCAAAAGAGTTATAATCTCAATATATACGGTTCTCAATCAAGAGTCTTCTTGTTCTCTCGAAGCTAATATGGATATTCTTCTTTTGCATACAATGTAAGCGCTTGGTGAATGATGAGTGAAACAATCAGCTCAGACTTGGAATAAATCTCTCGTTCACGCTCTCCCTTAGATGACTAGAGGTGTCCTCCTAATATACTCCTTCATGCCTTTTTGATCATCGACACTTTTCAAAAGAATTCTTCCAATCTACCCGTTGGACAAAATCAATGAGGAGATCTCAAGCCATTTAAGGAATGTGATAAGAGTCCATCAATCTTGGTCGCCCATACAATCAAGATTGTTGGTTTCCAAAAGTAAATACTTGCTCAAACAACTCACATTCCGGTTGATCAATTGTTTCCATAATCATAAAAGATAACCAACCATATTTACCCAATCAACAAGCTACTATAGATCCACATAAATCAAATCCACTAGAATACCATCTCACTCAATTTATCTTCTTCGGATCTACGTAGGATTCCTTGTATGTTACTGAAATTGACAATCTTCAGAATCCATTCAGTAGCATTTCCTTATATGTCTTCGAATTTTGTCATCTTCAAAATAATATTAGAATTTTCTCTAACAATCTCCCCTTTTTTGATGATGAAAAAACCATCCTTCAGATTTGAGATACTAAAATCTGCACCATAAAACTTAGCGGTATAGCAGTATACAAAGACTCTTAATTGAATCTGCATCCACATGATAAAAAGTTAGTCTTGACAATTAATCAAGATTAAACCAAGCAATCCAAATCAATTAATCTGCATCCACTTTCTCTCCCCCTTTTTGTCATCAACAAAAAGTTATGGAAAACAGGGAATCCGAACAAGTTGAACTCCCCCTGTCTCTAAACCAAAAGCAATGAAGTATCAACTTTCATATCTCTCCCTATGTCTAAGCCTTCATGTGGAGAAAAAGCAACTTAATCATGAAAACCGCTTTGTGAGATCAAAATGTGTTGACCCTCCACTGGTTTGACTTGCAAGACTCGAAAAAATCCTCAGAGTAGACATCTTGACAAACTCGGAAAAAATTCCTTAAAGATCGAGCGAAAAATACTGTTTAAACAAAGTTTTTTCCAAAAAGAAACTATAAACAAAAATAATATTCGAATTATTTACCAAAAAAATAAAAATAATATTCAAACAATCAAGCAAAGATTCAAATAATATTCTAACAAGTAAATAAAGCAAGTAATGTCTCAGATCATAAATTAGGCAAGCGACGTTTTTCGGAAACGTACCTTAACTTGCTTAAAATAAAATGACAAATTACGAGTTACCTTAGACGTTGTGTCATAAGAGATGTTATGATGTATGAGATCGTGTAGCGTTTTCGATGCTATAAAGTTTGAGCAGTTGTTGAATACGAAACTCTATCGAGCTTGATCATCTCGAACTGAGTCCGAATATGAGCTTGTTTCTATTTCAGAATCCGAGTGTGCCATCAAACAAAAAGCTGCATACTCGTCATCACTTTCTTCACACTCTATTGGATCTTCCTCGGTTTTTTTCAATTTCATACGATTGAAGAGTTCCGACAAGTTCATCAATAGAGATAGGTTTAATCCTCTGTGTTTCTCTAATTGATGTTTTTACGTGATTCCGTTCACTGGATAATACACGTAAAATCTTGTTGACCTTCATAGGTCCAGAGATAGGATGCCCTTGATTTGCTAATTCGTTTAATATTTCAGTAAATCGGTTGAACATGCCAGAAATGCTCTCTCCATATTCCATCTTGAATGCTTCATATTGATTGAGTAGAATGTTGATCTTTGTCTCCTTTACATGGTCGGTTCCTTCAAATGTGACATTCAATGTGTCCCATATTTCCTTCGTTGTTTCACATGAAAAAAAAAATACTATTATACTCATTATGAGATAAAGCACAATACAATGAATGCATAGCTTTGGCATCAATATGTTGTCTTCTAGTGATTTTAGCCTGTGACATCTCCCCATCTTGAACATCATCTCTTTCTCTTATCGAAGTCAATGTGGCTTTAGGATTGATTCCTTTCTCTACCACATCCCATACCAAAAGATCTATCGATCTTAGGAAAACTCTCATTTTATTCTTCCAGACATCGTAGTCATATCCATCAAAGTACGGAGGTCTTGCCAAGATTTTTCCTAGCATCAAACCTGAAGCAACTGCACTAGCTATAGATCGTTATGTTCATAAGTAAAAATACTTCAAAAACGAGTAATATGGCTCTGATACCAATTAAAAACGCTAGTGCGTACGCTTAATTAATGCGAAAATATAAATAATTAAGCTTTCAATATAATAAATAGAGGAAGAGAGTAATGAGAATTGAACACAAGGTTTATAATGGTTTTGCTTAGATCAAGTCTACATCCACTCTCCCACGGTGACAGTCGATTGGCTAGAATCCACTATGAATCAAAAGAGTTACAATCTCAAGATCTACGCTTCTCAATCAAGAGTCTTCTTGCTCTCTCGAAGCTAATATGGATATTGCTCTTTTGTGTACAATGTAAGCACTTGGTGAATGATGAGTGAAACAATTAGCTCAGATTTGGAATAAATCTCTCGTTCACGCTCTCCCTTAGATGACTAAAGGCGTCCTCCTAATATACTCCTTCATGCCTTTTTGATCGTTGGCACTTTTCAAAGGAATTCTTCCAATCTACCCGCTAGACAGAATCAATCAGAAGATCTCGAGCCATTTAAGGAATGTGATAAGAGTCCATTAATCCCGATCGTCCATACAATCAAGATTGTTAGTTTCCAAAAGTAAATACTTGCTCCAACAACTTACGTTCCGGTTGATCGATTGTTTCCATAATCATAAAGATAATCAACCATATTTATCCAATCAACAAGCTGTCATAGATCCACATAAATGAAATCCATGAGAATACCATCTCACTCAATTTATCTTCTTCGGATCTACGTGGGATTTTTTGTATGTTACTGAAATTAACAATCTTCAGAATCCATTTAGTAGAATTTATTTATATGTCTTTGAGTTTTGTCATCTTCAAAATAATATTAGAATTTACTCTAACATCTTATAGCCAAATGCTACAAGCAAAACCCAATTATGAAGCTTGGATACATTTTCAGAGCTTGAGGAGCAAAAATGGAAAGGAGGCTTTACAAAGCAGCAGCTGAAGGAGATGTGACTTCTTTGCTCGATTTGCTCAAAGACGATCTGCTGATTCTTGATAGATGTATCATGTGGTCTTACAATGAGACTCCATTACAAATAGCAGCAATGCTTGGACATGAGAAATTCGTTGATGTGATTCTGGATCGAAAACCCCAGCTTGCAGGAGAGCTGGATTCTCAGAAATTGTCACCCTTGCACCTTGCAACAGCGAAAGGTTATCTTGGAGTAGTGAAGAAATTGTTGAGTGTTAATACAGGTATGTGCTCCTCTTGTGACAGATATGGTAGGAACCCTCTTCATGTTGCAGCAGCTAAAGGCTGAGTTGATGTTCTGAAAGAACTGGTTCGAGAGAGTCCTGATGCAGCACGACATAAGATGGAGCATGGGGAAACTATACTGCATTTATGAGTGAAGCATAATAATTTGGAAGGTCTTAAGCTTTTGGTGGAGACCGTTGGAGATCATGAGTTTTTGAATTTGAAGAACCACGATGGTGACACTATATTGCACCTAGCTGCTGCAGATAAGCAGACCGAGGTAACTAAAAATGCAGAAGTCCCATCTCATAATATAAAGCACCTATAGTTGTCTTCTCTTTTGTATCTCCACGAGCTGATTGGTTTAATCTCAGGTTGACCTTCTCATTTTGTCCCTTGATGCCTCCAATCGTTGATCTGTGCAGACAATGACTTTCTTGATGTCTTGTACAACAGTAGAAGTGAACTCTCTGAACCGGAATGGTCTGGCAGCATATGACCTTTTATCACAGAGCGCAGAACTTGGGCACATGGACAACATAAACAACTTTTGTGAAGCCGGAGTGAGGAGCACAAATGCTAATGCTCTCTCTAGGAGTAAAAACGAACCCATGGCGATGAGGGCATTACCTCCAAATGCAGATGATGAGAGTATCGCATTCCCTGTGAAGCGAAAAGCTTGGAAGAAGAAAATAAAGAAACATTATGATTGGCTCGAAAGGAAAAAGAGTGTGCTGATGGTTATCGCATCTTTGACTGCCACAATTGCATTTCAAGTTGGTGTCAACCCTCCGGGGGGTTTTTGGCAAGACACTACCCAAGGCGACAGTTCCACACACACACACAGCAGGATTTTCCATCATGGCCGATAATAAGCCGGTATACTCGCATTTCTTGGCTGTGAACACCTTAGGCTTTCTTGCCTCCCTCAGCGTCATACTGTTACTTGTGAGCGGTCTTCCCTTGAGGCACAGGTTTTTCATGTGGATTCTGATGGTGATTATGTGGATCGCCATCACATCCATAGCATACGTCTATAGTCTCTCAATAACAGTCTTCACGCCCTTTCGTGAAAGGATTATGATCTTCGAGATAATAGGATCTGGAATCCTAGTGTGGATTGGCTTGATGGTTCTGCTTCTTGTGGGTCACACGATTCGCCTGATAGTGAAGGTGATTCGCAAAATCTGGAAAAAAACTCACTAGTAGAAGATCTTCCGCATCAATGGTTGTGCACCAAGACACTGTCTGATGGGGATGCTAGACTTTGTCAGTGTATATATGGCTGACGAAGTGTTAAAGAGTATGCAAACTCAAAATAGTTTGGCCTCTGTTTAGTTCTTCGAGAGACTTATACTTGAAGCCACAGAGGCCGGAATTCTATAAGAGCAGAATAATTGCGGGGTTTGCTTGCTACTTTGTAAAACACAGCATTGTTATGTCCATACATATAAAGAGTGGGAAACATGCTAAGCTCTACTGGTTGTGCTCCCCCATTTGAGAAGGACATGCTTCTCAGTATCATTAGGTCTGGTTTCAATTCTAGTCCACTTTTGCTCGACTTCTTAAATTGACAAATTTTTTTTATTGTACTTGTGTTTCAAGAGGAGCAATTGAATGTTCAATAACTATTCTGGACATGAGAGATGCATTTAGGGTTTAGCATTTAACGTTTACTTTATGATTAACAATCTAAACAGAGACTTACAATGAAGTACTGCATAATGCATAATCTCAGCTCAAAGACAGTTGTCCTCTAGTCTCAAAGAAACTTACCCCTAGGGATTGCAGACCAATGATCGACATGATTAAAATATCCGAAAGAAAGTTAATGTGATACAAGTATCTCCAACATTTTTTGTGTTACTTAAAACTCTTGACTTACACACTGTGACACAAATACTACAAACTTTCTTTTTGTGTCAAGAAAAAAAAAATACATGATTGGCAAATATATCTTGGATAGAACTAGAATAGATGATAAATATGTTACACAATTATTAATTTGGGCTTTTTTGTGACATTAAAAAAGTTGAGGGAATTTGTGTTACAGTAGTCACGTTTATGATTTTTTGTAGCACAAAAAAAGAGTGTAAAAGTAACAAAAAAAGCTTTAAACCTATTGCATTGGTGTCAGTTTAGTCATACATTATTTGTGGCGATCTTTCAAAAGGTGCACCACCTAGGGATTGACCAATGGATTATTAAGTTTGACTTAGTTCAAACTCTTCCAAGCTCATACCAATTTACGACTAATGTTAAAGTTTTTATCTTATAAAATTGATTTCATTTGGAGTTGTCACTAATATATTTTTTGGTGGGTTGATTATAAACCCAAGTAAAGTACCGGAGGATATACTTTACTCTTGCGAACCAGAGACTATGGGTACGAGGACTTAGTAACACGCTTTCGGTATCTTTTCTTTTATTTCAAATATATATATTTTGCAGGCAGCTTATATTAATTTTAATTAACTCCCTAACATGTGTGATGATCATTGGATGCGTAAATACTAATTAAAATAGTAGATGAAACAAAACAACAAATGAATTACAAGTATGATTTAACAAAAATAATTCAAATGATTTTTTATTATGTTGTGATCCTATGCAAGTTAATTAAGTTAGTATGAATAAAGATTTAAGGTTTTTTTTTAGGATTTTCACTTTTTTTTTGTAAACTATGTTAATATGTAATGCATATAATGAAAACTTAAATCTAAGTGCAACTATCCTAATATGTCACGCAATCCTTAACTGAAGATATGTAATTTTCTAAACGACATACACATGATATGTATTCTATTAATGAAATTCAAATTAAATGCTTAAATATGCTATTAACCTATCAGAAGAACACATTTTTATTTTTCATCCAAATTAAAAATTGAATGAATTTAGTCTAACATGACATGCATTGAGCGACCTTAGTTCTAATGCAAATTTGATCTATGACTTATGAATGCAATTTATAAATTACATGCAAGACTGATATGCAATCTCTCTAGCTAACATGCCAATGACATGGCAGGCAAACGACATTGATCATATGGCAATTATGCATCTAGTTTCATGCGATGTGCACGACTCAATAATGTGATGTGTCCTAAACTATATGAAATGCATAAATTTTATGTCTTATTGAAATTCGAAAGTACTTTAAGTAAAACTAATTATCCATAGTTTGATATTATCTAATTTAAACTAGGAATTAACATATCTTGATCCCTAATGTAAACTAAGGTTTTATCTTAACACCCTAGAATGCAAATTCTAACTAGAGCTATCTTATTCAACCTTACAACTAACACTTGTGTTTTCAAATTAGAAAAAGAATTTAATTAAGTTGCTATCTAACCTATCAAATTATCATTAAATAATATCCACCACACAATAGACAAACAACAAAATATTTGAAACCATTCAACCCATCTAAATTTGGGAATGGATAAAATCAACGAATTGTATCTCCAACAAGCGATTGGATTGATTGATTTTTCTGGGCAGTTGCCAGTCATATCTTGAGCACGGGATCAAACTATTGATCGATACAAGTTGTGGATTAGGATTTTCTAATTCAACAACATGTCTGGAAACCTAAAAAAAATCCAATTAGATATCTCTTTGTTAAAGGTAAGCAATAAAACTTCGAATTGATTTCCGATAAAATTTTTACCTAGTTTGTGGATAGTAATACGTGTTAACTTAGAATGAGTCATTGAATTTGTATTTTCAGGTAAGATGGGTTAAAATGAGTTGAATAAATTTATTTGAGTCGAAATAATTTTACCTAATGAAAGCCCAAATTCAATCCACCCATTATGCGAGTCTGTCCCAAGTGCATATTTAGGGTGCATTTATTTGTGTTGATAAACAAATTTATTTATGTGCTTTTGTTTCAAGGAACAAAAAAAAAACATAAATACAAAAAAACAAAAACATGTTTGTTTACATTTTTGTTCTTGAGAAAGAAAAAACCTATTTTTTTGTTCATGGGAACAAATTTGGAACAAAAACAAGAAACAAAAAAAACTTTTTTGTTGTTCTTGAACATTTAAAAAAAAACATTTTTTATCTCTCTCTTTTGCAACTACAACCTTTGACCGCCACTGTCGGACCTCCACCGCTGCCACCCCACCAGATTGCCACTGCCGGATGAAAGTCGGTGGCGGCGAGCGGGTGGGTGACGGCGGTTGGGCGTCCATGAACTAGAAGAAAAAATTGAAAAGAATAAAAATTTGTAAATCGTATCAGACGCAATTATATTCCAAAAATGCTTTTTACCAAATGCTCTATTTTACTTAAAATTTATTCAAAGGAATAGAAATACAAAAAATTATTTATGTTTAAAAATTGGCAGGGGTGGGGAGGCTGCCGCATCCCTTGACCGTGGCTGGCAAAGGCCTCAGGTGAGGGCCGGCCGAGGCAGCCCTCACCCAAATTTGGGTAGGGCTGCCTCGACTGGTCCAGAACTCTAAGATAGCCACACAAACCCACCGATCTAGAAGCAAGTTTATGGGTTCCGACACCGGAGAAGCTTCTGATTTGCTTTGAAAACTAGACAAGTGGGCAACCATTCCTCATGAACATGCTTATAATCTTCTTGTATTGTCTTGCATCTATGTTGGCTGATCCGTTCTGCTTGAATTTGGATGCGTTCTGGGTTTTTCTGGGCAGAACGTCTTCATCGTTGCTGTTCTGGGTTGAACGGCAGAAACCCACTTTTGCTTTGCGATTTCCTCTAGAACTATATGTTGAGAATTTGAGGTTATTGTCTTGATGAAAGTTGTTTTTCTCTTGCATGTCTACAACATAGATTAATTCTAGAATTTTCTGAAGTGTTTTGATCATCGACTTGTTTGAATTCCAGACTAGTGTTCAAATTGTTCTCCAGAAACTGGGTTTGACCCCAATTCAAAGAATTGCTTGTTCGAGCTTGATAAGTTGAGAATTTAACTTAGGTTTCTTCATGAAAGTTGTATCTTATATTCAAGGGTAATACATGTTAAAATTTCATCTTCATTCGTTGACATTTGGTACACTTTCAGTCTGTTTTTCTGTGACCCAGATTTTTTGGTCAATTGAATACTCATTTTTGGCAAATTTGCACAACGAATTTGAGGATGATTCCTTATTGAAAGTTGTTCAATTATGTGTTAACTAGTTTTTGGTGAAATCTCAAGATTTTTGGATGTATGAATTGCTCTCTATGATTTAACGAAGTAAACAACTCCTTGCGCAAAATACTGAGTTGATTCTGTTTGATGGCTGAACGCTAGGTGATTTTTGGGGTGGGCCCTCTGGAGTGGCCGGCGGAGCAGCCAAGTATTTTAAAAAAAAAGGAAGACAAAATTTTTTTTTGGGTTAAATGTGCATCGCCATATTGTCGCCGGCAACAGCCGGTCATGCAATGTCATTGCCACATAGACATTTTCCTGCCAAAATCCGTCGCAATGACTTAATCGGTAAAGTTGCAAAAGGTTTATGACTTAAATATCAATTGTCCTTTTTAATTTTATCATAGGAAAACTAAAAAGGTAAATCTGCTGTCATTCAAATGAATTTTCAATTTTTTCTCATATTTGGCTTGATAAGATGCGTGCAACCCACAGCTCCGGGGTTGCATTTCCAGGAAATGGATCTAGTAACCACCTTCTTAGGATTATATGTAGAATCCCTCCAAACGTCTCTATAAATAAGTAACTTCATATGCAACAATCGTTAAGTAGTGCGAGAATCTTTCTCAAAAGAGAGATTTTTTCTGGTCTAGTTTCGAGATAGAAATAAAGTTTCAAAGCCTCAATGAAACTTGAGAATAATGGTGAGACGACTTTATCTCTGTTCGCTTCAAGCGTGTTGTGCCTCAATGCTTATTTGTAATTTTTACTTGTGTTGCATATTGTGATTCACGTTATCCCCGTTTCTACTGCTTCACTCATCTTACCTTTTACATTTTCGTTTAGTGTCAAATTGGGATACAATGTCTTGATTGGACTATTGCCGGTCCTCATATCCATGAATGCCTGATCTTAGGCCGTAACTTAAGTTGTCCCACGACCCCTTTAACTATCGGGTTTTATTTACCAAGAGCACCTAAATCGCAATTAATGGCATACATAATTGCCGGAGAGGCGTGTGGCGCAATTATAAAAATATAATGTACTGACTTTCATAATGTTTTTGGCATTAGACTGGATGCTATTCCTTGGGAAAAATGCCACGCCCTATATTGGAGTTGGATCTAGTGACGTACGTCACATCCCAAGACGGCTGGAAAAAAAATGATTGATTTGAAATATTTTTCTTTTGAATTTATTTTTGTTAAATTCCAGCCGTTCGGATCCCCCTATATTAATGTATAAAACGGTCATTGTAGCCATCTGCCTCATAGAATAAGTCATGGTTTCTCTCAGTTTCCTAAGGTTCATGACGGAATGATCTGAACAAGTCAATCATTAAAATTGACAACTATTTATTAGTTCAGCTGATAATATAATTCGAGTCTTTATTGACTTTTGGCTTCCTCACATAACATGTATCATGTTAACATTTCATATTCTAGTCTTATGCTCTTGTCAAGTGTGCTGTGGGAGCATTAGAAGAAGAATATCCACTCGCATGGGACGGCTTCACACCATCAAATGACTTGTTCAACAAATTTAAAGATTTTCCTATGTCAACAAAACGATGGTTCCCGTCGAGGATCTCGATGTTTGATTCAGAAGGAGTTGACTTTCCTGGTCATCTTATAGCCAAATGCTACAAGCAAAACCAAATTATGAAGCCCGGATACTATTTCAGAGCTTGAGGAGCAAAATGGAGAGGAGGCTTTACAAAGCAGCAGCTGAAGGAGATGTGACTTCTTTGCTCGATTTGCTCAAAGACGATCCACTGATTCTTGATAGATGTATATTGTGGTCTTACAATGAGACTCCACTACATATAGCAGCAATGCTTGGACATGAGAAATTCGTTGATGTGATTCTGGATCGAAAACCCCAGCTTGCAGGAGAGCTGGATTCTCAGAAACTGTCGCCCTTGCACCTTGCAACAGCGAAGGGTTATCTTGGAGTAGTGAAGAAATTGTTGAGCGTTAATACAGGTATGTGCTCCTCTTGTGACAGATATGGTAGGAATCCTCTTCATGTTGCAGTGGTTAAAGGCCGAGTTGATGTTCTGAAAGAACTCGTTCGAGAGAGTCCTGATGCAGCACGTCATAAGATGGAGCATGGGGAAACTATACTGCATTTATGCGTGAAGCATAATAATTTGGAAGCTCTAAAGCTTTTGGTGGAGACCGTTGGAGATCATGAGTTTTTGAATTTAAAGAACGACGATGGTGACACTATATTGCACCTAGCTGCTGCAGATAAGCAGACCGAGGTAACTAAAAATGCAGAAGTCCCATCTCATAATATAAAGCACCTATAGTTGTCTTCTCTTTTGTATCTCCACGAGCTGATTGGTTTAATCTCAGGTTGACCTTCTCATTTTGTCCCTTGATGCCTCCAATCGTTGATCTGTGCAGACAATGACTTTCTTGATGTCTTGTACAACAGTAGAAGTGAACTCTCTGAACCGGAATGGTCTGGCAGCATATGACCTTTTATCACAGAGCGCAGAACTTGGGCACATGGACAACATAAACAACTTTTGTGAAGCCGGAGTGAGGAGCACAAATGCTAATGCTCTCTCTAGGAGTAAAAGCGAACCCATGGCGATGAGGGCATTACCTCCAAATGCAGATGATGAGAGTATCGCATTCCCCGTGAAGCGAAAAGGTTGGAAGAAGAATAGAAAGAAACATTATGATTGGCTCGAAAGGAAAAAGAGTGCGCTGATGGTTATAGCATCTTTGACTGCCACAATTGCATTTCAAGTTGGTGTCAACCCTCCAGAAGGTTTTTGGCAAGACACTACCCAAGGCGACAGTTCCACAAATCCACACAAGGCAGGAGTTTCCATCATGGCCGATAATGAGCCCGCGTTGTACACGCTTTTCTTGGCTGTAAACACCATAGGCTTTCTTGCCTCCCTCAGCGTCATACTGTTACTTGTGAGCGGTCTCCCCTTGAGGCAGAGGTTTTTCACATGGATTCTGATGGTGATTATGTGGATCGCCATCACATCCTTAGCGTTTGTCTACAATCTCTCAATAACAGTCTTCTCGGCCTCTCGTGAAAGGATTATGATCTTCGAGATAACAGAATCTGGAATCCTAGTGTGGATTGGCTTGATGGTTCTGCTTCTTGTGGGTCACACGATACGCCTGATAGTGAAGGTGACTCGCAAAATCTGGAAAAAACTCAAAAGTAGAAGATCTTCCGCATCGATGGTCGCGCACCAAGACACTGTCTGATGGGGATGCTAGACCTTGTCAGTGTATATATGGCTGACGAAGTGTCAAAGAGTGCCAAATCAAAATAGTTTGGCCTCTTTTAGTTCTTCGAGAGACTTATACTTGAAGCCACAGAGGCAGGAATTCTATAAAAGCAGAATAATTGCAGGGTTTGCTTGCTACTTTGTAAAACACGACATTATTATGTCCGTAAAGAGTGGGAAACATGCTAAGTTCTACTGGTTGTGCTACCCCATTTGAGAAGGACACGTGTTTCTCAATATCATTCGGTCTGGTTTCAACTCTAGTCCACTTTTGCTCGACTTCTTAAATTGACAAATTTTTTGATTGCACTTGTGTTTCAAGAGGAGCAATTGATTGTTCAATAACTATTTTGAACAAGAGAGATGCATTTAGGGCTTAGGATTTAACGTTTAGTTTATGATTAACAATCTAAACAGAAACTTACAATGAAGTACTGCATAATGCATAATCTCAGCTCAAAGACAGTTATCCTCTAGTTTCTAAGAAACTTACCACCAATGATCGACATGATTAAAATACCTGAAAGAAAGTTAATGCGATATAAATATCTCGAACCTTTTTTGTGTTACTTAAAACTCTTAACTTGCACATTGTGACACAAGTACTACAAACTTTCTTTTCGTGTTAAGAAAAAAAAAAATGCATGAGTGGCAAATATATCTTGAATAGAACTAAAATAGATGATATATATATATGTTACACAAGTATACATTTGGATTTTTTTTTGTGACATTAAAAAAGTTGAGGAAATTTGTATTATGGTAGTCAAGTTTAGGATTTTTGGTAGCACAAAAAAAGAGTGTAAAAGTAACAAAAAAAAAAGCTTTAAACCTATTGCATTGGTGTCGGTTTAGTCATAGACTATTTGCAGTGACCAATCTAAAGGTGCACCACCTAGGAATTGACCAATGGATTATTAAGTTTGACTTAGCTCAAACTCTTCCAAACTCATACCAATTTATGACTAAGGTTAAAGTTTTTATCTTACAAAATTGATTTCATTTGGAGTTGTCACTAGTCTATTTTTTGGTGGGTCGATTAGAAACCCAAGTAAAGTATCAAGAGATATACTTTACTCTTGTGAACTAGAGGCTATGGATATGGGACTTGATAACACCATTTCAGTATCTTTTCTTTTACTTCAAAAAATATATTTGCAAGTAGCTTAGATTAATTTTAATTAAGTCCCTCACATGCATGTTGATCACCAGGTGCGTAAACACTAATTAAAATAGTAGGTGAAACAAAACAGAAAATAAATTATAAGTATAATGTAACAAAAATAATTTAAATGATTTTTTTTATTTTGTTGTGATCCTAACGCGCAAGTTAATTAAGTTAGTATGAATGAAGATTTAAATTATTTTTAAGATTTTCACTTTTTATATGTAAACTACGTTAATATGTAATGCATATAATGAAAACTTAAATCTAAGTGCGACTATCCTAATATGTCACGCAATCCTCAGCTGAAGATATGCAATTTTCTAAATGACATACAAATGATATGTATTTATTAATGAAATTCAAATTAAATGCTTAAATATGCTATTAACATATCATAAGAACACATTTTTATTTTTCATCCAAATTAAAAATTAAATGAATTTTAATCTAACATGACATGCGTTGAGTGACCTTAGTTCTAACACAAATTTGACCTATGACCTATGAATGTAATTTATAAATGACGTGCAAGATTGATATGCAATTTCTCTAACTAACATGCAAATGATATGGCAGGCAAACGACATTGATCATATGGCAATTATGCATCTAGTTCTATATGATGTGCACATGACTATGTGATGTGTCCTAAACTATATGAAATGCATACGTTTTATGTTTTATTGAAATTCGAAAGTATTTTATTAATGAAACTAATTATCCGTAATTTGATATTATCTAATTTAAACTAAGAATTAACATATCTTAATCCTAGTTTTAACTAAAGTTTTATCTTAACTATAGATAACACCCTAGAATGCAAATTCTAACTAGAGCTATCTTATTCTACCTTAAAACTAACACTTGTGTTTTCAAATTAGAAAAAGAATTCAATTAAGCTACTATCTAACCTGTCAAATCATCATTGAATATTATCCGCACACTCGACAAACAACAAAATATTTGAAACCATTCAATCCATCTAAATTTGGGAATGGATAAAATCAACGAATTGTATCTCCAACAAGAGATTTGATTGATTGATTTTCTGTGCGGTTGCAAGTTATATCTCCAGCGTGAGATCAAACTATTGATCGATACATGTTAAGGATTAGGATTTTTCTAATTGAGCAACATGTCTACACACCAAAAAAAAATCCAACTAGATATCTCTTTGTTCAAGATAAGTAGTAAAAATTCGAATTGATTTCGAATAAAATTTTTACCTAGTTTGTGGATAGTAATATGGGTTAACTTGAGCATGAGTAATTGAATTTGTATTTTTAGGTAAGATGGATTAAAATGAGTTAATTAAATTTATTTGAGTTGAAATAATTTTACCTAATGAAAGCCCAAATTCGATCCATCCATTGGGCGAGTCTATCCTGAGTGCATATTTAGGGTATGTTTGTTTGTGTTTATAAATAAATCTGTATTTGTTCTTTTGTTCCAAGAAATAAAAAAAGAAAAGAAATGTATTTGTTTATACTTTTGTTCTCGGGAATAAAAAATATTTTTTGTTCATGGGAATAGATTTGGAACAAAAACAATAAACAAAAAAACTTATTTCTTATTCTTGAACACTTTTTAAGAAACATTTCTCTCTCTCTCTCTCTCTCTCTCTCTCGTATCTACAACCTTCGGCTGCCCGTCGGAACTGTTGCCGCCAGACCGCCACTGCTATTGCCCCACCAGACAAGGTCAACGACGACAGGCGAGCGGGCGGCAACGGTTGGGCGTTTATGAACAAGAAGAATAAATGAAAAAAACAAAAAAATTTGTGAATCATGCAAAATATAACTTTATTTTACTTAAAATTTGTTCCAAAGAATAGAAACACAAAAAAGTATCTCTATTTAAAAATTATTTTTTGAAAGAGAAACATTAACAAACATGCCCTTATTACTCTTATCATTTCTTGACCAAAAAAGGCAATGAGTAAAAGGTGAAGAGGACAGCGGGCATTTTGAACTCGAAAAAGTTCGAAAGTAATACGCACAAACTCGGGCATTTGGGCGCCTAAGCGCCACGCTCTGCTTCTTCTGTGTCGGAAGCACCACAGAGCTTAAACGGCCACTCTCTCTCTCTCTCTCTCTCTCTCTCTCTCTCTCTACACTGCTTCTTGTTGGATAGAACTCTCCATTCCACTAATATCCCAAGGAAGGAAGATGGGGAAGATGGCTGGATCGAAGAGGGGCTACGAGGAGTGCCGTCGCCAGAGGCTGGAAGAGAACAAGAAGAGGATGGAAGAGCTCCATCTCAACAAGCTCGCCGCCGCCCTCGTCGCCACTTCCCCTAAGTCCCACCCAGTACTCTCTCTCTCTCTCTCTCTCTCTCTCTCTCTCTCTCTAGGGGTTCGTTTGTGCTTGTGCATTTTTGCATTGCTCCATCTGTACCTTCGTATGTGTTTGTGGATGGTTTCTACGAGGTCGTAATGCAAAGATAGCTCCAGAAAGTGGACATGGGTGGCGGGCGCCTGTTGAGTGTCTTGGTTTATTGAAATGGTTCTCTTAACTGCCTTGTGTGGACAGGGGAAGCAAAGTAAGATGCGGACTCCTCGAAAGCAGTCGGAGCCCTCTTCCGTGCCTGTGAGACGCTCGAGCCGCACCGCCAACAAACCTGCTCCTAACTACAAGGAAGTAAGAACTCTCTCTCTCTCTCTCTCTCTCTGGGCTCAAGCTCAAGGAGTGAAGCTATCCCACAAAAAGGGCCTCTTTTGTTGTGCACCATGATATGCATTTTGAAGCGATATGTATAATGCGAAGATTTCAGCTCATGGTTGGAAGTTTTGGACAGAGCTTTTGCAACATTTGGGACGTATACAGGTTCACTCTTGCTATGTAGCTCACCAAGATGTCAACTTTTGAATTGTTGCGATGGATGTGATGAGCGCACCGATTATTCCCAAGATTCTAGAGATGGTTTATCAGCGATTAACACAATCATCTGCAAAATCTGGGTTTTGAAATGCCGTTGTGGTAGAGACTAGTTGAAATTTCTTGAAGCAGCAGTGGTTGTCCTGCTGATTTGATACATCAAATCAATGCTTAAATATTAGGAGAAGCTTTATCAATTCGAAAGGGCTGAAAGGCTAAACTTTGATTGAGGATGTGTGATTGATTATAGTAATACAGACATGATCGGGGTTTCAATCTGTTTGTGTGATGATCAATGAAAGTAGTTCTATGGTCCTCTTACATGTGGGAATTACCTAAGGACACCCTTTGCAGGTACTCACAATCGACCCCTCGGAAAGAGTGAGGAGGTTAGTGACAAGAGCTTACTGGTTTTCTTCCAGTATTCCATTGTATATTCCCGAGTAAAGTAGTATCTAAAGTTTCCAATTTTCGAGCAGGAGCTACTCGCGAAGAGACCTGTTGAACAGGGTATATGCTTCTGATGCAATAAGGGCGTATGCCATTGAGAGAGCAGAGCAACTTCAATCTGGTTTAGATGCAATGTTCCCGAGCTTTATCAAGCCCATGCTTCAGTCACATGTCACGGGAGGCTTTTGGCTGGTGAGCAAATTGACCCGATTTTTGTTTTTCCGCTCAAGGCGTAACAAATTTCGCACTCTGTTTTGAGTGATGATATGTAGGAAACTCTAGTGTCATGCCTGACTGTTTCCTTGCCCCGATTCTTGAATCCTGTAGCACGTGTTAGACTGTAGATTTGACTTGGAAAGAGTAAGGGATGAGGAACGAAATGATCTGACAAATTAATACGGATATATGTCCTAGTAAACACTGAACCATCCATCCACTTGTTTGGAATTCATGTAAGAAAAGAAGAAAATCGCACGGTTGATGCTTGGTCAAGTAGGGGAACAAGGTAGTTTCAACGGTTTATACGGTTATCTGTGGTTTCTTTGGAGCAGAGAAGATTTTGAATGATTCTTGGTCATGAATATAACAGCGGAAGAGCTCGACAAGCACCGACTCTTACCACCGTAAGCAGCATGAGATATGTCGTAATCGATCCATCTCTGTCCCTTTGCTGCCTTTCTGTTGTCAAAGCAATCTTGATCAGCTGGTTTGAGATTGTAGCAGGGAACTCTTCCCCTACCTCTGATGAGTAACGAAATGCGATAACGCCTTATAATTAGAGAAAAGGGTGCAAACTTCGAATTTCGGGGTGGCTCTGCGTAGCTTACTTTGCACATTAACTGGCTAAAAGTTTCCTTAAAAAGCTGATAGAGCTATTTCTCAGTGCTTCTGATGAATGATTTGTCTCCAATGTTTTCAAGAGTCTTCCGCATCAGTTCTGCCACGAGCATCTCCCTCACCGTGACGACACTTTGACTCTTGTGGACGAGGATGGAGAAGAGTTCGAGACAAAGTATCTCATTGACAAAAACGGCCTTAGTGGTGGGTGGAGAGGTTTCTCCATCGCTCACGATCTTGTCGATGGAGATGCTCTGGTGTTTCAACTGATCGAGCCATTGACATTGAAGGTAGTCTTCTGAAACCCTGGGCATGCATGGACGAATGGTGCATCAACTCACTGTTGTGGCAACAACTGTTTGCTAGGCATCCTTATGATCCATCTTTAAGAAGAATTTAAATGAACTACTCATCTTTTATCCTGGCTTTACAAATCAATACTTTCTCCAGGTACATATCGTCCGTGCCTACGAATCGGAGGAGAAGGAAGCAGAAGTCGCTGAAGAGGAGGAAGTAGAAGCCCATGAAAACGAGAAGGAAACGGAAGACCGTAAAGAGGATAAGAGGGAAGCAGATGTCAAATACTTAACCAGAAGCGCCAAACGGATTAGAGCAAGTAAGAACTCACTATTTTCCATCTTCTGGAAATCGGATTGGTTGTGTTGCATGTATTGCTTTTCACTAGCTTAATCACTACTTCCGACGAGAGGGATAGAGGGAAATATAAAGAATGTGACTTGTGATATATGAAGCAGGCTATAAAGAGTGGCGGATTAATGTTAAAAAACATTTTTCAGGACAGCAAGTGTGCATCTAATCTTCTATAGCTCACTTTCCGTTTCAAGTTTTACCATCGGCAGAGCAGACATACCTATGCAAAAACATAATGGAACATTCTGTTCATCCAAAAGTGAACAACAGAACTGCAGAGAGTTTATCATTACTTTTAGCTTTGATGGTGTAATAACTTGATTGATAGCATGCTGTGTGAAACTTAGAATGCCTTCACCCTCAGCACACATACTATTTCCTCTTCCAGTCATAGGGTGGTAACTAATTTGTGGTTTTGACAGGTAAAAAGTGAAACAGGAGAGCAACCCATTCCTGTTTATGTGCTTACGGCTGGTATATGACCGATGACAAACCTTTTTGAGCATAGTTGTGTCGGTAGTGTTCTATCTAAATTAACAGCGACATGCTTGCGTTTTGCACAATCAAAGTTGTACAAGACACATTTGACTTCATTGTGTCTGAAACATTCAATCTTATAATGCGGTTAATTTGGAAGTCAGGTTATTGACATCACTAGCTTTTTGAACACCAAGAGCACTAGGTAGGAAAAAGAATCAAACAGTGATCTCCCATGTCATTAATGCCCAGCTGAACAATTCAACTCAATCCTTCTATGACAAGATGATGTTTCTGTTACATTGTAATTATTTGTGCAACGATGCCATTTATGACAATGACTGCATGAGGGTTGTCAGAATATCTAATGGGGTCTTACCAGCTTTTGTCGCCTGGCAAATACCACAGACCCTTCATATTTATCACTTCAATTCCTTTTCCTGCTGAAGATGAACACTTATTTTTTTTCAAGAAGGTCTCTTACTGTGATTCCCTAATAATCACTCGGAAGGATATGCAATCTGAGTAGTTATTTCAAACAGATCCCTTTGTAATTCACTTTGATGAGTACTAAGAGCCAATCAAACAGCCTTGATCACAGACTTCAAAGTCTCGCTACTTGATCAGTGAAAGTTGGATCTATGCAAACCACCACCTGGAATAAAATTTTATTCATACACAAGATTTATTAAGCACCAAAAAAGAAAAAAAGAAGAAAAAGAACATAGTAATAGAATTTGCAATATGACATGCCCAAAGTATCCATGGGATTTGTGGAAAATATACATACCTTGCCAATACTTCTTCCAGAATGAAGATACTCAACAGCATCTGCCACAGCATTGAGACCCACAAATCTTTTTGGGTCAATAGCCACCTGCATTCAGTTAGAAGATTTAAGTCTTGGCAAACTCCGAAAATGCGGCAGAGGTAGCTACTTAGGCGTAGAGATAATCATCCAACTAATTCTACAGATTTAGTTTGGCACAGGCTTTTGTTAGGGAATTGGTTATCAAAATCTTGCAAGGTGTCCAAAATAAGGCCAAAGAAAGAAGATAACAGGAAAGCAAGGGCATTGCATTGTGTGAAAAGCAGTGTAAAATCAATCGAATGTAGGTTCAGCATGATCTATCAAGGAAGAGTCCAGTCTAACCAGCAAAGGAAACATATAACGGTACAACAAAAACAGGGCAGTACCTTAAGCTGTCCTCTGGAGTAAAGTTGAAACAGTCTATCTAGATGTTCTTGCCAGAAGTGACTATATTGTACCAGGAAAAAACCAGCCTGTCAACATTGTCACTATCACATAATAAACTTCAACCCGGGGGGGTGTTTCCATAAACTATTAAGATTCAAAGTCCATGCTTATTCCTGATATATAGTTGGCACATTAATAAGAGCAAAATTATTGTGGTAGGATACAACCCTGTCCCTGATGCAGTAGCATTAGACATACCACAGTTTGGCTTTTAGACAGAAGTTTCTCGCAAAGTCCAGGGTACTTGGATGGTGTCCATCCATGCTCTCCTTGATACTACAATCAAAGTAGTAATTTTGTATATAACTATCAACAGTTAATATTCCAGCATGAAGATTGTTAGAACAGTATGCATACTGAGGGAACTGACCACAATTGAAGACACTGGAGAAAAACCGTATACCTATGTTGATTAAAAACATGCAGCACTTGCTACAAACACTGTTTCCAGAATCTTTAGCTTCTCTAACCAATATTCCTTGTCACACAAAGTAAAACATCTTAATGTCTGTCTCACAAACCCCTGCAGCACAGAAATGCGATCGCAGTAGGACTTCTACCATTCACTATGGCTCCATTCGTTTCACGGAAAATGTAACATTTTTAGAAAATATTTTTCTGGAATGACAATATTTTCTACTGTTCGTTTGAAACTTAATTATTTTTTTTTACATTAGGTTGGTCGTTGGCTACAAGCCTTACCAAGCTCCAACAAGCTTTCGGTTTGTCACCATAAGTCACGAACTCGTCAATCCAAGGTAAGCCTCGAGCTCTAAAGGCCGCGAGCTTGCTGTCAGAGGCCGCCAGCTTGCTGCTAGAGGCCAGCATCGGGGGAGGCTGAGGCACGCTGTTATAGGACACAATATTTATTGAGAAATAAAGAAAATGGAAAATATTTTTCACTTTCTAAAAAGCGAAAAACATTTTCCCTTCTTTTGAAATTGTTTTTTAATTGATGGAAAAAATTTTCCGACCGTTTTATTTTTCGTGAAATGAACAATGCAGAATCTGGAAAATATTTTGTTGAAAGTTATTTTTCGTGAAACGAATGGAGCTTACATCTATAGAAGACTTGTACAAAAATTTTAGAAACCTAAATTTTCTCACAGGAATTGAGATAACTAAGTTTGACATTGGCATTGCTGGGGAATTCATGACAAAAAGATCTGACCTAGATGGATGTCAACAACATAAAGATGCGATACCTGAGAAATCATGCCAATTACAATCAATCGCCCAAATATGGCCAGAGCATTCAAGCAAAGATCAAACATTTCCCCACCAACAGACTCGTAAACTATGTCAACGCCTTTTGGAAATTCCTTCTTCAAAACCTGTAAATTTGAAAAAGATAGAAAAAGCTCACTACATAAACTTTTATTAGAGCATCACGCATCATCTTGTAAATCATGAGAAATGAGTTTATTCTAAATGAAAGTTCACATAAAAGCCAAACCCAAGAGTAGAGAAATATGCAGAAACCAGTCTAGACTCTATACATAATCCTACAAGAATTGTTATAATATAGAAAACAGTAATGAAGCTACAATTAGTTCATGCACAAAGGAAGGCTGCAACTAAATATTTGAGACATGGTATAATAATACAAAAAATGTCTAGAGTAAAACACCAGTTACTAAAGCACATTTGTTATTCACTTCAAAGTGCCGTATATGAGAAAAAACAAGGTTCTATAATACCGTCAACTATTATCTTCTGCAGCTCTTTTAGGGATTGGAAAATTGAAACTTGAAAATGCGGATAGTGTCATTGGCATTCAGACACCAAAGACCATTTGAGGGGCAAAAGTGATTAATGGACAAAAGGAAAAACTTATTTTTGAGATTTTGAATAGGTGTTAGGAATTGATTACACATCGAGCCAAGTTAATCCATATCAAAGGATTCACATGGAGAATCATGTAGTAGCATGACATTAAAAAAAGGGCAGATACCACTAAAAAACCTCAAACCATGCCCACCATGACACAAATACCCCCAAAATGAAAAAACATAATTTATACATGTGTAACATATATACACTCAATTTCAATTCTGTCTAAGGTATATTTGTCACATTGATATAAGTTCAATGGTTTTTTATGTCGCAAAAATATGTTTAGGGTATTTGTCTCATACTCGAAAAGTTAAGACAAAAAATTTGGGATATTTTTGTCACAATAAGAGTAGTTTGGGATTTTTGGTAATATTAACCCAAAAATAAAATGAAAACTTTCAGGGTAAAGAAAACATTCAGGGTTTCATAAGCATGTTAATTTGCATGAGTAGATAAGATAGGATCTGTGCATATGTGGACAAGTATCCCCATTTATTTTTACCTAATGAATATAACTGGCTACTCTGAGACGTGTGATAGTGAACTTATCTAGAAATAATTTTCTACACCAATGAATGAACCAGGATCTTTGATTTCTGAACCCCCATATTGTGTCCAAAAAAAGGAGTAAAACAGATGAGACAGAATTTTAGGAGACATACACTTTTGATGTCTTCAGCTTTATAATCTATCACACGATCAACTCCCAGTTCTTTCAAAAGCATGGCCTTCTCCCTCCCTCCACAGGTTGCTACTACTGTATTTCCAGCAATTTTTGCAAGCTGAAATAGTCTCGATAGAAAAAATGACTTTTAGTAGTGGAAAAATATGCGAGCAGCTGAGGAACATTGTTAAGAACACAGTGTATTGCTTAAGAAAGAAGAGATTCTTCTCTCCCTGAAAAAGGGGAACTATAGTGGAAGAATATGCCACCATATTAGAAACAATAATATCAACAAGACAGTTTCCCTCTTAGCAAACACACAGAATCAAGAATGCAAGGGCACAAGGCCACATGCAAATATGCAATAGCAACTTGAGGTAATTTTTTTTTTTTTTTTGGTATATACAACTTGAGGTAATTTTTTACTTCTTCTAAATCTACAAATGAAAAAAATCAATCAGTAACAATGGAAAGAAAGACAACTAGATAGCCAGAAGTCTGAAAAGACCACCACCTTGCAGGAGGGTACAATTTTGATTGGGCTTGACTACTCAGGTGAGAAGGGTACATAAGCAAACACCTATGTCAACTGTATTATGCATTCAATACATCACATTAGCCGACCATGACAAGAACACACACCTTCTAAAGAAAAGATTAGGAGTGACATTTAGTAGATGAGCAATACAGAACATGGTTTTTGAAGGAAACTAAAAGAATAATCCCCAGCTTGGCAATCTTTATAGATAAAAAGCCAGCTAAGCAGACCTCTGAGAGTTAGACCAGATTGCAGGGTCTTCTTTGAAACATTTATTTTAATCTATCCTCACTTAACGACTTCCTAATTCATGAAGTCTTCTTCAGCATCTTTCAATTAAGTTAGTTACCTTATTGACAGACTAATTGTTGGACACCAATCAATTAAAATCATGTGAAAATAATATTGATAGAGACCATCACCTCTCGTTCCCTTGACAGACCTCTGCAATTCTAAAATAGTTGCAAAATCACATTGTAATAGATAAATAATACTAATTAATAGCATCAATCTGAATAAGAAACAGACCTGAACAGCAAATTGCCCAGTTCCTCCTGCGGCAGCTGTAACAAGAACTGCTTGGCCAGATTCCATTTGTCCAGCCTAGATTTTCAACAAGAGCAAAACACAAGTTTCAATATGGCATATGAGACATGAACAGATATTTGCAGGTAATGGGCTCAATGTACTTAGACTAGAAAAATGAATCTACAGGTCCAGCAAATAAAATTGCAAAAGGAAATGAAAAGAATTGTTTACTATATTGCATGAAAGTTTAACCTTTTCTAGTGCAATAGATGCTGTAAGCCCCGAAGTAAGCATGGCAACTACTTCTGGATCTGGACTGGCCACTGAAAGGACGTGTTTTGCGGGGACCTGAGAAAGATATAATATTAATTACAACAAAACAGGAATCTCCATGTCATGACTCTGCAATAGGGAGAGGCTATGAAAAATATTAACCAAAGTCAAACCAGCTATTGACATTAAAATATCCCTATGGAACATATATTTACCATTGTAAATTCTGCATAGCTTCCGAAAGTCATCAGTGCAGCAGGCATGCCAACTTTCAAATCCTTCACAGAATCACCAACTGCAGCAATTATCCCCACAGCCTGCCATGTCAATCATGAAGATACCAATTCAATTAGTGATGGAAATTATGAGTACAACAAACATATGATGCTGCTAGAGGAACTGCAAAACTATGCCAGGAAAATCAACATAATTGGATTTTGCAAAACGTGGCAGCAGAAATCGATTTTTCCCAGACCTCAAAGCCAGCATCAAAAGGAAGACGGGAGCTAATATCTTGCTTTCCACCTTGGAAATAACGACCTGAGCTGAAATTCACCTGTTTGAAGCATTAATTTTTTATTAAAAAAGCTATATGCCAACTCTATATCAAGCATACACAATCACTCCTCATATCTTACATAAGTCACACAGATCTAACAGTTTCGGGCCTGTCTGATAATACAATTAGCTAAGGAACAATTACCAAAAAATGATCTCTGGAGTTTTAATAAATCCTCTCTATTAAATACTGCAAACAAAACGTGCCAGCTTCATAAATACACATGGATTATGTATACACATCGACAAGCAAGCTGAATCCAAGTCTAAAACCTTCAAATACATACAAACTTCCGAAGTTGAAGAAAAAAAGATTCTAGCAAGTATTTCAAGATATTGGAGCACAAACGGTCATACCTAATTATATTTACCAAAAAAAAAAAAATGGTCATACCTAATTATGAGTCACCTATCAACGCATAGGATGGTTGAAGGATAACTCAGTTGGCTTGTAAAAAGGGAAAGTCCTATCAATTGTCTATAAGCCACATTACCAAGATCCAATTTGCTTTTTGATGTTTACTACTGTAACATATAGAAAAGCTAACTATTGAGTCGAAGTTTTAACCATAGTTTTACAATTGCATCAGCCAATGCAGAGCTACACATATGAGAAGAGGATGAGAAAGATTTACCCAAAATTTAAAAAATGATAATCATAAATGATGAGAGGAAGCTAATTTCGTTAAAAGAAACCTTCAACTTACATCACTCGCATTTACTCCAGCATATAGGATTTTCACAAGGACATGCTGTGGTTCAATTGGCAACCTCAAAGGTGTTTGAATAATCCGGGTAGCATTACGGAAATTGTGAGTCAAGGTGTGAACCACACTGAATATAAAAATTTAAAGCACATCATTAGATTTTCCAATTGATAAAATTCTTATATTCCCAAAGAAAATTTAAATTCTAAGTAGCTGCTTCTTCAGCAAGCAAGGCTTAAGAAAAGAATTCCATTCAGTACTCAATAAGAATACCAGATAATAAAACATGCCAGTAACTGAAAAACAGCTTATGGATGTTCCCCAACACCTCTAAATCCAAACAAATAGAAGCAGAAAACCATCATTGGACAATTCCAAAGCATACTCAATTCTTGAACAACCAATTATTGAATAGAAACATCTGTTGCAGTGATACCAAATGTCAAGCCAATTACAGTTCAGTAAGTCATTGCTTACAATTACTTTAGTCCACTGTTCCCATCCACATTGAACAGTGGTACACAGATTTACTATGCCAAATGTTGAGTTCTATTTCTGTGCACGTTTAAACTAGAAGAAGAAAAATAGATAATGGGAACGAAATCATTCTTAGCTAAGATATGGTTAAAGCAGTACCCAGTACCCTGGTAATTTCACCAGGAAAAGAAATGCTGTTATGATATAAAATGATAAAACATGTGCAAACTATGAAAGAAGTTTGTTAATAAGCCTCATATAGATACGGCCATCAAGGCTAAACTTATCATGGCAATTTTTCATTACACGTATACAAGATCAATGAGGGACCATAACTAGTAACTTCTGTTAAATAAACAGGAGAGGGAATCTTCTAGAGTACCTACAGAATACCTAATCAGTTTGGGCTTATGTTACAAGAAGCTAAACAATGCACAGGTCAAACAGTTCAGTGATGTACACAGATACACTAGCCCGATATTACCTTTACTCACATTTTCTCAAAATTCTTAGGTAGTTGCAAATTCACTGGTCCTTTGTATAATGATCTTCTTCTGGAACTTAGGGATTGCACTCTGTATTTTGCTTCTTCTGCTGCACTGGGCCAATATTGCATGCCTCTGCGCTTTGTAATCCATAGACATGAACCACCTTTGCTTTCATCAGTGATAAGTTCAAAAGCTCCTGGAAGGTGGTGTAAGTGGACTAGCAATCAGAAGTGATCCCTTCTACATTTGATAGCACATCTTTAAAGCAGGGTCCTACGAGTCCCTCACTAATCATGTATGTCAGCTCTTTCACTTCTTCTACAAATTTTGTAGCTATACCAGTATACACCTGTATTGTATTTCTACGTCTTATAACATAAACTTTAAATGCTCCAAACTCCAGAGCAAATGACTCATGCTCAGAAAATTTGATTGCAGTAAAAGAGCGAATTTCTATCAATTGAACAAAATTTTTTTGATCTCCATTCATTGTGATGTACCCGTTCAACAAGATGTAAAGCATGTGGAAAAGATTGCACATGCATGTACCTTTCACCACCAATTCCATAGGCACAAAACCCCCCATCAAGTCTATTAATTCAGAATCCACCTTCAAGGCCATCTCTGTCCGAACAAACTGCACAAGCGGTTATGGATTCAATTATAAGCATCATACACAGCACAATAAATTTTCTGGAGCAAAGGAAGTCAGGTCAGATAAAACTGGTGAACAAAATTCTATACTCCTTTATATTGTCATAATAAAAACCAAATAAGATTTCTTCTGCCACTAAGAACAGGAATCACATTTAATTACACTAGTATGTTGCATCAGAAAAACTTCTAATCGGATGCAGCACCTCGGGGCAAAGTACATTGATGCGAATTCCTCGGCGTTTGTAGGGTGCAAGTGATCTCGTAAACAAGACAACACCACCTGCATAGTCTCTTAATAGTTAAAAGGTGGAATCATTAGATGGACACTTGTGTAGGAGTTCGGCCAGGTATATGAAGCTGGGGAAAGAGAATTGAAATTGAACAACGAAAGGAGGCTATAACTGAAAGCTAACCTTTTGAGCCCGAGTAGATAGGATCAGCGTACATAGGATAAAGACCTGAAGCAGATCCCATGTTTATTATTACACCAGTTCTCCCAGCAGATTCCATGGCCTTAATCTATTAAGAAATGCAGGTCATTTTGTGCTACTTTCCTCACGGCAAAGCAATATTAACTAGCAACAGGAATTGTCATTGCTCCATCAAACCGAAAGAGGAAAGGAAGAGACAAAGAATAGAACATGGACATGCACTTTTGCATGCAAGATGATAAGCTCAGGCAAATGCACAAAGGTGACTGCAGCATCACCAAGAGAAGTGCTTGAAACACGTGGTCTTACCGCAAGGCGAGTGCAGTCAATGATAGCAGCCAGATTTACATTAAGTGCATGGCGCCAGGAATGAGTCCCATCAGTCTGATCCTTGTGGAATGGGATTGAGGTGTTGATGCCAGCGGAATTAATGCAAATGTCCAATCCCCCATAGGTCGCAACATGCTTCTCAAAGGCGTTGACAAGATCCCCTGCTTACACGGACGGCAACAAGTTACTTGATCTGCCTATCCGTACAACACCACATCATTTCACTCGAATTTCCGAACAGTGAATCCCAAAAAGCTTCATGAGCAGAGATAACAAAGGCACTCACTTGAGTTGGACACATCGCATTTCACGAAGATAGCAGATGGAAATCCCAGGTCGGAGTGGAACTTGGAATTCGCCTTCTCGAGGAGCAACGCCACTTCCTTTCCCCTTTCCTCCGAGAAATCAACCACCGTCACGAATATCCCCTTCTCCGCAAGCGCTATCGACAGCGCCTTACCTGATCACCATCCAAGCCAAATCCAATCAAAACTTCCCGAACGATCAACACACGCACAGCGCGCAGCGCTTCTATCAATACACAGCCACTAGCGACGAGGCGAAGACATATCGATCACGACGACATCAGCAACATCAGAATCCACAGAAACATAAAGAAAATGCAAAAAACTCGGAGTAAGTAATCGGATGAGACCGACCGCCCAGAGCAGAAGCTCCAATAACCAGTCCCGGACCGAGTTCAACTCGACAGGCACATAAGCTTCAGCCGCTCGAATTGCGATCAACAGTTGGAAACGAGCGAAGGAGGGAAGAATTACCGATGCCGGAAGCTCCACCGGTGACGAGAGCGGAGAGACCAGGCTTGAGCTCCATGGCGCGCGCTGTGCTTCTGGTGTCACGACGACGTTTCGACGAAGAAGAAGAAGAAGAAGACGACGACGACGCAGGAAGAGGAGGAGGAGATGGATTGAAGAAACTTCAACCGACGCAAACGATCCTTCAAATGATGCGGCCGGTCGGGCTGAACTATGAAAGTACAGCGTCGGTATTCGGGGCGGGGTCCACTGGAGTATTTTAGCCGGAAGAGGATAAGGAAAGCAGGGCCTTTATTATTATTATTATTTTCCGTCGTTACTCGTTCGTTCGTTTCGCGTTCCGACCGGCGGAGGGAGGGTCGGGCCGCCGGCACGGGCGGTTCGTGCGAGGCCGTTTGACCTTGAAGTCGTCGCCGGTTCGCAATCACTGACCCAAGGGCCAAACAGTCCCCCACGAGATCCAAGAGATTTCAGTCGTTCAACGGGCCTCGACGTGGAGCTTTGCCGTGGCGGATGCCGGAGAGCGGGCGATCGGGCCGTTGCGATCGGCGTGGGGAAAAAGTTGCGCTCGTGTTGGGCGGGCAGACCCCACAAGCGGAAAAGAGATTGGAAAGCGGCATGATTAGTTTGGAAATAAATCGACACCATATGTATCGGATACTAAATATGAAAAATTACTAAAAAAATTATAAATCTATAAATATAATTATCATTTTAAATCTTTTTATTTGATTAATTTATCTTAAAATTTTTAATAATTTATTAATATAATTTTTATAATCATTTTTTATTGAAATCGCCAAATTAAATTTTGGCCCGTGGTGTTTTTTTTTTTTAATTTTTTTGCTGAACTTTTTTATATTTATTTTTTCGTTATGGTTGACGAGGGAGGAATCAACCTCCGTGGCCATAGCTAATGTCCGGCAATCGGTATAGGAAAGTAGGAAAAAAGGAAAGGATAAAAAAAAGAGAAATTTAAAAAAAATCACAAAAATTATCTACGCTCGTGTGGTCTATGTCACGTAGGATTAATAATTTCGGGCTAAAATTGGTCGGAAGGGTTAAATCAGTAAGTTGTCAAAATATTTAAAATTAGATTGGCACAATTATAAAGTTTAAGGCTAAATTGGCTATTACGTAATAGATTTAAAAATATTCCGACAATTTTCTAATCCCTAGATGATATCCTGAGCGTTGCTGGGTGCCTTTATGTGATGGCGAAAAACAACACCGTTGATGTCAGGAGATACGAGCGCGATGCCTCAGGTTCGCATAAGAACAAAACAAATTCCGTAGACCTACTTAGGGACGAATTTAGCCAGTCGGACTTGGTGTTTTTACTTCTTTCTGCCCTCGCGATCTGGCCGGAAAACTTCATTGGCTTCCCGCCGGCGACGTCGCCGGGTCAAATTGGCAAAAGTTGGACGCCGGTGATATCCGAATCGTAACCAAGTCTTGTATCACCAATCAGTTCTCCGACTAGGGTGAAGACTCGATCTGTTTCCGGAAACACAACGTCGTCTTGATTCCTGCGGATCCCCAGCAGCAGCACCTTCTCTATCCGAGTTGGTTGGGAAAGAACTCCATCCATATTTAACTTTAAGACCGCCGGGTCTAGAGGCGTAACGCCTTGCCAAGCCGATCCTCCGCCGCGTGCCCGCGGGGGTGAGGTCGCTGCGAGCTTTTTGAATGGAAGGGAAGGCTTGCTTTCGAGATTGAAAATCAAAGAACTCGAGAACGAACAAGAGGAATCCTAGTGTCGAGGAGATTTGTACCATGATTTATGGCCCAGAGCCTTCCCAATTTTGGATCGGGGTGCGTTTTCGCGGTTCAAATCTTAAGCAATTTCCAGCTTGATTGAGAGTCCAAAATCCAAGGTATTAGGGAAAGGTCAACTAATCATTTATGCTGTGTTCGGTCGTTCGGATTTCTAAATAGAATATGACTAGATAGGATAATATAAGAAATCCATGAATTTTCTTCATATTTCATCCACTGTATGTGTGAACTACGGATTTAAAGTCGAATATTTTTAATATCCTATCTGATCTACTGTTTGGTGAACTACAAATTTAAAGTCGGATATCATCATGTTTTATATAATACATCGTTTGGCAAATTACAGATTTAAATTCAGATATTTTTTAAAAAATAACATTAAGCAAATACAAATTTACAAGTTTTATATACACAAAATCATCCAAAATAATATAGAGTCATTGAAATTTTTTTGGAGAAAAATGCTCCATGTTGGCTGCCCTTTGCTGGGCTCTTCTACGGGAGTAATTTAACTAATTTTAAGTCCTTTTTTATAATAAAATCGAGTAAATGACTTCATTTTGAGTCTTTGTTCGAAATTTTCTTATAATATAGCTAAGAATTTGAAAGGACAACAACTAATTCCTTTAATATCACGTTTAAAAATGGTCCCATGTAGTAGCAATTAAATTGAAAGCATCGTAAGCTCGTCACCACAATAATTTCAGAGTTCCACCAAAATACATGTTCACATTGTTATTTTGCAAATGAATGCCAAAGAATATACTGTAGAGTCAATGAGAGAAATGGTGCAAATGGTAACACTTTTGTTCCGGAGAATAATTTTTTTTGATAAATAGTTCTTTTATATTTCTAATCTCCAAAACAATTTCTAATTAAAATAAGATGTTTGGTATAATAGAAAAAGAATGAGAATGCCTTCAAATTTTCTTTATCTTTCGTTTTTTCTTCTTACTCATGGATGGCCAAATACCGCTGATGATGATCAAGTTTTCAGCGGTTGGTGGCAGTCGGCGATGGTTGACGACGATCGGGCGGCGGCGTTCAGTGGCTGGTGTGTTAGTCGGTGGTCAGGTGGTGGCAATTGGCGGCATCAATGACGCTAGTAGTTGGCCGTTAGTGGCAGAGGCTAGCCGCGAAGGTGACTGGTGGTCAGAGGACGCCAGCGGTCGACATCGGTCAACAAGTGGCGGACGGTCATTTGTGGGCAGAGGCGATCAACTTATGTTGGAGTTGTCTATAGGTAAACGTCGAAGAAATAAAAAAAGCATAGGATTTTATATTTCAAATACAAAAAATCATATCCAACCTTATCTCACATTCCCTCTCGAATTATTTTATTTAATTTATATCCCTTATATATCCGATCTTATCATATTATAAACAGTTACCAAACATGAGATAGGATAAGACATATCATTTTATGGTTTTAATTCGGGTAACCAAACGCAGCCAGGGGTTTCAATATCAACCTGCATTATTTGACGGGATCCGGATCCCCTGACTTGGGAATTCGTAACTTAAGGGTAACGTGGGAGGGGGGCCGTCTGATTTCAGATTGGATGACCTCCCATTAATATGGGATTTTTTTTTTTTGGTGGGAAAAGTTACTTTTTTTTTTAGATGGCTGAAAAGGGAATAAGTCACCCTTGCTTTATGGCAGGAGATCCATTTCCTGACGACACACCGTCTTGTGACAGCGTGTGATTTCGTCGTATTAGCGTGCATAACATTAGATCTGCTCGATGCAAATTCTACTGCGACCACGAGTACTTTGAAATCAACGTGTAATTTGAAGGTGGAAGGTGAGGCGAAACTTCACATGTCAGCGTTTGTGGACTTTAAGGTCTGACAAAAACAGTAAAGTCGACGTGATTTATCGCTATTTTACTGCAACTGAAGCAAAAGATCAAATCTTGCGACCTTCATATTGCCTCGACTTTCTCTCTTCCTCTTCCTTACTCCCGATTTCCTAAGCGCGACCTGGGTTTCAGGTCGCGGGGCGTGTGGGCAAAAGTTGAAGTGCTGAAGAGGGCAAGCATGCAGATGTCACATTATGTCTTCGCTGCTTCTAATAGCAGATATAAACATTCATCCTCAGCTCCATTGCAAAGCAGGATGAAATTACCAAAAAAATCATAAATTTAATATAATTATACCAATCAATTCTAAACATTTTGTATTTGTACCTATTCAGTTCATCTCGCCAATTTTGGTCAATCAACGCCGGCATGGATAATTTATAATATTTCAATAATTTTTAAATTATTTATTTATATTTTAGTTATTTTTTCTTTTCTTCTTTATTTCCCATTGTGACTGGCAAGAGCCACCAAAGCTCGCCAGCCATTAGGCAAGGCCATTGTAGTTGAAAGGGAGGGCCTAACCTTTGGCTAGTGAGGCCATGGCTACCTTCACCTGCATATAGTGATGCCTTGGCAAGGGAGGCCACAAACATATATGGCTACACATCGTGAGTGAAGGCATTGCCATCAGAGCTACGGGCAAGGCCCCCTGGCTAGATATAAGTGAGGGTAGTCTCATAAGCCCTTGTCAATTACAGGCAAAGGCAGATGACCGATGAGGCCATGGTAAGGCTACTCTCGCCCGTGACGGCAATGGCCTTGCCTAGTTCTAAATAAGGGTCAGACCAGCCATCCTTGCCTATGCAACTTGCCAAGAAGAAAGAAAACTTATTAAAATTAAAAAAAACATATTGAAATTTGTCCACGTTAATGTTGTTCAATCAAAGCTGGTCATATAGATTGAATTGGAACAAATACAAAAAGTTTATGACTAAATTAGAGCTAAATTGGCACAATTGAAACACGTTGAAGACTTTCTTTTACATAATTATCCATGCAAAACAAAGATTAGCAAACATGCCTTCCTATATAACTTTTGTCTCCAAAACCATTTACCATGATCACTAGTGGAGTAACTCAAGTTCCACGTGATGTTTTTAACTTGCGAAAGCGTATTGAACTGGCTTGTTAGACATGTATACTTAGCCTTCCACTTTCAATAACGTGTATTCCTGTAAGCGGCATTGACTTTATTGATGGTTTCATCCAAAGTGAAATATACGATGATTTCCAAAGTTGACGCGGTACATAGGTGCATTAGGGTTCCAAGATTGGGAATCAGAGGGTTCAATTGTTCAAATCTCACAAATTTTGTGCAAACTATAGTTTGGTTGTGATTATCGGAATGGGTCAAAACCTTGGATTTAATTGGTTTACGGACTAGTATGTTATTTTATGGACTTTTAGATAGACGGATCTCAGTGCTTGTGGCCCTAACTTATAAAAAAGAAACAAGAAAAGAAAAGTGAAAAATTACATTTTAACTCCCTCTAAGGTTTCTATATAAATAGCAGCTGCTTGTTTAGATAAAGATTGATAGCATGAGAAACCAAACCAGTCAAGATCACTTCTGTTGGGCATCATAGGATAAGAAGAACAAGAGACCACGATGTCCCTTGAATTATACGCGAAAGAAAGCTTCTCAAGAGCACTTCATATGACCAAGACAGATTATTGCTGTAAATTTGACAGTACTCAGATGCGTTTCTATACGAAACACGATTCTGACTTTACTCCGAGACCAGCGCAACTCAACCTTCTCGGAATGGATAATTCTCATACCTAATCCTGCAGTCTTGAACCTGAAGTTGCGCGCCGATGCTCAACCAGCAATCCGCTCGTATCTGCTGCTTGGCTTCGCTCAAGCACGCGTGGCAATCCCCATGAGTGAGTACCCCGTTGCATGCGCCGTGGCCATAGCAAGTTTCACTCGAGAATGCAGCATGCTCATTGTAGTAATTGAAGCCGGAGTACGGTGTGATGTCGACTATATCTTGAAGGAGTTCAGTGACGGCCTGATCGTACGCCCACGTTATGCTGGTGTCTCCATTGCAGATTCTGTACACCAGCGTCACATCTGGATCACCTTTCGTGACTCCGCAGGCAAAAGAGAGCGCAATCAGTGTAACCGCAATCTCGTGAAATGCAGCCATGCGTCTTTCCACCTCCTCTTCTCGTTACTGCTCATCCTATGTTGTTGCTCCTTATATGAGAGGCGATGTCCTAGGAAAGGATGCTGCTCCTTGGTTTCTCCACTCTCTTACATGCAATTTTTTAGACTTTCCCATCCACGCTTTGGGATTCTTCTTTGGCTTTGCCGTGTCCCCTCGCCTCCAAAGTCGACGGTTCATTTGCTGTGGGTGATTTCGGCATGGTTGATGCTTGCTACGCCTTGGCTTCAAGATTATCACCCTTTCGCAATCACCACAGGTAGGTCAAAATCACTGCGGTAGTTCTCATGGAATCCGGTATCTTCGCATTCTTTCGGCATTGGAGTAACGTACAATAAATAGATCTTGGCCGTTTAAAATATCTTGCTATAAACTAGGGGTGAGCAAAAACAGGGTGGGTAGGTTCCAGACATGGACCCTGTACCCGACCCTGTTATAACCGGTTCCCATTTTTTGGACAATGTACCCTACCCTGTTTGCATTGGACCCTGTACCCTACCCACCCTGTTTTTCCGGTCCGGGAACAGGGTTAACCCTATTTTATTTTGGAACATGTTTTGCTCATTATATACGACTTTAAATTTTATATTAATATGCGAGAAAACAACATAATTCATTTAATTTATATTGTAACATTAATCACTTGTAATTAATAAATAAGTAAACTCTTTGATTAAACAAAAATTAAGAATCCACAAAGCAAATTATCATAAACAAAATCATAAGATAAAGCAAAAATCATAACATTACATATATATTGCTAACAAACATAGACCTAATATTCTTCTCGTTACCATAATATTACATGAAACTTTTTATTTGTCTAAAATGGTTAACAAATTTATAGAGCAAGTATAAGTTCTCCAAAAGTGAAACCAACATAACTCATCATCTAAAAATGAAATCAGGCGAGTTAATCCACGTGGTACAAAATCTCTAACAAAAACTAAAATTCATGTATAAAGAAACATCAACAAGAAACAGGGTCCAAGGTTCCGCCCAAACTCGATTTTATTCATGTATAAAATCGAGTTTTTATTAAATAAAATTTATTTTATAATAATCAGAAACATGGTCCAAGATTCAGGGTAAGTTCCACACCTGGACCCTGTACCCGACCCTGTTTACATTGGACCATGTTCCCGACCCTGTTTTCAGGATGGGCCGGTCCGGGAACAGGGTTTACCCGGTCCGGTTGCACACCCCTACTATAAACGGTCGTGAGTTTTTTAACCTTTTAATTATCAACCGTCGCTAACTGTCCTTCAAATGGCGCAACCTGTCGGAGTGAACTCGGAAGGTCCATCGTCGGCATTCGTGGCGGGGTCCACTGATGTAATTTAGCCGGAAAGGGAAAAGGAAAGCAGCGTCCCTTTTTTTTTTCCTGCCATTACTCGTTCGTTTGTTTCGCATTCCGGCTGGCGGAGGGAGGATTGGGCCGCTGGCACGGGTAGCGCGTGTGAGGCCGTTTGACTGTGAAGTCCTTGCCTATTCGCAATCGCCGACCCAAAGGCTAGACAGTCCCCCATGAGATCCAAGGACTTCGGTCGTTCAATGTACCTCGACATTGAGCTTTGTCGTGTCGGATGCCGGAAAGCAGGAGATCGGGGCCTTGCGACCGGCAAGGGGAAGAATTCGCGCCCGAGTTGGGTAGGCGGACCCCACGAGCGGGAAAGAGATCACAACACCACATGAATAATTTAGAAATAAATCAATACCCCATTTATCAGATATTAAAATATTATTAAAAATTATCCACGATAATGTTGGCCGATCAAGGCTGGTCATATGAATTGAATTGGAATAAATACAAAAAGTTTATGACTAAATTAGAGCTAAATAGGCACAATTGAAACACATTTAAGACTTTTTTTCATAATTGTCCATGCAAAACAAAGATTAACAAAAATGCCTTCCTATATAACTTTTGTCTCTAAAGCAATTTACCATGACGGTGGAGTAACTCAAGTTCCACTCGATGTTTTTAACTGCGAAAGAGTATTGAACTGGCTTGTTAGATATGTATACTTAGCCTTCCACTTTCAATAATATGTATTCCCGTAAGCGGCATTGGCTTTATCGATGTTTTAATCAAAAGTGAATTATATGATGATTTCCAGAGTTGACGCAGTGTATCAGGGAATTAGGGTTTTAAGATCGGGATTGTGGGTTCAATTGTTCAAATCTCACAAATTTTGTGCAAACTATAGTTTGGTTGTGATTATCGGGATGTGTCAAAGCCTTAAACTTAATTGGTTTACAGACTGGTATGATATTTTATGGACTTTTTGATAGACGGATTTCAGTGCTTGTGCCCCTTACTTATAAAAAAGAAACAAGAAAAGGAAAGTGAAAAATTACATTTTAACTCTCTTTAAGGCTTTGTTCGTTTCGCGGAAAATAAAGCTTTTCCAGAAAGTCATTTTCCTGAAAAATGACAATATTTTCTGGTATTCGTTTGAAACATAAAAATAAATTCACCTATTTTTTGTTCGGGCTGTACCTTCCTTAGGTGTCAAATGTGATGCTGTACCTGGTCGTTTAAATCAGATTTCTTTTTGTTTTTTCCTTGTTCATGGATGCCTGACTACCGCCACTTCTGCCATCGGACCATGGCCGCCACCCGCCGCAGCTGCCGGGGACTGGTGACCATAAAAAGTCATCAATTTTGGGAGCATTTGGAAAAACCACCAGTCTTGCAAGCGAAGTTGACGATGGGCTTCCTCGTCAACTCCTGCGTGTTGGGAACCATGACCAACCTACCCAGATTGACTGCAACTGTAGGCATTGATTCGGAGAACTCGTCTTCTTCCTTCCCTTCTTCACCCAGACTCACCGCAAGAGGGAGGCGTGGATCGAGAGGGATGTGACTCACGTGAGAGGACGGAGAGAGGTGACTTAGGCGGGATGGAGGCGTCCAGCGGAGGCATGTGCATGAGCAGCCTGGAGCGAAGGCATGCACGTGAGAAGATTAGATTTCGAGTGGGCGCTCCAGTGGCCAGCGGCGGGTTTATTGGTGATTTGATCGACATCGAGAATCGGTTGGCTTTCAGAAAATATTTTCCTCTTTTCAAAAAATGAAAATATTTTCCTTAGTTTTAGATAGAAACTTCTCATTGATTGGAAAATATTTTCCATCAATAATAGAAAACGCCCCCAAACATAACAATATCCGTAAAATATTTTTTGAAATAATATTTTCAACGAAACGAACAGAACCTAAGGTTTCTATATAAATAGCAGCTGCTTGTTTAGATAAAGATTGATGGCATGAAAAACCAAACCAGTCCAGATCACTTCTGTTGGGCATCATAGGATGAGAAGAACAAGAGACCACGACGTCCCTTGAATTATTTGCGACACAAATCTTCTCAAGAGCACTTCATATGACCATGACAGATTATTGCTGTAAATTTGACAGTACTCAGATGCGTTTCTATACGAAACACGATTCTGACTTTACTCCGAGACCGGCGCAACTCAACCTTCTTGGAATTGATAATTCTCGTACCTAATCCTGCAGTCTTGAAGCTGAAGTTGCGCGCCGATGCTCAACGGGCAATCCGTTCGTATCTGCCGCTTGGCTTCGCTCAAGCACACGTGGCAATCCCCATGAGTGAGTACCCCGTTGCATGCGCCGTGGCCATAGCAGGTTTCAGTCAATAATGCATCATGCTCACTGTAGTAATTGAAGCCGGAGCGCGCTGTGTGGTCGACTATATCTTGAAGGAGTGCAGTGACCGACTCATCGTACGCCCACGTTATGCTGGTGTCTCCATTGCAGATTCTGTACACCAGCGTCACATCTGGATCACCTTTCGTGACTCCGCAGGCAAAAGAGAGCGCAATCAGTGTAACCGCAATCTCGTGAAATGCAGCCATGCGTCTCTTCACCTCCTCTTCTCGTTACTGCTCATCCTATGTTGTTGCTCCTTATATGAGGGGCGATGTCCTAGGGAAGGATGCAGCTCCTTGGTTTCTCCACTCTCTTACATGCAATTTTTTAGACTTTCCCATCCATGCTTTGCGATTCTTCTTCGGCTTTGTCGTGTCCCCTCGCCTCGAAAGTCGACGGTTCATTTGCTGTCCTTCGAATGGTGCAGCCTGTCGGAGTGAACTCGGAAGGTCCAGCGTCGGTATTCGTGGCGGGGTCCACCGATGTATTTTAGCCGGAAAAGGACAAGGAAAGCAGCGTCCTTTTTTTTTTCGTCGTTACTTGTTCGTTTGTTTCGCGTTCCGGCCGGCAGAGGGAGGATTGGGCCACCGTCACGGGCAGCGCATGCGAGGTCGTTTAACTGTGAAGTCCTCGCCGGTTCACAATCACCGACCCAAAGGCTAGACAGTCCCCCACAAGATCCAAGGGACTTTGGCCGTTCATTGTACCTCGTCATTGAGCTTTGTCGTGTTAGATGCCGGAAAGCAGAAAATCGGGGCCTTGCGACTGTTAAAGCCATCAAGCCTATGGCCACAGAGGAGCTACGTAAAGCTGAGAAGCACTGTGGTCAAAGTATGAAGACTGAAGATATACAGAAGGAAGCGTAGAAAAACAGAGTCTAATACATTGTAGACGTTAGCTGGCATTTTCTATTAAGCTAGAAAAATAGTTACAAGTCCATTGAGTCGGTTATTGTAAGAGAATGCTAAAAAGGTATATGTACTGATCCAAGTGATGAAATGGATAAGGCTTCAGATGAACTTCTTCAATCCTTGAGCTCGAGAGCTCTCTCTTTGTGCTTTGTCTTTTTCATTCTCATTCTTTCATTTTCTTTTTGGTATCAGAGTAGGAGGTGCTGAATTCAAATCTTGCGAGGCCCCTGTCTCCCCAAATCTCTAAAGGCCAGACTAAGTGTGAGGGTAAGTGTGAAAGTACATAAATATTAAACATCGTCTTTATCTAACGGCTTAAACTTTTAGGACGGTTAGTGGTGGTCCTATATGAAACTTCTCATAGTATCATAGAAGTTCAGTAATTGGATTTACAAAGTTCAGTAATTTTTTGCTGGAACTTGGTTTTTTCTGTAGCTCGGCCGATCCTTCTCTCTTTATCTTGCATCAAGGACATCATACTATTTTACTTCTATTATATGTGGATGATATAGTCCTTATTGGTTCCTCTCCAGAGTTACTTACAGACTAGATCAAATCTCTCAGTTCTACTTTCAAAATGAAGGATTTGGGTTAGTTACACTATTTTGTGCCAGACTAAGTATGCACTTGACCTTCTATGTCGTGCTCAGATGCAAGATTGTAAACCAATTTCAACTCCTTTGTCTCCCAAGTCAGCCGACCTTCCAATTGATGATGTGTTACTTTCTACTCCTCAACATTATTGAAATCTAGTTGGGGGTTTGCAGTATCTCACCTTTACACGGTCAGACATTGCCTTTGCTACCAACTCACTATGTCAAAGGATGTATCAACAAACTGTGGGGGATTTCTCCAAATTAAAGAGAGTCCTATGGTATATTAAAGCTACTTCTCATTATGGGTCTATTCATTCATTCTCAGAGTACCTTGTGTCTCTATGGGTTTTCCGATGCCAATTGGGCAGGAAGTGGTGCTACTCGACGGTCTACCATAGGATTCTGTAATTTCCTAGGATCAAATCTCATTTCTTAGAGTGCCAAACGACGGCATACAGTGTCTAGATCATCTATTGAAGCCGAATATCGTGCCTTACCATCCACTACGGCTGATTTAACTTGGATTGCATTTGTCTTACGAGATATCAGTGTTCCTCTCTCGGCTCCAACAACTCTATTGTGTGACAACACTTCTATTTCTCTCACATCTAATCCTGTTCAACATGCTCGCACGAAGCACATCGAAATCGATTGTCATTTTGTGCGTGAGAAGGTTTCTCTAGGCATCCTCCATTTACACTATATTCCTAGGCATTGTCAAGTGCCAGATGTTTTTACTAAGCCCTTGTCTCGTCCTGCCCATCATTACTTCCGAGTCAAACTTGGCCTAGGTTTTCAACCTCACCCAAGTTTGAGGGGGATGTTAAAGCCATCAAGCCTATGGCCACAGAGGAGCTACGTAAAGCTGAGAAGCAATGTGGTCAAAGTATGAAGACTGAAGATATACAGAAGGAAGCGTAGAAAAACAGAGTCTAATACATTGTACATGTTAGCTGGCATTTTCTATTAAGCTAGAAAAATACTTACAAGTCCATTGAGTCGGTTATTGTAAGAGAATGCTAAAAAGGGTATATGTATTGATCCAAGTGATGAAATGGATAAGGCTTCAGATGAACTTCTTCAATCCTTGAGCTCGAGAGCACTCTCTCTGTTCGTCGTCTTCTTCAATCTCATTCCTTCGTTTTCTTCAGCGACCAGCAAGGGGAAGAATTCGCGCCTGAGTCGGGTAGGCGGACCCCACGAGCAGGAAAGAGATTACAACACCCCTTGATTAGTCCAGAAATAAATCGATACCGCATATATAGGATATTAGATATAAAAAATTACTAAAAAATTATAATTTTATAGATGTAATTCTCATATCAAGTCTTTAAATTTAACTAATTTATCTTAAATCTTTTAATAATTCACTAATATAATTTTTATGGTCAGTTAATCGAAGTAGGTAGAAAATGCTCGAGCATGGAGAAGGCATCCCCATATTAATAGTAAAGAAAATAGAAAGTGCCCCCTAAATTTTTTGCGACTAGATATCACTCCCAAAAGGTACCATTTCAACCACACAAAAACACATCGTGCTGTAATTATTAATCACTGCAAGGTAAGTTGGAGAAGAACAACTTATGAACTAAGATTTGTTACCAAAATAAAGTAAAAAGGAAAATAACTAGATCTACTATCCTGCCAATGCACAAGATAAGCATTAATACTGCTAGGATTTTGCAAACAAACTTCCCACTATAGTGCTAAGAATCCTCAATAAAAGATAGAACTCTTGAGGAAATTATGTATTCATTTGAAGGTCTCAGGCTTGTGTTTAGAAGTCTCGAAAGCATTGTCAACTGAGTTCGATTAACATTGATTTTGATGACAATGTATGCATCTTTGATTAAAAGATTGATTGATTTTGATGACAATGTCGGCATTGGCCGATAACTATTTGGTTTTGGAGTGAAGATTGTCTATAAGAAAAGAACCATGTGAACCTATGGTTGCTGGTGAACAAAGGAAGAATTAGTAGTCGTGTTAGCAAAACTAGTCTAACTTGAACATACTAAAACTCCATTTGGTTGGACTTTGGGAAAAAACCTTCCGAAAAAATGCAAAAGGACTTTAGTTAAAGGGGTTTTTTGGAAAATGCAAATTGTTTGTAAAATTATAATATAAATGTCCATATTGTAAAGCAACTTGGTTAAAATAGTGTTTAGAAATATTATCATCGTAAGAGACTTTTTCGTTTTTTTTTTAATTAAAAAGGTAGAGATTCAAACCCTTTGCTAGCTTTGATGAAGGGCTCAAGCTACCAACAACTCAAATCTCGTGTAGATAGCCGTCATCTAAGGTCGCGCAACAGCAAGTGGCCACTGATGAACCTCGACGAGGACACTGCTTGACTTGGCATAACCCAACTAGCCCTCTTGGGGTAGCATATATGACCTTCGGTTGCACCACCTTTGCCACCCTGGCACGACCTCAGTCACCTCTTGCTTGATCCCATGACTCCAATGATGGCCAAGGATTGATCCCAATGAGGATTAACTAAGATCACCGCAACCCAAGCAACGTAGTCTAAGGTCGTGCCAACTAGGCTATGGTCGCCAAAGTTCCATGAACCTAACCGACGATTAAGAGGGTCAGGTGACCTCGCCGGCCCCTTATAACCAGATTTGGCCTCACCACCCCCTGTCGCAAAAGAGAAGATTAACAATTATAATAGGACCAAGCCAAAAAAAAAAAAAGTAGGTGAGGGTAGTTTTGGAAAAAAAATGCTATTTAACCTTAAAAGTAGCCTTCTGCAAATGCTGAAAACCCAAGCAATTGGACTTATCTTAGGCTTTCAACTTTGCCAAGACCAGCTATTGGCCAAAGGGTTAAATTTTTTTTTGTCAAACACACCATATTTTCCATAAAGCCTTTTAGGAATGAATTGACAAGATTTCAAAAGGTTTAAAACTAAATCGACAAAAAAAAAAGGTTTAGGATTGAATTGACAAGAAAGGTTTAAAACTGAATTGACCAAAAAAAAAGAAGAAGAAGAAGAAGAAGAAAAAGAAGGTTTATGACTGAATCGGTAAAGTTGCAAAATATTGATGACTTTTTTTGACAATTGTCCCGAAAAATAGCATTAAGCTTTTGATCAAATAGTAATGTAATCATTATATCACTGATACATTCTTTTCGTTTGTTGATTACTGTGAAACTGGTACGAATTCATACATAAATCTTATGCATCTTATATTATTTGATTTTATTATATTACCTAAATCAAATTTGAGTAAGTAAATTCCATTTTATTATATTACCTAAATCAAATTTGAGTAAGTAAATTCCGGAATGCAACGCGTCATCTATAACTAGAAGGACATTGGTTAATAGGATTGCAAAATTTTGGAGACCAAGGAGTTAAACAAGCAGGTCAGAAAATGCGAGAGTATGGAAAGGCATCCGCATTAAAAGTAACTGAGGCTGGATAGGGCAACATGCTAATATCTAGATTACGAAAACCAGCATAATAGGCAATAAATCGAAGCGGGTGGAAAATGCTCGAGCATGGAGAAGACATTCCCACGTTAAGAGTAAAACATTGCCACTATTGCTCATTTAATTTTCGGCAACCAGATTCACTTGCAAAAGATACCTACCATACAAAACTCCTCTAGCGCCATAACCATTAATCACCACAATGTAAGTTGCAGACAAATAACCTGGGAACCAAGATTTGTTACCAATAACTAATCAAAAAGACAATCCCATACCCACTATTCCGCCAATGCACATGATGAGCATTAATCCTTCCATGATTATGAAAGTAAACTTCCTAAAAAAGCGCTAAGAACCCTGAATAAATTGGCTGGAATTCTTGAGGACATTCTGCCTTCAATCGAAGGTCTTAGGCTCGTGTCTAGGAGTCCTGAGGACATTCTATCTTCTCCATCTTAAAGAATGTATAGGAGACCTTCCAGAGTTGCCGCTCCTTTTGCTTCGGAAAAGTTCATTAAGGGTTGACCATTTTCCGAAGGGTGAAAGCCCGAAGGAGCAATCAAGCAATGTCAGCCTGACAGAGCCATTATCGATTGCTCAGTCATTCTAATATCGCTCCACCGGGCTTTCACCGTCTATGAGCTTCTGTTCTGGCGGAGAGGTGATAGCAATATCCGAAAGTCTCCTACACGCTTTTTTAGATGGAGAAGATTCAATGTCCTCGGGACTTCTTCCGGACACCGGAGCCTAAGACCTTCAAATGAAAAACATCATGTTCTCCACTTCAGTGTGCAGCTTGCAAATTTGGTCTTCATTCGAACCAATAGATGAAAACGATGAAGATGCCCCTGAGGAGAATGAGGACGCCATTGGAATGGGGGGATGCTCCATCACCGCTTCGTGATACAACCTTCCTCTGTAGGCGGCGAGATCAGCATAATACACAGGCGTGACTAGAGACACTGGTTTGGTGCATCGAGCAAAAGTAAAGCATAAGTTGTAAATCAACTTCTCCAAGTCGTCGGAGCAAAACTTGTGCTCGTCCCAGAGGACATGATAATGGGTTGGCTTGCTTGTCCCGAGACCACCGTAGTGGCTGCACAGATAGAAGTCAAACTCAAAAGGATGCACAACTGTACTGTCAACAACTGTCCCTGGTAGCACGTTCCCTGTGGATGCCCCATCGCTGTCTCTCTCCGGAAAAAGACGAGTTTGGTGGCGCTTCTGTGCCAGGATGATAGTGATGGTCGGCATATAATCTTCCCTGTAGAAAGCCTTCTTCAGATCCTGCAATTCTTCATTCAGAACCATATCAAATTGGCTCTCACTCACACCATCGCGGAACAACACGAGTTTTTCGGGCCTAACTCGATTCAGATGGGCGTACGTCTGGACCAGCTCAAGACACATCTCTCCGATGTTGACAATTTTCTCTTGCCGGTGCAGCTGAGGTCTCACCCTTGTGATGTAGCGATTGGCAGCAGGCCAGTTGACGGTACCGACAACGGCAGCAAATGACGGACTGCTCGTGTTGTGGGATGTGGGATGGTTGACATCGGCACCAAGGAACATCACATGCGCATCGCCATTGATGTGCGGGAATTGATTGAATAGCTCCACGTTGCTCCCCCCAAGCTTGGCATTGATCTTGAGAGCCAAATTAGCGAGATACTGATCATTCGCTTTATTGGCTTGCGCAGAAAGGCAACATTGAGTAACTAAGCCGACTCGAGTCTCGCAGATCCACTTGAGGTGCTTGTAGCCGACGTCCCTTCTAGACATGACACAAAGAAGGAATTGAGGACGCCGTCTGCCGACTCTACAAGCGCGGTCACTGACATCCTCTAGCAGTTCTGTCAATCTAGCCACATCGGATAGCATGCTCATCGTGGCATCTCGATAAAAGAGCGGTTCTTCCATGCGAATCCCCAAGTTTCTGCATCGGCTTAAAAGCTTTTGGATGAACAGCTTACCATTAAGCCGATTCCGATCTGACGCACTAAAATCGAGGACGACCCATCTTTCAATCGACTTCCCATGGATGACCGATTTTCCCATCAGATTCCAGTGGCATTTCTCTTTATCAACTTCTATCTTGATCACCTTGCCATTGGAAGTCGCCAGCTTGGGCTCAGGAGCTTTGATGACACGTCCAACCACTTTCGTCATGTTCATGTCGACTTTGATTCCAAAGTTTTGGCTGACGTCTCTGCAACAAGGTGAGAAAAACATAATTAAACAAACACAAGACAAAAAAGGAAGTCCACTTGTCCGGTGCTTACTGTTACATACTCTTACACCCTGTACAGTCTTTGTCAGTCAAATGCTATTTTAATCCTATAAAGTCTTATGTCTTTCTATGCAACCACATCAGAGATAAGAAAATATAATCCACCCCAATTCTTTATCCAACCGTGTCATAGCACCAGCATCAACAGGGAAAAAGAAGAGCATAATGAAGCCTCAAGTGCATAACCACGTTAATTTTTTGATCCGCAGGTCAAGTTTTGATAGAAGGAATGACACAATCAAATCAAAGAACAAGTGTTACATACCCGCAAGGTCCATCCTTCGATCTTATCATGTCGCAGATGGACTTCCTTCGGATATTCGGGGGAGGCAAGGAGAGTTTCTTCAGCACGAAGGCGGCGTCTCTGTCCAAGTTCTCCTTCGGGTACCTCTGCCCCTCCACCACCACGCAGAATTCCATCGGCACATAATTTTTCTTATTGTTCTTGCTGAAATCTAGGCAAGGAATGTCCTTGTACCGGATGTCAATCTTGTACTTCTCCCAAAAGAAGTTCACCAGGGTGATCTTCTTCATCCTGCCCTCTGAGCTCTCGTAGCTGAAGGATATTGAGCGTGTAGTCTCATTGGTCAGCCCAACGACAGTATACTTTTGGTTCGTCCTGCGGTGGGCCACCGTGACCTTGACCCCCTTCAACGCCTGCTCGACTTGCCTCCTGTACCTTGTAAACTGGCCAATGCTGAATCCACGTACCTGCTCCTTGAGGAAATCGATGACCGGCATCCTCTTTCGAAAGGCCATGACCGAGTAATCAAGAGACAGCGCGAGGCCCTGAGCTGTTGGCTTCAAGCTGTGCTGGAATCCCCTAAACACTGCGACGCCGCACTTGAGGTCATCTTCTTCACGATACTCGAGAGGATAGAAGTGCCGACCGACTGAGATCAAGTGCCTTGCAGGGTTCTCCTTCAGCACCATATCCATGCCCTGCAATACGTCGCGCGGGATCAACGACAAGTTACCAGCCAAGTAGTCCTTCAACTTATGGACCTCGAGCTCATTCACAAGGGTGATGGTGCATCGGAACAAGGAGTCCTCACTGTCTTCTCCGGACAATATTTTCACGTTGTACGCCCCACAAGGCAGCGGGATCACACTAAAGATGTTCTTCTCGCCGTCGTAAGCGGTCATGGATAAAGGAAACTGCATAGAGTAGTCGGAAAATAACTTCTCCTTGATCTGAGATAGAGTGGCTTTTGACAGCCTCACGGGATGGCCATGCTTGGCGGGCGTGTCGGGCTTGATGTCGACATCATAGTGCTTTATGATGGTTTGGGGATTGAAAGTGATGGGAAAATTGTTGACAAGAAGCCTAACGTGCCGAGCAGCCAATGAGCCACCTTTGTCTGGGCGTCTGATGGCGCAAATCTTCTCCCCGCTTCCTGGGGATATCAGATTAAACTCCAGCGCCAGGTTATGCTCCGGCGGAACAGCAACATTACGAAAATCTGTCAAGAAAATGAGAATCTCATCAATTGGTGGTGCACATTAGCTTCAGTCATTTTGTCAGGAGTACCCTATGTGGTTCGCTTATTACCTTTTAAACTCGTTTTTTTAGTATTTATGTACTTAGGAGTTGTAAAATTGATAAAATGCAGACATAAAATATCAACAGCTATGCACCATTGTGTAGATCAGCGTCCAGAAAAACACATTGAAGCATCCGACTTCTTCATCACCACGACTTTTGAACATCTAACTATTAAAACACCGGCAAAAGCTTACATGCAACGGTTCATGCAAATGATCAGGAGAGAAACTAAACTCGATATCGTGTTTGCTGAAACATCTAAAAGTAATTCGTTATTGATTGGAAAATGGTATGACTCATGTGCAAAGATCCTACTGGTATAAACAAATCGATATAAAAAAATGCAAAAAGAAAGTGTTGCTGGTATTAACAAATTAAAAAGAACTCAAGACGAATTTATACATACCAGCTATAGGCTCAGGCTCCGGATGCAGTGAGGCATTATATCTAGGATGATGAACATCGGCATGAGTAGGTGATCGATTCCTATCTCTACGATGAGGCTCTTGACAAGTGTTTCTCTCCTCTGCACGACCACTCCTTGGACGTGGGTGGTCTCGTTCATGGCCCCGGTGGCGATGGTGGCGATCCCTATTCCAGTTTCTCTCTTCCCTCCTAGGATACCTTCCCCGTTCTCCCCATCGATTCCCACGGTTGTCCATGATGGGGTCGGGAACGGTTATGCAATTTGAGGAGGGAATGTTTTTACGGCTAGAGAATCACGCCTGTATTAGAGGAATGAAATGAGAGCGAGTGAAGAAAGGCTAGCAACGCGCAACAAGAAAGGTTGAACCAGGAGAAGAGAGAGAGGTCTCAGATTCTAGGAACGTTAGAGGCGACGTAAGCGAGAGAGGTTGAGCGGCCTTAAGAAGAACCGCTGAGATAATTAGGGAAAAATGGATGATACTCTTATCGTCCCTGGTTGCCGAAAAATAAAGCTATAGACAAACAAATTAATGTCCGCTGCTAAGAATGTCAGTCAATTAAATCTCGACAATCTTGATGTGTCCGCGTAGTAACTAAAATAAGATATCCAGTTGAACTCTCACCCTAAAAATAAAAATGAAAGCAAATGCCAAACTGGGAAATGTTGATCCTACATTGCCCATTAGTAGTTTAGCCAACTCTGGTGGATTGACATGCATGAACCACAGTAGTGTACACAGCAAATCTAACATGGCAAGTGCATTCATTGGGGATATCTACCTTAAGGCCCCAAAGATTGGAAAGAGAGAGAGAGAGAGAGAGAGAGAGAGAGAGAGAGAGAGAATCTACCGAACAGAGACAACTGAGGATGCCTGATTCAAGACTTGCCAAAGATGGGCGTTTTCTTTGGATTTTCTTTCCTTCCTTTGGCAAGGCGCCTTGCCTTCTTCGGGCATGCATTTTTTGGTTGACAGGAACAAAAAAGTTAAAGAATCTGAAGAAATGATAAAAAAATCAGTAGGCTAATTAGTCGCCAGCTCTCCATATTTGGTAAAAATGTAAGATTTTGGATATGATTGCGAGTTACTATAAATCTTAGTCAATGGATAAACTTACCGAAAATGGAATTACCATATATAATTTTCCTATTGTATGAAAATATACATGGAAGAAGCGTTGGTTATTGGTTTATTTATGGAGTTGTCCTGATTGTCAGATTTGATTCTTTCCTTCTTATCCATTGCCCTAATTTTCATGACTTTTTCTCCCCCAAAACAGCTTCCTTCAGAAAATTAATTACGCAAAAGAGGTGTCCCCTAAATCTATTTGCCAAATGATCCTTAAATGGGAATGAATCTTGTCTTCGCTAATTTTCATCTTAATCACTTTTACCTCTCCCGCAAAGTTATTAAACTTTCTAACATTTTGCAAAGTCATAGATTTTATAAGCAATCTCTAACATATAATCCAAATAGACCCAAAGAAATAGAAAAGAATTATTTCTCAAAAAAGATAATTCGCCAGAACAAAAATATTACCATTCGCAAGCTTTCTCTCCGTGTCTCTACAATATATTTTTTGGCATTCTTTTGCAAATAACAATGTGAACACGTATTTTGTTGGAATTTTGAAATTATTGTGGCGATGAGCTTACGGTGCTTTCAATTTATTTTGTTGATGCTTGCGACCATTTGCAAACATGATATTAAAGGAACTACTTCTTGTCATTTTGGTTCTTAGCCATATCATAAGAAAATTTCGAATAAAGAGTCAAAATGAGGTCATTTTTCAAAAGATGTTCTAACATAATTTTATTATAAAAAGGACTTAAATTAATTAAATTACTCTCATATAAGAGCCCAGCAAGGGGCAGCCGAAATATGGCATTTTTCTCCAAAAAAATTAAATAACTCTATTTTTTGAATGATTTTGTGAATATTAAACCTGTAAATTTGTACTTACCTAAAATTATTGTTTTTAAAATATCCGAATATGTGTAATTCACTAAAAGAAAGAATGTAAAAGATATGAAAATATCCGACTTCAAATCTGCAATTCACCAAATAATGGATGGGTTATGAATATCCGGTCCTATCCCATTTAGAAATTTGGTCGACCAAATGCAACCTAATTACGTGTGAATTTATTGATTGGTTATTCCACAATTGTGATCACTCATTGAACACCAAATTATATTATCAAATGTATTTTGAATGGACGAATGACATCAAAAGTGCCAAAAGTTGTGTATACCACTTGCTTTAGTGGTAAAAGTTCTTGTCAGGTCACGTAATTATCAAATCGGAGAAAAAAAAATTAGTTAAGTGCCAATGGCAAGAAATTCCTACAATTTTGATGATGTGAAATATCTAATTAAATTCTTATAATGTGGTTTATTTAAAAAAAATCAATCCACATGCTTGTTGATTTATTTATTTTTATCCTACATGGTTTTAAATTCATTTAAATTAAATTTATAAATAAGCTTAAAAAACAAGGGGGCAACCAGGTGGGCCGAGCTGCAAGCGACCCTTATCGGCCCATATCCTACATGGTTGCCAATGGACCATGGCTAGGGCTTAGCGACCCTCATCGGCCCTTCTTGGTGATGGTGGGGCAACAGTAGCAAAGTTGCAACCCTCACCGTCTCTCCTCTTTTCTATTTTCATAATTAAAGCTAAGGATGAGGGCCACCACCAAGTCCTCCCCCCATGCCGACAAGGGTCATCAGCCCTTCCCAATGGGTGTGGCAATGGCCACCAGTGAGGGTTTTGGCCACACAGAGTTTTTTATTTTTAATTTTTAATCTAACTAATTTTGTGTTTTTAATATGCAAACTAGATCTCTAGCAAGTCACATTAGTTGAATACATCCATAAGAAAGGGCACGTTGGATTCCGGCAAAGAAATTAGAGTCATCACCTAAGTGATAGTTTCTCAACGAAATGAACACTTAAGTGATTTGCAAGAAACTTTTGATACTAAAGTAAGCATCATACACGACTTTCTGCATCTATAACATCTTTCTCCCCATTTTAAAATTATATAGCCCATTTAAGAATCTTTTCTAACAAGTACGCTAACATAAATCAATTCAATTTATAATTGGATCAAATCATTAAATTCTATAAGTCTAAGTTTAAATTTACAAATGGAAAAAAAAACAAATATATTGGAAGTTAATATATATATGTATATATATATCCATGTTATCGCAAGTTAAGGTAGATTTATAAATTAAATGTCTCCTAATTTATCTTGTCAATGAGGAAACCTTGGCTAGTGTATGTTTAAAAGGGAACTGATCCACGAAATGGAGGGCACTACCATCAAACTATGCCTATTATGACACGAATACGTCCAAAGTGAAAAAATCAAAATTTATACATATGTGATATATGTACAGTCAATTTCAATTCTATCCAAGGTATATTTGTCACATTGATATAAGTTAAATAGCATTTTATGGCGCAAAAAATTGTTTATAATATTTATATCATATTGGAAAAGTTTTGAGGGCTTAACAACCCAAAAAAATTTGGGGTATTTTTGTCACAATAAGAGTAGTTTAGGAGTTTTTGGTAGTATTAACCCAAAAAAAAGTGAAGACTTTTAGGGTATGAAAACATTTAGGGTTTCACACACGTTAATTTTGCATGAGTAGATAAGACAGGATATGTGCATATGTGGACGACTATGCTCATTTACTTTTACCTAATGAATATTACTAACTACTCTAAGATATTAGTGATTGGTTCCCCAGAACTAGACCAGTGGAACCGGTTTCTTGTTATTTAGAATCGGGAACCAGACTAGACTCCAGACTAGACTGGATTGGGCAGTCCGATCTAGTTCTCGCCTGGTCTGGTCCGATTCTCGGATAGGTAATTATCAATTACCGCTTCCACCTAACCTTTCACTAGCAAATCGACTATGAATCGAGTCCAGCAATAAAAATCTCACTCGAACATCATATCCCATACTATGAATTTACTCCAGCAATCAGCGAATGACCATCATCAGGTGAAGTATGTGTTTTCCTTTTCTTGGAGAGAGAATTAATGACAATAACAACACACGAGACCTTTGGCAATTCACCGGTGGCCCGTTCAAATCAAGGCTTCTGACAACGATTCGGAAAATGAAAGCCCCGAGAAGAGAGGGGAGCAAGGGAAGTCAAATGACACTACGTCATTCGTGGAGCCCCCCTCCTAGAAAAGGTGGCATTTAATGGCCCGGATCGCCAGATGTGGACTCTGTCAGGCAATCCAGGTCTCCTCCGTCCTCCCCTTCCTCGTTGTTGTGTCATCTTTGAGCCACAAGGGTCAAAACAAGGAAAGCCGCAAGGGTTTTGTTTGCTCATAATCAACGGCCAACACCTCCCTCACCCTCGGTCTCTATCACCAGTCGCTCTCAGCCTTTCAGCCTCTCGCCTCTTAGCTCTTTCCCTCTCGCTCTCGCCAGATAGTCGACCCCTTACTTACCCTCAGCCCCAAAGCAATAGAGAAACTTACCGGTGGGATGGCGAGAACAGGTGAAGAAGTCGCGTGCGAGGTGCTGTGTTGAGCGCCGCTCGATAGAGGAAACGCGGCGCTTCTGTGGAGGAGTCGTGTGCGACCGGCGAGATTAGGGTTAGGTTTTTCTCTGTGGAGGAGTCACGTGAGAGTGAGAAAATGAAAGAGGGATACTCAACAGTCGGGTAGTGAGGAAAAGAAAGAGGCAGGAACTATGGTATATAAATTTTGTTTTTTTTTTCAATAAATAGGATCAATTCGGTCCAGGTGGGCGGTTCCACCACCGAAACCAAGAACCGGACCGTTATGTTTTAAAACCACCCAAAACCGGCGAGTCCAAGCAGTTCCCAAATGGGCGGTATTGACTATTCACGCCTACTCTTAGACGTGTGACAGTGAACTTATCTAGAAATAATTCTCTACACTAACGAATAAACCAGGATCTTTGATTTTTGAACACCCATATTGTGTCCAAAAAGAGGAGTAAAACAGATGAGAGAATTTTAGGGGACATACAGTTTTGACGTCTTCAGCTTTATAATCTATCAGACGATCAACTCCCTGTTCTTTCAAAAGCATGGCCTTCTCCCTCCCTCCACAGGTTGCTATTACTGTATTTCCAGCAATTTTTGCAAGCTGAAATAGTCTCGATAGACAAAGTGATTTTTAGTACCGTAAAATATGTGAGCAGCGGAGGGACATTGTTAAGAACACATTATTGCTTAAAAAACAAGAGATTCTTCTCTCCCGGAAAAAGGGGAACTATAGTGGAAGAATATGCCACCGTATTAGAAACAATAATATCAACAGGACACAGTGTAGTTTTCCCTCTTAGCAAACGCACAGAATCATGAATGCAAGGGCACAAGGCCACATGCAAATATGCATACGCAACTTGAGGTAATCTTTACTTCTTCTAAATCTACAAATGGAAAAATCAATCTCTAACAATGGAAAGGTAGACAACTAGATAGCCACAAGTCTGAAAAACAACCACCTAAATTTGCAGAAACGCACAATTTTGATTGGGTTTGACTACTCAGGAGAGAAAGGTACATAAGCAAACACCTATGTCAACTGTATTGTGCATTAAATACATCACATTAGCTGACCATGACAAGAACACACAAGTTCTAAAGAAAAGATTAGGAATGACATTTAAGTAGATGAGCAAGACAGAACAAGGTTTTTGAAGGAAAATAAAAGAAATATCCCCAGCTTGGCAATCTTTATAGATAAAAGGCCAGTTAAGCAGACCTCTAAGAGTTAGACCTGAATGCAGGGTCTTCTTCAAAACCTTAATTTTAATCTATCCACACTTAATGACTTCCTAATCCATAACGTCTTCTGCAGCATCTTTCACTTAAGTAAGTTACCTTATTGATAGACTAACTGTTGGATACCAGTCAATTGAAATCACGTGAAAATAACACTGACAGAGACCAACACATCTCGTTCTCTTGCCAATTCTAAAATAGCAAAATCACATTGTCATATATCTAATGATGCTAATTTAATAGCATCAATCTAATAGTATCAATCTGAATAAGAAACAGACCTGAACAGAAAATCGCCCAGTTCCTCCTGCGGCAGCTGTAACAAGAACTGCTTGACCAGATTCCATTTGTCCAGCCTAGATTTTCAACAAGAGCAAAACACAAGTTTCAATATGGCATATGAGACATGAACTGATATTTGAAGGTAATTGTCTCAATGTACTTAGACTAGAAAAATGAATCAACAGGTCCAGCTAATAAAATTGCACAAGGATATGAAAAGGATAGTTTACTATATCGAATAAAAGTTTGACCTTTTCTAGAGGAATAGATGCTGTAAGCCCCAAAGTAGGCATGGAAACTACTTCTGGATCTGGACTGACCACTAAAAGGACGTGTTTTGCAGGAACCTGAGCAAGATATAACATTTATTACAACAAAACAGGGATCTGCATGTCATGACTCTGCAATAGGTAGAGACTATGAAAAATATCAACCACAGTCAAACCAGCTATTGACATTAAAATATCCCTATGGGACACATATTTACCACTGTAAATTCTGCATAGCTTCTAAAAGTCATCAGTGCAGCAGGCATGCCAACTTTCAAGTACTTCACAGAATCACCAACTGCAGCGATTATCCGGACAGCCTGCCATGACAGTCATGAAGATACCAGTTGAACAAGCAATGGAAATTATGAGTACAAAATATATATGATGCCGCTAGAGGAACCGCAAACTATGCCAGGAAAATCAACATAATTCGATTTTGCAAAATGTGACAGCAGAAATAGAATTTTCCCACAACTCAAATCCAGCATCAAAAGGAAGACAGGAGCTAACATCTCCCTTTCCACCTTGGAAATAACGTCCTGAGCGGAAACTCACCAGTTTGAAGCATTAATTTTTCATTTAAAGCTCTATGCCAACTCTATATCAAGCATACGCAATCTCCTCATTTCTAAACGAGTCACACAGATCTATTCTAACAGTTTGATGCCTGTCAAATAGTGACAATTAAATCAGCTAATGAACAATTATTAAAAAATGATCTCTGGAGTTTTAATAAATCCTCTCTATTAAATATTGCAAAAGAAACGATATTGCAAAAGAAACGCGCAAGCTTTGGATATACACATGGATTCTGTATATACTTTGACAAGCAAGCTGAATCCAGTCTTAAACCTTCATATACATAACAAACTTCTGAAGTTGAAGAAAAAAAAGATACTTAGTACGCGAATAACCAAGCTATACCAGCAAGTACTACACGAAATTGGAGCACTAACTTTCATAGCTAATTATCAGTCATCTATCAATCCATAGGCTCGTTGAAGAATTAACTTAGTTGGCTTGTAATAAGGGAAAGTCCTATCAATTGTATATAAGCCACATTAACAAGATCCAATTTTCTTTTTGATGTAAACTACAGTAACATATAGAAAACCTAACTATCGAGTTGAAGTTTTAGCCATAGATTTACAATTGGATCAGCCAATCCAAAGCTAAACATATGAGAAGAGGACGAGAAAGATTAACCCAAAATTAAACGAATGACAATAATAAAGGATGAGAAGAAGCTAATTTTGTTATAAGAAACCTTGAACTTACATCACTTGCATTTACTCCGGCATATAGGATTTTCACAAGGACATGCTGTGGTTCATGAATAATCAGGGTTGCATTACAGCAATTGTGAGTCGAGGTGTGAACCACACTGAATGTAAAAATTTAAAGTACATTAGATTTTCTAGCTGCTACTTCAGGAAGCGAAGCTTAAGAAAAGAATTTCATTCTGGACTCAATAAGAATACCAGATCACAAGACATTTCAGTAACTGAAAAACTGAAATTCACTAAAGTAAATATGAACTAAAAGATCAACATAACCAGGGAAACAGCTTATAGAAGGTGCTCTAACACCTCTAAATCCAAAAAAATGGAAGCAGAAATCCATCATTGGACAATTCCAAAGTATCTCAGTTCTTGACCAACTAATAATTGCATAAAAACATCTGCTGTGGTTATACAAATGTCAAGCCAATTAAAGTTCAGTAAGTCATCGCTTACATTTACTTCAGTCCACTGTTCCCGTCCACATCAAACATTGGTACACAGATTTACTGTGCCAAATGTTGACTTCCTCTTTTGTGCACGTTTCAACTAAAAGAAGCAAAATCGAGGACGGATGAAATCATTCTTAGCTAAGAAATGATAAAGCTGTACCCAGTACCCAGGTAATTTCACCAGGAAAAGAAATGTCATTATGATAAAAAATGATATAAAATGCACAAACTATGAAAGAAGTTTGTTAATCAGCCTCATAAATATAAGACCATCAAGGCTAAACTTATCATGGCAATTTGTCATTAAGCATACAAGACCAATGAGGTACCAGAGCTAGTAACTTCCATTAAATAAACTGGAGAGGGAATCTCTATAGAACCTATGGAATAACTAAGCAGTTTGGGCTTATGTTACAAGAAGCTAAACAATGCTCTGGTCAAACATTTCAGTTATCGACACAGATACACTAGCCCCTAATTATTATTACTCACATTTTCTCAAAATTCTTAGGTAGTTGCAAATTCACTGGTCCTTTGTATAATGATCTTCTTCTGGAACTTAGGGATTGCACTCTGAATTTTGCTTCTTCTGCTGCACTGGGCCAATATTGCATGCCTCTGCGCTTTGTATTCCATAGACATGAACCTGCTTTGCTTTCATCAGTGATAAGTTCAAAAGCTCCTGGAAGGTGTAAGTGGACTAGCCATCAGAAGTGATCCATTCTACAATTGATAGCACATCTTTAAAGCAAGGTCCTATAAGTCCCTCTAACCATGCATGTCAGTTTTTTTCAGTTTTTTAACAAATTCTGAAGTTGTAACAGTATGCATCTGTATGATATTTCTACATCTTATTACAGAAACTTTAAATGCTCCAAACTCCAGAGCAAACGACTCATGCTCAGAAAATTTGATTGCAGTAAATGAGTGAATTTCTATCAATGACTTTTTGATCTACATTCATTGTGATGTACCCGTCGAATAAGATGTAAAGCACATGGAGAAGATTGTACATGCATGTACCTTTCACCACCAATTCCATAGGTACAAAGCCCCCCCTCAAGTCTATCAATTCAGAATCCACCTTTAAGGCAATCTCTGTCCGAACAAACCGCACAAGTGGTTATGGATTCAACTATTAAGCATCATAAACCGCACAATTAATTTTCTGATGCAAAGGAAATCAGGTCAGACAAAACTTTCAAACAAAATTCAATACGAGCCACTGCAGGTGTCAAACCCATAACCTCGACAACGATGGATAAGTTCTTAACGAACATAGCTAACCACGGTTGGGTCAATACTCCTTTATATTGTCATAATAAAAACTAAATAAGTGAAAAGGCAGCAAGAGTTCTTCTGCTACTAAGAACAGGAATCGCATTTAATTACGCCAGTATATTGTATCACAAAAACTTCTAATTCGATGCAGCACCTCAGGGCAAAGTACATTGCAAATTCCTCGGCGTTTGTAGGGTGCAAGTGATCTGGTAAACAAGACAACACCACCTGCATAGTCTCTGAATAGTTAAAAGGTGGCTTCACCAAAAGGACACTTGTGCAGGAGTTCGGTCAGGTATTTATAGCTGGGGAATTAGAATTGAGATTGAGTAAAGAAAGGAGGCTATAACTGAAAACTAACCTTTTGAGCCCGAGTAGATAGGATCAGTGTACATAGGATAAAGACCTGAAGCAGATCCCATGTTTATTATCACACCGGTTCTCCCAGCAGATTCCATGGCCTTAATCTATTAAGAAGTGCAGGTCATTTTGTGCTAGTTTCCTCACGGCAAAGCAATATCCACTAGCAATGGGAACTGTCATTGCTCCATCAAACCAAAAGAGGAAAGGAAGAGAAAGAACAGAACATGGATAAGTGCTTTTGCATTGAAGATAAGCTCAGGCAAATGCACAAAGCTCAACTTAGTCACTGCAGCATCACCAAGAGAAGTGCTTGAAGAACATGGTCTTACCGCAAGTCCAGTGCAGTCAATAACAGAAGTCAGATTTACGTTAAGCGCATGGCGCCAGGAACAAGCCCCATCAGTCTGATCCTTGTGGAATGGGACTGAGGTGTTGATGCCAGCGGAATTAATGCAAATCTCCAATCCCCCATAGGTCACAACGTGCTTCTCCAAGGCGTTGACAAGATCCCCTGCTTACACGGACGAGAACAAGTTACTTGATCTGCCTATCCGTACAAGCCAACATCACTTCACTCGCATTTCCGTACAGCGAATCCCAAAAGGCTTCATGGGCAGAGACAATTAAGGCACTCGCATTTCACGAAGATAGCAGATGGAAATCCTAGGTCGGAGTGGAACTCGGATTCGCCTTCTCCACGAGCAACGCAACTTCCTTTCCCCTTTCCTCCGATAAATCAACCACCGTCACGAATACCCCCTTCTCCGCAAGTGCTATCGACAGAGCCTTACCTGATTCGAAGCCAAATCCAATCAAAACTACCCGAACCATCAACACACGCACAGCGCGCACCGCTTCTATCAATACACAACCACCAGCGACAAGGCGAAGACATATGGATCACGCCGACATCAGCAACATCAGAATGCACAGAAACCCAAAAAAAAGAAATGCAAAAAAACCTCGGAGTAAGTAGTCGGATAAGACCGATTGCTCACAGCAGAAGCTCCAAGAACCAGTCCCGGACCGAGTTCAACTCGACAGCCGCATAACGCTTGAACAGCTCCAACTGCGATCAACAGTTGGAAACGAGCCAAGGAGGGAAGACTTACCGATGCCGGAAGCTCCGCCGGTGACGAGAGCGGAGAGGCCAGGCTTGAGCTCCATGGCGCGCGCTGTGCTTCTGGTGTCACGACGGTGTTTCGACGAAGAAGAAGAACAAGAAGACGACGACGACGACGACGACGACGAAGGAGAAGGAGGAGATGATTTGGAGAAACTTCGATCCGTCGGTAACGATCCTTCGAAGGGTGCAGCCTGTCGGAGTGAACTAGGAAGGAACAGCGTCGGGATTCGTGGTGGGGTCCGCCTGTCTTTTAGCGGGAAAAGGATAAGGGAAGTGGGTTCTTCTTCTTTTATTCTTTTTTTTTTTTTGGTCGAACTTCTTCCTCTTTTATTCACGTTGGTAATTTTCGACTAAAATTGTCCTAAGGGTTAAATCAGCTGAATTGGTCCTGTTGACCTTGGACCGACCCTGGATCGGCCCAACCCAGCCGATCCTGATCGGGTTTTTGAATCGAACGGGTCGGTCCTCAATCCTAAAATCCCTAACTCGGTACTGTACGGGTTGGTCCTCGGTCCTAGAAGGTCAAGTTGGTCCAACCCATATAAATATATAATATTAACATTTTTTAATAAGCTCATTACATTTTCACCTCCCTTATTTCATTGTTCAATTCATTGTTTCCAGGTTGATCTAGTTTTCCTTTTTAGAATGTCTTTTAGCAGTGAACATCACTCGCTGCTTCTAATTATCTTAGTAAGATCAGTGTATAGTATGTATTTTATGTTTAGTAGTCTTTGGTTCAAGATTAGAAATTACGAGCTCAAGACTAGTAGATTGTAATATTTACACGTAATTATACTGATTTACACGATGCTTGCTTTATGTAGTTACTCTTTTACCTTGTCTTCTATCTTGGTGTTTATCAGTTGAGTTTGGTTTGAGCATTCATTTTTTTATATTTCTTGAATTGCTTCTTGAACAGTTTCATTTTTTGAGTCTTTTGTTCTAGTGAATTGCTTCTTGAACAACACTCTTTTGCTTTAAGTTATTTTCCTCATGAGAATTGCAATGCCAGACTCCTATGTGTATGTAGTGCTTGCTTCATAATTTGTGATTTTGCTTTTGGAGTACTACTAAGTCAAGCAAATACCCCTCAAACCATGAATAGATGCCTACTGTATTCGGCGGGGAGAGTACATTTATGTTGACGAGTCTTTTTGGAGCAAGCATTCTGCCTCATAATTTTTACTTCTATTTTGGAAATATGAACGAAGTGTAAGTTTCATTATGGGGAGCATTATGAATTGATCAATATTTGTAGTTATTAAGGTCTACAACTTTTTGCATTTAATTGATATCGGGTATTTTGCGATACTTGTGCGAAAAATTTAGTGGTCCCGAGTTGACCTGGGACCGGACCGGACCGGACCGATAGGGTCGGTCCGGTCCTCGATCCCAAGCTTGACGAGTCGGTCCACGATCCCAAAAATTGAAGACCGACACTGTGCGGGTCGGTCCTCGGGTTGTGCACGGGACCGACCCAACCCGGACCATGCACACCCCTAATTGGCACAATCATAAAGTAAAATACAAAACTAGCTACCACATAACAAATTTAGAAATTTTGGATGATTTTCCAATGTACGTGATACCCCAAACATTGCTGAGGGGCTTTCATGTGACGGAGAAAAAACAACTGGAAGATGGGCCGAAAGTAACGTGTAATTTGAACGCGGAAGATGGTCTGAAACTTCACATGTCATGCATTTTTCAACTTTTTAGTGTGACCAAAACATTGAAGATCCCAATGGTATTAAGTGGAGGTCATGATATTGGGATTGTGTGCTAGTTTTTCCCGAGATATAGGAGCTCAGTACTTTGGTGCCATCTAGGCACGGGAGCACTTGGTGAATTTCTTGGTAAAAAAAAAATATTGAAGATGTGATTTTATTGCTATTTTATTGCAATTGAAGCAAAGATAAAATCTCACGACCTGCAAATTGTCTCGACTTTCTCTTCCTCTTCCCACTATCGATTTCCTTCACGCAACCTGATCAGGTCGCGGGGGATGTGGGCAAAATTTGAAATGCTAAAGGGAAGAAGCATGCGTGACATATCGCATCGTGTCTTCGATGCTTCTTATAGGAGAGATATAAACATTGACCCTTGCACCACCTTGCAAAGTGGGGGAAAATTTCCCAAAAAAAATCATAAACTTAATACAATTATTTCGATTCAATGGTAAGCTTTTTATATTTGTGTTCATTCAATTTATCTTACCAACTTTGACTAATCGACACCGACATAGATAATTTTTAATAATACTTAGATATTTTTCAACTTCTTAATTAAGTTTTTTTTCTTAATCTTTTCAATTTTTATTCTTTCTTGCTTCTTTTCTTCTTTATTCCTTATTGTTGCTGGCAATGGTCACCGAAACTTGCCATCCATTGCGCGAGGCCATCGCCAATATAAGGGACAATGGCCATCGCAGCCATGGGCAATGCCCCACTGCCTAGATATGAGTGAGGCCAGCCTCCAAGGCCTCGTTGGTTGTAGTGTGGGGCGCCACCTTCCCCACCCAAGCACCGCCACCTAACACTAACTTCGGTCAAATGTTAAATGATTAGGACCATTAGTTTGCGATGCTTGAAGTTCCTTGCGATCCTTAACTTAGAGCAAATGCTCTCAGTGGTCAAATCAAAATTATTTTTCTAGGACCAACTCGTGATCACTACCAAGAATTCTACGATCATTATCACCCCTAACCAAACATCTAGCAGCGGAAATATATATTAGACAAAGAATACATAATTACACAAATATGAACATCGACTTTTACATATATATCTCAACACGAGGCCAATCAGGCAAAGTTTTGTAACAAACTATACACACATAACTTTGCTCACAACACACTTAGCAACTTATCAAAAAGTAAACATATCGACAACAGTTGACGTCAAGTCAAAAAGTGTAGTCAAAAGCCTCTTTGCTCGTCTCTCTCATATATCTCCTGAAGAGCTCGCCATATCAACCATTTGAAAAACAAAGCCCAAAAAGGGTAAGCATAATACTTAATAAGTAGGGGACTGATCACTCAATGTGCTTTCTAAATGCATTCATTAGGAACACACTCATGCATGACTCATGAAGGCAAACTAGTCCAACTTTATGATGCATGCCACACATGGTTCATGCCAACACACTCACATGCAAATGTCAACACTTGTATGTCATGAAGCATCCTCAAACCAAAGCGCACAAAACAAATGATTCAATTTTTATGCAATGCAAGTTCATGCACTTTCTCCGAGCATGTAGCCAAGATGCCCATCCATGTGCACAGGAGAACTCATCTCCTCTTTCTATGCATAGATCGTCAGCACTATCATTTGACTCACTTGGGCCACTGGAAACAACCCTCGGATATCCAGGCATCTCCCCTCATGAGGCTTTGCATCACCGGAGTACAGCCATCCAGCCATTCCCCCCTCCCCGGCTACTGGAATCTAACCATACTCACAGATGCGGCAACTCGTCATAGAAGCATCCTCGGCTACCTCCCTCACTACCATGACCTTCCATTCATTCGAGGCATCTCCACTCCATGGGCGCATCATGTTTTACTCTGCACGATCTTTAAATATCTCCCTCCAACACATGCATGCAATGTTCAACCATAATGCAGCAACTCTTCTTGCATGCTGAACGCCACTTGGAGGAAATCTTGTGCCATTTGTCTCTCTTAGTTTGCATGCCTTCCATGTGTTATAAGCTATGTCACTTGTCTATTCACTAATCCTAGGTGGCGCATAAGGAGAAGCAATAAGCTTGTTTCTAAGCTTGGTCGGTTCTTTCTTCATTTCTCACGTCCACCGCCCCTTAATGAGGCCTAGACCGACTTCTCCAAGTGGACTGACCTCTCCAATTCATGATCTTCCATAGCTTGAGTAATCTTTCATTGAACCCTAGCCGAATTGACCGAATGGCTAACCATATTCGGCCTTCAATAAACAGAAATCCCGTCGTGGCTTCAAAATAAAACTAGGACCTAGTTATAATAATTCTTAATGACAAAATCTCTATGTCTTGTCACAATCCGTCTTGCAATCAATCCTTCTTGATCGATAGGTCGCCTAATGAAATTGTGGTAAATCCTTTGTGACATATTAAGGTGTCGTGAGTTGCAAGACATCTAATAATCTCACACCTTGATCCTCAAGATGTCCTTATCAGAAATTTTGGTGTGTTACATGTAGGCGAAGGCAATCTGGCCGACAAGGCCATAGTAAGGTTCCTCTCACCTGTGATCATGATGGCCTCACCTAGCTCTGAGCGACAGTCAGTCTAGCGGCCTACACCTATTGCAACTTGATAGCTATAACAGAAAAAGAAAGAAGAAAGAAAAAAATAAAATAAAATAAAATTTTGAAAAAAAAATTAAAGTTGTTAACATTAGTATTGGTCTAACAAGGTTGGCCAGATAGACTAAATTAGCATAAATACAAAAGATTTAGAATTAAATTAGAAAAAAATTTGAAACTAAATTAGCAAAATTAAAATACATTTAAAACCTTTTTCATAATTATCCATGCAAAGCAAATATTAGCAAACATGCCTTCCCTTATAACTTATGTCTCCAAGACCATTTACCGTGATTACAATCAGAGTATCAAGTTCCATGCAATGTTTGTTATTGTCAAAGACTATTAAATTGGCTTATTAAGCAAACATGCTTACACTTCCACCTTTCATAAATCTATTATAATTGCACCAATTTAGTTTGAAACCTTTTGCATATCTATCCACTCAGTTCATCTAACTAATTTTGGTCGACCGATATTGACATTGAGAAAATTTAATAATACTTAAAGATTTTTTGAATTCTTTAATCTTTTGTTTATATATTTATTCCTTTACTTTTCTTCTTTCTTGCTTCTTTTCTTCTTTACTCCCAATTGTGGCTGGCAAGGGTCACTGAAACTCACTGGCCATTGAGCGAGGCCATCATGATCGTAGGGTAGGGCGGCCTTGCTAGAGAATAGTGAGGCCATGACTACCTTCGCCTACAGACGGCCGTCCCTAAGTGAAGATGGCCACACTATAGCCACACATTGTGAGCGAAGGCATTGCCGTAATGGTCGTGGGTGACGCCCCGTTGCCTAGATCTAGTTGAGGCCATCCTCACAAGGCCTTGCCAATCATAGGGGAAGGCAGCTAGCTAAAGATGATATGGTCAGGGTACTCACCCCCATGGTCGCAATTGCCACACCTAGTTTTGAACATGGGTTGGGCCAGCAACCCTCGCCTATTGCAACTCACCAGTCGTAGTGGGGAAAAAGAACAAAGAAAAGAAAAAAAAGGAAAAATTATTAAAAATTTTGAAAAAATATATTGAAATATTATTAAAATTTATCCACACTGGTGTTAGTCTGACGAGGTTGGTTAGATGGTCTAAATTGACAAAAATACAAAAGGTTCAGGACTAAATTAGAAAAAAAAAAGTTCGAAACTAAATTAGCATAATCGCAATACATTCAAAACATTTTTCATAATAATCAATGCAAGGGAGAAATCTGCAAACATGCCTTCCCTTGTAACTTCTGTCACTAAGACCGTTTACCATGATCACTAGTGGAGTAACTCAAAGTTCTATGCGATGTTTCTAACAGTGAAAGAGTATTGAACTGATTTATTAGACACATATGCTTAACTCTTCCACTTTCAATATTTGTATATTCGTGTAAGTGGCATTGATTTTATTGATGTTTTCTTCCAAAGTGAAATATATGATGATTTCCAGAGTTGACGTAGTATATTGGGATATTAGGGTTCAAAATCGGGAGTGAGAGGTCAATTGTTTAAATCTCACAAATTACATGCAAGCTATAATTTGGTTGTGATCATTGAAATGGGTCAAAGCTTTGGATTTAATTCGTTTACAGACTCATATAATACTTTATGGACTTCTAGATCTAGATCCCCTGCCATCAATGGTGGAGAGTGGGGAGAGAGGGGAGGCGGGTTTCCCTATACATAAGAGACATCGATATCTCTCGAATTCTTTGCCATACAAAGCTTCTCAAGAGCACTTCATATGACCATGGCAGATTATTGATGTAAATCTGGTAGTACTCAGATGCATTTCTATACAAAGCACGATTCTAAATTAATTTACTACAAGACTATTGCAACTCGACCTTCCTCGAATTGATAATTCTTATACCTAATCCTATAGTCTTGGAGCTGAATTTGCACGCCGATGCTTCGCTGGCAATCCCTTAGTATCAGGTCCTTGGCGTGGCTCAAGACGTGTCGCAATCCGGATGAGTGAGTGCCCCCATTGCATGCACCGTGGCCAAAGCAGATATCAAGCAGGTAGTCGTTGTGCTCGTTGTAGAAATTAAAGCCAGAGCTCGATGTCTGGTCAACCATGGGCCTGTTGGTTTATTTCTGTTTTTGTTCCCTGGAACAAAATTTATGTTCTTTTGTTCCGGAGAATAAAAAAAGAACAGAAACATATTTGCCAGATCAAGAAGTAGAAAAAAAAAATTTGTTTCGTGTTCGCTTTTTAAGAAACAAAAGAAAAAAACTCAAAACTTATGTTTTTAACACTTGGTTAGTTATTACCAAAGAATATTTTTTTAAGAAAAACTCAAAATTCAAAATTTTTAATAAACAAATAAAAGAACACGTTGGCTATTACCAAATGTGTTTTTCTATTCAAAAATTGTTTCCTCAAACATAAATGTAAAAAACTATTTCTGTTCATATATTGTTCTCTAGAACATAAACGTTACTAATCGTGCCCTATATTTCCAAGGAGTGCATAGACCAAATCACGGTACTTATCATCTCGGGTCTCTCCATTGCAGGTTTTGTACACCAAAGTCACCTTTCGTGGCTCCACAAGCACAAGAGACTGCAATCAGTGTGACTGCAATCTCGTAAAATGCAGCCATGCGTCTCTTCACCTCCTCTTCCCGTTACTGCCCATCCTATGTTGTTGCTCCTTGTACAAGGGGCGATGTCCTAGGAAAGGACTCTGCTCGTAGGGGTGTGCATGGTCCGGGTTGGGCCGGTCCCGTGCTCAACCCGAGGACCAACCCGTACAGTGTCGGTCCTCAATTTTTGGGACCGTGGATCGACCCGTCAAGCTTGGGACCGAGGACCGGACTGACCCTATCGGTCCGATCCGGTCCCAGGGTCAACCCGATATCGTAAAATTTTCCGCACAAGCATCGTAAAATGCCCGATATCAACTAAATGCAAAAAGCTTTAGATCTGTTGTTTTATGCAAGGAAAAATTTCACAATGCTCCCCATAAAGAAACTCACACACAAATTTTATAGCTCTTCGGTTCCTTAAACACGTAGCACATGATGTAGGAGACATAGTTTAAAATTAAAGGTTGCTTTTGCTCTCTTTAATTAGTAGGATGGATTTCGACCTAAAGAGTAAAGACAATATCATAAAAATCAAATTCAAGAACGAGTTAACAAAGGGGTTATGGATTCAATCTCTCCTATTTTTGACATTGTCTAAGTATAATGAGGTGTGAACTATTGCAATCTATCAAAAAAGCTTGTAAAAAAAAAACTCACGTGTACTGCCCATTGGACAAAAAAAAAGTTTGATCTTAACAGAGACAAAATAGGACACATCATCTTGGCTACTTTCTAAAGAGGAGCAAAATCGTGACAGGCGAGCGGTGTCCGAGAGGTGGCCGTCGGTTGAGCGGGTGAGCAGTGGCCATCAGTCGGGGCGAGCGGTGGCCGTTGGGTCGAGGTCGAGGCGACCGGTCAAGCAGTGACTGTTTGTCGAGGCGAGTGGTGGCCGTCAACAAAGGCCCATGGATAATTGGATTTGGGTTTTGGAAATAATGAATTAAGGGAGGTGGAAATAGAATTGACTTATAAAAGTAATTAATATTAAATATATATAATGTCGGGTTGGTCCGGGTTGGACCAACCCGACCTCCTAGGACCAAGGACCGACCCGTACAGTACAGGGTTAGGAATTTTAGGACCGAGGACCGACCCGTTCGACTCAAAAACCCGACCAGGACCGGCCGGGTTGGGCCGGTCCAGGGTCGACCCTGGACCGTTGCTCACCCCTAGTGGGGCTCGTGCGAGCAAAGGGCTAGGCCACCAGCCCAAGAGGAAGGAAAGTGGAGTGGGCACGTGCCAGGTGGAAAAGGCCCGGCCCGAGGCTGCTCTGCTTTTTTTATAAAGAATTTTCTGATTTAATTAATTTTTTATTTTTATTTATTTTCTTCTTCTTTTTTTCTTTCTCCTCTTTTTTTTTTTCTAAAAGATGAAAGAAATTTCTCTTTCTTATTAATAACAACTTCCTCAAAAATGAAGCCTCAAGCAACCTATCGGATCAGTAAAAATTAGGTGTCAACATTGATTAAGCTATAAATTGCTTAAGAATCTGAATTGCGATAAACGCATCTAACCCAAGATTGGGAAGACTCTAGGCCATTGATCATGATACGAATCTCCCCGACGCTATTAGGATTTCTTTTGTTCATTCCCTAGTTCTTTGATTTTTGATCTCGAAAGCAAGACTTCCCGCCCATTCGAAAAGCTCGTGTCGACCTCACCCCAAAGGACAAGCATGCTAACATGCCTATGTCTATATGTATTGTTTGAGCGCGATCTGTTAGCCTTTCCTTTCGGCTCACATCATGCAACTACAAGCGTTTATATAAGGAGAATGTATAAATGTCGGGGATAATTGTTAAAAAGAAGTCCTAAACTTTATTGTACCTTGGCCATAAACTAAACCAATTTAAATGCTGATTTTTTTTTACTATTTAGTTGTTTTGATCATTTTTGGCCGAATAATCAATTCTTACATGTCACGGTTAGTGAACAAAAAAAAGGGGGTCAATTGGTGATAATGATGGGGTGAGTCTGTGGTCCTATCTTATTTCCACAAATTGTCACAATCAGATCAATTTGTTAAAAAATTTATGACCGTTTTTATCAAGATATGTCAAACAGCGAAAAAATGGGAAGATACCAAGCTTCGTGAGGACTATAGCTCCAGCCGAGATTGTGGATGGATTTAGATCTCCTGACGTCAACAGACAACAGGGGGAGGGGGTTTTTCCCCTTTCGATAGGGAGAGGACTTTACCGGACGGGGGAGATGAGACAAGGATCACTTGACACACATCAGGTGATCCTTTTCTGTGATTGTGACCTACCTGTGGTGATTGTGAAACATCGACAATCTTGAATAAGGGTGAGCAGCGGTCCAGGGTTAACCCTAAACCGACCCTGGACCGGCCCAACCCGGTCGGTCCTGATCGGGTTTTTGAGTCGAACGGGTCGGTCCTCGGTCCTAAAATCCCTAACTCGATACTGTACGGATTAGTCCTTGGTCCTAGAAGGCCGGGTTGGTCCAACCCAAACCAACCCGACTATATATTATATATAAATATTTAATATTAACATTTTTTTAATAAGTCCATTCCATTTCCACCTCTCTTACTTCATTGTTCAATTCATTGTTTCCAGGTTGATCTAGTTTTTCTCTTTAGAATGTCTTTTGGCGGTAAACATCACTCGCTGCTTCTAATTATCTTAGTAAGATCAGTGTATAGTATGTTGAAAAAATTTTAAGTTTAGTAGTCTTTGGTTCAAGATTAGAAATTACGAGCTCAAGACTAGTAGATCGTAAAATTTTTGCAAGTGGTGCACACATAATTCTACTGATTTACACGATACTTGTTTTATGTAGTTACTCTTTTACTTTTTCTTCTATCTTGGTGTTTATCGATTGAGTTTGGTTTGAGCATTCATTTTTTATATTTCTTGAATTGCTTCTTGAACAGTTTCATTTTCTGAGTCTTTGATTCTAGTGAATTGCTTATTGAACAACACTCTTTTGCTTTAAGTTCTTTTCCTCATGAGAACTGCAATGCCAGACTCCTATGTGTATGCAGTGCTTGCTTCATATTTTGTGATTTTGCTTTTGGAGTACTACTAAGTCAAGCAAATACCCCTCAAACCATGAATAGATGCCTATGTATTCGGCGGGGAAAGTGCATTTATGTTGATGAGTCTTTTTGGAGCAAGCATTCTGCCTCATCATTTTTACCTCTATTTGGGAAATGTGTACAGAGTGTAAGTTTCGTTATGGGGAGTATTATAAATTGATCAATATTTGTAGCTATTAAGGTCTACAATTTTTTGCATTTAATTGATATCGGGTATTTTGCGATACTTGTACGAAAAATTTAGCAGTCTCGGGTTGACCCTGGGACTGGGCCGGACCGATAGGGTCGGTCCGGTCCTCGGTCCCAAGCTTGACGGGTCGGTCCACGGTCCCAAAAATTGAGGACCGACACTGTGCGGGTCGGTCCTCGGGTTGAGCACGGGACCGGCCCAACCCAGACCATGCACACCCCTAAGCCCCACACCCATTTCTTCTTCCCCACCGCCCAACCTGTCGCCCATTCTCATCTTTTTCGGCCCATCCGATGCTTCCCCTGCCTGGTGCCCTTTATGCTTTCCCCCACCCACTGGTCACATTAGCCCATTAAGAGTAAACTCCATAGGTAATACAACAATCTCTAGCTTATGAATACCAACGTAATAGGTTTAGAACTGAATTAGTAAAGTTGAAAAAAGTTTAGGACTGAATTGGAAAAAATAAAAAGGTTTAGGACTGAATCGGCAAAATTGCAAGAGGTTTAGGATTTTTTCGATAATTGTCCCTAAGAAAAAAAAACCATGTGAACCTATGGTTACTAGTGAACAAAGGAAGAATTAGTAGTCATGTTAGCAAAACTAGTCGAACTGAACATACTAAAACTCCATTTGGTTGGACTTTGGGGAAAACCTTTGGAAAAATGCAAAGGACTTTAGTTAAAGGGGTTTTTCAAAATGCAAATTATGTGTGGAAATTTATAATAAAAAAGTCCATTGCAAATTGTGTTAAGAAATATTATTATTGGAAGAGACATTTTCGTTTTTAAAAAGGTAGAGATTCAGACCCTTTTCTAGCTTTGATGAAGGGCTCAAGGTACCGACAACTCAAATCTGGTGTAGGCAATTGTCATCTAAGGTCGCACAACAGCAAGTGGCCACCAACGAACCTTGACGAGGACCGCCTAACTTGGCATCACCCAAACAGCCCTCATGAGGTCGCATGACCCTCGGTTGCACCACCCTCCACACCCTGACATGACCTCAGTCACCCCTTTCTTGATCCAATGACCCCAACGGAGGCCAAGGGTCGACCCCGATGAGGTTTACCTAAGGTCATTGCAACTCAAGCAACGAAGTCTAAGGTCGTGCCAACTAGGCAACGGTCACCTAAGTTCCATGAACCCAAGCGACGATCAAGCGGGTCATGCGACCTCGCTGGCTCCTTATAGCTAGATCTGGCCTCACCACCCACTGTTGCAAAGAGAAGATTACCAATTATAATGAGGACCAAACCAAAAGAGAAAAAAAAAAAGTTGGCGAGGGTAGTTTTGGAAAAAAAAAGTTATTTAACCTTAAAAGTAGCCTTCTACAAATGCTGAAAACCCAAGCAAGGGGACTTATCTTAGGCTTTTAGCTTTGCCAAGGCCAGCTTTTGGCTAAAGGGTTGAAGTTTTTTTTTTGTCAAATACACCATATTTTCTATGAAGTCTTTTACGACTGAATTGGCAAGATTTTAAAAGATTTATGACTAAATTGGAAAAAATAAAAAGGTTTAAGATTGAATTGACAAGATTTTAAAAAGTTTTATACTGAATTGGCAACAAAAAGAAGTTTAGGACCGCATCGGCAAAGTTGCAAAAAGTTTAAAACTTTTCTCGACAATTGCCCCGAAAAAATAACATTAAGCTTCTAATCAAATAGCAGTGTAATTATTGATATCACTGATACATTCTTTTCATTTGTTGATTACTATGATCTGGTATTAATTAATACAGAAATATTATGCATTTTATATTGTTTGATTTCATCATATTACCTAAATCAAATTTGAGTAAGTAAATTACGGAATGCAATGGGCCTATTACGGAATGCAATGCGCCTTCTTTAACTAGTATGACATTGGTTAATAGGATTGCCAAATTTTGGAGACCTAGGAATTAAACAAGCAGGTCAGAAAATGCGAGAGTATGGAAAGGCATCCACATTAAAAGTAACTGAGGCTGCTGCGTTCATAGCATTTCCTTAAAATTTCGTATTAAACATCTTAACCTTTTAAGTTTGATTCATTAGGAAGACAACCCCATAAATAGTAAACTGAATAGGGTAACATGCTAATATCTAGATTACGAAAACCAGCATCATAGGCAATAAATCGAAGTAAAACATTAGAAGTAAAACATTGCTAAGATTGCTCATTTAATTTTCGGCAACCAGATTCACTTGCAAAAGATATCATTCCTACCATATAAAACTCCTCTAGCGCCATTAACCATTAATCACCACAATGTAAGTTGCAGACAAATAACCTGGGAACCAAGATTTGTTACCAAAAACTAATCAAAAAGACGATCCCATACCCACTATTCCGCCAATGCACATGATGAGCATTAATCCTTCCATGATTATGAAAGTAAACTTCCTAAAAAAGCGCTAAGAACCCTGAATAAATTGGCTGGAATTCTTGAGGACATTCTGCCTTCAATCGAAGGTCTTAGGCTCGTGTCTAGGAGTCCTGAGGACATTCTATCTTCTCCATCTTAAAGAATGTATAGGAGACCTTCCAGAGTTGCCGCTCCTTTTGCTTCGGAAAAGTTCATTAAGGGTTGACCATTTTCCGAAGGGTGAAAGCCCGAAGGAGCAATCAAGCAATGTCAGCCTGACAGAGCCATTATCGATTGCTCAGTCATTCTAATATCGCTCCACCGGGCTTTCACCGTCTATGAGCTTCTGTTCTGGCGGAGAGGTGATAGCAATATCCGAAAGTCTCCTACACGCTTTTTTAGATGGAGAAGATTCAATGTCCTCAGGACTTCTTCCGGATGCCGGAGCCTAAGACCTTCAAATGAAAAACATCATGTTCTCCACTTCAGTGTGCAGCTTGCAAATTCGGTCTTCATTCGAACCAATAGATGAAAACGATGAAGATGCCCCTGAGGAGAATGAGGACGCCATTGGAATGGGGGGATGCTCCATCACCGCTTCGTGATACAACCTTCCTCTGTAGGCGGCGAGATCAGCATAATACACAGGTGTGACTAGAGACACTGGTTTGGTGCATCGAGCAAAAGTAAAGCATAAGTTGTAAATCAACTTCTCCAAGTCGTCGGAGCTAAACTTATGCTCGTCCCAGAGGACATGATAATGGGTCGGCTTGCTCGTCCCGAGACCACCATAGTGGCTGCACAGATAGAAGTCAAACTCAAAAGGATGCACAACTGTACTGTCAACGACTGTCCCTGGTAGCAGGTTCCCTGTGGATGCCCCATCGCTGTCTCTCTCCGGAAAAAGACGAGTTTGGTGGCGCTTCTGTGCCAGGATGATCGTGATGGTCGGCATATAATCTTCCCTGTAGAAAGCCTTCTTCAGATCCTGCAATTCTTCATTCAGAACCATATCAAATTGACTTTCACTCACACCATCGCGGAACAACACGAGTTTCTTGGGCCTAACTCGATTCAGATGGGCATACGTCTGGACGAGCTCAAGACACATCTCCCCGATGTTGACAATTTTCTCTTGCCGGCGGAGCTGAGGTCTCACCCTTGTGATGTAGCGATTGGCAGCAGGCCAGTTGACGGTACCGACAACGGCAGCAAATGACGGACTGCTCGTGTTGTGGGATGCGGGATGGTTGACATCAGCACCAAGGAACATCACATGTGCATCGCCATTGATGTGCGGGAATTGATTGAATAGCTCCACGTTGCTCCCCCCAAGCTTGGCATTGATCTTGAGAGCCAAATTAGCGAGATACTGATCGTTCGCTTTATTGGCTTGCGCAGAAAGGCAACATTGAGTAACTAAGCCGACTCGAGTCTCGCAGATCCACTTGAGGTGCTTGTAGCCGACGTCCCTTCTAGACATGACACAAAGAAGGAATTGAGGACGCCGTCTGCCGACTCTACAAGCGCGGTCACTGACATCCTCTAGCAGTTCTGTCAATCTAGCCACATCGGATAGCATGCTCATCGTGGCATCTCGATAAAAGAGCGGTTCTTCCATGCGAATCCCCAAGTTCCTGCATCGGCTTAAAAGCTTTTGGATGAACAGCTTACCATTAAGCCGATTCCGATCTGACGCACTAAAATCGAGGACGACCCATCTTTCAATCGACTTCCCATGGATGACAGATTTTCCCATCAGATTCCAGTGGCATTTCTCTTTATCAACTTCTATCTTGATCACCTTGCCATTGGAAGTCGCAAGCTTGAGCTCGGGAGCTTTGATGACACGTCCAACCACTTTCGTCATGTTCATGTCGACTTTGATTCCAAAGTTTTGGCTGACGTCTCTGCAACAAGGTAAGAAAAACATAATTAAACAAACACAAGACAAAAAAGGAAGTCCACTAGTCCGGTGCTTACTGTTACATACTCTTACACCCTATACAATCTTTGTCAGTCAAATGCTATTTTACTCCTATAAAGTCTTACGTCTTTTTATGCAACATGTCAGAAATAAGAAAATATAATCCACCCCAATTCTTTATCCAACCGTGTCATAGCACCAGCATCAACAGGGAAAAAGAAGAGCATAATGAAGCCTCAAGTGCATAACCACGTTAATTTTTTGATCCGCAGGTCAAGTTTTGATAGAAGGAATGACACAATCAAATCAAAGAACAAGTGTTACATACCCGCAAGGTCCATCCTTCGATCTTATCATGTCGCAGATGGACTTCCTTCGGATATTCGGGGGAGGCAAGGAGAGTTTCTTCAGCACGAAGGCGGCGTCTCTGTCCAAGTTCTCCTTCGGGTACCTCTGCCCCTCCACCACCACGCAGAATTCCATCGGCACATAATTTTTCTTATTGTTCTTGCTGAAATCTAGGCAAGGAATGTCCTTGTACTGGATGTCAATCTTGTACTTCTCCCAAAAGAAGTTCACCAGGGTAATCTTCTTCATCCTGCCCTCTGAGCTCTCGTAGCTGAAGGATATTGAGCGTGTAGTCTCATTGGTCAGTCCAACGACCGTATACTTTTGGTTGGTCCTGCGGTGGGCCACCGTGACCTTGACCCCCTTCAACGCCTGCTCGACTTGCCTCCTGTACCTTGTAAACTGGCCAATGCTGAATCCACGTACCTGCTCCTTGAGGAAATTGATGACCGGCATCCTCTTTCGAAAGGCCATGACCGAGTAATCAAGAGACAGCGCAAGGCCCTGAGCTGTTGGCTTCAAGCTGTGCTGGAATCCCCTAAACACTGCGACGCCGCACTTGAGGTCATCTTCTTCACGATACTCGAGAGGATAGAAGTGCCGACCGACTGAGATCAAGTGCCTTGCAGGGTTCTCCTTCAGCACCATATCCATGCCCTGCAATACGTCGCGGGGGATCAACGACAAGTTCCCAGCCAAGTAGTCCTTCAACTTACGGACCTCGAGCTCATTCACAAGGGTGATGGTGCATCGGAACAAGGAGTCCTCACTGTCTTCTCCAGACAATATTTTCACGTCGTACGCCCCACAAGGCAGCGGGATCACACTAAACATGTTCTTCTCGCCGTCGTAAGCGGTCATGGATAAAGGAAACTGCATAGAGTAGTCGGAGAATAACTTCTCCTTGATCTGAGATAGAGTGGCTTTTGACAGCCTCATGGGATGGCCATGCTTGGCGGGCGTGTCGGGCTTGATGTCGACATCATAGTGCCTTATGATGGTTTGGGGATTGAAAGTGATGGGAAAATTGTTGACAAGAAGCCTAACGTGCCGAGCAGCCAACGAGCCACCTTTGTCTGGGCGTCTGATGGCGCAAATCTTCTCCCCACTTCCTGGGGATATCAGATTAAACTCCAGGGCCAGGTTATGCGCCGGCGGAACAACAACATTACGAAAATCTGTCAAGAAAATGAGAATCTCATCAATTGGTGGTGCACATTAGCTTCAGTCATGTTGTCAGGAGTACCCTATGTGGTTCGCTTATTACATTTTATACTCTTTTTTTAAATATTTATGTACTTAGGAGTTGTAAAACTGATAAAATGCAGACATAAAATATCAACAGCTATGCACCATTGTGTAGATCAGCGTCCAGAAAAACACATTGAAGCATCCGACTTCTTCATCACCACGACTTTTGAACATCTAACTATTAAAACACCGGCAAAAGCTTACGTGCAACGGTTCATGCAAATGATCAGGAGAGAAACTAACTCGATATCGTGTTTGCTGAAACATCTAAAAGTAATTCGTAATTGATTGGAAAATGGTATGACTCATGTGCAAAGATCCTACTGGTATAAACAAATCGATATAAAAATGCAAAAAGAAAGCGTTGCAGGTATTAACAAATTAAAAAGAACTCAAGACGAATTTATACGTACCAGCCATAGCCTCAGGCTCCGGATGCAGTGAGGCATTATATCTAGGATGATGAACGTCGGCATGAGTAGGTGATCGATTCCTATCTCTACGATGAGGCTCTTGACAAGTGTTTCTCTCCTCGGCACGATCACTCCTTGGACGTGGGTGGTCTCGTTCATGGCCCCGGTGGCGATGGTGGCGATCCCTATTCCAGTTTCTCTCTTCCCTCCTAGGATACCTTTCCCGTTCCCCCCATCGATTCCCACGGTTGTCCATGATGGGGTCGGGAACTGTTATGCGATTTGAGGAGGGAATGTTTTTACGGCTAGAGAGTCACACCTGTATTAGAGGAATGAAATGTGAGTGAGTGATAAAAGGCTAGCGACGCACGACAAGAAAGGTTGAACCAGGAGAAGAGAGAGAGGTCTCGGATTCTAGGAACGTTAGAGGCGACGTGAGCGAGAGAGGTTGAGCGGCCTTAAGAAGAACTGCCGAGATAATTAGGGAAAAATGGATGATACTCTTATCGTTCTTGGTTGCCGAAAAATAAAGCTATGGACAAACAATTTAATGTCCGTAGCTAAGAATGTCAGTCAATTAAATCTCGACGATCTTAATGTGTCTGCATAGTAACTAAATTAAGATATCCAGTTGAACTCTCACCCTAAAAATAAAAATGAAAGCAAACGCCAAACTGGGAAATGTTGATCCTACATTGCCCATTAGTAGTTAAGCCAACTCTGGCGGATTGACATGCATGAACCACAGTACTGTATACAGCAAATCTAACATGGCAAGTACATTTATTGGGGATATCTACCTTGAGGCCCCAAAGATTGGAGAGAGAGAGAGAGAGAGAATCTACCAAACAGAGACAACTGAGGATGGATTCAAGACTTGCCAAAGATGGGCGTTTTCTTTGGATTTTCTTTCCTTCCTTTGGCAAGGCGCCTTGCCTTCTTCGGGCATGCATTTTTTGGTTGACAGGAACAAAAAAGTTAAAGAATCTGAACAAATGATAAAAAAATCAGTAGGCTAATTAGTCACCAGCTCTCCATATTTGGTAAAAATGTAAGATTTTGGATATGATTGCGGGTTACTATAAATTTTAGTCAATGGATAAACTTACCGAAAATGGAATTATTATATATAATTTTCCTATTGTATGAAAATATACATGGAGGAAGCGTTGGTTATTGGTTTATTTATGGAGTTGTCCTGATTGTCAGATTTGATTCTTTCCTTCTTATCCATTGCCCTAATTTTCATGACTTTTTCTCCCCCAAAACAGCTTCGTTCAGAAAATTAATTTCCCAAAAGAGGTGTCTCCTAAATCTATTTGCCAAATGGTCCTTAAATGGGAATGAATCTTGTCTTCGCTATTTTTCATCTTAATCACTTTTACCTCTCTCGCAAAGTTATTAAACTTTCTAACATTTTGCAAAGTCATAGATTTTATAAGCAATCTCTAACATATAATCCAAATAGACCCAAAGAAATAGAAAAGAATTATTTCTCAAAAAAGATAATTCCCAGAACAAAAATATTACCATTCGCACCCTTTCTCTCCGTGTCTCTACCATATAATTTTTAGCATTCTTTTGCAAATAACAATGTGAACACGGATTTTGTTGGAATTTTGAAATTATTGTGGCGACGAGCTTACGGTTCTTTCAATTTATTTTGTTGATGTTTGAGACCATTTGCAAATGTGATATTAAAAGAACTACTTCTTGTCATTTTGGTTCGTAGCCATATCATAAGAAAATTTCGAATAAAGAGTCAAAATGAGGTCATTTTTCAAAAGATGTTCTAACATAATTTTATTATAAAAAGGACTTAAATTAATTAAATTACTCTCACATAAGAGCCCAGCAAGGGGTAGCCGAAATATGACATTTTTCTCCAAAAAAAAATAAATTACTCCATATTGTTTTTGAATGATTTTGTGAATATTAAACATGTAAATTTGTACTTACCTAAAGTTATTGTTTTTAAAATATCCGAATATTCGTAATTCACTAAAAGAAAGTTTGTATAAGGTATGAAAATATCCGACTTTAAATCTGTAATTCACCAAACAATGGATGGGTTATGAATATCCAGTCCTATCCCATTTAGAAATTTGGGCGACCAAATGCAGCCTAATTACGTGTGAATTTATTGATTGGTTATTCCACAATTGTGATCACTCATCGAACACTAAATTAATTATGAAATGTCTTTTGAATGGACAAATGACATCAAAAGTGCCAAAAGTTGTTTATAGCGCTTGCTTTAGTGGTAAAAGTTCTTGTTAGGTTACGTAATTATCAAATCGGAGAAAAAAATATTAGTTAAGTGCCAATGGCAAGAAATTCATACAATTTTGATGATGTGAAACATGTAATTAAATTATCATAATGTGGTTTATTTAAAAAAAAATCAATCCAAATGGTTGTTGATTTATTTTTTTTATCCTACATGGTTTTAAATTTATTTAAATTAAATTTACAAATAAGCTTAAAAAACAAGGGGGCGACTAGGTAGGGCGAGCTGCAAGCCCAAGTTGCCAACGGCCATGGCTAGGGCTTAGCGACCCTCATCGGACCTTCTTGGTGATGGTGGGGCAACAGTAGCAAAGTTGCAACCCTCACCGTCTCTCCTCTTTTCTTTTTTTCATAATTAAAGCTAAGGATGAGGGCCACGACCAAGTCCCCCCCGCCCCCCTATGCCGACAAGGGTCATCAGCCCTTCCCAACAGGTGTGGCAATGGCCACCAGTGAGGGTTTTGGCCACACTGAGTTTTTTATTTTAATTTTTAATCTAACTTTGTATTTTTAATATGCAAACTAGACCTCTAGCAAGTCACATTAGTTGAATACATCCATAAGAAAGGGCACGTTGGATTCCGGCAAAGAAATTAGAATCATCACCTAAGTGATAATTTTTCAAAGAAATTAACACTTAAGTGATATGAAAGAAACTTTTGATACTAAAGTAAACATTGTACACGACTTTTTGCATCCATAACATCTTTCTACCCATTTAAAAAAATATAGCCCATTTAAGAATTCTTTTCTAAGAAGTACGTTAACATAAATCAATTTAATATATAATTAGATCAAATCATTAAATTCTACAATTACCTATATTTAAATTTATAACTAAATAACAACAAAAATATGACATTTAAATTTACAAATGGAAAAAAACAAATATATTGGAAGTTAATATATATATATATATATCCATGTTATCGCAAGTTAAGGTAGATTTAAAAATTAAATGTCTCCTAATTTATCTTGTCAATGAGGCAACCTTGGCTAGTGTACGTTTAAAAGGGAACTGGTACCACCCGCTATGGTGGCGTAGTTGGTTCAGGTCTTGTGCTTTTCGCAAAAGGTGCAGGTTCGAATCCCAGCAACGTCGCTAGATGACTTAATCGCTGATGTGAGTGTGGTGACTAGCTTGCATTAGCCCGAGGTATAGGCACCCGGTTCCTTAGTGCTTGCCGAGCGCAAATGGGCCCAGGTGAAGTCATCGGTCATCAAAAAAAAAAAAGGGGAACTGATCCACGAAAGGGAGGGCACTACCATCAAACTATGCCTATTATGACACAAATACGTCCAAAACCAAAAAATCAATTTCAGTTCTATGTGACATATGTACAGTCAATTTCAGTTCTATCCAAGGTATATTTGTCACATTAATATAAGTTAAATAGTATTTTATGGTGCAAAAAATTGTTTATAATATTTGTATCATACTAGAAAAGTTTTGAGGGTTTAGCAACCCAAAAAAAATTGGGGTATTTTTGTCACAATATGAGTAGTTTAGGAGTTTTTGGTAGTATTAACCCAAAAAAAAAGTGAAGACTTTCAGGGTATAAAAATATTTAGGGTTTCACGCACACGTTAATTTTGCATGAGTAGATAAGATAGGATATGTGCATATGTGGACGACTATGCTAATTTACTTTTACCTAATGAATATAACCAACTACTCTAAGATATTAGTGATTGGTTCCCGAGAACTAGACTAGTGGAACTGGTTCCTTGTTATTTAGAACCGGGAACCGGACTAGACTGGATTGGGCAGTCCGATCCAGTTCTCGCTTGGTCCAGTCCGGTTCTTAGATAGGTAATTATCAATTACCGCTTCCACCGAACCTTTCACCAGCAAATTGACTATGAAGTTAGTCCAGCAATAAAAATCTCACTCAAACATCATATCCCATACTATGAATTTACTCCAGCAATCAACGAATGACCATCATCAAGTGAAGTATGTGTTTTCCTTTTCTTGGAGAGAGAATTAATGACAATAACAACACACGAGACCTTTGGCAATTCACTGGTGGCCCGTTCAAATCAAGGCTTCTGTCAACGATTCGGAAAATGAAAGCCCCAAGAAGAGAGGGGAGCGAGGGAAGTCAAATGACACTACATTCGGGGAGCCCCCCTCCTTCTGGAAAAAAATCGGCTAACGTGAAATAATCCGTGTTAGCCGATCCGGGGCATTTAATGGCCCGGATCGCCAGACGTGGACTCTGCCAGGCAATCCAGTGTCATCTTTGAAACACAAGGGTCACAACAAGGAAAGCCGCAAGGGTTTTGTTCGCTCGTAATCAATGGCCAACACCTCCCTCACCCTCAGTCTCTATCACTGCTCGCTCTCAGCCTTTTAGCCTCTCGCCTCTTAGCTCTTTCGCTCTCGCTCTCGCTCTTGCTAGATAGTTGACCCCTTACTTACCCTCAGTCCCAGAGGAATAGAGAAACTTACCGGTGGGATGGCAAGAACGAGTGAAGGAGTCGCGTGCGAGGTGCTATGTTGAGCACCGCTCGACAAAGGAAACGCGGTGCTTCTGTGGAGGAGTCGCGTGCGACCGGCAAGATTAGGGTTAGGTTTTTCTCTGTAGAGGAGTCACGTGAGAGTGAGAAAATGAAAGGGATATTCGACAGTCAGGTAGTGAGGAAAAGAAAGAGGCAGCAAGTGGCATATAAATTTTGTTCTTTTTTTTGTTTCAATAAATAGGGTCGATTCGGTCCAGGTGGGCAGTTCCACCCCCGAAACCAAGAACCGGACAGTTACGTTTTAGAACCACAAACCGACCAGTCCAAGCAGTTCCCAAATGGGCGGTATTGACAATTCACCCCTACTCTGAGACGTGTGACAGTGAACTTATCTCAAAATAATTCTCTACGCTAACGAATGAACCAGGATCTTTGATTTTTGAACCCCCATACTGTGTCCAAAAAGAGGAGTAAAACAGATGAGAGAATTTTAGGAGACATACAGTTTTGATGTCTTCAGCTTTATAATCTATCAGACGATCAACTCCCTGATCTTTCAAAAGCATGGCCTTCTCCCTCCCTCCACAGGTTGCTATTACTGTATTTCCAGCAATTTTTGCAAGCTGAAATAGTCTCGATAGACAAAGTGATTTTTAGTACCGTAAAATATGTGAGCAGCGGAGGGGACATTGTTAAGAACACAGTATTGCTTAAAAAACAAGAAATTCTTCTCTCCCGGAAAAAGGGGAACTATAGTGGAAGAATATGCCACTGTATTAGAAACAATAATATCAACAGGACACAGTGTAGTTTTCCCTCTAAGCAAACGCGCAGAATCATGAAGGCAAGGGCACAAGGCCACATGTAAATATGCAAACGCAACTTGAGGTAATCTTTACTTCTTCTAAATCTACAAATGGAAAAATCAATCTCTTACAATGGAAAGGTAGACAACTAGATAGCCACAAGTCTAAAAAACAACCAACTAAATTTGCAGAAAGGCACAATTTTGATTGGGTTTGACTACTCAGGTGAGAAAGGTACATAAGCAAACACCTATGTCAACTGTATTGTGCATTAAATACATCACATTAGCTGACCATGACAAGAACACACACCATCTAAAGAAAAGATTAGGAATGACATTTAAGTAGATGAGCAAGACAGAACAAGGTTTTTGAAGGAAAATAAAAGAAATATCCCCAGCTTGGCAATCTTTATAGATAAAAGGCCAGTTAAGCAGACCTTGAAGAGTTAGACCTGATTGCAGAGTCTTCTTCAAAACCTTAATTTTAATCTATTCACACTTAATGACTTCCTAATCCATAACGTCTTCTGCAGCATCTTTCACTTAAGTAAGTTACCTTATTGATAGACTAACTGTAGGTTACCAGTCAATTGAAATCACGTGAAAATAACACTGACAGAGACCAACACATATCGTTCTCTTGCCAATTCTAAAATAGCTGCAAAATCACATTGTCATATATCTAATGATGCTAATTTAATAGCATCAATCTAATAGTATCAATCTGAATAAGAAACAGACCTGAACAGAAAATTGCCCAGTTCCTCCTGCGGCAGCTGTAACAAGAACTGCTTGACCAGATTCCATTTGTCCAGCCTAGATTATGAACAAGAGCAAAACACAAGTTTCAATATGGCATATGAGACATCAGCTGATATTTGAAGGTAATTGTCTCAATGTACTTAGACTAGAAAAATGAATCAACAGGTCCAGCTAATAAAATTGCAAAAGGATATAGTTTACTATATTGAATAAAAGTTTGACCTTTTCTAGAGGAATAGATGCTGTAAGCCCCGAAGTAGGCATGGAAACTACTTCTGAATCTGGACTGACCACTAAAAGGACGTGTTTTGCTGGAACCTGAGCAAGATATAACATTTATTATAACAAAACAGGGATCTCCATGTCATGACTCTGCAATAGGTAGAGACTATGAAAGATATCAACCACAGTCAAACCAGCTATTGACATTAAAATATCCCTATGGGACACATATTTACCACTGTAAATTCTGCATAGCTTCTAAAAGTCATCAGTGCAGCAGGCATGTCAACTTTCAAGTACTTCACAGAATCACCAACTGCAGCGATTATCCGGACAGCCTGCCATGACAGTCATGAAGATACCAATTGAACAAGCAATGGAAATTATGAGTACAAAATATATATGATGCCGCTAGAGGAACCGCAAACTATGCAAGGAAAATCAACATAATTGGATTTTGCAAAATGTGACAGCAGAAAAAGATTTTTCCCAGAACTCAAAGCCAGCATCAAAAGGAAGACAGGAGCTAACATCTCCCTTTACACCTTGGAAATAACGTCCTGAGCGGAAACTCACCAGTTTGAAGCATTAATTTTTCATTTAAAGCTCTATGCCAACTCTATATCAAGCATACACAATCTCCTCATTTCTAAAACGAGTCACACAGATCTATTCTAACAGTTTGATGCCTGTCAAATAGTGACAATTAAATCAGCTAATGAACAATTATTAAAAAATGATCTCTGGAGTTTTAATAAATCCTCTCTATTAAATATTGCAAAAGAAACGCACCAGCTTTGGATATACACATGGATTCTGTATAGACTTTGACAAGCAAGCTGAATCCAGTCTTAAACCTTTATATACATAACAAACTTCTGAAGTTGAAGAAAAAAACGATACTTAGTATGTGAATAACCAAGATATACCAGCAAGTACTACACGAAATTGGAGCACTAACTTTCATAGCTAATTATCAGTCATCTATCGATCCATAGGCTCGTTGAAGGATTAACTTAGTTGGCTTGTAATAAGGGAAAGTCCTATCAATTGTATATAAGCCACATTAACAAGATCCAATTTGCTTTTTGAGAAGTTTTAGCCATAGATTTACAGTTGGATCAGCCAATCCAAAGCTAAACATATGAGAAGAGGACAAGAAAGATTAACCCAAAATTAAAAGAATGACAATAATAAAGGATGAGAAGAAGCTAATTTTGTTATAAGAAACCTTGAACTTACATCACTCGCATTTACTCCAGCATATAGGATTTTCACAAGGACATGCTGTGGTTCATGAATAATCGGGGTTGCATTACGGCAATTGTGAGTCGAGGCGTGAACCACACTGAATATAAAAATTTAAAGTACATTAGATTTTCCAATTGATAAAATGTTATATTCCCAAAGAAATTTCTAAGTTCTAATTAGCTGCAACTTCAGGAAGCGAAGCTTAAGAAAAGAATTCCATTCTGGACTCAATAAGAATACCAGATCACAAGACATTTCAGTAACTGAAAAACTGAAATCCACTAAAGTAAATATGAACTAAAAGATCAGCATAACCAGGGAAACAGCTTATAGAAGGTGCTTTAACACCTCTAAATCCAAAAAAATGGAAGCAGAAACCCATCATTGGACAATTCCAAAGTACCTCAGTTCTTGACCAACTAATAATTGCATAAAAACATCTGTTGCGGTTATACAAATGTCAAGCCAATTATAGTTCAGTAAGTCATCGCATACATTTACTTCAGTCCACTGTTCCCGTCCACATCAAACATTGGTACACAGATTTACTGTGCCAAATGTTGACTTCCTCTTTTGTGCACGTTTCAACTAAAAGAAGAAAAATCGAGGACGGACGAAATCATTCTTAGCTAAGAAATGATAAAGCTGTACCCAGTACCCAGGTAATTTCACCAGGAAAAGAAATGCCGTTATGATATAAAGTGATATAAAATGCACAAACTATGAAAGAAGTTTGTTAATCAGCCTCATAAATATAAGACCATCAAGGCTAAACTTATCATGGCAATTTGTCATTACAAGTATACAAGACCAATGAGGTACCAGAGCTAGTAACTTCCATTAAATAAACTGGAGAGGGAATCTCTAGAGAACCTATGGAATAACTAAGCAGTTTGGGCTTAAGTTACAAGAAGCTAAACAATGCTCTGGTCAAACATTTCAGTAATGTACACAGATACACTAGCCCCAAATTATTATTACTCACATTTTCTCAAAATTCTTAGGTAGTTGCAAATTCATTGGTCCTTTGTATAAGGATCTTCTTCTGGAACTTAGGGATTGCACTCTGAATTTTGCTTCTTCTGCTGCACTGGGCCAATATTCAATGCCTCTGCACTTTGTATTCCATAGACATGAACCAGCTTTGCTTTCATCAGTGATAAGTTCAAAAGCTCCCGGAAGGTGTAAGTGGACTAGCCATCAGAAGTGATCCATTCTACAATTGATAGCACATCTTTAAAGCAGGGTCCTATAAGTCCCTCTAACCATGCATGTCAGTTTTTTCACTTTTTTTAACAAATTTTGTAGTTGTAACAGTATGCATCTGTATGGTATTTCTACATCTTATTACAGAAACTTTAAATGCTCCAAACTCCGGAGCAAACGACTCATGCTCAGAAAATTTGATTGCAGTAAATGAGTGAATTTCTATCAATGACTTTTTGATCTACATTCATTGTGATGTACCCGTCGAATAAGATGTAAAGCACATGGAGAAGATTGTACATGCATGTACCTTTCACCACCAATTCCATAGGTACAAAGCCCCCCCTCAAGTCTATCAATTCAGAATCCACCTTTAAGGCAATCTCTGTCCGAACAAACCGCACAAGTGGTTATGGATTCAACTATTAAGCATCATAAACCGCACAATTAATTTTCTGATGCAAAGGAAATCAGGTCAGACAAAACTTTCAAACAAAATTCAATACGAGCCACTGCAGGTGTCAAACCCATAACCTCGACAACGATGGATAAGTTCTTAACGAACATAGCTAACCACGGTTGGGTCAATACTCCTTTATATTGTCATAATAAAAACTAAATAAGTGAAAAGGCAGCAAGAGTTCTTCTGCTACTAAGAACAGGAATCGCATTTAATTACGCCAGTATATTGTATCACAAAAACTTCTAATTCGATGCAGCACCTCAGGGCAAAGTACATTGCAAATTCCTCGGCGTTTGTAGGGTGCAAGTGATCTGGTAAACAAGACAACACCACCTGCATAGTCTCTGAATAGTTAAAAGGTGGCTTCACCAAAAGGACACTTGTGCAGGAGTTCGGTTAGGTATTTATAGCTGGGGAATTAGAATTGAGATTGAGTAAAGAAAGGAGGCTATAACTGAAAACTAACCTTTTGAGCCCGAGTAGATAGGATCAGTGTACATAGGATAAAGACCTGAAGCAGATCCCATGTTTATTATCACACCGGTTCTCCCAGCAGATTCCATGGCCTTAATCTATTAAGAAGTGCAGGTCATTTTGTGCTAGTTTCCTCACGGCAAAGCAATATCCACTAGCAATGGGAACTGTCATTGCTCCATCAAACCAAAAGAGGAAAGGAAGAGAAAGAACAGAACATGGATAAGTGCTTTTGCATTGAAGATAAGCTCAGGCAAATGCACAAAGCTCAACTTGGTCACTGCAGCATCACCAAGAGAAGTGCTTGAAGAACATGGTCTTACCGCAAGTCCAGTGCAGTCAATAACAGAAGTCAGATTTACGTTAAGCGCATGGCGCCAGGAACAAGCCCCATCAGTCTGATCCTTGTGGAATGGGACTGAGGTGTTGATGCCAGCGGAATTAATGCAAATCTCCAATCCCCCATAGGTCACAACGTGCTTCTCCAAGGCGTTGACAAGATCCCCTGCTTACACGGACGAGAACAAGTTACTTGATCTGCCTATCCGTACAAGCCAACATCACTTCACTCGCATTTCCGTACAGCGAATCCCAAAAGGCTTCATGGGCAGAGACAATTAAGGCACTCGCATTTCACGAAGATAGCAGATGGAAATCCTAGGTCGGAGTGGAACTCGGATTCGCCTTCTCCACGAGCAACGCAACTTCCTTTCCCCTTTCCTCCGATAAATCAACCACCGTCACGAATACCCCCTTCTCCGCAAGTGCTATCGACAGAGCCTTACCTGATTCGAAGCCAAATCCAATCAAAACTACCCGAACCATCAACACACGCACAGCGCGCACCGCTTCTATCAATACACAACCACCAGCGACAAGGCGAAGACATATGGATCACGCCGACATCAGCAACATCAGAATGCACAGAAACCCAAAAAAAGAAATGCAAAAAAACCTCGGAGTAAGTAGTCGGATAAGACCGATTGCTCACAGCAGAAGCTCCAAGAACCAGTCCCGGACCGAGTTCAACTCGACAGCCGCATAACGCTTGAACAGCTCCAACTGCGATCAACAGTTGGAAACGAGCCAAGGAGGGAAGACTTACCGATGCCGGAAGCTCCGCCGGTGACGAGAGCGGAGAGGCCAGGCTTGAGCTCCATGGCGCGCGCTGTGCTTCTGGTGTCACGACGGTGTTTCGACGAAGAAGAAGAACAAGAAGACGACGACGACGACGACGACGAAGGAGAAGGAGGAGATGATTTGGAGAAACTTCGATCCGTCGGTAACGATCCTTCGAAGGGTGCAGCCTGTCGGAGTAAACTAGGAAGGAACAGCGTCGGGATTCGTGGTGGGGTCCGCTTGTCTTTTAGCGGGAAAAAAAAAAAAGGAAAGTGGGTTCTTCTTCTTTTACTTTTGTCGTTACTCGTTCGTTCCTTTCGCATGCCGGCCGGCGGAGGGTGGAGCTGGGACGCCGGCACGGGCCGCGCGTGCCAAGCTGTTTGACTTTGAAGTCCCCGCCAGTTCGCAATCACTTACGCAAAGGCTATACAGTCCTCCCCTACAAGTAGGGGCGTCAAATGGGTGGGTCAGGTCGGGTTTGGGTCGGGTCAAATATGGGTCGACCCATATTTGACACATTTAACCCGTTTTGACACATATTCATGTAGTGCAAATATGATGACTCATACCCGACCCGACCCATACCTGACACGTACCCGACTCGACCCGTGTTGATAAACACTTTCATATTTAACCAAGTTCAGGAAATTTTGTTTGGCGATTTTTAAAAAAAATGTATTGTTAAAATAATTTTATGAAATACTATTATTTGATACTTTTTCTAAAAATTTTAAATTTTTTTCGAAAATTTAATTATTTTTATTTTTAAAATATATTTTTTCATTTTTTTCATTTTTCCTTTTCCAGTCTCCGGAGTCTGGTGAGCTCATCGCTCGCTTCTTGGCCAACGACCAACTTAGAAAGAGGAAAAAATGAGAAAAAAAAAAGAAGGAAAAAGATGAGAAAATAAAATAATCAATTTTTTTGTTTTTTAAAAATAAAATAATTAGAATAACATAATTTTCATGGTCTAAAAATGAATTATTAATAATATTTAAAATTATTTGTTAATAATACTTAAAATTAATTAAATAACCCGTTTATGACTCATTTATGACCCATGAGGTTGGTAAATGACCCATTTAAGACCCACTTAACATTTTAAACTGACCCATTTATGACACATATTATCAAATATGGGTTAAAATATGGGTCTTTGACCCATTTTGCCACCTTTACCTACAAGACCCAAGGAATTTCAGTGATTCAACTTACCCCGGCGTCGAGCTTTACCGTGCCGGATTGGGACGTTGCGATTCAGGTGGAAAAAAAAGTCGCGCTTGAATTGGGCAGGCAGACCCTTCGAGTGGAAACGAGATCGAGATGTTGCTTGATTAGTTTGAAAATAAATTAACGTCGTATATATCAAATACTATATATGAAAAATTATTAAAAAATTATAAATTTATATATGTCATTCTCATCTTAAATCTTTTAAGTCTTTTCACAATTTACTAATAATTTTAATCTTAATCTTTTCAATTTTCTTCCTTCTTATTCCTTTTCTTCTTTATTCGTTATTGTCGCCAGCGATGATCATCGTAACTTGCTTGCCATTGCGCAATGCCCACTGTCTAGATATGAGTGAGGCCAACCTCATAAGGCCTCGTTGGTTGTAGGCAAAGGCAAGTCGGCCGACAAGGCCTTGGTAAAGTTGCTCTCACTTGTGACCATGATGGCTTTGCGTAGTTCTGAGCAAAGGGTAAGTTTAGTGCATTTGGATCCCCTACCATGGTAAGGGTGACTTGCTTTTAATGACAGCCGTCGGATCCACATCCCGATCTTTTACCGTGATCACTATTGGAGTAACTCAAGTTCCATGCAATGTTTTTTATTGTGAATGACTATTAAATTGGCTTATTAAACAAACATGCTTACTCTTCCGCTTTTCATAAATCTATTATAATTGTATCAATTTAGTTCAAAACATTTTGCATTTGCATCAACTCAATTCAGCTAACTAATTTTGGTCGATCGATGAGAAATTTTAATAATACTTAAGTATTTTTTGAATTCTTTAATCTTTTCCTTTTATTTTTATTCATTTTCTTTTCTTCTTTCTTGTTTCTTTTCTTTTTTATTCCCTACTGTGGCGGGCAAGGGTCACTGAAACTCACTGGCCATTGAGCAATGCCATCACGATCGTAGGGGAGGAGTGGCCTTGATAGTGTATAATGAGGCCATGACTACCTTCACCTATAGATGGCAGTGCCTAGGTGAGGGTGGCCACAGCTACGGCCACGCATTGTGAGCGAAGGCATTGTCGTAATGGTCATGGGCAAGGCCCCACTGCCTAAATCTAGTTGAGGCCAACCTCACAAGGCCTTGCCAGTCACAGGAGAAGGGAGCTAGCTAGCAAGGCTATGGTAAGGCTACTCGCCCCCGTGGTCGCAATTGCCTTACCTAGTTTTGAACATGGGTTGGGCTAGCAACCCTTGCCTATTGCAACTTGCCAGTCGTAGTAGGGAAAAAGAAGAAAGAAAAGAAAAGAAAAAGTTATTAAAATTTTGAAAAAATATATTGAAGTATTATTAAAATTTATCCACGCCGGTGTTGGTCTAACGAGGTTGGTCAGATAAACTAAGTTGGCAAAAATACAAAAAATTTAGTACTAAATTAGAAAAAAAAAGTTTTAAACTAAAACTCCATTCATTTCGAGGAAAATATTATTCTAGAAATAGTAATATTCGGGGGCAGAAAATGTTGTATCATGAAAAATGTTTTCAATTAAGGAAAAGTTTCTTTCTAAAACTAATAAAAATATTTTCATTTTTTGGAAAGAGGAAAACATTTTTCGAAAGCCAACCAATCCTCGATGTCAACCAAATTACTAATAAACACGACGCCGGACCTCCGGTCGCCGATCGACGATCGCCAGACTACCGAACCGTTGCCAACTGTCAAGGCGGCAGTCAAGCTGCAGCGGCGGTAGTCAAGCATCCATGAATAAGAAAAAAGAAAAGAATAAAAAATTTGTGACAATATTTTCTGGAAAATTTAAGTTTCAAATGAATACCGAAAAATTGAAAAATGACTTCTTGGAAAACATATTCTAGAAATGCTTTATTTTTCGCAAAACAGACGGAGCCTAAATTAACACAATGGCAAATACGTTTAAAGCCTTTTTAGGCAGAGATCAACAAACATACCTTCCCAACTTCTAGCTCTAAGACCATTTATCATTATCACTTGTGGAGTAACTCATAGTTCTATGCAATATTTCTAACAGCAAAAGAGTATTTATCCGATTTATCAGACACGCGCCTATAGATGTCACACACCTATAGATTCCATAACCGCAAAGGCCTATGCAGCGCCTGGGAGGGTCAAAGGCCTCTAGGCCAACCTTCCTTCCTATAGTTATTCTAAGGAACAATATAACGAATAGCAACCTCGTACCGTATTATGGCACATCTAGCCTAGCTCGAGCAACTCTCATGACAAGATTCACAGGATCCTTCTGGCACAACAACTTGTTTCGGCTTGCAATGGCATCATCAAGAGAGTGACTGTAGGTCCTAACTCCCTAAAGATATAATCTATCTATTCTTGAACTCCTAGTACAAACACTATGATGCCATTTCCACAGACTAGTTGTATTATCCCTTATGCATCACAATCCTATCACGAGAACACCCTCAGCTCTGCTCACAAGGATCCTATGGGCACAAAGAACATCGGGTCGTGACATTCTCCCCTACTCATTTTTGCAACGCCCTCGTTGCGGGTTATTCTGTCACTTCCTTACATTCCCAATCATTACTATCACTCCCCTGAAACTTATGTGAAAGGCCATGCTCAACCAACAGAATAAATCACCACATTGGTTGATGTCCAATCCAAAAGCTGTTACAATCCTCTAGTTGCTTGTGCCATCCTAAACAAGCATGGCATCCCATGCCAACTGCAATCCTTGGCAGCAACCTCATGCGTACTAGGCTTCCATAGACTCAACACACCAATGAGACCCTCCCCTTGCTGAAAACATGGCAACAAACCTATCTTGAAATTCGCCTAATTGAACCAAGAATCTTTTCCCTATTTAGTAAGGAATCGGTTCTCCCTTATACCCCATTGCCATCTTAGGAGTTAGTCAAGAGCCGCACTTTGTCCGAGCCCCTTGACTCCGGCAATCACTCTATGCCCTCTTAGGATCAGATAGACCATTGGTTTTCCTCGACTCACCCACTTAATGAAGGGATCTTGTTCTGATACCATTTGTCACAAATGTACAGATTCCACGGTCATAGAGGCCCGTGCGATGCATGGGAGGGTCAAAGGCCTCCATGCCAGCCTTCCTTCCTATAGTTGTTCTAAGGACCAATATAGCTAATAACAACCTCATATTGCATTATGGCACGTCTAGCCTAGCTTGAGAAACTCTCATGATGAGACTGGCAGTATCCTTCTAGCAAAACAACCGGTTTCGGCTTGCCATGGTCTCATCAAGAGAGCGGCATCAGGTCTCATCAGGAAAGCGGCATCAGCTCTCAACCAGTTTGTACACAGGAGGCCAACCCTGCCTTCAGAGTTCCCTAGATATATAATCTATATATTCTTGAAATCCTAGTAGAAACCACATTGATGTCACTCCCACGAACTAGTTGTATCATTCCTTTTGCATCCTAATCCTATCATGACCACACCCTCAGCTCCGCTCATAAGGATCCATAGGTATAGAGAACATCAGGTCTTGACACTTAGCTCTTCCACTTTCAATATTTGTATATTTACATAAGCAGCATTGATTTTATTGATGTTTTCATCCAAAGTAAAATATATGATGATTTCTAGAGTTGGCACTTTATATTGGAATATTAGGGTTCAAGATCGGGAATGAGAGGTCAATTGTTCAAATCTCACAAATTACATGCAAGTTATAAGTTAGTTGTGATCATTGGAGCGGGAAAGCTTTGGATTTAACTCGTATGATACTATTATACTTTATGGACTTCTAGACATATAGGTCTCAGTGCTTGTGTCCCTGACTTATAAAGAAGAAACAAGAAAAGAAAAGTGAAACGTGACATTTTAACTCCCTCTAGGGGTTTCTATATAAATTGCAGGTGTTTGTTTAGATAAAAATTGATAGCATGAGAAACCAAACCAGTCATGATTACTTTTATTGGGCATCAAACAATGCGAAGACCAAGACCAAAAAAAAAAAAAAAACAAGACCACGATGTCCCTTGAATTATTTGCGATACAAAGCCTCTCAAGAGCACTAATTTAAATGACCATGACAGATGCGCAACTCAACCTTCATTGAATCGATCCTTCTCATACCTGATCCTACAGTCTTGGAGCTGAACTTGCGCGCCGACGCTTCCACGGCAAAGGCTTTGTATCAGCCGCTTGGCGTTGATCAAGCAAGCATTGCAGTCCGGAGGAGTGAGTACCCCATTGCATAAGCCGTGGCCAAAGCAGCTTGTAACCAAGAATGCCTCCTTCTCATTGTAGTAATTGTAGTCGGAGCTCGGTGTCTTGTCGACTACATCTTGAAGGAGTGAATTGACCAAATCATTGTACGCCCAGGTCGTGAGGGTGTCTCCATTACAGATATTGTACAGCAACGTCACATCTGGATCACCTTTCGTGACGCCGCAGGCACAAGAGAGTGCAACAATCAGTGTGACCGCAATCTTGTGAAATGCAGCCATGCTGTCTCTTCACCTCCTCTTCTCGTTACTGCCCATCCTATGTCGTTGCTCCTTATATAAGGGGCGAGGTTCTAGGAAAGGAAGCTTGCCCATAGGTTTCTCCACTCTTTTGCATGCAACTTTTTAACTGTCCTATCCATGTCTCTCGATTCTTCTTTGACTTTTGTCGTGGCCCCTCCCCCTCGAAAGCCGACGGTTGATTTGTTGTCAGATGATGTAAGGGGGTGAAGTCGGCATGGGCGATGCTTGCTACGCCTTGGCTTCGAGATTGTCGCCGTTTGACAATCAACACAGGTAGGTCACCATCACGGCCGGAGCCATGGCCCTCATTCTTTCGCCGTTTGACAATCAACACAGGTAGGTCGCCATCACGGCCGGAGCCATGGCCCTTATTCTTTCGCCGTTTAACGTTTCTCGATATAAACTGCGGTGAGTTCTTTTAACTTTTTGATCTGATGGTGACAATGTGGAAATACGGCAGGACCATGGAATCACCTCATCGTCACCTCCGGTTGACACTTTTGTTTTGTTTTTTGTTTTCACTAAGTGTGACACGTAAGAATTGATCTTTTGGCGAGAAGAATCAAAAGAACTAAATTGGTAAATATTAGAGCTGGTAAAATTTGTCTTTTAACTCATATTAAATAATATGAATCATAAATAAATTAATTAAAAATGTTAAATGAATCTTAAATTGGTCACTTAATAACCTTATTAATATTAAATGGATTGTAAATGAGTTACCTAATTAAATCCATATGTTATTAAAAAAATTGTTCTAAATGTTATTACAAGTCATTTTTAGATTATGAAAAAATTCCAATATTTTAATTTGTTTTGATTTAAAAAAATTGATTATTTTTGTTTTCCCCTTTTTCCTTTCCTTTTTTCTCTTTTTTCCCTTTTTCTAAGTTGGTTGCCGTCCAAGAAACAAGAGATGAGCTCACTAGACTCTCTAGCAACTGAAAAAAAAAACCAAAAAAATTATAAGATGTATACTTTTTAATAATTAAAATTTTGAAAAAAAATATTTAAAACAATTAGAAAATTTTTCATATTAATCCTATTGCATAAAATTATTTTTACAATACATTTAAAAAAAAGTTAAGCAAATTTTATTGAAACTGATTAAATATGAAAGTATTTTAACAATGTAAATTGAATCGAGTATAGATCGGAGTCAAGCCGGATATGGGTCGCTAAAATTACATAGTATGAAAACGAATCAAAACGAGTTAAATGAGCCAAAATAAATTGGACCATTTTTTACCCGACCTGATGCGTCCATTTGACACTCTTGGCAAATAGTCAAAAGATATAGCATTTAAATTGGTTCAATTTATGGCCAAGGCTAGGATTTTTTCTGGAAGATTATCCCCGACATTTATACATTCTCCTGACAAAAACACCTGTAGTGGCATGCTGTCAGCCGGAAAGAAAGGCTAACAGATTGCGCTCGAAGAAACCATAGACATAGGTATTGTTAGCATGCTTGTTAATATTATCGTCTGACTAAGTCCTTCATAGGGCCATGCTGCTGGATGTTGTGATTCCGACTGCTGGTTACTTGCAAAGCACGGAACTCCTGGACGTCTAGCTGGGCAAGGGAGCGGCGATCTCGCTATATCCTCTGGAACCGAAAGCTTAGCACATCAAGCTCGCCTCCCCAACCTGAGTCAGTACTTCTCACATTCTGGGAGTCGTGCTCCCAGTTTTAAGCTTTGCAATGGAGCATTTCTTCGAAACATTGCATTCTTGGAGCAATCTGTACTGCAGTATCAATACGTGAGCCCAACTGGTTTAGTTTTTTCCGGATCATGGTGCAGCTGCATGTGCTTGTCCCACTTTGGTCAATCCAATGAACGCCAACATAGAAGACTCAAGTTTATGCAGCCCGTCACTTGAGCTCTAGATGCTCGAATCGTCACGAGAAGTCATCACTAAGTTCTAAACTACCGCCGCATGGTCTTTTCTGTGGCAACTGATGAGCAAGAGACAGTTTGTTCCTTGACTGAGCAATACCCGTCCCTTTTAGGATGATTTTGAGTGGTCCTCTTTCTGACCCTTGTGAAGTGTGGGATGATGAAGATAGAATTGCTCTGAGGGCATTGTGCTGCGACTGTTGCACCTTTAAATGCTGCTGTTCTAGCCTTGGTCTCTGGTTCGTATTTTGCTTCAGCTCCGGCCTGCTCTCCTCTGTCCTGATTCTTTGGCTAATTGCTGTCTCAATTGGAACAAGCTTCCCATCCACTTGATTTGTAAAGACAAATGTGACCTGCATTGGCACGAACATCTGACCACTGTAAACCTTGGAAGTATCTTTAATAAGAACAGAGACTTAGACAATGGATAGGTTATGCAATTCAAACTTACAGGCATTTAAAAATCCTACCTCACAAGAGATGATCAATTTATCTTGTTAACAATCAGATAATCACCAAGTCCAGTTTCGATCCACAAGAGAAGTGAAGGTAATCATTTAGTATTGCACAAAAGTCCATTCAATTAGTAATCGATTCTTGCCTCCTAGATGTTTTACCATCAGCATATCCTTGATTTCCTTTAATTGCAGGAGTAATCTTCACAAAGATAATAGAGCACTTGGACCAAATAAACAACTAATTTCAACTTTTCATACACTATCAGCAAGCATCAGGGAAATATCCTCACCAGATAGATCTCTTAAGTAATTCATTCTAAAAGGAAAGGAACTTCAGTAATTGATCAACGGGTTCTTCTCCAGTAAATATATATCATTCCATGGTCGAATTTGCTAGATCTCACATTCTCACATGATTAATTTCACGACCATTTAGAAAAGCTAAAACCCATCCCACAATCCTATGTGAAAGTGAGAATCTTGAGTTTATGTGCAATAGCTAGTGTCAGACCTCATCACCAGCTGATGCTTGGAACAAAATATCTGGTACTGATGTAGCCGAAAAATGATGGCCCCAACTGCCCAAGTCCTCTTCCTTTGGTGCCCCTATCTGATCACAACCAGTAATAAGCTCAGACACCTAAAAACATGATTAAGTCTTATAAAAAGGCTAATTGTGGACTAACTTGTTTTTCTGAGGCCTTTAACTTATGCAAGCATCCAGCTATCTCTGCAAATGAGCCTATGTCAGAAGTATCTGTTGGAGAGGTATTTAGATCCAGTGCATTATCTCTTCTGTCGCCAATGGTTTCGGCATCATCAATGTGCTGGCAACGGATACACTTCATCTTTTCATGTATATCAGACCTAAAAAAACATAGAACAGTAATTCAACTTATGGAAGAAAAATAAATATTTTCTACCATTGCAACGAACGCATCAGCTCGCCAGCAAGCACCAAGCAAGGGAAAATACATGGCTCACAATTTCATTCTTTTGAATACGAAATTAAGATTCCATGCTTCCATAAGCAACCCTCTTCTAGTTGGTCGAAGTTGATACCATCACATAGGGTCAGACATATTGACTAGAAAAAAATTGCTCATGCACTGAAGGAGGTTCAGGGGACAAACCCAGACATCAGGATGCTCCATTTCATCTGCCTATCAAGTGCAAGCAAGATGTCTGCAACCAAAAAACCTACCAAGTACATTCTTAAGGTTGCTGTTCTTTGAAAAACATTTACAGCTTACCGCATGGTTTAATTGCAAAACATAAATAGGAAGGAGTATCATTATCGGCTCTATAAGGGCAGGCAAAATTCTCTCTGAAGAAAGGAAGCTTATCTCAAAGTTGAATATCTCATAGGGGGTTTACGGCAGCAGGAGAGGGTTCAGTAGGACATACTAGATCAATTCAATCTTGGAAGTGATAAGGGGTTCTGAAATCTGGATAATTAATAAAAGGAAGTGAAGCTGCTAAAGTTGTACAGAGTAAGTGATGCCTGCCCTCACACTTATTAAACCAACAGGAAGGAAGTCGAGAGAACTCTATGCGTTTTGTTGATGGTTCTGAACATGGTGATGACTAAAGACTAAGAGCTACTGTTATGATTAGAAATTTATTAGTGCATTTGCATGGGACAGACAAACATCTCAACACAGTTAAGTGACTGTCGATCCTATATGGTTGCGTCCTCCCCAAAATATGAATGTCATAAGTTTTAAGGTAGCATATTCTGAGTAAAGAACAAAAAGTGATCATGGACCTAATCATTTTGAACTTCGATGTTTTATTTTCATCAGCCATGTCTCAGTTATGCAATAAAACCCAAGTTGTACTAAATTCCTATCCTAGAAGTTGCTGAAAAAAAAATGTCTCCAGACAAGATTTTTGAATTTAGCACCATGTAGTAGAAGACTGAAAATAAACCCCCAGAAGTGTTTTCAATCTAAGAAATTAATCAAATGACTCAGACCTCCCAATTTATACTCGTGTAGATAACTACAGGAAGTGAGGGATCTTGATGGATAAAAGATCACGCTAGATCGAACTATCATAAAATGTGAAGAAGAGATCATGTTGCTGTTTTGGTGACAGAAAAGACCCTGCATTGGAACATCAGAAGGTGACACAAGTTGCACCTCTGCCGCAATCAGACAACTAGCTGACTTTGAGCAACTTTTGGAAGAGCTTTTAATCAAACAAGGCAAAAACATGGCTCAAAAGTTCATCCTCTCAGTTAAAATAGAAAAGGCCCAAGATTTGAGATTTCAGGCTTCCACAAAGAACCCTCTTTCTTAGTTGCTTGAAGTTTCTACTATCACTTTCAGTCGACTATATTGACTAGAAAGAACATTTATGCACTGAAAAGGACAAGAAGATCACGGGAGTAAATACAGCAAAATGGGTATGCACCACTTAAACTGTCTTCCACTTGCAAAAAACATAGTTGCCCTTCTTCATTGAATAATTCCAGCTTCCCACATAAGCAATCTAAAGGAGTTCTGTTTTCAGTAAAACAGATGTCACATTGGTTTCATCAGTGCATAAACTACGTCACCACCCTACTAAAGCAGATGCTTTTTGACAGCAGGACAGGGTTAAACTATAGCAGGAAGTACCGGTATTATAATCTTATCATAGATCAGGGATTATGAGATGGATCATTGTCTAGAAGATTGATATACAGCCCAACAGCAGCAGGCTACTAGCTGCTAGCATGACCAGAAACTTAGTAGTGTACTATTGCATTTGCATAAGTAGAGAGAGATGAACATCTTTGATAGAATCAGGTGGCTAGCTCTACTGTACTAATAGAATCTCATAAGTTTAACGGCAGCATGTTCCAAATTAAACTGAAAGTGTAGACGAGCATAAGCCTTTCACAATTTTGAAGTTTTCTGGTCATCGAGCCTTCCCTACTAATGCAATCAAAACCATGATGACATAAGATATATACAAAATGTTCTTGGATTCAAAACCATGCATCAGTGAAAGGTAGAAGACTGAAAACAGATCCCCAAACTATTTCGAATATAAATTTCAAGATCACAGTCAAATGGCTCAAAACTCCACATTTCATTTTACTTAGCTAATTCAAATAAAGATCCTAATCTTGTAAATGACTACTGAAAGCAACAGGTACAGGAAAAGACTTGAGTACCTCGACTTTTCATGAAATGTGAATAGATCACGCAGTTCTTCTGTCGAAAGACAATTACCCTGCATTTCTCACTCTCCATTACCATCATTAAAGGGAAAAAGAGGGCATGCTATCATGAAAATTGGAAAGTGGTATGACTTTGTACCTCTGCTGCAGGTGTACTAGTCTCCTTCTGAATAACTTTTTGAAGACCTTCTTTTGATATCTGACGTTGGTATACCTAGAGATGTTAAATAGCCTAGTAAACTGGATCTGAAGATAGTGGAACTTTTGGAGACAGTAATACTTAAAAAAAAGTTAAAAAGTATTAGCAGAGAATCCGGATTGATTCATATGGAACCTTTTCTTCAATTGTTCCAGCACTTAAAAATCTGTATATGTATACTCTCTTTTTCTGTCCATCCCTCCACACTCTGGCAGCAGCCTGATTGGCAAGACAAATGGACAATTGGCGATCAAAAACTCTTCACAGGGAATTTGCCCAGTAAAGCCATCTTCATACATGAGAAGTGAGGTTAGAAGGATTACTTGCTTGTCGTTGGCTGGGTTCCAGTCCGGATCAAACAAGACTAGACGATTACCTCCAATCAGATTAAGGCCACAACCACCAGCCTTGCTGCTTAAGAGGAATACAAACTCATCCTGGAAATTATCAGCTGAAGGTGTTTACAATAAAGTCCATTCATCTAGAGAAGGAAAATTAAGAGCAAAGACCAAATCATATTGACTATTGCTTGATCAATAACTTCATACCTTTAATGGGTCATTGAAGCAATTGACTAACTTTTGTCTTTTGCTGATTGTTGTTGTTCCATCAAGCCTGAGATATGGATATCTTCTTTCACGACACAATTGGGCAAAGAGATCCAATGTCTGGTAAGTTGCAAACAGTAATGCATATACGTGCTTCAGTGACTTTTCTTTTCGGAAAAAAAAAGGTTTCCCTCCAAATTATAGTTTGAATCAACCAAAATGTAAGCAGACTGCAGAAGTAAAACAGGTTCTAGATGCACATAAGAAAAAATTGCTCTTAAGCTCATCTGAAAAGTTCCTCACAACACAACAATAACTCAGTAACCATTGCACCACGTTTCTTTTGTCGTAAACATTTGCAATGCTTAATAGTTGATAACAACAATAAATATCACACAATGAGTGCAAAATCAAAGAATTGCAAAAATCTTCTTTGGCCTGATAAACTACAAAGGAAGAGAAGGAAAAAAAGATAAATAGTTTATAAAATTTGCGCAGAAAAAGAATGGGATCTAAGAGGGAGCTAAAATGAGACTATTAAGCTATGGCACTTCATTGAAACTTGATGCCCTATTATAGAACCAAATAATTTAAGAACCATCAAACCTACTGAGAGTGCATAGGAATCTTAATATGGATACTGTTCTTGCAATAACACAGAAATTCTGTATACAAGAGATAGTAATGCAGCATTTATGCTAACTCTGTTACCAGCAAACTAAAGTAATGAACAGGTAAATAAGCATTTGCTACCACCTAGCAACATTCACTGGCAATGTCAGTGAGAAGTGTACCACGAATAACAATTATTTACAAGCCATATTACAGACTAAAAGGTGCTAACATGTTCAAATTGCATTTAACATCATTCAATTACTTCATTATTATGAAAACAACCTGAGTATAGTTTGAGACAAGGACAATACGATCATCTGTCCGTTGACGAAGATGGGCCAGCAACCGGGCCAAGACATGCATTTTTCCTGAGAGTTCGACCCAGGCCCCATCACCCCCACTCCAGGATCCAGACCTACAAAAAATTAGTGATAAAATCCTTCAGAAACATGATATTCCGACACTATACAAAATCGAAAGGTGGAATAGTAAGTGCTGACCTTCCTGAGAACATCTCTGTAGGGAAAAATCGTATACAGTCTTCAAACCCTGAAGTTCCAGGACTTCCACTTTTCACAGTATCATAGATCAGCTACAAAAGAAATAGCTTCATGAAAAGAGATTTAAAACTGTGGTAGATGCTTGAAATGAAAAGGCAAGAGGTACAAGAGCTGGATGAAGCAGATCGTCTTAAAGGGCCTATACAGGTATGCAGAAAAATCTGAACTGGTGACACATAACGAGAGTTAAGATGCATTGGATCAAGTAAAAGTTGTTCGCATAATGTTAGAGCAACCAAAAAGCGTCTGCAGTTGGTTCATCAGTCGTGCATGCCTATGCATTTCAAAATGGACCTTAAATATAGATACAAAAGCTGGAGAGGCCAGGTCAATTCTCAAGCAAAATCATTCTGATATGTGAGTGTCATACTTTTGGGTGATTGCACAGTTTCTTAAGAGCGGTGATGTAAGCAAGTATTTTCGATTGCTTCCTTTCTTCGGTGATTGCTCGTTTGACCTGCATTTTAGGGTAATGCAACAGGATGAGAACTTTTGATACAGCAAACGCAACAACCACGAAATAAGACTGGAAAGTATTATCTGTACATTTTTGGAATGTATAAAATGGTTATAAAGTTCCATTTGAAGTGGAGACAACTTGCAACAAACAACTTCTACAATCTGAAAGAGAAAAAGATGTTAAAGTCACAGAATTATGATCAGCAAGTATATAAAAAAAGAAGGAATTACTGCCAAATAAATCAAAAAGTTAATCGTGTCATTCTTAACCCCCTAATAGATAATCACATAGGTCAAACCTACTTTTTGTTGGAACAGAATGACAATTGCATCTGTAGTATTGCTCATCTATTTGCGCAACAGAATATCAAACTGCTTGTGTCAAAGAAATATAACCTTTGTTCCACCGGCAAGGCAAAAATTCTGTCCCAAACAGGAACAGGGTTTTGTAAGCCACGGAGATATATATTAGTCAGAAAGAATTAAGCAACACTAAAGGCTTAGGGAGTTCAAATGAGTTCGTCTTATTCAAGCTAATTTACCAGTAAATCATGAGGCCACATAAACAATGAGAAAGTAGATAAAGAACTGGACTCTCATGGTTCACTATTAAAGAGACAAACCTTCGGTGGTAGGTGATTTGACAGAAGAGCGTTTGTCCTCCTTAGTATGAACTGAAAAAATATAAACCATTCATGGCTGAGGTCAATTTCCAATTCAACGACATCATTACATGCAGAAATTAACATTGTGAGACACTGATCATACAACTCATATGAGAAAGATGAGATATTCCAGGACTATATGACTTTATAGGACTAGATAGTAAACCAAATATTGAATAATTATAAGTTACTGGTTTGTCTGCTACTGCAACTATTATACCTGATTTACTATGGCACTGAGCTCTGAAGAGCGCTCACAACCAAGATTTTTCTCCTCTTCATTGGCTGTAGGCTCTCTTCCACAGATGATTGGCGCCTTTACAAGTCACGTGACAGATTCAGCAAAATAAGCAGATTTCAAGAAATTAAAAACACAAAAATGGAGATAACCACAAAGTTTTTCATTAATCTCCAGTCAGTGCACATGTGTGGCAACAATGTATCCTATTGGATGAGTCATAGGTTGTATGACCACCTTTTACAGTTAAATCATCATGATTTTACAGTCAAGAAACCAAAAGTTTCCCATCTGACAATGACTAGCTTGCAGGTGTTCCAATCTGAAGTGATTCATAGAAAATAACAAAGCTTCCCTCTGACTGAACTGTCCCCCTTTTGTTTGGTATGGTTCAGTTGGTGTATCGCCTGGGGGTTACTTTAACCATGGTGAACCACAAAACCAAGTTAATGCTCTTCAAATATCAGCACATGACTCATTTCAAGGAGAGACAGATTAATTGTAGCACCAAAACACAAAATACCATCAGTGAAACAGAACATTAAATACATGCAAAACAAATCTTTATTTCTGTGCATTTTGTGTCATCATTATCATTACTCCAACATTAAGTACATGTGGCAGTAAAGCAATTGAATCACCTCGTAGTAACGGCGGAAGTGTGCAATGTCACCCAAGATTGCAGGATTTGTGAAATTAACCATGGCAAAGAACTCTTCCAAGTCATTCTGAAAGACAATAAAAATTAAAGAACTAATTTAAAAGTATAAAATAATGCTCATTAAAAAGACACATAGCAAATTCAAAGCAGAAGCAAATACTTCGAATCCTAGAAGTAGAAAATGGTAGTCAGTGAGATATACTTCTTACCTGCATTGGGGTTCCTGACAACAATATGCGGCGTTTACAAGAGAGAGCAGCCAAAGCCTTGTATATTAAACAATGATGTCAACGAAGGAACAATCACAGACATCAACAAATGCAGGAACACATCTGGTAAGCATATCTTACCCGATTTGTCAATGTTTGGTCATTTTTTAGTCTATGAGCCTCATCACATATGAGGAGTTCACAGGATTCACTGTGGCTAAATTTTGATGAATGCATCCGGAATGTCTCATATGAAATAATAAGAACCTGCACAAGGGACATTGAATTTGTGAAAATATCCTAAGACATGTAAACTGAATAATACACAAATTTACCTGTAGAGAGCTATGGGGACTTGTAAAACGATCAATTCCTGAAATGACATCATCTCGGGTGCTTTCACAAAGAGCGATAAGATGAACTCTTTCCCCCAGCCACTTATTTATTTCTGCTTCCCAGTTACTCACAAGACTAGTGGGAGTGACAATGATGGCTTTCTTGACCATTGGCTTTCCATCAAATCCTTGACGGAGCAGTGTATACAGTAAAGTAATTGACTGCAAAGTCTTTCCTAAACTGCAAAGGGACGACAAATTACACAAATTTTGAGATGTATCTCAACGAATAGGACATAGAATGATGTCAAGACACCCAAAGGCGACATGATGGCAAAGTTAAGATAGCTAGTTACCCCATGTCATCAGCCAGAATGCATCCATTTATGCTGGCATTGCTACAGAGACCTGAAACACATTCAAACATAAACTGGACACCTTCCCTGCATGAATATATGAGAATACCAATTCATTAGTTTCTAAGTAAGATGAGAAAATGGTTTCTTGAAAATTGTAGTGAGTCTCTAGGCTTCAGACTCTTCTTATCTCTTATCAGTCCTCTAAAAGTTCACTCCATGGAGAACTCATCAAAATTAGAAACTTAAGCTGCATAATTGCAAATATGAACAGGGTCATTTGGGTCATTTTTTATGTACATACACATTTGTTTGAGTGCACATGTGTGCCTATATTCGTATACTTATACAGCTGGTGAATGTATTACCAATCTCTTTCAAGAGAATTACCGTTGATGGGGTCGAAGGAAACGCACGAGCAATGGATCCACTTCAATTGACACCGCTATACCAGATGCAACCTCTGAATCTTCAGGCTGCCACAGCACCAGAGGTTCAACCCCAGGCGGCAGATCCACCTTTTCATCCTCCACATCCTTCTCGGAAGCACTTGGTAACACATTTAGCTGGTAAGTTACTTCTGCCAAAGCAGGCCTTGAAGAGCCCCATGGTACAAATCTTTTACGGGCTAAAAGCCGACGGTGAAGCTGCCCATTCCTACCATCATATCCATCAGTGCAGGGAGGTTTGAAGGGTTTCCGACACACAGCAGCTCCTTCCGTGACGGAAAGCACTCTCGGTAACAATGCCTGCCTTCTCACGATGAGGTTGCCTCTGATGCACAAAATTGGCAGAAATTTATCATTTCAAAAGCAAATTAAAACCGAACTAAGATCCAGCCAGATCAACGCACAGAAGAATAGTACATATAAAATCCAGCAAAACCAAGGGAAAAAATTATAGTTCACTAGCATCTACATCACGCCAAACAGTTCAAAGATTCCTCGGTCGCACCCATTAAGCATAGGCAAATTGAAGTAAGTTCATCAGCCATCATAACTCAGGGGCAAATAGAATCGTATCTGGTTATCCCAACGAAACCTCCATTTGGGAGCGTTCCTCCACCATTTCGTCAAGAAAATTGCAGAAACGGAACTGGGAAGTGGGAACAATCGCTTCTGCCAATCGACAACTTGAAAATCACCTCACAAGAGCGTCGATGTTCTTCGACTTCCGGTACTCGTCGCCGCCGGCCGGTACAGAGGAGCCTCCAGATCTATGGCCGGGACCTGCCCTAGCTTCTCCCTCGACGGCGTCTTCTTCTTCTTCTTCTTCTGCTGCTTCATCGCTTCCGTCTTCTCCTGATCCTCCGCTTTCTTCTTCTTCTTCTTCTTCGGTTGGAAGGTACGAATCGGAACCTCCAGAGAGGACGTCCTCGTCGTCGTCCATGGATGACGCTCTCACGCACGCGTCCGCTCGCACGCAGTCACACAAGCACGACGGAGCACCCCCGGGAGAAGACCCCAGCATGGCGGCAAAATGAAGGCGGGGGCTTAAACTTCATGTGAAATGTCTTTCTTGCCCTTTTCCTGTAGGCGAGTGTTCACATGCGTCGACCTACAGCGTGGTTCTTGAAATTTAATATATGTTTAATTTGATTTTAAAGTTATATTAAATCATATAATGTTATTATTCTATTAATTGAAAATAGTTACAACGTAGGAAATTTCTATATAATTGAAAACTTAAATTGAATACGTGCTAAAAGTCTAGAGACAATATTGAACAATTTAAAAATTAAGAATTATATTGCATATCGAGTTAAAGTTCAGTTATCATATTAAATATACTAAAGCTCCATTCCGTTCATGAAAAATAATTTTCAAGAAAATATTTTCATAATTTTTTAGCGTTCGTTTCATAAAAAATAAAATAGTCAATAAAAATATTTTTCGGGAAAAATAATTTTTCAATAATTGTTATATCTCTACACATATATCGATTTGGACTGCTGAAAAAAAATAACTTTTTCCCGATCCTCTATTAAATGATAGTCATCCGATCTAAAACCGAACACCCCCTTCCCACATTAGGCCAGATCATCTTAAATTGCTCATAGAATCACCGAGAGAGAGAGAGAGAGGAGATTCGGAAAATATTTTCAGCTTTTCAAAAACGGAAAATATTTTCCTTAGTTTTAGAAGAAAATATTTGATTGCTTGAAAAACATTTTCCTTAGAAAAGTACTTTTCCACTCCCGAACAACCCATTTTTCGAAAAATATTTTCTGGAAGATTATTTGTCCGCCAAAAGAAGGGACCCTAAATGCACGGAGTCGCAACTTTACTAATAGAGGCACCACATTAATTAAGTCCGTGTTTTGAAAGCTGAGGCATTTGATTGAAACGGAAAGAGAAGAATTGGGGCTCGTCTGTGTTGCGAGAGAAGAAATCTTTTTCATAAAATGATTTTGTTATATTTCTTGAAAGAACTAATAGACGGAAAAATTATTTCGATTATTAATAACAACTTACATATAAATAGACTTGTGAATAATAAAAAAGGCTCTTATTTATCCACTTTTATAACCGATACAAGTGATCATTGTTCCGCTTAGATCATAGGCGATGCAAAATAAGAAAGGATGGCCAATGAAAACTTCTAATCGCTCTCGATAGACACATCAGGAGTTCGGTCCCGAATCGGTGCGACGCTCCAGGAAATCGACATTGCCCGAGCCACCCGGCAGCTACACCTTCGACCGGTTAACAGCCTCTATCGACGCGCGAATTCAACGGGAAGATTTTGCAAATGGACATCAGAGTGTCTTATTTTTACACTACTAGGAGTAGAAACGATTCTTCCGGCGCGATAGCTGTAATTTACGGAGCCTGCGACACCAAGAGCAAACGTTTGCACAAGGATTACAGTACGAGCAGCCGTCCTCCCCCTTCAGTTAGATTTCAGCGTCCGAGTCATCATGGTCATGAACTCGTCCATGTCCACCGCACCATCCCCGTCCCTGTCGACCGCTCTCACCATTCTCCGGCAATCCTCGAGGCTGCAACTCTCGCCGAGGCTCCTTAGGACCTTCAAGACCTCGTCGGCCGTGATCTTCCCGTCGCCGTTGAGGTCGAACGTGCAAAACGCGCTCTGGATGTCCCTCGTCTTCGTCCCGCCTCCTCTCTTCTGCGCTTCCATGAACTCTTGGAAATCGATGAACCCGTCCCCGTCCAGGTCGGCCACTCGGAAGATCTGGGGGACTTCCCCGATCAGGTTCTCCTTGCCGAGGGCTCGGAGAACCACTTTGTACTCCTGCTGAGAGATCTTGCCATCCTTGTTGGAGTCGAACTTGGCGAAGACGCGCTTCATCTCCTCCACATTCGGCTGGAAGGTGGGCAAGAGGCCGGAGTCCTGTCGGGACCGTGACGAGAAGAGCCGGGACGGCCCTCGCAGCAACTTCCTCTTGGAAAGGGTGTACTGCAAATCGAGAGAGTTGAAAGCCGACATTTTCCAGGATGCAAAATCTTCGAACCTTACCAGGAAACTGTTACGCAAGCTTGGCATTTATAACGATGGCTTGACGGCAGACACACGTCTCCGGATTGTTATAAAGTCGGTCGGCATCTTTCGTTCCGTGTGCGTGTGTAACTGTTAGAGGTACCTTGTACCGATACTATCGGATAAAACATTCCCGGTTCCTCATCTTGCATAGCAATCCAGGTCAGGGATAAAGCATAGATTCCAAAACTGCAAAGCAAAGGCCGAATTACAAAAGCTGAGGCCGCAAAGGGCAGAGAACAAAAGCTGTGGCCAAAAAGGGCAGAACACTGCATGATGGAAAGAAAAGAATATATTCCTTTCAATGGCTGCGAAGTTCCCTCTTTCAGGTCATCCAATCAAACTCTACTTTAGACATGTTGCCTACGTTATCTCCATATCGGACCTTGAGATTATTGTATTACAAGAATGGTCTTCTAATCTACAGGAAAAGTGAGAGCACGAATGTGTAGCGGGAAAATTGGTTGTCTCGGGGAATAACGGAAAGAAGGAAGTAGGTGTTCGTCAAGGCGGCTTTCCGTTGTCCAAATCTTCCATTACTTCAATATCCTTGCGAGCTGTTATCTTCTGCACATATCCTGCGGCAAGAACTTATTCAAATGAATCCTTGGAGGTGTTCACATCGTGCATCAATGGCAAACAAGAACCAACAAGATGCAAAACTTCTGCATTGAATCGCTGACACATATTAAAGCACCTCAGTGGTACTTATTAAGAGTAATCAACATACTTCGTGGTTATCACATCCATGTACAAAAAGAAGCATACAAAAATAAAAAGCTTTCTAGAGCTAAAGAAACCCATAGATTTACACAACATGCAGCTGAGTGGGCTTTAGAAGGAAAAAACAGAAACATGCAATCCAAAACAGACGTAGCGGGAAAGAAGTATCAGAAATAGTCAAGAGTCAACGCATTTTCCACAGTCCAAAAAGCATATCCCATCCTTCGGAGTACCGTACTGCACTTTCTATATTCTGGAACAGTTAAAATAATAATTATGCTAATACAACAGGCACACAGTGGCAACCAGAGTGTAACGTATTAGCCAGAAAAGTTGCTAATGCAAAGAGGGTCTATCGATTAAAGAAATGAAACCTAAATCAAAGAACTACTTTATAGCATGTAGAAAACACGAAAAGAGGGTCTATTAATTAAAGAAGACTGGGGATACATAAACTCATATTGAGAGTAAATCTTCAGTGTAATTTCCTTGAAAAGGAAAACAAGCCTTAAAAGCTCTAAGTTGTAAAATATGTAGCTCACTCTCTTCAAAGGAGAAAGAAACTCAGTATTCCACACTCTTACATTGCCCATGTAAAGAACTTGAGTCACTCGGCTTTAATAGGATAAACACAAGCAGTACCGTATAGTCTCTAAGGCTCTGATTGGGAAATTAATGAAAGAGGGGGGTGCCAAGTTTGGAATACATTTAAATTTATAGGGAAAATTTTACATCAAAAGTTATCCCCGATTCATTTGATAAGTTGTTCTCCAAGGTGCTGCTTGGAAAACTAATGAAATAACGGAGAATCAAATGAAGATTGCACGTTTTTAAATTTCTTAAGAGAGATATAGAATGAAAATTTTAAATCTATACAAATCTCAATCCCCCCAATTTTCTCCACCTCCTAAGTTCCCAAACAAAGCATAATGCAACATTCTAGTATTTGCTGTTGTTTACAGGAAGGCAATCAAACTAGCGCTGAACATTAACATATAATTGTTAAGACCTCGAATTGTGTGAACATGCACTTATAAGTACAAAATATAATAGCCCAAGACGAAAATAACTCATGCATCGAGGTTATCCCACTATACGGTACGCATTTGTCAACAGGAAATAATAGCAGCAGAAATCATATTACACTTGAGAAACTATTGACCTGGTGCAGCAGCTGAGTAGCTTAGCTCATGACCGGATAGAGCGATATGAACAGGAGACTCTTCTATTGAGCAATCCACATTATTACAATACATATCTATAAGTTAACATCATAATGCTTCTACGATATGGGGAGCATCCTCCATATCACAATAAAAAAAGTGACATCTCATCATATTCCTTCATAAAGCCCTTCGGTGACATTAACATGCCAATAGAAGATTTGCGCAGCTTCTCATGATGGAACTACTTTAAGTCCATTTCAAAGATGCAAACAGGAAAAAAATCCCTTTTGGTAAAAAAAATTAGAACAAATATTCCAGGATAGAATTAGCACAACGCGTGTTGCACAAGATCTCATGAAGATAATTCAAAGGCTCAGGGGAAAAAAAGCGAATTTAAAGAAAAATGTGCAACATCTAATTGAGAATCAGAAGCACGGCTAGCAAATATACGAGTAGAAATTCTTTCATGGTCTTTATTGCCTTGTTAAGCTTCTATCCTTGATTATCATGATCGGAGAGAATAAAGTTTTGTACAAGCAAAACTAGTTCTAGCAATTAGCAAAATCATAGGTAGACCAAAAGCCATATTTACTAGGGGGAAAAGTGTACCAATTCCAAGGCATGGTACGCACTTGCAGATAGTTTCCCTCCCTCTTTTGTTGTAGTAGCTGACTAACCCTGTACCTTGGCAACTTCGACATTTTCCGGTCCACTCATAAACCACTTCCTTGCAATCCTACAATTGAAACACCAAAGACAAAAATCCACTTCAACTGAGTCACTCTAAATTGCTTAGACAATAATGCCTTTAGTTTAGACAGAAATGGGACGACTGCTCAAGTCATCTGATGAAATTGCGCTGCTAAATAAACAAAAATAGAATTAGATTGATTGCGAAGTTCCTGTAAATATGACAGCCAAAAGCATCAGGAGCAGAGTTGGTTAGCTCAAAATTCATCCTCAGCTAAAGAACAGTGCAAATTAGTTCACTGCATCCATACCCACAAATCACACCGGAAGGTCATGCCTTATAAGTAGTTGAGGTATAAGTTATTTCTAGTGACAGGGTGACATATTTGTGTTCTTCATTACTCTTCACTATCATTTTGCTGCTTCGAAACTTATAATTTGACATGCGACAGCACAATTTTCTAAGAACAAAGGCCAGCAAATTGCACCAGAAACCGCAAACAGCGTCGAAACCATAATTCCTCCAAAAATCTACAGGCGAGTTCTCCCACTACACAATTCTGCCATCGTAAGAAAACACAGCAGAACTAATTTTTCCCCCCTCAGCCCAGTAGAAGATAATCATTTTCCATATTCATCAAAATGAACCTATGAAAGCCAAATAAACAAAGCAGCTGATCTGCAGCAACCTCCGATGTACAATTCAACATACCAACACAGAGAGAGAGAGAGAGAGAGAGAGTACCTACCTCAACTAGAGGATCGCAGCGAAGCCGTTTGTCAATTTCCTCGGGGGCCACAGGCGACGAATTCGGGTACGTCATGGGGAGCGGGAGAGGGTCGCCGTCGTCTGTCAAGTAGCTCTCCCTGTCCCGCGACCACTTCTTCTCCCTCGCATTCGCCTTAACCCCGCCGTTGCCGCCTCCTCGCCGCGCCGCCGAGGCATCCGCCGCCGCGCCGCCCTCGAAGTCCTGCCCTATCCTCGCCGCGTCCGCGGCCGACACGGCCGGGAACTGGAGCCACCTCGGGAATGCCGGGCCGGCGGGGACGTCGCCGGCGGCGCGGCAGACGAGGGACGGGCGAGGGGCCACGAGGAGAGGAGCGGGGGAGGGCTTGGGGAGGGCGAAGGCGGAGCTAGGGTTTATGGGGAGCATCGAGTCAATGCATTGACCGGTTCGGTGGATGGCGGTGGTCCTTTCGGGCCGAGAGAAAATGGGTCGGCGTGGATTTTGCAGAGAGAGAAAGAGGGAGGGGATGGAAGGCGTGAAACTCCGAGAGAAGAGACATTCGTCGTACCAAAACTCAAAATGGTTTTGATTTCCTCTAACTGTCTAAAAATTTTCAAAAGAGAAAAAAATAAAAATAAAAAAGAGAGGGCGGCCCAATTTCCCTTGAAACTATGAACCGGACCGATGGACCAATCCCTGGTCTTTAAGACTGTGGACTGGATCGCTTAAGTTCTGGACCAGTACCGAACCGGAAATATTCTAAAATAATTAAATATATATACTTATTTTTTAAAAAAATATTTTGATAAAGTTTGGTAAAGATTAATTCTTTAGACATTTAAATTGACTTTTTTATTTTTAATAAAATATTAAAAAGAAATTGACTGACCTGACCTTCCTAGGAACCAAGAACTAAAACCGCGCCACTTTTGATAACCAAGAATCGAACCGACACTTTCGGTCCGGTCCAATTCTCGGCCGGTTCAAACGGTCCAAGTTGCTCATTCCTATGAGCTTAAATATAAATAGTCTCTCTTGTGATTTCTTGGAATTTCTGCTTTTACCAAATATTTACTTAAAACGTAGGATAGGGAACGAATTGCATGGACCGTCGCATGAATTTGGCAAAATTACAACTCTGCCATTGATTTTGTTTTTTTATAGCTTGGAGAATTCCTGGACAACAAGTTTTCGAAACCCTGATTTTGATAACTAGCTTTGACAACGTGAAGTTTATACGGATGAATAATGTTAATAAAACGTTGAACTTCTTAGATTTAGCAGTACCCGAATACTCTCAAAATTGAAATAAATCTATTAACAAAAATGATTTTACTAATCCTCAATATGCTTAAGTGAACAATTTTTGGTGCACAAGTTGATAGTATCTCGAAATACATGAGCAGTAATTATCAGAAGCAAAAATTTATTGAGTTAATGTTACTATTCGGCATTGTGTGGGAGCTGCCGGTAATTGTGGTGGTTTCAAAATAATTTTCTGCTAGTTGGTAGCACTTCAATTATTTATTTTTTAAAAAATTAGAACTTAATTATATTTTTTTGATAAGTTTTAGGACTTTTATTACACTTATTAAAAAAGAAAAGAAAAGAAATCACACCAGAACCTGCGAAAAGATAGGGGGAAAAAGAGGTGGAAGATCCCAAGATTTGTTCAAGGGAAGCCGAATGAGTACTGATTTGTACCGATAACTAGCAAAATGCTTTGTGCTGACAACATAAATACTAACAACCTTGATCAAGTATACAAAAGTGGCTTCAATTAGGGTTTATTGGTTTTCCGGGCGGTCTAATTTTCCTCCGGAATCAGGAACTGGACTGACTAATTTTAGGATCAGACCGAACTGATCGGACCGGTTCAGTTTCCGGGCGGTCCAATGGGACTAGGAAGAATTCAAACAATTAAACAAGAATCTCGAGGACCAAATTGCACCTTTGCTAGATCAAGGATCATATAGTGGTCAAGTAGAAGAGGACAGTGGTGAGCTCAAAACCAATTGTCTCTACCAACTGTAGTACTCAAGAAACTGGTGGGGGCAATTATCATGGTCAAAGAGGTAATTTGCTGCGTCCTGAAAACGGCGCATCTGGAGGTTCTGCTCTGTTGCACAATGTAGATGGCAACTCTCTAAGTGACAAAACTGCCAACTTGCATAGTAGACACCATGAAATCAGGTCAAGCCAGGGTGACGATTTACACTTGCAGCATTGTAATGGCAAATGTGTCTATCCTGGATCAGACAATGGAAATGGAAACCTACGTCTTGGTCGAAGTCATCAATTGTCATCTTCGAACTCACCTGTCAGTGACCACTCTGTACTGCGTGGGTTTGGCACAGCATGGGTCGACTGGGTTTTCATCTTCATCTTCTCCATTTTGTCAGAATAATGCTCAAGCAGCTTCTCATGCATTGGGGAATTCATGTATCCAGGCTGTCACGAATGTTTCGAGAGTACCCTCTAAAACAACATCCCTGAAAAATAGGTGGATCGGTCCGAGTGGTCCGGTCTGATCCCGCTCTTTCAAGAATCAATTCCATTTTTTGAAACCAAGGACTGGATCAAAACTCCGAAAAACCGGACCAACCCAACTGCTCCGGTCTGGCCCAGGTAGTTCCTAGGGTGGGCGGTCTATTGTGCACAACCCTAGCTTCAATACATTTATTCACCACAAAAGGATTTTCGTGGGGACATAATCGAACGCTCTATGTGTTTTGACTTTGGTGCAAAAAGACCACGTGAAATAGACTTCGGATGAATATCAAAAAAGTCATGAATATTTTTATTATGTCAATTTAATCATAAACCAATTGAGTTCATTCAATCAAAAACCATCAATTTCAACTTACGTGGATGCCAATCGTCCTATGTAACATAACTAGCGTAAAACTGCCAACTATGAAGTGGACAATTCTTCTAATTTTCTATTTTATTTTCCTTTTCTTTTTCCTTTCTTTACCTCTCCTTTATTTTGAGGGTTGCCAAAGCTCGTGGCCCATTAGCCCAAGTCCTTGCTTGGGCTTGACCTGTAGCTATTGAGGCCATAATTATCTTTGTGTGTGACCAACTAGGTTGGCCTCACCCAAAGGGCTTTTATGAACCATTGTCTAGTGGCCAGCAAGCTTTGATGACCCTCATCGGCCATAGTGGAAAAACAAATAAAACAGAAGGAAATGAAAAATAAAATACTAAATACTAAAAAAATTCAAAAAATATTTTTAAAAGTTGTTCACATTTTTATTAATCATGCCACATAGGACGACTAGTGTACACAAAAATGATTTCTTATCAAAATTAAATCGATGAACTTAATTGAAAAAACGAGAAAATATTCATGACTAAATTGACATAATTGAATTGTTCATGACTAAATTCGCATAAATACAATAATTTTAAAGCTTTTTTGATAATTTTCCTAACAAACTTTGAAACATGGATGAGTAGAATAGATACTCTAATAAGAATCAAATGGTACATTTCTAATCTCCAAGTAGAAATAGGATATACATGTCAATTATCATGCATGATGAGAATGCAATTTTTAGAAGTAAGGGTGAGCACCATGAACCACCCAACCCGGAAACTGCCCAAACCAAACCAAACCAAACCGACCGAGTTGGTCCTATTCTTCAGAGTTTTGTTTCGGTCCACAGTTCCTAAAAATGGAACCGGTTCCTGGGCGATCTAATTCCTAGTTCTTGGTAGGGCGGGATTAGACAAGATCACTCGGACCAGACCACTTGGACCAATCCTTTCTTTGAGTTTTTTTAGTTGTTTAAGGTTGAAAGAGGAAAAGAAAAGTGACGCCCCATTCAATTCGAGTCCAATCTTGATGGACCCAATGAATATTTTCTCTTCAATGTATCATACTCGAGGCCCTAAGCTCTCCGCTCTCGTTCTCATTCATGTAAAGCAAATAATTCAAAGAGTCAAAGTCAAACTCTCTCACAAACTTTTTTGTTCTTTTCGTTTATTCTTCTTGTTGATGGACGCCCAATCGCTACGCCCGTACTGCCGCCCCTCGCCAGATTGTCGCCCGCCATTGCTACACCGCCAATGTTGTTCAGCGGTGGTGGTCCGGCGGCGGCAGCGGCAGTAGGGGGATGGCGTCCGACAATGATCCGGTGGCATGGTTCGACGACAACGACGGTCTGGCGACAAGGGCGACAATCCGACAAGTGGCTTCGGACAACTAAAGGTTGTAGCGGCAAAAGAGAGAAAATGTGTTTCTTAAAAAGTATTTAAAAATAAAATATAAGTTTTTTTTGTTTCAAATGTGCTCCCTAGAGCAAAAAAAACATATTTTTTGTTCTCCGTAACAAATATGTAAACAACTACATTTCTATTATTTTTTTATTCTCCAAAATAAAAGAATAAAAACAAACTTGTTTATGAACATTATCAAATAGGGCTTTGTAGGCATCAACAACCCGCCAAAAGTAAGGGTAGACCTCACTGACCATCCCACCATCAAATCTAGCAAGGGTGATTGATTACCCTCACCTGCAACCAATGAGCATGGCCCTTGTCAACCATGGGGAAAACAAGGAAGGGAAGGGAAAAAAAACAAAAAGAAAAAACAAGAAATTATATTAAAAAAAACTCCAAAGATCGTACATATAGGCATTGACGAGGTCACGTACGATAATTAACATTAAAATTTTAGATTTTTGATCATAATTGATTGATAAGGTTACATTGAAAAATCATCAAAAATATGATGATTGAATTGATTGTCGAATAATAAGTTGAAATTTTGTTGGACAATTCTCTCTTATAAGTCTAATTTCTAGCATCATAGGTCCAGCATATTTATGCCTTTTCCTTACAATTTAATAAAAGTGAAGTTCTAAACTATTACGCGGAGCAAGGGCAACGGTTGAAGAGGCTCAATGCTACAAAGCATTGGCGGGTTGGCAAGGTAGGGTTGCATCCTTAAGTGACCCTTTTGAATCCCAAAATTTTCTCTCTCTGATCAACTTCCAAGTTTGGAGTCCTAGTTTCATTCTCATCCAATCTATCCAAAGTATTAATTCATGCAACTAAGAGAGACAGAAAGTTGGAGTCAATTGGAGGGCGTACGGTACTCGGGTCCCCTTACAGACTCCCGAGTTTATTTTGAGATCGATCAATTCAATTGATCAATTCCTTGTTTCATACATGGTGAATCGACCTTGATCGAATAGGTTCTAGTTTTTAGGGTGAGAATTAATCCACCGTAAAACCAATCACCTCTAACAATTGCTCTAGCTTAAATGTTTCCTATCTACAGAAAACACCCATAGAAAAAAAAAACATAGTGTCATCACACAATCTTTCACTAAACTGACTTTGGAGGAAACCTCATGACTCATCCTATTTGCTCCACCCAAACTAGAAATCTGACTCTAACAAGAGTTTGTTGTTATTTCATACACTCAATTAACCAAAAGTCCAATAGAGACTTTCCTAATATAAATCACATTTCAAAAATTCAATCTTCTTTCCTTGATGAGATCAAACTTGAGATATAATTTAATACAAGATTTCATTCATAAGGGCTCCCAATAAGATCCGAACTCAAGTTATGACATAGCTAGATTAACTTATCGAGGTATTGTTTGCATTGATCCGTCTATTACCAAGTCTCACATATTTATCCTTTGACATATAGGTAGGCACCATCTCAAGAGGTCACCCATCTTGATAGTTCTCCCACCTTAACAAGTTTAACTTGGGAGTTCTAAAACTAAGTATTATCGTTATATGAATAGGCACCTTGATGAATTAATTACAATTCTCTCTCTCTACCACACACAAACACGCGAATGCCTATGCACACCTATATTTTAGAATCATACTCCCCCTAATCTATACAACGTTCGGTTTAATCATATGTCCCCTTCGCCTTCCTAGAAGCTTGCTACGATCCGCTTCTTATATGGGCCATTTGGCTCCGTGACTACTCAATATCATTGTCAAAACAGGTCGTTACACAACATCGTACCGAGACGAACAACCTTTCTTATGTCAACATCTTATTTGTTAAACAATCGTCTATGAAACCTAATCAAACACGCATTTAGCCACAGTAAGTTCATGGCATATGCAATGATGTCAAGGGGGAGGAAAAATAAATCATGTAACATGCCTAATATTTTACAGCAAATGTTACACGCACCAAGCCTTCACATTCAAAACCTCATCCACATGCCAAAAATCACTGCCCTTTCGACTTCATTACGCATAAATCTAGTCGTTAATCACACCTTGATCACATGCTGAAATCTACGCTTCTCGTCTTGATGATAAGAACCGGAGGGCGATGGCCGGTCGCACTATAGTCACGTGCGGGAAATTCAAGTTCCTTGTCCGAATGATGCGCACCTGAGTCAACCGCGACGTCGTGACCGAGGTCGAGGACCTTTTTCCCCACGTGCGGCAATCCTGTCGCTTTCTCCACGTGCTCAAGATCGGCCCCGCCCACCACAAAGCTCATTTGAAGCACGTGCGAAAATAGGGTTGTTCCCGGGTCCCGCTGCTTTGCTCAGGTGAGATCTGGCTGGTGGGTCCCACCGGCTTCTTCCGCACCTGTTAAAAAACGAGCTATAAACTTATCTCTTAGCACATATTTAATGAACCCGATTGTGATATGAATTGTTTATATTCGATAAATAGATCATGAATGGATTTATATCTGATAAAAATCAAAAGAATATACGTATTAAATGAATTCACAACTTAGTTAATTCTAACTAGTCTTTCTAATTCTCTTTCGTCCTCATTAGTTTTCATATTCGTTCGCCCGCGATTTCACATGCATTTTTCTAAATTTGATTAAATATGAAAAAATGAGTCGAATTGGGTCATGTATATGTTGAGTATATATTGAATCGGATATATGTTGATTGACTTTATTTTGCATGAAATTAATTATTTTTTGCCTGATCCAAATCCAGTACAATCTATCAATTCAACAGATCTACTCCCACCAAACACCCAAAGCAAAAGATTTTCTCAACCCAAGCACTTATGGCATTATTCAGAAATTGAGCGTCGAGTATTATTGAAAAGAACGTGATTTTCTGGGATTCCAGCGATGAACAGTGAAACAGTGGCAACTTACCCAAAAAAAGAACAGTAAAACAGCGACAACATGGGAACGAAGAACATAAACAGATGAAAGTCCGAGAACTAAGAACTTTGGCCATGTCCGTTCGATGAATCCGATGAATTGTTGCCTCCGAAGTCCATCCACTGCTGCATTTCGTCATCGCCGAGTACGTCCCAGAGCTCGCACCCCCCGGCATTCCCCAGGTCCACTGGTGCCGTCGCCGGCGCCATCAGTGCTGGCGCGCACTCCGTTTCTGGATGTTGCTCTCCCTTGTTTGGACTGATCTCCCGCCGCTCCGATGATGAAGCCGCGTTTTCCAGCAGGCTGCGATCGACGAACGGGAAGTTGAGCTTTGCTCGCGGCCCTCGGAACTCAATAGCCGCCTTGTCGTACGCCCGGGCCGCCTCCTCCGCAGTGTCAAAGGTCCCGAGCCAAACCCGAGCCCCACGCTGTGGGTCCCGGATCTCCGCAGCCCATTTCCCCCACGGCCGTCGCCGCACGCCCCGATAGCGATTCTTCCTCGCTCTGCCCTGTCGACGAGTATCAGCTGCTCTCACTGCGTCGCCCGACCCGCCTGTCGTGCTCGATGTGGGCGGTGTGTGCATGGAACTCACGGCCGGGTGAGACGAGGTGCCGCGCTCGAGTGTTGGTGGGAAATAGTTGCACCCGAGGCACCCCTCGATCTCGCACTCGCGACAGGTGACGGAACTGCACGGCCCCAAGGCGGGGCCGGCGTGATCATCACCGTGAGCCGACGAAGTCCCGGAGATGACGTCAGTCAGAACGGCAACCATGACGGAGAGCTCTTCCTCATGGGTAAGGCGGCACTGCAGCGGAGGGAGGTGGTCCGCCGGCGGCGGGGCGTCGAGCTTGGGCATCCTGGAGCTGGACTCGTCCATGACTTGTCAAAGAGCTCTCTAAATTTTTCTACCACTTGCCTCACACTGTCGAACGGGGGTTTATATAGTCAAAGCCGTACGTGGAGCGATGCTTACGTGGCATGCCACTGGGCAGCTAATCGTGGCCACGCGGATTTTAATGTCTTTTTCTTGTTTTCCCTGGTCTTCTTACCAAGCGGTGAAATCCATCACGTCGATGAGATGATTAGCCGAGCAGATATTGCGTGATCCCGGTGCCATGGTCTCCACCCATTTTACGGGAGGAAATGCATCGTCTGTAAGCAAAGCAGAGTGATTTGCTGATGATAGCTATTCGATCCGTGATTAGATATATATCTTTTTTCCAAAAAGTGGGCCCCTTTTTTTTTTCGAAAAAAAGACAATCCTCCAATCAGACTGTCATCAGCAGATCACTCCGCTCTGCTTGAGTAGACAATTCGAATCCTTTACGGGAGGCCACTTGTCTGGTGGGCCCTGCCCGCTCTCTCATAGAGAGCGGGCCCACCCGCTAAGTGTCGCCTCCTGAGTAGGGGATCATTGCGCCGGGACCATATAGAAATTTTTCATGATTAGCCGGTCATCGACCTCTCTTTCTCTCTCTCTCTACGTGGCGGCGAGTCGCGTTACATGAGGCGAGTGAGTGGGAGACACGTGCTCCGGCCACAAGCGCTTAGTCGCCAGTTCCGGAGTACGACTAGGACCGAAGACTCCTTTGGAGGGGAGCACCTGGAATTTGAAAAGATGCATGAAGCCGGAAAATTGAAAAAAAAAAGTAGAGGAAATTACAGATAACTCCATTGAAATGGCCTTTCCTCTGCTCCTGAATTATCAGGCTAATTTCGCTTTAAAAACCCCATAACTTTATGTCAAATCCAAATACTACTTTAAATTTTGATTCTCTTATAAAAGATCCTAAATTTAGATCCACTCTCAATTTTACCTAAACTTTTCTCATCCTATGAAAAATTCTACCGCTCAATCTCAAGGTCACATTAAAAAAAAAATAACCTTATTAAAAAAGAACCTGTAACTTTTGCTTAAGTGACAATATGCCCTAATTACCCTTCGTCAAAATTTCTCGTTGACAATCGAAAAAATGAAAAGCCTTCCAAGCACAAACTATTAGAGAATCCCAAGTGCGAGCTCACCAATCATGAGTGCTCTAACCACGAGAGATGAAACACTTTTAAGCACGAGAGATTGAAGATCAAGTGCAATCTCTCGTGCTAAAATCAAATATTTTGTTTGGGGTGATGTTGAAATTCATTTTTCAAAAAAAAAGTTTTCTTAAATTTTAAAACTTGAGGAAAAGCTAGATTGATGACATGAAAATGCCATGTAAGATCACTAAGTTCAATTTTTTCATAGAGGTATAATTTGGTATTCAAGTGAATTGAACTTTTTTATGAAACAAAAAAAAGGATAAAATGGAGGCCGGATTTAAATTTGAGGCTTTTTAAGGTATTAGGCCTAAATTATTAATTATTAATTATTGATTACTATTTTCCCGAACTTTTCATTTTGTTAAGGTCGTTACACTTTTGTTATATTTTTCTGTTAGCAAGTGCAGCGCGCATGACCTTTAAGATGTGAATGACTCTTTTCTAGGGAAACCTCTCTTTGATCCTTAATTTTGTTAAGTCAAATGAAAGAAAAAGGAAACCGAGAAAATGAATAAAGTCGGACATTAATCTAAAAAATTGCAAATACCGAACAATGATATCGAGTGTGTTCATCGAACTAACGAGATATTCCAATTCGATTGAGTGTGTTCATCGAACTAACGAGATATTCTAAGAAAGAAAGCATAGACACTCTTTATATATTTTTGAGTGATTAATTAATGCGAAAAATGCCGGACCGAGAATAAATACTCGAAAGAATCACTTTGTATTTCAGGATAATCATTTCTTCTTCTTCTTCTTTATTTTCAATGGAGGACAATGTTTTCTTGTATGATTCTCTCTCTATCTCTTTGCTCATAATCTGTGGCTTAATGTGCGTTGATCAGCAGGTGCAAATCGGCCCCTAAATGTAAAGAGCTTGACGTCCGGTGGATGGATCGGACACATGATCTCTTCTATCGGCATTTAGCGAAGTGCACCTAAGATCTCTTGGCCCAATGGAGATCCAGCTAGCTGCACCCCCGCGTCTCCGGTGTCTCATCCGCCATTGAAGTTGCAGAGGATTTGTCGAGGTTGCCGGGGCTTCAGGAGGAGGGGCGACTGTCGCACGACTCTCGTCCCCGGGATCGGTCCTCGTTGAGGCCAGAACTCGTCGTTCCAGTTCCCGTCGGGCCAATTCTCACCAAGTCAGACTGTGTTGGTGTCACGTCCCGAACCTCGAGAGCGTGCACATCCCTCAATGGTCTATTTAAATTGCGACGTTCCCAGGACGCGTCGCCGACCCAATTAATTATGCACATGCGGAAGCGAATTAAACAATCCCCTGACAACAATCAAACATGGGATATAAAAGTAGGACAACCAATTCTCACAAAACAATCTCGAGTTTAAATACACAAACGACTAAACAAAAAATGGTTTACAAAACTATCTAAACTCTGAAATCTATAGCCACATGCTCCAGGTCCATCCAAAGGTGTGCTCCAAAATCATCACCTATGGTACTTCCTATCGTATGGGACGTATCTCCAACTAGGGACCTGCAAAATAATGTTAAATTGAGACAACGTCTCAACGAGTCTACCCCCTATGCCCCAATTAGGAAGAAAATTCACCTACAGGTGACCTAACACATATCAAACAATCCTTACCTCATCTTAGCACCTCCCTGCACATCAGTACAGTTAATAAACATATGCAGATAGCAAGCATGTCCAACGATTGGAACACTACACATCAATCATCCAACACTCAAAGAGGTCCCGATTATAAGGCCAAATTGTTATGACACATCACATTCCATGTCACACAATTTCGTCCCATAATAAGGCGCGGCAAATCAATGTTTCAATTCACAATCAAGCTGAGTTCTGATGTTTCTCGACCCGCGTAAACACGCCTCACAACCCGCGTAAAGTTCACGCCTTAGGTGTTCGACTCGTCACAACCCGCGTCAAGTTCACGTCTCAGGTGTGCGACAGTTGGCCTCGTCAGGCTCAACTAAACCCCGCATAAACATGCCTCAGGGTAGCCTGCGTAAGTTCACGCCTCAGGCTTATCTCTTTACCACAACCCCGCGTAAAGTTCACGCCTCAGGGTAGCCCGCGTAAGTTCACATTTCAGGCTTATCTCTTTACCACAATCTCGCGTAAAGTTCACACCTCAGGGTAATAAAACCAATCAATTTCATACATGCCTCAACAAGCAAACGATCAATGATTCAAGCCATGCGATTTAAAATCGAACCACTTGATTGATAAATGTACCACATTATTCTCACTCACGGCCACGTGATTAATAATCGGACCACACAATTAATTAGCGTACCACATGATTAATCAATCACGACCACACGATTAATAATCGGACCACACCACTAATTAACGTACCACACGATTAATCGATTACGGCCACACGATTAATAATCGGACCACAGAATTAATTACGTACCATAGATTAATCAATCACGGCCACACGATTAATAATTGGACCACACGATTAATTAAGTTTAATAATAAATGACATCATAATTCCTAAAATATCTTCTAGAAATCTTCTCTTGCAAGATAGCTTCATTTGACATCATCCATGACTTCATATTCATAAATGCCCATAACTACACATGTGACATTATCACATATACACTGTTCAGCAAGCACGACATCAAGAACAACCACAAGAACAATATTGGTTCCGATAAGCAGAAATAGGGCTACTCGCGTGTCTCCAAGTTTAAATCCAGAAACTCAATCAAAAGAGTTCGGAAAGTTCCCAAAATTTAATAGGTTATAAAGGACACTTAAATGAACATTTTTCATGAAGACACCTTGACCCAGATCCCTCTGGATCAAGAGCAATAAATCGCTTAACACGCTACCAGAATTGTGCCCGTTTCGAAAAGTCACGTCTTTAAAAACCAGCTTGGTTCGAGATACAAAACTTATCCGTTTGCTCTGAAATTTGAATATGTTAAACTAGAAGCTGTAATAAACAACTTTCATGGAGGAACTCTTTTGAAATTCGGACCCTAAGAGTTGATAAAAATCCATTGAACACCAAAAGATCACAAGTTCCAGCAAAAACAGGGGTTCTGTTTTCTTCCAAACGAAGTTGAAATATGATCCTTTAAATCTATAAAATCTTGGGTAAAATATATGTTATAGCTGAAGATGTCTACAACATTTCTCAAGAAGAAATCAATCTCAAAATCTTAGTGAATCTCATTCCACAAAATTGGCAAATGGATAAGGTCCAGTAAACAGATTCAAGGGAAATTTGCCAAACTCAACTAAATCAACTTCCCTAGTGTTCATCTAACCCAAAACCACTCTAATCTAGCTAATCAACACTAATCTAACCCCCTAGGTGTAATCAACATCCTAAGAGCAGATTAGGAAGTAGACTCATGGGATTAGCGAACCAACGGGTCCACGACGGCGGCAGCGCGAAGGCGAGCGTTGGAGCACGGCTGGCTGAGCTTGGGTTGGCTGGTCTGGCAGTGGAGTTTGAGCAGCAAGGGAGTGGACGTGAGCAGCAAATGGAGAGAGAAAATGAGAAAAGAGGAGGAGAAGAAGAAGTTCTCTTGACTTGAGGGAGAAGCCACGCATGGGAGAATGGAAAAGGGGAAACACAACTTGCCAAGCAAGTTTTCTTGTGGCCAATGATAGGTCTTCTATCCCTAAAGTCAAATTATCAACCAATGGTTACTTTTCTCTCATTTTCTTCACAAAATAAGGTCTTTTTGGAGGTCAAATATATCCCTTGACCAACCCCTACGAATTTCCACTATTTTTCCACCTATTAATTCAATTTGGTAGCCCAAAAATCCAACTTGAGTCAAATTTACTGAATTTGAATTTTTCCACAAAACTTCTAGCCCGACGGAATTTTCCCAAAAGATGAGACGAGGTCCTAAAAATAAATGGTGACACACTCGAACGTTCGATTCCCGAATCCAAGTTCAATTTCATGGTTAAAATCAACCGAACGCGATTCTAGTACAATCCAACTTATCGGGTAGCTTTTAGGGATTTTATCGCGATTATATCCCTTAACGGCTTTACCTAGTAGGTTAGTTAACTCAAGAGTAGCCAGCTCCGAGAAAAAGACCATAGGCACGTCGGTAAAAAGTCCATTTCATTTTATTGCGGACGGAGTCAAAATTCAGGATGTCACAATTGGGGTCACGTGAAACCGAGAAGTCGTGACGCTGTTGTCTCATTTGTGTCTATAGGGGTAAAATTAGTAATTTGGTAGTGTAAGAATAAGGGCGAGAATGAAAGACGATAGAGTCTTGCTTTCGAAAATGATCAAAGTCAGAAAATATGGGGCCTTGCCAAGACAAATTTTGACCTGAAGATATTTGGCTTCGAAGATCTCCAAACAACCGTTAGATTTCCTCTTACCATTGCACAGGTTGCCCAGTTTTGTTCCTGCGAAATTTCTCAGCATAGTCTGTCGCCCATCTTAAATCCCCTTCTGCTTCTTCTGCTCCCTGTCCATCCGTGCAACATCTCACTTCTGCTTTCTCATTTTCTGGGTGAAAATTAGTCCTCCACGCCCTACTCTGCCGACATCACGGGCTACATCTCGCTTAAGGCATTTCGAAAGACAAAATCCCAAGATCTATCCCAGAACAGAGCAGACGGATCAATTACTCTCACAGTCTCACTACCATCATCTATCTTGAGTTTCTCCCCTCTTTAAATCTCAAATAACCTTTGATTATCACGGCGGAAGTTCTTCCACCGCCGGATGATAGTTTTCTCTGTCGCCTCTTAGATGCTCCAAGAAAAACCTCAAAGAACTATAAATCGTGACATTGTAGCGGCTTTACCTTTTTTTTCTTTCTCTTTTTAAGTTATAGTACGCCCACCACTGCATTGTATGCCGTTGATCCCCAAAAAGAAACAAGCTGAAGTTTTATCCATAGAGAGACAAAAAAGGAAACTTACACATTGCCTGTATATCATTTTTATACACAAGAAATCATGAAAAGTGTGCTTAGTTGGACTGTAAATTTACTGCAAAATGGGTTCCTTCTCTCTCTATTCTTCCATATATGGGCCGAAGGTACATTCTCATCCTCTGCATCTACAACTAAGCTCATCAAACTGAACTGGCTTGACACAATCTGCAATCTAATCATCATCCTCTGAATCTGCACCAGTATATATAGAGATCAGTAGTGAATTCAAGCACCATAGTCGAGGTTATAAACACACCGATATGGAACAGCCCATTTCTTTTGATATTATCACTTTGTGTATCACTTAACAAAAGGGAGTTGAGTCGAAGGCTTACCGGATCGTATATCTTCGCCCACTTTTCCTCGGTTCTTTAGCTGCCTTCTGATCATAGAGCATATTAGGACCCACCAATAAATGTGGAAGACGAGCAGCATCAGCAACATTGCATTGAATATGTAATACAGCAGTGTACCATAAGCTTCGGCCATTGGTAAGTAATCACAGAGAGTGGTACTGCACAGTTAATAAACATAAAGCAATCATAAGTCCAAGGTATCCTAAAGACTGCAGACATAGATGAATAGAGATCTATTACATGAGGTCGCACCTTGTTGCTCTGATGACCCAGAAAGGAAAGTATATTAGGCGTAGCACAAGCCATGAAAGGGCGAATAATCCAAAGAAAACACTTGCTCCAAGCTCATGTTCAGAGTACTTGAAAACTTTGGCAGCTTCTAAAAACACGTCGCTCGCATCATGGAGTGCCAGGACAATTGCGCCAACTCGAAAGAAACTGCACAAGCAAGAAAAGTGTCTCATGATATAGAAGACGTGCATTTTCATAAAATTAACTGTGTGAGTGACAAGACAGGCAAAAAAAAGTTCAAGTCAGAAGAACACTGAAATGTCAAAGTTGATCTAGTTATATGCCATTTACAGGTTGCAAATATCTAGACAAGGCCTTTAATTCTCTTTGAGGGTATAGACAAGACAAATACCTAGTCAAGTATGAGTAACTGATCAAGAAGACGGTGATTACATGATGGGACATCATGACGGCAAAGTCCTTCCGTCGAGTTTCCCAGGTAACAAGAGCAGCGATACTGTAAAGGTAGAATCCGCATTGGCACATGTAGATAAGCTTCAAAGGAAGCCTGAAAAGATGGGAAAAACAGATGAATAAACGCACTTCTGTAGTGGCAACCTCTAGAATTTGACCAACTTTCTTGTGTACAACTCGAAATGAAAGGATTCTTTGTACTGTAAAATAGGCAAGAAGTAGTAGAGTATATATAACGAAATAGCATTGGTTGTTTTATCAGCACTCATAATCCACAGCAGTAAAATAGTAATTTTTTAGCATGTTTGCTGAGCTAACATTCACAGAGCCCTTCAACATTTTCAAGATCGTGACAATATGTTATTTAGCAACTTAAGCGTGCTTGCAAATAACACAAGCAAAAAGACAAAGATAAGAGAGAGCTTAACAACATGCCATAAATGACAGTAACATATCGGAGATGATAAAAGATCACCCTGAAAATGCAATTCTGTGCATGTCGATTATCAGAACTTGGAAATGCATCAATGTTGTCAATTGTACAGGCAAGAATTACTTACTTCAGCTCCTGGTTAGGCCAACCTTTGAAATACTCTAATGTGTCCCAGAACCATGGCTCCTGATAAGTGGCCTTGAGAACGCAATATTCAACGGCGCCATAGTATGTCAACTTCCACATAGACTCCGAACATTTTACGATTTTCGACTGTACCGCCTCATTGATTTTCAACTGCCCAGATCCAATACTAAGCAGCGAAATAGCAAGCCTCTGCAAGATATTGGAGATGACAGTGAACAATTTCAGAAGCCATAAAGTAAGATTTTCTGGGTATAAAGAGCGTTGTGGTTGGCTAAACACTAGCCTAAGTGGTATTTGAATGCATTGAGCTCACATGAGCCGGGTGCACTTACAATCCGACCAAGTCCAGGCATAAGTAGTGGTCGCACATGAACCCAATGCACACAATATCTTCCCCTAATTTCAGCACACAATATCTTCCCCTAATCTCGTCAACAGGTATGCCAAAGCTATGTCGCCGTGTAGGCTTCAATGCTTTGTCGACTTAGGCAAGCCATCATATGAGAATGCCATCTCCACAAGCATTAATCTAAATTCCTGCCAAACTCAACTCTTCATCTGGCCTTGCCCTCGATCTAAACAGCTTGAATCATAATCAGGCAGGAAACGCGAGATCAGCCTCACAAATCACGCGGAAAAGCCATATTCCCAGTTCATAAAGATAGATGAACAATCTTTAGAAATACAAACGGAAAACATTTCCCCATGCTGGTTCGCATACGCATACGGCGATCAGAACAGGAACCCACAAAAAGACCCCCACCGACGACCAAGCAAAGAAACCTTACGCGGAAGATGAACCGGTCGAGGAAGGACCTGGCCGCGACGAAGCCGAGAGCGAAGCAACCCGCGACGAGGAAATGCGAGGCGCTGGGTCGCGCGTCATCCCGATCGAAGAAGGAGTTCATCGGAGCCCGGGGAAACCGCCGGCGGCCCGACCCGAGATCCGAAGGGTAGGTTCCCCTTCCGGCCTCCCGCAAGAAAACCCCCCTCCCGGGAAACCCCTCTGCGCCTCTGCCCTAGCTCGGCTCCGTCGGCGGCAAGACAAGGCGCGGAGGAACGGCGGAGCGACGACGGAGGTGAACGTTGAGAGGAAGGTGGGGGCTCTTAATTTGGCGATCTCCCCCATTTATAGATTCCTGAAATCGCATCACATCCCCTGACTCTCTCTTAGACCCGAGATACTGCCACGTGGCGAGCGGGAACGGGTGGGGCCCCATGATGGGCCAATGGGAAGAGTTCTTGCTTTGAAGCAACGCGGGATGTATGTCTCTGTAGAGAAGAAAATGAGAGAGGAAGATTGACACGTGGCAAGTTCCCTTCCCCCACAAAGATGGGAAGGCCGATGCTTTCCACTCGGCTTGAGAAGATGTTGGCGAGGGAAAGTTAGAATTTTTTTGGGCGAGTGGGTTCAATGGGATTAGATTTGCTATGTAGGTTCCTTCGAGACCCTTTTGCCAAGATCGGGCATTGATTCCGAGCCCGGTCCCGGTCGGAGCTCCGATCCGAGATGCGGCGAGCGGGCGCCGGCGGAGCTTCTCGGAACGATGAAGGGAACCCATGAACCCGTCGAGAGCTCTGGACAAGAACGGATGCCGTTGAAGTTGCTGATGTAGCCGGCATGAGAGGCTGTCCGGAAGCCAGGGACGGCGATATCGCGAATGCCGGGCCGGAGTCGCCGGTGCTGCCGGCAAACGGTGATGAGGACGGCGAAGGAGCGGACGGGTGCTGGTCTTGCCGTTGAGGATGCGCAATGGAGCCTTGTAGAAGGCGTTGCTTGTGTTGAGTAGTTGAGTTCTGTTGAAGAGGTTTTTGCTTCTGTTCTGTTTTTGCGCTGGGATCAGCAACTAGTTTCCCTTAGTTTGTTTTTTTCCCTTAACATGTACCTCGTACAATTCGAATGTGGTTTCTTTGTCTCATGTTTGGTTGCGTGGTTTGAGCTTTTATGGGTTATATTCTTTTGAAAAATAACAAGGGGATTGCCTCACTTAAAGCCGAGTAGATTCGGATGACTTTAAAGGGAGACCATCCGATTTTTTATCACACGGCTCCTATTATTAAAGGGGTGAATTTTTTTTTTGGTAAGATTTAAAGGGGTGGATTTTTATTTTTTGAATAAGTTACTTTTTCTGACAGGCGTTCGATCAAAAATGGACAGCTGGTAGAAAAAGACAGATCCGGTAACTTACGTCACTGGATCTGTTTTCCACAAAATGTGCTATAAAATGGCTTGCTTTCTCCAAAATCAATTAGAGCTTATATCAATGCTATTTCGACATGAACTAATATGAAAACTCCGTCGGGAGGCTGATTATTCACAGGCAATAATTCAAATAGAAAAATGTGTTAAATTCTTGATCCCAACATGTAATCATAAAGAGAATTTTTCATAGGAGAATCATAGAACTCATCCATTTATGTGGCACTATGTGTGGGTCTTTGAGTTGGGAGGGAGTTCGGTGTAGTGGAGGGGCCGGCTTGTGCACTATTTTCTCCTGCAATAATAGTTTGAAAATTCCTCTTGATAATTAGAATGTTGTAATGCACGAAATCATTCATTTACCTTTTTGACTAGTTAAGAATTTCCTGCTAATGAACTCGAGCTCCTTCCTCAAAAGGTCGCATTTTTCTAAGTCATCTAAATACGATAATATCGACGAATTTACGATGGTTATCTTCCTAGATGAATGTACAATGCGAATTTAGCACTTAACACATTTTTTCATGCATGAATGCTTCGCAGTAAATATAAAATCACAGCTGAACTTTGTGTAAGAAATCAATATACAGTAACATAACTCTAATTTAGCCCCCCAAGTAAAAGGACACTGGATCTGTTGCTGCCTATAAATCTATATGACAGGAGCATGCAAACTGTATGCGGATTGCATATGAATATAGACCTGAAAAACCTAAAAATCTCCACGTCCCCGACCAAAACATAGAAATATTTTTGAGTGCAGTGCTGACGAAACAATCCCATTCCATGATTCCTCCAAAGATAGATGGGAAAAGAAGAGCTAGAGCCCTAGAAATGGAAAGTAATTTCATCAACGCTGCACTCAATAATGTTTCTGCATCGTGGGAGTCTCGACTCTTCTCAAGCAGCATAAAGATCTGCAATTTTCCAATGTCTGGAGTCAGTCTTTTATAATGTAGTCATCAGGAAACGCAGTACACAGCGACTTTGTATTGGTCTGTACTTTCTCTAGATCTACTAAACAAGTAGAAGTTCTGGGTCTCATCTCTGCTTCGCATCAGATTATTAAAAATGCCAAGTGCTTCAGAAGAAGAGGAAGTCCTGTACTGTGCTTCGGAAGAAGAGGAAGTCCTGTACTTCTTCATTGTACTGAACTCTTGCACTACAGTGCTGTGCCAACACCCTCACTCAACCATCTTGTTCTTTGCCAGCTGACCGCGGAATCTTCGAGCCCTTTTCCATTGAAAAGCATGCCGGTGCCTATATCGCGTGACATGATCGGCATGATATCACTAACAACTTGCTCTTGATTTTGGTGCACAAGACATGACAAATGCACGTCATGGAAATGAAGTCTCTTGTCGAGACTGGTTCTTTACCTTCTTTTTTCTGAATCTGGGGTACTTGAGAGTTAAAGATTTATGCAAATTCACAGCTGCAAAAAGCAGGTTTTGAATTTCCTAGTAGAATCATCCATTGAAAAATTATATATGTCTATGATCCCAAACTTAATCTCCCCCAAATGTCTCTGTAATTTGACGGTGAACAACAGAACAGAAATGAAAGAGATGAAAAAAGAAGTCAACTCGAGAAAACTTCTCTTCCACCACAGCACATGCTCTTAACAAAAAGAAAATCAGACAAATTCATTATACTATAAGCGTCTTTGTTCATGACATGATGATATTCATTTATCCTCTCACACTTGGGTGCCTCTCCGTAATCTCATGATAGAATCATTATAGGGAGGAAAACTGCGGTATCTCACATATAGAATTCTGGTAACGATAATAAAATGGAGATTATTCTCAATACTTTAGTATATGATTTTCTCAAGTGATACTTCATAGATGCAACATTCTCTTGGAGTCTAATATATACATATCCTTGATTCTACAATTACAAATTACGCAGCTCGTAAAAGTAATGTCGAACCTTGTATTTATGAACAAAATCAGCTATTATCTCAGCTTTAAGGGAGATTAAGGGTTGCCAACTGAAACCAGAATCTACTTTAGAAATGTAAATAAGAGCCTCAATACGGAACACATGAAAACTGGTGAGTTCCGGCAAACAAGTGTCACACCCCTGCCATTGCAAAGGTTTCAATTTATATGGAATTTGAATTAGTCAAAATATGGAAGAAGTGTGTCACTCATCACCACTGCCATTCCAGTATCTAATTCCATGCTCTATCACATCTCTCAAGGAAACATATGCATTAAGTTAGAAGAAGTGTGGTTGGACATTGCACCCAGTAAGCCTCCAATGATTTTCCTATCCATTCACGAAGGCCATGAATGTTGATACATTACGGAAGAAAAAAGCTGCCAGACATTTCAGGTGCAATTTCTCTTGCATTCAATGGATCATCACAGATTCATGACCGAAGAAATGCCTGCAAAATTGATGAGTTCCATAATTACACCATGATGAGAAAACGACACCAAATTCCAGAGAGGGATGAACTGGCAATTGCAATATGAATGAGATCCTAATTGCAATGATCACTGAGCTTCACATCAATTTCTACGTATGTATTATGTATGACTTACCTCTCACTTAACCGGATTGGTTAATTTTCAGATGCGGACAGTTGCTGACAGCATGACATTGACCTGGTACTTTGAACGCATTGATGCTTAGACTGGGCAAGCTGCACAGTCGTAACCTTGACAATGCAGAGCTTGCGGAGCTGCTTCCGAATATAGTTTTTAAGCTTTCGCGAGTTTATCTCAAGATTTGCTAGGTTTGGCAGTAAATCAGATGAGGTACAAACTTCTATGAGCTGAGGAGATTCTATTTTTAGCTGTTTTAGATTTGTTAAGATCCCCCAGCCTCACTTTCTGACTGCATTTGTTCTTCAGCCCAGCAGCATAGGATATATGGAGAATTTCCAGATTTTCAGGGTCTCCAAGCACTTCCTCTAGATTCCCCAGATTTGGACACTCTCATTTTCAGTACTCGCAAGAAGACCATCATAACCCCGATTCTCACAAGCTTTGGTAATTCCAGAAGACCCCAGGTCTGCAAGTTACATTCTGTGGACTTACCAGGTTTACATAGCTCTTTAATTACATCACAAAATCGGATTTGGAGGTTTTCGAGCTTCTTTGGCAGCTTGGACGACAGGAAAATGTCAGTGAGCATTGGGCAACAATCTATAAACAACCTTTGAAAGACCTCAGGGTGCACTTTATCATCACATACGCATCTTAAAAGAGATTACGCAGGTAAAGAAAGTCAAGCTTTCCTGAAGCTCTGGCATCTTCTTCTCCCTCTACTATACTAAGGATATTCATGCACCTATCAAGCCAAAGACTCTTTAATGATGTCAAGTGCACTTTAACAAGTTCAGTTACTGCCTTGTTTCTTTACAATGAGGAATTCTTCCCTGAAAATTGATATCCCTCAGTAGGCCCCTGTCTCCAAGGTCGTATATCCTCCCATCTTTATTTCTGGAAGCCAAACAGAAAAGTGAAATTTCTGGAAGCATGTTCCCCACAACTGAGGATTTTCCACCAAGAACTTGAGAAATGTGGCCCCACATATTGATATGGAAGGTCAGCCAGGAGATGCGGAAATCTCAGAACTTAGGGATCCACATCCTCCCAGGTTGAGCTCCTCTGGAATATACTTTATCTTCTTTCAGTCTACTCCTCTGGAATATACTTTATCTTCTTCCAGTCTATTTCTTTAATTTGCTTCATGTCCTGCATTTTGAGCTTCCTCAGACCAGTCCGATTTGAGACATTATAATGAAAATCTTTTATTTTTGTCCCTGAAAGATCTAGAACCGCCAATTCGGTAGGAAACTTCAAATTTTCCAATTCTTCCAAATCAGCACAATCTCTAAGCAGTAGCTGTCGGAGGTTGCTAAAAGTCTCAAGGGTCGGTAAAGACTCAACTTTGGTCCCTGATAGATCCAGCAGCTCAAGCACGTTTAGGGCATCCAGCTTGCACTTTACAGGAACAACCTCCGAGAGAGAGTTCCCTAAGGTTAGTGAGTTTGGACAGAGAAGGCAATTGTTCAAATTTTATTTTAGAGAGTTTGAGAATCCTTAGTTTCCTCATATGGCAAAGAAATTCAAGTTCCATGTTGCTCAAAGATTTTGCACTGGCGAGTACCTCTAGGTTCAATAAATGTTCCAAAGAAGGTGCAGTTTCTCATTATTAACTGATCGAGGCTGATAGGGAAGCAATTTGAAGGGAGGCTTGTAATTTTAGTCTGACAGATTAATGGACTTCAGGTTGAGAAACATGAAGAACAGAGATGAAGAGATGAAGAACAGAGACGAATCATAATGAAGATGAAGATTGAAGATCAAGAGGAATGTGTATCTCTGTATTTTGTGTTGATTACTCGAGAGAAGAATTACATCTGAGAGCTCAACTACAAATCTTGGTTCATCATTCTCTACTTGCATTACACTCTGTTAGACTAACAGAACTTTTCAACTAACCGAACTAACTTACACACAGCTGGCAAAGTAGTTATGAGCTGCCGTGTAACCATGAGTCTTCATTCTTCATTCCTCAAGTGACTCCTTTGTTGTTTAAGTCAACAGCTTCTTTAGTCTTCATTGCATCTTGTTCTCTTAGCTCAACAGAGGCTGTATCGATAATTAGATTGGTCTTAACATCCCCCCGCAAATTGGGAAAGGGTGGACAACCAATTCCCAATTTGAGTCTCAAAGTCAAATGGCCTAAGCGTGATAAAGATTTAGTAAAAATGGCAGCTAGCTGTTGACTACTAGGAACATAATGTAGACGAATAGAACTAGAAGTAATCTTTTCTCAGACAAAATGAAAGTCAACTTTAACATGCTTGGTGCGAGCATGTAAGACAAGGTTGGCAGTTTGTGAAATAGCCGACAGATTGTCACGAAGGAGTAATGTGGGAGAGAAAAGAGGGACACTAATGTCACAAAGAACAAAACTTATCAAGGTGAGCTCAGCAGTAGTTGAAACTAGAGCTCGATACTCAGCCTCTGTGGAAGAACGAGAGACTGTGTGTTGTTTCTTGGCTACCCATGAAATGAGATTGGAACCCAGATAGGTACAAAAACCAGTAGTTGATCGACGGGTATTGAGGCAACCAGCCCAATCATCATTTAAAAAACCATATAACTTCATGGAGTTGTGAGCATGAAGAAACAAACCAAAATGAACAGTACCCTTGACATAACTGTTAATGATAAAAGAGTCTTAAAATCTTTGTTCAAGTAATAAGAGGTATTTATAGGCTTAGGGTTAAGCCTAATACATTTACCTAAATAACCCCAACTTGATAAAGTACTAAAAACCAAGTAATAAACTAACACTCTCCCTCAAGTTGGAGAGTATATATCAAACAATCCCAACTTATGACAAATATATGAAACTCGTACACCTCGAAGAGGCTTTGTGAATATATCTGCTAATTGTTCTTCAGAACTTGTGTGCACCAACTTAATGTCTTCACGATTCACCTTTTCTCGAACGAAATGACAATCGACCTCTATATGCTTGGTTCGCTCATGAAATACTGGATTATTAGCTATATGAATAGCAGATTGATTATCACAGCACAGAAGAGACGGTCTGGTCATAGGTAATCCAATCTCAGCTAATAACATACGAACCCACTGAAGTTCACTAGTAACATTAGCCATTGCACGATATTCAGCCTCTGCACTAGATCTGGAAACAACAGACTGTTTCTTACTTCTCCACGACACAAGATTACCACCAAGAAACACACAGTATCCCGAAGTAGACCGACGATCCATAGGACAACCAGCCCAATTTGCATCAGAATATCCCGTCACCTCCAAAAATTCAGGATCACCATAACCAGCTATACGAAGATGACCATGATTATGAAACACAAGTCCTTGACCCGGAGCTCTCTTCAAATATCGAACAATTTGTAGAGCAGCTTGCCAATGAGTAGTACGAGGAGAACTCATAAACTGACTTATCACACCAACAGCAAATGAAATATCTGGACGAGTAATGGTAAGATAATTCAGCTTTCCTACTAACCGACGATACTTTTTTGAATCATGAAGAAGTTCGCCCTGTTCATCATCAAGTCTCACTCTAGGATCCATAGGCGTGTCAGCAGGTTTAGAGTCATGTAGACCAACCTCTTTTAGAATGTCAAGAGCATACTTTCGCTGAGAAAGAGCAATGCTATCGCCAGCATAGGCAACTTCAATGCCAAGAAAATACCTTAGACGACCTAAGTCTTTAGTGTTAAACTCCGTCTGAAGAAACTGCTTGAGTCGTCGTATACCTTCAACATCATTGCCTGTGACAATGATATCATCAACATAAACAACAAGAATAACACATCCTTTGGAAGATGACATACTAAATACCGAGTGATCCACACTACACCGATGCATGCCAAAGGCAATGACAGCATCACTAAACCGGCCAAACCAAGCACGAGGAGATTGCTTAAGTCCATAAAGAGCTTATCGCAATCGACACACCTTCTCCCCCTGAGCAACAAACCCTGGTGGTTGCTCCATATATACTTCTTCGTGAAGATCACCATGAAGGAATGCATTCTTTACATCAAGCTGATGTAGAGTCCACTTAGACCGAGTAGCTAAGGAAATAACTACATGAACAGAAGGAATTTTGGCGACTGGAGAAAATGTTTCATCATAGTCAACACCATAAGTTTGAGTATAGCCCTTTGCCACCAAACGCGCTTTTAAGTGCTCAACCGAACCATCTGGATTGTGTTTAACAACAAAGACCCAGCGACAACCTACCAATTGCTTATCAGCTGGCAAGGGAACTAGCTCCCAAGTCTTATTATGATGTAAAGCAGCCATTTCTTCTTCCATAGCACGAGCCCACCCTGGATGGGCTAAAGCTTCCTGAACATTATAACATTATTAGGCACAGACACAGACACAGATCCAAGAGCAGACACAAAAGCAGACATCTGAGGGCTTAAATTATGATAAGACACAAAATGAGAGAGTGGATACCTAGATCGAGTACGATGAGCAATAGGAGAATTGGTAGGAGATGGTGGACGAGAATCGGAAGTCTGGACCGAAGTTGGTGGTGGTGGACTGCTGGCTGGTGAAAATGGATGCCCCCATATAGAACGAGAACCACGTGTATAGACCTGAAGAGGATTCGGTGCTGTGGAGCCTGAATCTGTTGGAGCCACATTAGAAGTGATAGATGGTGGCACTGGCTGAGATATAGGAGCAGAGAATGGCAGAAGATCCAGGGTCAATGATTCTTGAATATGATCATTGTCAAAGAATGCTTTATCCTCAAAGAAAGTCACATCAGCAGAAACATACTCCCGACGATGAGTAGGACTATAACAAACATATCCTTTCTGAGTACGAGAATAGCCAACGAATATGCACTTTTCAACACGAGGGGATAACTTGTCTAATCCGGGAGACAAAGAATGAACAAAACAGACACACCCAAAAATACGAGGACGAATGGACCACAAAGGACGATCAGAATGAAGAAGAGTATAAGGAGTAGCTCCTTTCAGCACTGAGGATGGAAGACGATTGATAAGATGACACGCTGTAAGAAGAGCATAACTCCAGAACGATTTAGGCACATGAGTATGAAGAAGAAGACGACGAGCAACATCTAACAAATGACGGTTCTTACGTTCAGCAACACCATTTTGTTGTGGAGTATGAGCACAAGAACTTTGATGTAAAATACCATGAGATTGAAGAAAAGGAACAAAGGTAGAGGAAGAGAAGTACTCACGAGCATTGTCAGTACGCAAACACTTAATGGAACAATCATACTGAGTACGAACTTCATGATAAAACTGATAAAAAGAGGAAAACACTTCAGTACGATCTTTTATTAAATATAACCAAGTTGTACGAGTACAATCATCGATGAAGGTAACAAAGTACCTAAAACCAAATGAAGACTCTCGACTAGAACCCCAGACATCAGAGTGAATCACATCAAATGGACGTGAAGCACGACTCAAAACACGAGGAAAAGACTCACGATGGTGTTTACCTAATTGACACGTTTCACAACTAAATTGAAGACTTGAACTAGACACAAAAAGAAATCGTCGAAGTGTATCTGCTGATGGATGACCAAGACGACAATGCAATCTGTAAGAATCATTCACTGCTGTATTCTGAACTCTGGTAGCAGCAGCAATAATCTCAGGTTCCAGGACATACAATCCACCAGCCTCACGCCCACCACCTATTCGGCGTCCAGTCTTTCGATCCTGGAGAACACACGAAGACGAAGAAAAGATAATATCGCAATCAAGATCACGAGTAATAGAACTAACTGATAAGAGATTATAAGGAAATTGTGGAATGTGGTAAACAAGAGGTAAAGAAACAGAAGAACTCAATGACACACAACCTGTACCAGTGACTTTAGACCGAGAACCATCTGCTAAGGTGACTGATATAGAAGGAATGGATGAAGTGGAAGTGAGAAGACTAGGATCACTAGTCATATGATGAGTAGCACCTGAATCAATAACCCAAGACCGAGGAGGAGCTGTGCTGGACATTAAACATGCAGGATCATTATGATGTGCTAAAGTAGCTGTAGGATCAGAGATAGTACCACTTGCATTCTGTCGTGTCTTAACTAGCTCATTATATTCAGCACGAGTTAACTGTACTGTGTCCTGTCCAGAAGTAGAAACCCAAGACTCAACATCAACCGAGGCATGTAGACCCCGCAGTTCAGGATGAAGATCATAACAATAATCAACAGTGTGTCCAGACAGCTGATAATGAGTACAAAACCGGTTCACTCGACCACCACCACGTCCTCCTCTATTACTACTACTACCACCACCACGAACAATACCTCGGCCTCCTTGAAAACCACGACCACAACCACCACGACCCCGAATCCCTTGACCACCACGAGCCACCATAGCACTACTATATGAAATTACTGTTGTCTTGGGACTCGGAGTATAACGAGCAGCTCGAGAATACACTTCCTCAATGGACGGAAGAGTGCTTTGCGAGGTAATTTGTTGACGAAGAGCACTGTGGTCTGGACCGAGGCTACGAAGAAAAAGCACAGTTATTGAAACGCTAAGTGCTTAGTGTAACGATCTGAATATGAAGTAAAGCGCGGAATAAATGAAGTAATAAGAGAAAAGTATAGAAGATCAAACACAGAAGATTATAGTGGTTCGGCTTATTCCAAGCCTACGTCCACTTTGTCCAGAGACAGCCAATCGGCTGTTTATCACTAGTATCAAAAGAGATAGTACAATCAGATCACTTTCTCACTATCACTCTTTCAATACAATCTTTCGTTCACAATCAAATACTTTGATGGTTTCTCTCTCTCACTTAGTTTTTCTTGCAGTGGATGTACTATAAATAATCTTCTCTTTTGGTTACCGTTTAGCCTTCCATAAATACCATCCATAATATGTCCGTTGGAAGCTCAATGATTTTTTTCCAAAGATGAATCGTATAACCAAGAAAGGAAAGGATAAAATCAGATATGATTTGATCGATATCTTTGTTTGAGCATTGATACGTAAATCCTGTTCATCCTATATCGTATCTCAATCAAAAGATCTCTTTGACTTTCTGCATATATATCTGAGAATCTTGATCTACCGAACTCCATTACCTTCTGGATATGAGTTCTACCAATTATCTTTCCTTCTGAACATCTCCTCGTTCTGCATATAAGAACTTATCTTGTCCTTCTGAACATCTCCACATTCTGCATATAAGATCTTCTAATAGGATTAACCTTCTGAACTTTTCTTTCTTTCGCATAAGATATCATCTGGTTTTGTCACCATCAAAACATTCATCAACAGTTATCATGTCCGCTTCTCGTTGTTGCATCTGAGTAACTGTGGTAGCTGGTGGAAAATAAGACTTAAGACGCTGATACATGGATGCAAAACGTGCATAATGATCCACCAAACTAGCATAACCAATCTTAGCTTCAAATAAAGCCTCCCACAAATCACAAATTCGACTCATATTATTCTGTCCAGAATACAATAAAGCACACTTTGTCCAAATCTCACGGGCTGTAGTGCAATCCATGAAAAGACGACGAATAGATTCAGCCATACTTCCCCACAAAAGTGTACGTAAAGTAGCATCTACGTATTTCCATTCTTCTAAATTAGCTAGATTTGCTGGTGGTTCTTCTTCAAGCCAGCTAGACTGGCGATTAGAATAAACAAAGGTCGAGAGAGCCATCGACCAAGAAGGATAATTGGTACCATCCAACTTTTCCAAAGTGTTATGCAGATAAGCCATACTATAATATGGGCCCACAGACACTGAACTTGAAGATGTATTCGAAGAGCCCAAACTCGAAGTAACAGACGAATCAGTAGACATTTTCACTAATCACCAACTTCACAAACTACCAATTGCCTCACACATCACCAATCACTACATAAATCGCTATCCACCAGCAAACCAATAATCACCACAGTCACTTAATTACTTCACAAACTAATGATTAACCTCAAATCACTGATCCCACCAACCACAAATCATTAATCAACATCAAACTTAGTCAATAGCCATTCACCAAACACCATTCAGCAACCCACAGCAAAATATTATTGCAATTCACCAATTTCACGCGAAGCAAGGAGTAACCCACGAAGAACCGGAAGTATCACAGTCAAGATAAGCAAGGAAGAGCGTCATTTAGCACACTGGCACGCTGGCCAAAGCTACCTCCAGCCCTGGACGACACTGGGCTTTGCTGGTCGGAGCTTCCCCGACCATTGGAGACATCGGTTGAAGCTTTACTGGTGAGTTTTCATTAGATCTGAGCCAGATCTGGGCTCACCGGCCCCCTGGGAGATGCTGGACGCCGGAGAAGCTTCAGATCTGGGCTCACCGGCCCTAGGCAACGCCGGAAAGAGCCCGATCTGGGCTTACCGGCCCTGGACGACGCCGGAGAATGGCTCGCCGGACCTGGACTATGCTGGTCGGAGGTACTACAGTGACGGCGGAGGTGCTACAGTGCTGGTCGGGGGTGCTACAGTGCTGGGCGGAGGTGCTACAGTGACGGCGGCTAGGGTTTCGCCTAGGGTTGCTCTGATACCATGTTAATGATAAAAGAGTCTTAAAATCTTTGTTCAAGTAATAAGAGGTATTTATAGGCTTAGGGTTAAGCCTAATACATTTACCTAAATAACCCAAACTTGATAAAGTACTAAAAACCAAGTAATAAACTAACAATAACGAAGAATTCTTTTCAATTGTTGATGATCACCAAGAGTAGGTTGATGCATCTTTTGACAGAGAGAGTTTGTAGCAAATGCCAAATCAGGATGTGTCAAAGTAAGGTACTGAAGACCACTAACAAGACTTCGAAACTCCTAAGGATTAGCAAGTAATGTGGCATCATTCTTCATGACAAATTGGTCTGAGGAGATAAGGGTGTAGAAATGGGCTTGCTTCGACAAGTAAGTCAAGAGCATACTTAGTCTGACACAAGAACATATCATGATTTGTGCGATGAGCTTCAATATCCAAAAAATAGTGAAGATAGCCAAGGTCTTTCATATGAAGCTGGAGGTTAAGGGAGTGAATGAGCTAACCAAGTAACTTTTATGAGGTACTTGTGAGGATAATTTCATCGGCATGTAGGAGAAGCAACACTATATCTAAACCACCGTGTAATATGAAGAGTGAGGGGTCAGTGGAACTACAGAAAAATCTAACTTCAAGTAAGAAAATACTAAATTTGTCAAACCAGGCACGAGGGACTTAACGAAGTCCATATAGTGACTTGTGAAGAAGTCACACATGTTGTGGCTGCTGAGGATGAACAAAGCCAGGGGGTTGCTCTATAGAGACTATCTCAATTAATGTACCATGGAGAAATATGTTTTTGACATTGAGCTGATGAATAGACCAATGTTTGATTAATGCCACAGAAAGAACAATACGAATTGTAGCATGCTTAACAATTGGACTGAAAGTCTCTGTGAAGTCAACTCCCTCTTCTAGATGAATACCCTTAGCAACTAACCGAGCTTTGAGTCGATTAAGACTACCATCAGATTTGAGCTTTGTTTTAAAAACCCACTTACACCCAACAACATTCATGTGAGGAGTACGAAAGACCAATGTCCAAGTTTCATTTTTGTACAAAGCATTCCTTTCATCCTTCATAGTCGAATGCCACCCTGCATTTGCCAGGGCTGATTTAACATATTTTGGTTCACAAGGAACCTTGTACTCAACCAAACATGCATAACAAGGATTTGACTTGATTATACTAGATTTTGATCTAGTTTGCATAGGGTGAGAAGACAATGTACCTTGGGAAGAAGCAGAAGAATGTTGTGAAGGCTGAGGATCAGCAACATCCTGTAAAGAGGGAAGTGAAGTGGAGGAGGGAACCTGATCTTCAGATGGTAATGAGTGAGTAGAATCAGGTAGTAGATCAGGAGGAATTAAAGTGGAAAGCTGAGATCTAGGAGGGTCACTAGCTTGCTCAAGCCTTGAAGAAGAATCAATCTCAGTCTGACCTAGGGAATCTAGAAGTTTAACTTCTTCAACCCAGAGCTTAAACAAAGTAGTATAGTGAGTATACTCAGCTAAGAGTGTGTTGGTAAAGGGAAAGTAAACTTCATCAAACACCACGTGCCGACTTACATAAATTCTGCCAATTGTAGGAACAAGACACCTATAGCCCTTATGAAGTGGACTATACCCCAGAAACACATAGGTAAGAGATCTTAGATCAAACTTATGTTGTGCATAAGGCCTAAGACATAGCATACACAGCCAAACACTCTCAAGTGTTCATAGCTTGGTTGATGTTGATGAAGTCTGCCATAAGGTGACTGAATTGCTAACTTTGGTGTAGGAAGCAAGTTAACAATATAGTTTGCTGTGAGAAATGCATCAACCCAGAATTTCTGAGGAACTCGAGCATTAAAGAGCATTGCTAGCCTTAGTTCAACCACATGTCTATGCTTCCTTTCAGAGATGCCATTTTGTTTTGGCGTGTAAGGACAAGAAATGTTTTGTGTGATTCCACAAGTCTTGAGATGATTATGAAACTTGGAACTGACAAACTCTCCTCCACCATCACATTGGAAAATTTTGATTCGATAATCAAACTGATTTTCAACTTGTTTCTAAAAGTCAACAAAGATATCAAAGAATTGTGACTTCAACTTTATTGGATAAAGCCATCTAAACAAAGAATAGTTATCAACAAAGATCACATAATACTTCAAACTTTGAAAAGAGTCAACTGGAGAGGGTCCCCATCTATCACAATGGATCTTCTCTAAAACAATAGAAGACTTTGAATCTAACAAAGGAAAAGGTAAAGTTGTACTTTTGGCAACTTGACAACTTCTACACGGAGTTTGGACTTTTGTATTACAATGTATGAGCTTCTAACTTTGCAAGTATTGCAATGTTTGCATGTTGGTGTGAGCTAATCTCTGGTGCCACACACCTTCTCCCACACTCTTATGCCTCTGATTGAAGAAGGCTGCTGTGACTTGTTGGTCCACTCGATAGAGCCCTTTAGTTTTCTTGCCGAGCATCAATGTCCTGTTGGTTTTATTGTCCTTTATATAAACCCCGTGTTTATCAAAAACAAAGGAACACGAATAATCATCCGTTAGTCTTGAAACAGACAGAAGGTTCTTTTTAATTTGAGGAACAATTAACACATCATTCAAGGACAATGAGTCAGATTCTGTTTGCAGCAGGGCATTACCAACACAAGTGATAAGTAAACATGCACCATTACCAACCATAACAGAATCATTGCCACTATAGTTGGAACAATTGTAAAGCATACATGAATTGGAAGTGATATGTGCAACAACACCTGTATCTGGATACCATTCATTGCCATTGATATCCTCAAGATGCATAGCAGCTAAGGCAATTAAAATTTCCTTTGCTTAATAGGAATTTTCAAACCGATACCATCAATGAAGTACATCATGACCTGGTCTCTTATAGATTTGACACTCCAGTCGATTACCATCAGATACTCTCTCATCAAACACGTGTTTTTGAGATAATGCATTTGGTGTTATATATGTTTTAGTCTCTTGATATATGGGTGAAGTACCAACACACGGTCGAAACCCTCGACCATAGTAACTTTGTTCAAGACTCATATTATTAGGTCGATAATGCAGACCTCTTCCTGAGTAAGTATAATTATGAAATCTGTTATTGAAAGAATGTCCTCTGCTATAACCATGTCCTCCACGATTATTACTACCTCTTGAACCTCTAAAACCAGTAAACCCCTCTTTTTGCCGACCTTTAGTTTTTCTTTGCCCAAAATAAGCAAGATTTGGACTAAATCAATTTGAAGTGTAACTCTGCAGTCTTGTTTCAAATTGTTCTAGCTGAGATAACACTTCATCATGTTCTGGTTGAGGTTTCAAGCAATATATGGTGGTTTTAAAATTCTCATACTAGGACCCAAATCTTCAAGAACTCCAAACAACTTGGTTATTTCATCAATCGGCTTCCTTATTGCATTTAGTTGATTGTAGATCAACTTATACTCCCTAAGATATGTTTATAGTATTCTCTCTCTTTTGACATGCTTGTAACTTTCCTCTCATCTCAAACTCTCTTGCTATAAACTTTTGAGTAAATCGATTGATTAGAACTTGTCATACCTCAAACGAAGTTTCCAAGCCAATGATCAATCCGAGGATATTCTCGGATACAACTCCACTAATCCATGATGAAATCAGCTGATTTGTCCTCACCCAATCGGTATAATCGGTATAATCAGGGTTCACAACTTCATTTTCACTTCCTTTGACTACAACTTGTATTGATTGAACAGGCGATGGAACTTTGCCATTAACAAACCCAAGCAAATCCCGACTTCTCAAGAACCTTCGGAATTGCGCTTGCCAGAGAAGAAAATTGTCTTTGGCTAATTTGATCATAACAAAATTTGAGATGTTAACATGTATTGGAAATGGATACCTTTGCACTCTCGTTGCCATTATTGAGCTCTCAGGTGTGGCTCCGATACCATGAGAAACTTGAAGAACAGAGAAGAATCACAATGAAGATGAAGATTGAAGATCAACAGGAATGTGTATCTTTGTATTTTGTATTGATTACTCGAGAGAAGAATTACATCCGAGAGCTCAACTACGAATCTTAGTTCATCATTCTCTACTTGTATTACACTCTGTTAGACTAACAGAACTTTCCAGCTAACTGAACTAACTAACACACAGCTGGCAAAGTAGTTATGAGCTGCCGTGTAACCGTGAGTCTTCATTCTTCATTCCTGAAGTGACTCCTTTGCTGTTTAAGTCAACAGCTCCTTTAGTCTTCATTGCGTCTTGTTTTCTAATTATTAGCTCAACAGAGGCTGTATCGATCATCAGATTGGTCTTAACACAGGTGACACACGCCCCAAAAGGAAACATTGCTTACTACCACCAACTCAGAACATCCCAAGAGATCAAGAACTTCCAGTTTCTGAAGCTGACTCAAGCTTGGCAACTTAGAAAGGAACTTACCATTCTTCACCAACAGCAAACGAAGTTCAGAATTTTCAGAAAGTGATGGCTAAGCTTTTATTTCAGGTTTTATTTTCAGAATTTTGGAAGCTCCTCACGACCATTCAAAAGAAGATGAGATAAGATGCTGATGTTGCGAGATAGCTTATTAAAAGCACTGCCCGAGAGATATATCCAAAATTCTGAATTCGGTTTTTGGTTTGCGGAGAATCATCTTGTAATTATGTCAAAGATGATGTCTTCCGAAGTAAATTTAATTTATGAGTTGACACGAGACAGGAATTGGATTCCATATAATCTTCTATCCTCCGTCTGAATTGTGTCCCCTGCCACTTCTTGTGATTATAACTTTGAGACTGTGCCCATCCAGGGGTTTATCAAGAAGAATTTTCCTTTTGCCCATCATCGTTGCTTGGGCAATTTGCATTTGGCAAAGGTCCATCATTTGATTCATTGGATAATGCTAACATTCCAAATCCACTCAAGTCAATTCTTCATCACTTGTGTCTTCACCAGAGATCTAGGACACTTTCTCATTTGCTGAACTCTCTCTATCACACAAGCTGTTCGCCTTCCCTTCCCTTGCTTGATACAAACAATCTTCATCACCATAGAGATAATGGTAAGCAAGATCTTTTTAATCCATTATCATCATGAAAATATTTCAAACCGTCCTTTAGACCATATTGTGCAATTTTTCTATTTTGCATCCTAACTATTCGGTTGTATCTCTCACAATTTTTTTTTTACATGACATCCTACTCATGTCAATGGGGTGATATTGACATTTCCAACAGTATATTTCCACTCATTGCTGTAATAACACATTCCCTATCTTGGCAAATAGCGATGGGTGCAATTGTGTCACCCACGTCGACGTTGCACACGAGATAAAATACATTATTATTGTGTTTTAGGACCACAACGTCGAAAAGACGACAACTTCACATGAGTTCCCTACAACCATACCAAATTGAATTAACAAGGACCGACTTTCTCGCTCAGTGGACAGAAAACAACAGTACATATCACCAACCACAGTGAATCGCTCACGTTTTATCTATTGCGAGGTTCCTCCCTTCCTCCAACCACAAAGCCCTAGAGAGCAAGTACAATTGGCCAGTGGCTTTGAACAATCAATGAGAGTGAGGTGGAGACAGGTCATTTCGTGTCCGAACCTGTTGGATGGATATCTAATTCTACCAGCGACATAGACAGTTGGATAGGTAGCCCTAGAAGTTGCTTTATCTAACCAGATCTATCTGTTATGGCCAAATTTCGCGTGTGTCTGAGAGAAAACAAGATGCAACGCCCTTTGGGGCCAAGCCAGCCACCTCATAATCCACATTGGACTCATTTTTTCTTATATAAAAAAAGCCCACATGAGAATAAACATTTTATATTAAAGTCACCTTGGACTTTTAGTTTAAGCATTTCAATGATGGTTTTTTTTAAAAAAAATTCATATTACATTTAAATGATCCGACAAAAAGTTTTGGTATTGACATGAGAATCGTGTGAAAATCACGATCCTTTTAGTTTATTTTCTTTCTATCTTTCTCCATCCCGTTCCTTCATTTCTCTAATTTTCTCATGCCTAATCTTTGCCAACTTGATTTTGTCTTGATTCCAACCCCCGTCTTGCTACACCCTCCTGTTCTTTCATCGAATGATAGCGAAACCTCATTCCGCACGCGTCCCACCGTTGCCCGACGGTCCAAGCAAATTCGAAGATTGGTTTTCCGGTGCCTGCTTCAATTGAGATTTGATTGGACATTGGACACACTTCACATCATCAAGTCTCGAGATCCCCCCCGAGCGATGCCGATGGGAAATCGCCCGTTCATTGTCAGGTGGGGCAAGACGAATGACCCCAAGAATTAGATCTTTGCCGATCTTTCCTTCGAAGGAGTGGACTTCCTGAATTTCGTAAAGGCTCGAGCAGGTGCTGACAACTACTCCGCGGCGCTGGAAGTCTCCCGAAAAGAAATAAATTCAGCACAGCCACACCCCCCACCAAAAGAAAAATCACATAATCTATAGGTTTCGTTCGTTTGATGAAAAATAGGATTAATGCCACGAAAAATTACAAACTTTGCTTACTGTGATACATTTACCCAAAAAAAATTTTGTGACATGTAAAACCCTAAACTTTGTCCACTGTGACATAGTTACCCTAAACTTTGCCTCATATAACACATTTATCATAAACTTTTTTTGTGACACGAAAAATCTCAAATTTTACCTACTGTGACACATTTATCCCAAACTTTACCCCTTGTGACACATTTAACCCAAACTTTTTCCTATGTGACATATTTACCCTAAATTTTTTTCTTTTTTCGAGCTCCGCGGGCCGCCGGCCAGCAAGGGCTTCACCGCCCTTTGGAGTGGCCGGTGAGCTCCGGTATTTCTTGAGGAAAAAAAGAGAAAAAAAGTAGGGTAAATGTGTCGTAGAGGACAAAGTTTAGGGGTACATGTATTGCAATGGCCAAAGTTTACGGTTTTTCTTGTCATAAAAAAGTATAGGGTAAATGTGCTACAATAGACAAAATTTATTATTTTTTGTGGTATTAACCCTGAAAAATAATTTCCAGGAAAATATATTTAGAATTTTCTGACGTTCGTTTCACGGAAAATTAAATGATCAAGGAAAATATTTTTTACCAATGAAAAAAAACACATTAAAAAACGGAGAAAATATTTTTCACTTTTTTGGAAGTGGAAATATTTTCGGTCGTTATCCTTGTTTACCTTTAAATATCGTGGCCTCTAATAGTGTGATTCGATCTCAATCAAGAGCAACAAGTTGGGGGCCCTATTGACCAACGAATACCATAAAATATGATCATTTTTTTCCTGAAAAAATATTTTTCAAAAATATTATATTTTTCGTGAAACGAACGGAGCCATAGAAAATAAAAAATAAATTAATTAATTACATAAATGAAAAAAAGAGGGGGAAAAATCACTTGAGGGGCCACCGACAAAGTTTCAATGTGCCATTTTGGGACATCGGTCCCTTCAAGTGAAGGACAGCCTCTCCCGCTGTCCTCTTCGTGTTTCAATCATATGTTGTTCGACACGTTTCTCATCCTTGGCCATTACTAGTGACTCCCCCCCACGTGAACTAAATCAGCACTCGCGTAAATGGGATTCGCCACGTGGCAGATGTTCCTTCCCTAGTTCAATGGGATTCTAGGAACAATTATATATATATATATATATATATATATATATATATATATATATATATATATATAACGTGTGTGTAATGATTTCGTGGTAGATAGAGTGGGTGTACTTTTATTTATTGGGGATAGCTCTGTCCCTTAGTTGAGAACTCCAAATTTTCAGAGAAATTACTTTATAAGTTCTCAATTTGTTGTGCAGATGTCAATTCAAATTTAAAGTTTCCACTTTTGCTAAATTAGTTCTAAACTTTTGTGTGGAATTTCAATATAATCATTCACCAAAATTTAATTGAGAAATTAATAATGTGACAGCATGTCACGTAAGATAATCTGCAACGATTGGTCACTACATATGCAATTTCCGATGAAAATTGGTGTGAAGGTGAACATTGAGATTTTGTGAGAAAATTTATACTGAATTGGCATAATTGAAAAGTTTATTATTGAATTGGGATCTGTATGTTAGAATTGGTTATATGATTTTCTTATAAGATAAGAAGATTTGGAAGGAATTACGTTGCAATTCTTGAAGATAAAGAACACTACGAGTTAGTGGAACTCTATGCAAATGCGCTTCCTCCAATCTCTCCCTAATGATGAGGCTACCAATACAACTGCTTCCAAATTGATTGGTGAAGCAAAACTCGTTGTTGGCTGGCTGATTTCTCCATTGATCGGTTGCGGTTCATCATTAAGGGTTCAAATCTAATCATATCATTGAAGTTTTCAAGCCTTAAACCAAAAATCCTTGTCTCCTCTCTCCCCTATGCCGGCCACCTCCACGCTAATCAACGGGAGTCCAAGGTTAGACATTGCTTTTTTAAGCTCTCTCTCTCTCTCTCTCTCTCTCTCTCTCTCTCTCTCTCTCTCTCTCTCTCTCTCTCTCTCTCTCTCTCTCTCTCTCGCTGCCCCCTTGCCAAAGGAAACAGATCGGCTAACATGGATGTACTCCACGTTAGCCGATCTGCATCGTTGAAATGGTCCCCCTAGTACAAGGGGGGGCCCACTTTGTTAAGACTACAAGACTCATGGATGCGCTAGAGCATTCTGAGTAGTAGCTAAAAACAACAGAGGAGCTGAGTAGAGTATGTAGAGCATCAACGAGTGCTGGAGATTCGAAGAAGAAGGATGGTTTGAGAAGTTTATGTGATGTATCTTTGCATAATAGATTTGATGTACTAGCAGATAGTCCACGTGTAAATGCAATTGAGTCGGTTGTGAAAGTCCAGTGGTAGAAAGTCAGTTAGTTGAGTTGAGTTGACTCAGACTCGTCTTCTTCATGCTTAGCAAGCTCAAGTATACAACTAAGTATTGTGTACAATCGATGACTTGAGGTTTTCAGATGAATCAAGAGGAATTTCAGTTACAATCTCTTCTTCTTTTCTCTGTTTTTTTATATAATATCAGAGCAGGAGGTCTTGAGTTTAAATCTTACCAGGCCCCTATTCTCCTCAAAGTCCTTCCACGCTTAGTACTAGGCAAAAAAATATCAGACTAAGAGTGAGTACAATCGATGTATTGAGGTTTTCAGATGAATCAAGAGGAATTTCAGTTACAATCTCTTCTTCTTTTTTCTGTTTTTTGATATAATATCAGAGCATGAGGTCTTGAGTTTAAATCTTACCAGGCCCCTATTCTCCTCAAAGTCCTTCCACGTTTAGTACTAGGCAAAAAAAGATCAGACTAAGAGTGAGAGAGAGTGTGAAAGTACATAAATATTAAACCACGTCTTCATCTAATAGCTTAAGCTTTTAGGACATTTTGCGGTGGCCTTACAAAAACTTCACACACTCTCCCTTCTCAAAGGACCGGATGCCAGACGTGGAGTACATCCATGTCAAGCAATCCGAGTCACTTGCCGAAACCCTAAATGGACATTGACCACCACATTTCTTGACAGTGAAAGCGGGTTTGTAGCACCACGGTGATGCTGTTATTGAGATCGACTATATACTTAGGGTCCACACACGCCTTGTGCAAAGAGTATATGGGGACTGGACGTAGCATGGATAGCCGTCGAAGGCTGCTTGAGTGGCAAGAAAATGAAAATCATGAAATGGAATATTAAATTGATTTGAGCAGCAGTGTCTTCAAAGTATGATTACGTGATGAGTACGTTGGATTAAGAAGTAAATCGAAAGGGCCCCTTTCTCTAGTGTCCAATATAAGTACAGGATTGCCTTTTTAGGGTTTCTCCTTTCTCGACACTTTGCTTTCAACGTAGAGCAAGAAATTCTAACCAAGATTCGACAAGAGAAAACTTCAACCCATGATTCTACTCGCGAGATCAAAAGATTCCACTCGATTGAACTCTACATTACATTGGCGACATACTTTGTGTCGGAATTAGTAAGGAAATAAAATCAACAGTTGCTAACCAACTTAGTTGGCTACATCAGGGTGACACGGAGTGGCTATAATTCTCTTAATTCTTAATTTCTTAGACACCTGGAAAAAATGGGTGCGTCTTCATAGTTGGAGATTGGACACGTTAGGGAGGAACTCATTAGAATTTAGACAAGTGAAAAGTGGGGGTGAGCCATAGATGTTCCGATTAAGGGCAGGCATCTTGTACTTCATTGCTCGAATCTTTCCATATTCTTATAGGGAGTCCATGTCGTGGGACTGGGAATGGACAATATTGAATCCCACTTTGAGCACCCACAATTTCCCAACTGCAAAAAGCATAGGAATAGATCAATTCATCGAAGAGAGACCAATGATATGCAGATAGATGTCAAAAGGAGATTTAAAAGAGAAGATTATTGCATTTGCAAAACAAAGATTATTAGTTGAATGCTTATGGTACCTGAATTTGGTTACGAGATGATGGATCAGTATGAGTATCTCTAGCTTGGCGAGTTCGTGTCCCGGGCAAGAATGGACTCCACTGCCAAATGGCATGAACGTGTTGGGTTTTGGAGCTACCTGCATCCACCCACAACCACGAAATAAGTGGAAACTGTTCAATTAGCTTTTGGACGAAAATGAGTGAAATTAGGGTTTCTAAGTCAAGTTTTTTGTTTCTTTCGTTTAGTCATTGAGAAGTTACTTGGTTAGGGCTTCATGTTCAGTCACTGTAGTGCAAAAATAACTGGCGTAATTGATAAGATTAGTGAAATCAGAAGCCTACTTAAGTTAGAGTTGTCATTAGTTCATGCTTCATCGGCAAATACATGAGTTAAGCTTAAGTAGATGCGCGTTTACTGTTTCTATATGGGTAGTAAAATGGAATCTATCATGGAGTATAAAGTGGAACGGAGTTCTATCTTATCTTTATCAGCTTTTGCAAGAAAATTTTATCCACCTATATTACTTGTGTAATAAATACTCAAGTTAGATATGGCTGATCCTCTACCCTGATTCATACATATATACCTCGAATCTAGAGGGATCGAAGATATGTGGATCAGGGAAAATGGCAGGATTGTGATGAATGTTCCTGAAAAGTGGCATCACTTTCCAACCCTTTGGAATCAGATATCCGCAATCCATGGCATTGACAAATCTTTGAGAGAGAGAGAGAGAGAGAGAGAGAGAGAGAGAGAGAGGAGAGAGAGAGAGGAGAGAGAGAGAGAGAGAGAGAGAGAGAGAGAGGAGAAAGAGAGAGAGAGAGAGAGAGAGAGAGAGAGAGATTCTCATAAATTCTTGGTAGATAATGACCATATCTTGGAATTTAATTCTGTTACCTTTATATTTCCACATCAACCACCGCCTCCCTGAAGGTAAAAGATATGATGCTTGCCATCCTCAAACTCTCCAGTATCACCTAATTCCATCAAAGCATACAAAACAAAAGCATACAAATGAATCAATACAAGAACATAATGATGATGAAATAAGCTAGTAATTAACATTCTATATGAAGGAAGTATAGGACTGGTTGGGAATCTGAGCAGTGCATACCTTGTAGGTGAGCGGCATATTCCTGGTCTGTGCCCATGTCAAGGGTCTCTTTCCTCCACCATTCAACTTGAATATTTCCATTTGCTCTGCCTGGTGGAAAAGGTATTAGGAATGTCTCAGAGGGCCATCCTATCCTTGATAACATTAGTGAAAATTTAATCGAATCCCAAGCTTATTAAATATGCATTTGAAGTGAAGACTATCTACTCTGATCCTCAAAATTGTACTAACAAAGCACTGATATAAATCTAGGAAAGGTAACTTTGTAACTAGATACGGTGTACGAAATGAATATCCTTCTAAGGTATCACTTCTATTTTAGTGCCTATGTATCGTATGCATGTGGGAAAACTTTGGTAACTGAACTATTCACACTAGCTGCAGACAGAAGACGAATCTACTATCAAAGATCACATACCAAACGATCGCTAACTGACACAGAAGAAAAGTCTCTTCAACATCAAAGACCACG